>CP139503.1:42525485-43220176 GCA_021014915.2 Artemisia tridentata subsp. tridentata | reverse complement strand
CTTAAGTCTATTCTACAATAATTCCCAACAAAATTTGCTTCTTCTGCTTTCTGAGCTTGCTCTCTTCTTGCCTCTTCTTCTTCAGCAAGAAGCTCAGCCTGCACCTATCTTGCAAGTTCTTTATCTTCTATGAGCTTTCGTTGTTGCTGGTTTAGTGATAAGAATTTCTTCTTAGGTTCTTCAATCAGGATGCCTTTGCCTTTATCAGTTGAACGAGTTGTTGGTTTTATTGTTGATGCTTGTGTTGGCTCTTTAATCACAACTCCTTTTGCCTTAGGTCTTGTTCTCTTTAACTTTGTAAGTGTTTGAGCTATAGTTAATTCTTTATCAATTGTAGTAGCAGCACTAACTTCATCAGTTTTAGTAGCAACATCACTAACTTCAGGCTCCGCAGTACTAACTTTTTCACTAGCAGCACTAACTGAAATTCCAACATTAGCAGCATCAGTATCAGCAGCATTAACCATCAACTTGGCCACTTCAACCAACTTTTCAATAACAACAGTTTTAATAGACTTAGCAGCATCATCCATAATTGCTTCATTACCCTGTTGATCTGCAACAACAAACTCATCACTTTTATAAACAACAAAAACCTCCTCATCAACATCAACAACCAAACCCTCATCAACCAACTGAGCATCAACCATTTCATCATCCTTCCCTGAAGCCTTTTCTTCGTCCCTCTCCTGTTTGGGAGCATCCTCCCCAAATTTGGATCAGCGTCACTAGAGGATTCCACCCTGAAAGTTGTACCCACCTTGTGCAACCTTTTAAGCTTAGAGGTTCTTGATCCTTTCTTCTTTTCAAGCAGCTTAACTCTCGTCTTCAAATTATAATTTCCTTCTTCTAAGAGTTAACTATGTTGGTGAGATCAAGAACCTATTTTGACAATTTGGTACAGTTTTCCATCAATTATCTTAAAAGTTGCATATTGCCCTCACCACTTCGGATTGTGTGGAACGTTTTGGTTATAGTTCGATTGAGATATTTATGTATTGAATGTGTTTAGCATGCGGAATCTACTACAACACACTTTAAAAGAACACAAGGTGGTGAGTTTAAGTAAATGTGTGAATGCAATGAACAACGAACACAACTTTGTTTAGAACAAAACGATTCAATATTATTGATGAAATAATACGGATGATCTAAATATCACCAGGATTACAAAGTAATCTTGAATCTAAGATTGTAAAAGGATTTGTGATTCGAAGTAACTAAGTTACTTGAGAGATAGTTTGGTTCGTGGTTATTAGTTGTGAAAGATGCATGCATGAAGAAGTGACTAAGATATCCTTTTATAAGATAAGGATATCTTATTACATGTTGTCAAGTAGATGAATATAATACTATACTTTGACTATATTAGCGCCTACAATTAAATACAACTACCCATGTACACTCTGATATATTCTTCTGTCACCACAGAAGACTAATCTACTTCTACATAACGTATAACAATGTACAAAGACTAATAATTCAACTAAATATCTATTACAAAATATCTAATCGACTTGACATAAGCTTGGCAGGCTCTTCATTAGCTAGCAGTACCTTCTACCCAGAAGGTACTGGTAGAACATCTTCGTACACAACAAAATCAACTAGCAGGCTCTTCTCATCATTGGCAGGCTCTTTGACTTTGATCATTTTATTCCCAACAATCCTCCCCTAAACTTGTTATTTCCATTAAAATACACAAGTTTCTGATGAATAAAATACATACCTTGAGGATTTGAGAACTCTTCCAAAAACCTTACTTTCTATCCTTCCTTTTTCTTTCATATTGCTCAGATATGCTCCTCAGCAAACTCTGAACAATCTCTGAGTTTTCTTCATCCTTGTCACACCTTAATCTCTTGGAGATCATAGCTTTAAGCACTTCATAGCTATGAGGATACTCTTTCTCAGCTAACATAAAAAGTTCTATCCCACTCTGTGTGAAAAGATGATGAGTATGGCTATGACTTAGAAATTCCCAAGTTGTTGAAGGATCATAATAGGGAAATTTCCAATGAACATCTTTGGGATCAGGATCGAACATCCTATTGAATTCCACCCAAAGCTCTTTTTCCTTAGCATCTGTACTAGAATTTGTGGCTAACCTAATCTGCACTAGATTCCACAATTCTTCCAAATCTGCTCTATCAGATGCTCTAACTAAATTTTCAAAATTCTTGAAGATAGCAGACTGTCCCCCAACCCTTAATATTTTCCATGACTTACCAAATCTATCATGGTGTATTTCCCAATCAATTATAGGGTGTCTAGACCTAATTGGATCAGCATGAATGATAGTGGGTAAAGTAATCAACATTTTACTTACTTGCCCTTGATCCAATTTTGCTACTTCTTTCTTCTGAGCATCTTCCTTCTTCTTTGATGGGAGTACATCAGATGGAACATTATAGTAAAGATTCTTGTAGGCTTGAAGATATAAAAAGAAGATTTCATCAGCAGATTTCTTCTTAAGTTGATAATCAGTCCAATTTGCCTGATTCTTCAAAAATTTCTTCATAAAGATTGTTTGATCTTTGTTAGTTTTGCCCACTTTAAAACCTCTCTTCTGACTTTCCTTCATCTTCTCAAAAATGTCAGCCAAAGCTGCTTCTTTGTATTTCTTGTTGATGAAAGATTCAAGTGCTTCAGTCTTCTCATCAGAATTGAGTGTCTTGTCATTTACTATATTTGCTGCATGACCTTTCACAATTGGATCATTGTTAATAATCCATAACATCTGTGCATCAAAGGTCTCTTGAGCAATTTGAGTATCAAGAAGAGCTTGAGCAGCTTCTTCAGCTTCTTTCTGCTCTTTCATTTCTTCAAGCATTCTTGTGGCTTCTCTAGCTTTTAGCTCTTCTTCTTGAACTCTTTTGGCCTCTTCTTCTCCTAAAGCCATCTGAATTTGCTGAGTTCTTTTTAACTTCTTGGACTTTGGCTCATCTTCAATTAGAATGCCTTTGCCCTTATCCTTTGGAGTTTGTTCTTGTGATGGAGCAGAGGATTGCTCATCAGCAACTAGAATCCTCTTTCTCTTGTACACTCTCTCAGCAGACCCTTTATACCCCATAGCCAATAGCCTTTCTCTCCTGGCAGACTCTTCTTCTGCCCTAGCAGGCTCTTGCCCTGCTCCAACAGGCTCTTGCCCTGCTCCAACAGGCTCTTCATCATAAACTTGAGTTCCATCATGGAATTCAAATTGAGCCTGTTCCTCCTCTTCTTCCTCATCTTCAGACATATCCTTCCTCCCCTTTTTGGAAGAGTGATCTATCCTATCAGCATCTGACTGTGAAAAACTAGATAAAACAACCTTTGCAGACTTTTTACCTTTTAACTTCTTCACTTCACCCTCCAATCTCTTAACCCTCTTAACCAATTTGATGTTGATCTTAGAAAACTTTTCATTTTGACTTTTAAGAGCTTTCTCTAAGAACTTCACCTTGTTTTTCAACTCTTGCATTGTCTGACGTGATTGGGTTTGTGATGTATGATGTGGGGATGTTGGTGGTGTTGCTGATGGTACTGGAGATGGTGTTGGTGATTTTTGATGTGTTTGTGAAATGAAACCATGTGAAGAACTAGATGATGGTGTATCAGCAGATGGTGTTGGTTCTTCTGGGTGTTGTGGTACCATTTCATCAAAAAGTGGAACTTCCTCCCCTCTAAAACCAATTCTCATATTTGAAAATACTTTTTGAGAAAGTTTTGGTGTTTCATAAACTGAGTCTGTGGGAAGCAACACATGTTGTAATTTTCCAATGATGCATCCAATGAATCTTGGATACATCAAAAATTTTGTTTTACTATCCACATTGTTTATCAATCCTTCAAAAATATATTTAGAAAAATTGTATTTTCTGTTTGTAGCTAAGCAAATGAGAGCAGAAGCCATGTTGCTACTAAATTGCTCCCAAGAGGTTTTCTTCTGGCTCAAACAGTGAAGGATTGTGTGAATCAAAAATCTCCATTGTGGAGTAAGATGCTTTTTCAGAAAAGTGAGTTTATTGAACTCAGCATGATACCCCATTCTTGTTAAATTTTCAAAAATTTCAGTATCTGGTAACTGACTAATACCATCAGAATCATCCAAATGAAGATGTCTTCTTATGGATGACTCAGTAAGAGTCAAATGTTTACCATCCACTTTGGCTTTTATTCTTTGTTCCCCATTTTCAGAAGTTTTAATTTTAGCAGATTCCCAAAATTGTAAAATTTGTTTTTCATAAATAGTGGGATTGACTAGCAAAGCAAACCTGATGTAGGAGTTGTTTAAAAAGTCCACTACTTGATGAAATGAGGCATTATCCTCTGACTTCTCCAAAAATGCTAACTGATTGTGACGTTGAACAAAGTTTTGATCAATTGTGGAAGCCATAATGAAAATTTTGAATATGATGGTGGGATTGTTTGATAGTACTGATAGAAGATGAAAGATGTATGTGAATTATGATAATGACTGATGAAAGAAGATATGAGAGAATTACTTTTAACCGACAATAATAAAGATTATAAAAAGAAATTGAAAAGGCGGTTAAAAAGATCTTTTATATGTGAAATATAATATAATATAGTCATCAGTAATTTACATAACTACCCCAACGGCTAATTTTAACTACCAGGCCTAAAGGCTAAAACTTTTTCTGACAGGCTCAACGGCTATCTAGCAGTACCTTTGTACTCTAGCAGTACCATTTTTGTACTAGCAGTACCTTTTAAAGTTTTATAAAAATCCCTTATAGTTTTTAGCAAACTATCAGCTATCAACGGATTTGAGTTGTCTTTACCAAAAGCCGTTTGCTTAAGGACTAGTTAACTATTTACAATTAAGTATGGTTAGTTAACAACCATATAGTTTTTGGTAAACTATCAACCATCAACGGATTTGATTTGTCTTTACCAAAAGCCGTTTGCTTAAGGACTAGTCAACTCTTAAGTTTGTAAAAAAAAAAAACTTGGTGAGATGAATACCAAAAGCCATGATGGCCCAAAAGATGGTGCAATTTCCTTGGATGGAGGAAATTTAAATCAGGCAATGATGCTGTGTATCTTGGATGATTGGCTCAACAAGTGAAATCATCTAATAGCATGCCTTTGAGTTGAAAACATTTCTTAGTTTGATCTAGATAGAACTTTCTCCTTGAGAAATGCTTCATCCCTTCTAGATATGTGATCTAACTCTCTCTTTTTCAACTCTGCATCATCTTGTATGCTTTTGTCTTTTCTTTCATCAATTGGTCTTTCTTCCATTCTGGACTATAAATTCCTCCCCTGAGATTGTTGTTTATCCTGAAATGAATAAAACTTTTGTTGTCCCTTTTGTTTGAAAGAACTCTTGTTTTGTTATCAACCTGAAATGTGTTAGTTGCAAACCAAAAGAACAAAGTGTAGAACACTTGATCTATATAATTGTAAACATTCAAGCATTTATATGAACAAAACATAGCAATTTTGTATCAGCAGGACCAATTATGAACTAACAGGACCTTTTGACTAACTAGCAGTACCATGTTAAAAATGCAATACCAGTTAATTTTATGAACAAAAACATATGATTTTCAAAGATTTATCATTCCAATACCTCCTACAAGATATTTGAATCTTCCTAAATCAAAAGCTTTGGTGAGAAGGTCTGCATAATTCTTTTCAGAATCAATTTTAACAACTTGAATTAACCTTTTCTCATTGCAATCCCTTATGAAATGGTGTCTGATTTCAATATGTTTTGTTTTTGAGTGTTGAACTGGGTTTTTAATGATACAAATAGTACTGCTATTGTCAATATAAATAATGGTGTTAAGAAAATTGTACCCATAGTCAAGCATTTGATTTTGGATCCAAAGAACTTGCCCACAACAACTTGCACCAGCAACATATTCTGCTTCAGTTGTAGAGTTGGCCACCATTGTTTGTTTCTTGCATTGCCAAGAGATTAGTCTGCAACCAAGAAATTGACATCCACCAGTTGTGGATTTTCTGTCTAGTGTTGCACCAGCATAGTCACTATCCGAATAAGCCATCAATTCAAAAGATGATTCCCTTGGATACCAAAGACCCAACCTAGGTTGACCCTTAAGATATCTAAAGATTCTTTTGACTGCTGTGAGATGAGAGATTTTGGGATGTATTTGAAACCTTGCACACACACATACTGAGAACATGATATCTGGTCTTGATGATGTAAGATACATCAAAGATCCAATCATAGACCTATAATTGTGCAAATCCATATCTTCTCCTTCAGCATCCTTGAGTAGCCCTTTGTCTGGATCCATTGGTGTACTTGCAACCTTAGAATCAGCAAAATTGAATTTCCTTAAGATCTCTGCTACATACTTATCTTGGCTGATAAATATGCCTTCTTTGGATTGTTTCACTTGGAGACCTAAAAAGAAAGTAAGTTCCCCCATGGAACTCATTTCAAACTTACTGTGCATAAGTTTTTCAAATTCTACACACAAGCCTTGGTTTGTTGATCCAAAGATTATGTCATCAACATAAATCTGCACTAACAAGATGTCTTTCTTTGTCCTTTTGATGAACAAAGTTGGATCAATCCTGCCTCTTTGGAATCCACTTTTTAGTAGAAAACAAGCCAATGTTTCATACCATGCCCTTGGAGCTTGATGTAGGCCATACAAAGCCTTGGTAACCTTGTAAACTTTATCTGGATACTCAGCATCAATGAAGCCTGGAGGTTGAGATACATATACTGGTTCTTCAATTTCACCATACAAAAATGCACTCTTAACATCCATTTGATAGACAGTGAAGCCTATGAATGAAGCATAGGCTAAGAAAAGCCTAATTGCTTCAAGTCTTGCAACTGGAGCAAACACTTCTTCATAATCTACCCCTTCCTCTTGAGTATATCCTTGTGCTACCAATCTAGCCTTGTTCCTGATCACTATACCCCTTTCATCCTTCTTGTTTCTGAACACCCATTTGGTTCCAATTGCCCTATGACCTCTGGGCAAATCAACCAATATCCAAACCTTCTGAATCTTGAATTGGAGAAGCTCTTCTTGCATAGCTTCCACCCAACTTGTATCATCTAAAGCTTTGTTTATGTTCTTGGGTTCAGCCTGAGATAGAAAACATGAAAACAGGCATATATTGGAATTATCATTATTCTTTTCTTCATAAATAGAGGAGATTAACCCTTCTTCATCTGAGGATAAGACTTGAGATAAACCAACTTGAGATCTTGTTCTAACACCAGAAGTTATGCTTCCAATCACATCATCAGATGAGTGATCTTTTAGAATTCTAGTGTTTGGTGTTTTAGGAACTTCATATGTAGTTGGAAGATTGCTAATCCCAACCTCTTCTTGAAAAGAATCATCTATTTGAACATTCAATGGCTCAGCAGTACCAATACTTGTACTAGCAGGACCATCTGAAGAACTGGCAGTACCATTGTCATTAGCACCACTTTCTTGATTCTCTTGATTCTGAGTTCCTTGATCTTCTTCATTGCCTTCATTTCTTAAGTTTGAAGGTCCTTCTTGACTTGAAGATAGATCCATACTTTTCCAAATTGGCATCCAGATGAAATCTTGATCTTTAGGAGCTTCAACATTTTCTTTAGAACCTGCATTATTATTAGCATGTGTACCTGAAACAGGCACATAATTCATAGATTCTGAGAGCCTATCAACATCAAACATCCAATCTGGTCCAACTCCTTTCACATTTGCTAGTTTCTCTTGAAACTCTATGTGAAGATTCTCTTCTACTAGCCTAGTGCAAGTGTTGAACACTCTATAGGCCTTACTCTGCAAGGAATACCCTATCAAAAAGCCAACATCTGCTTTTCCATCAAATTTGCCTAAATGATCTTTGGTATTGAGAATAGTAACCTGACAACCAAAAGGTCTCATAAAACTTAAAGATGGTTTTCTACCAAAGAAAAGTTCATAAGGTGTTTTTCTATGTGGTTTTGTCACAAGAACCCTGTTTTGTACATAACAAGCAGTACCAACTGCTTCAGCCCAAAATGAAATAGGCAACTTAGAGTCTACTAACATAGTTCTAGCAGCCTCTATAAGTGTTCTATTCTTTCTTTCTGCTACTCCATTTTGCTGAGGTGTTCTAGCTACACTAAACTCTCTTTTTATGCCTTTTTCCTTGCAAAAGTCATCCATAACTCTATTCTTGAACTCTGTCCCATTGTCACACCTGATGATTTTGACTTTCTTATCAGATTGGTTTTCTACCTCAGTGATATAGGTTTTAAGTATCTCACTAGTTTCATGTTTAGATCTTAAGAAGAAAACCCATGAAAATCTGCTATAGTCATCAGTAACAACCAGACAATATTTCTTTCCATTCAAGCTACACACATTAGTAGGACCAAAGAGATCCATATGAAGCATATGTAAAGCCTGAGAAATAGAGTTTTGGGTCTTGGGCTTACAAGAAGCTCTATGTTGTTTGCCTTTTAGACAGTCAACACAAGTTTGGTCGTTTTGGAAAATCTTTTTGGGTAAACCTCTTACTAAATCATATTTTGCAATAGTGTTGATTGTTTTAAAGTTTACATGACCAAGCCTTCTATGCCAAATCATAGATTCATCCAATGAGGCCTTTGCTACCAAACAAGTTAAACCTTCCTTGGGATCAATGTTCTTTAAATTGACAACATACATATTGTTCCTTTTTGGAATTTTAAGAAGGATCTGACTCTCATCAGGCATCTTAAAATCAGAAGAAAGAACCATACATTCATTGTCAGTAAATAGAACATTGTTCTTTTTGTCACACATTTGTGAGACACTAAGAAGATTAAACTGAAGTTCTTTCACAAAATACACATTTTCAAAATCTATTTTACTGGTTTTGATAGTACCTTTACCAGTGATCTTTCCTTTTATTCCTCCCCCAAAGGTAACATATCCTCCATCTAAAGTTTTGAAGTCTGAGAGGAATGACATGTTGCCTGTCATGTGCCTTGAACACCCACTATCAACATATCCTTGATCTTCAATATCAGTTGAATGTTCCTGCACATGAATAAACATATTAGTTTCCTTGGGGTACCCAAGCCATGACAGACTTGGGTTTGCCTCTTGCATCAATGAAGTCAAACCTTTTCAGGATTGTTGATGCACCTTTAGATTGGATTGGTTTCCAAATCCAACATGCTGAGGACTTAACAGCACTTTCCCTTTTAATCCATTGTGTGGTCTTTGGTCTATCAGTACCAATTTTGGCAATACCAACTTTGGCAGTACCATGTGGTCTAGCAGGACCTTTTGGTCTAGCAGGACCTTTGGTTTTTGGACTCCAAACTTTTGTTTTGACCACATTTATCTTTTGAATAGGATTCTTCTCAACTTTTGGTACAGATTTATAAGTGTTTCTTGTACCCTTATCAGTTGGTTTTGCAATAACAGGCTTATCTTGTCTAACAGTATGTTTAACATTTGTGGTGTTAGACTTAACAAAACTTTTTCTGGGGTGATTAACATTTGTTTTAGCTTTTGATTTACTCCCAGAAACCCATTTATTACAATAAGCATGAAGATGTTTAAAGCTACCACAATAATAACAAGCTTTATTAAACATAACAAAGTCATCACCTAATTGTTGTGATTTAAGGTTGTTCCAATTTCTTTGGCTTCCCCTAGGTTTGTTATTACATTTTTCACAACTTTCAACTGTCTTTAAAACAGTTTTGGCTTTAGCTTTTACTTCTACTTTCTTAGGACTGGATGGTCCTACTTTGATTCCTTTAATAGGAATAGTCTCATCTTCATCATCATCAGATACCCAATCCTCAATAATTAGGACATCTGGTCTCTTCTCAGTGAGTACCTTGGAGAGTGAGACATTCTTAGCACCCTCAGAAGGTTCACTTATCACTTCAGGCTTAGCTAATGGTTTTGCAACAAATTCATGTAAACTTGATGCAGCAAGATCACTACCTTGTGGACAAGGAATTCCTCTATAAGGAGGTGGACATTTGTTGTATCCTATCCCTGATTTTATCCTCTTATTCATCTGATTCTCTACTATACTCCTAGTACACTCAGAAGCATTTTCCAATTTAGTAACAGTCAGTTGAATATTGTCTCTAGCTAATGTCACTTTAGTGCACTCATTTCTTACCATTTCTATTTCTATATCTTTCAAAAATATTTGTCTATGAAGAGCATTTTTGGCATCAGTAAAGGTAAGTTCATTTTCTCTATAGTGAGTGATTTGTTTTTCTAGCTTAGACATACCACACTTGTGGTCAAATAGAGCTTGATTGGTTTTTCTTTCTACTATTGTGAGTTCATCAAAGCATTTTCTTAAAGTTTGCAATTCTTTAAATGCTTCACATGTATTTGAACATTTAGAAATTATTACCTCAGGAGTGGAGAATGCCATCAAGGCCAATTCATCAGAAGTTGACTCATCTTCACCCATGAAACTCCAATCAAAACCCATGCCATCTATAGCAACCATTGCTTTTGGCTCAGCAACTTCAACAACCTTACTCTTGCTTTCAAAGCTTCCTTTCTTCTCAAAGCTTCCTTGGTTTCTATTGTCAAACCCTCTACCTCTGTCATCCTGCCTCTTAGGTCTTCTACACTCTCTAGAGTAGTGACCTTTCATGTGGCAGTTGTAACACTCCACCTTTGACTTATCATAGCCAGCAGGCTCACTTCCATCTATCAGTATCTTCTTGCCAGTCCTCATCATCAACTGCTTAGCTCTAATGCTTAAAAGTGAAAGTTGCCACTTTAGGTCCATTACTTCAAGATCATCAGGATGAATCTCTTGAAGGTCTTCAAATGTTAATACAGACCCATTGTGTTGAGATGTAAGAAAAGCACACCCAATTGTTTCATCCAAAATGGACTTGGTGCTACTAGAAGTACTAGCAGTACCAAAGGTTGTGTTAGCAGTACCTTCTTCTCTGCCACCTTTGTCTTCATGATCAACCTTTGAGATGTTTGGGGATGAAACAAATGCCATATTTCCTGAGCTTGACCCAGTAGTCTTCTTAACTTCATGTTCTACAATCTTGAAATTATTGTAGAGATCATTGAGACTCATCTGGTCAATATCTGACTTGTTCTTCCATACAATGACATGCATAGACCATTCTGAAGGTAAACTCCTAAGAAATTTAGAGTTTAGATCTTCTTGAGTTATCATCACTTCATGGATGGCTAACTGACTTGCAAGCTTCTGAAGTCTATTGAACATACTGTCCAAAGACTCATTGGTTGTGGCTGTGAAGTTCTCAAATTGTTGTTTGAGAAGTGTCTTTTGTGTTTTCTTGGTAGCATCATTACCACCAAACCTAGCCACAATAGCTTCAAAGAGGGTTTTGGCATCTTTGTATTTGTTAAAAATCAGAAGTTGATCATTTGGAATAGTCATCAGTAACATACTCCTTGCCTTGAGATCATTTTTCTTCTGAATTCTTTCATCTGCATTTGATGGTTGGTTTTGTATTGTTGATACAAGAGCATCATTTACTGTTGATGTGGTGATTTGGGGTTTAAATGAATTGCCTTGTTCAATAATCTCCCAAAGTGCATAGTCCTGCACTTGAAAGTATTGTTCAACCCTGAGTCGCCACATTTCAAACTCATTTTGTTTCAGTAGTGGAAGTTTAGCTGCAACATTTGTCTGAATATGTTCAACATCCATTTTTCTTTTAAATTTGTAAATATCAAGCCTAGCTCTGATACCACTTGTGGAACGTTTTGGTTATAGTTCGATTGAGATATTTATGTATTGAATGTGTTTAGCATGCGGAATCTACTACAACACACTTTAAAAGAACACAAGGTGGTGAGTTTAAGTAAATGTGTGAATGCAATGAACAACGAACACAACTTTGTTTAGAACAAAACGATTCAATATTATTGATGAAATAATACGGATGATCTAAATATCACCAGGATTACAAAGTAATCTTGAATCTAAGATTGTAAAAGGATTTGTGATTCGAAGTAACTAAGTTACTTGAGAGATAGTTTGGTTCGTGGTTATTAGTTGTGAAAGATGCATGCATGAAGAAGTGACTAAGATATCCTTTTATAAGATAAGGATATCTTATTACATGTTGTCAAGTAGATGAATATAATACTATACTTTGACTATATTAGCGCCTACAATTAAATACAACTACCCATGTACACTCTGATATATTCTTCTGTCACCACAGAAGACTAATCTACTTCTACATAACGTATAACAATGTACAAAGACTAATAATTCAACTAAATATCTATTACAAAATATCTAATCGACTTGACATAAGCTTGGCAGGCTCTTCATTAGCTAGCAGTACCTTCTACCCAGAAGGTACTGGTAGAACATCTTCGTACACAACAAAATCAACTAGCAGGCTCTTCTCATCATTGGCAGGCTCTTTGACTTTGATCATTTTATTCCCAACAGATTGTATTACCTGTCCCGAGAGGTGGATCACTGGGCATGTTAGACACAGCCTCATCCCTAGAATGAGCACGTGTTCCCCCCATGGTTTCTTCGCGCCTGGGGTTTCCATCACCTGAGTCAGTTCCATGGGAACTTGACCCATTAGATGTTGCCTTGGATTGGGTCTTAGAGATGTTACCACTGTCTTGCTCTGCATCTAAGTTAGCAGTTGTAGTGGCAGCCCTTTCCAAACTACCTTCCCACTCCTTATTGGTAGGCTCATCTGCATCCATACCAGCACTAGCCTAAGGTAGCTGAGTGCCCTTTTGTGTGAGCCTACGGGTATAGGTCTTTTTAGGTTGAGATGTGGATGGTAAAATTGTGGGTATATGATGGGTATCAGCTGGGATTACTGAACCTTCACCCTGATTTTGAGTTTGTACCAACATTGCTTGAGGCAATGGTGTTACATTCCCTGAAAAATCTTTTCTTGCTCTCTTCATGTTAGCAAAAACCTTTTTAGTGTGAGAGAGAGCAAGATAAGTTTTTGAATGAATTTTCTTTTGAGAAAACTGTTTGTCCATAAGCAGTTGTAAAAACCTTGGATATAGATAAAATTTACTTGTAGATTTATCCAAGTTCTTGACCATACCATCAAAAATCATTTTGGAAAAATTAAACTTTGTATTTTCCGATAAACAAATAATAGAATATGTTATATTGCTACTAAATTCATTCCAGCCAGTTGTCTTTGGACTAAGACAATGCAAGATGGTATGAATCAAGAATTTCCACTGTGGGGAGAAGTATGCTTTGAAAATTTTTAATGAATCATTTTTTCTCTCATATCCCAACAGTGCAAGTTTTTTAAAAATTGTAGAAGTTAGAAGACAATCAATACCTTCAGCATCTGCTAAGTTAAGAACTTCCCTAACAGATGATTCAGTAATGAGTATTTTCTGTCCATCTACAAGGGCATGAAGCTGTTCTTCCCCATCAATAGTTTTGACCTTAGCAGTAGACCAAAACTGTTTGATGTGAGAAATATATATAGTAGGATTTACTATTAATGCAAACTGAATGTGGCTTGCATTTAAAAAATTAATGATTTCAGTAAAACCTTCAGACTCTTTGGGTTTTTGTATGAATGCAATCATGTTGTGTTGGTCAGCAAAAGAAAGAGTCGATATTGTATATTTTTGAAAAATCGTGTAGGGTTTTGCTTGGTTTTGCAATTAAAGGATAAAAACAAGTTAGGGTTTCGTTTAAGAGAGGTTTTGATCGGATACAAATAGTTGTGTGAATGATTGAAGGATATAAACCCTTGATCGTTCAAAGTTTTAAAATAGTACCTAGCACTCTCAAACTTAGCAGCAAAAACCTAGCAGCATTAAGTTAGGCGTAGCAACACTAACTTATGCCTGGCAGCACTAACTCAGTTTTTCACTCCAATAAGCTTAATTATTAACACTCCAACACTTTTCATAGCTTATCCTGCAAAAGATTAGTCCAAAAACGCCCAACCACAAAAAATAACACAATTCACAATAATCACATCATCATTTGTACTTAGCAGTTGTAAACACAACTAGCAGCAGAAACTAGCAGTTCTAAGTATAACTAGCAACACTAATTATACTTAGCAGCAGAAACTCTTATTGACTTAAATAACAGTACTAATCCTTACAAAACTTTACAAAAACATTAAGAGATAAGGGATTTTAAAGATTTAACATTCCAATACTGGCAATCAAAAATTGAAATCTACCAACATCAAAAGCTTTTGTGAGCAAATCTGCAACATCATTAGCAGTATGAATTTTAACCATTTGAATTAACTTCTTTTCATTGCAATCTCTTATAAAATGATGTCTTATCTCAATATGCTTTGTTTTAGAATGATAAACAAGATTTCTAATTATGCACATAGTACTGCTATTATCAATAAAGATTTTGGTATGCATAAAATTGTACCCATAATCCAACAATTGATTCTGAATCCAGAGCACTTGTTCACAGCAACTTGAAGTAGCCACATATTCAGCTTCTATTGTGGAATTAGCATCCGCAGTTTGTTTCTTGCACTGCCATGATGTTAGGAATTAAATATTCATGAAGTTCTTAATCGGGAAATACTCCAAGTATGTTTCTGCTGATGATGTTAACTCTGCTGTTTAGTGCAATGACTCTGCTGATAGGCTTAACAACTCTGCTGATGATTCTACTAATAGCGATAGATTGTTCCTGCTGATAGAGAACACTCTGCTGTTTAAGAGGATAAGATCAAGAAGATATTTATTGTATTTTGGTCAAACATATACGGTAGATAATATCTTACTCCATGTGCTTAGTTAACAAGTTGTATACATAGATACATGTTGTATCTTATGTACTGACACCAATATGCATAAGTTAACAAAGTAAGTCGGTCAAGACTTTTAGCAAATTTGTAAAGATCTCTTGCAATTATAAAAGAGATCTTAGACTTGGATATTAAATAGACACACACACATGCACATGCATAACTGTTAGAACAAGAACAAAAATAATATCACAAGTTGTAACATAAGATTCAAGGTTTTGTAACCCTAGTGAGTAACACAAGATCACTCGTATTATTTGGAATAATATTGAATCGTTTAGTGAAATACTTTCTTTGTTCATTGTTAAGTAACAAACATAATTCTTCCATTTCCATAACATACATAACCTTCTAAGTGTGGTTAAGTAAATTCCGCGTGCTTAATCATATTAAGTCAATATATCTCATACACAAAGACACAAGGTTTAACCACCTTAACCGTGTACGATCCAAGACCCACCCTCTCAGTTGGTATCAGAGCTAGAGTTGATATATTTGAATTAGAAGAAACAGAAATGGATCCACATGATGTTCAAACAAATGTTGCTGCAAAGTTGCCCATAATCAAACCCAATGAGTTTGAGTTATGGAGGATGAGAATTGAGCAATATTTCATGGTCCAAGATTATACTCTTTGGGACATAATTATATATGGTGATTCCTTTTCACCAAGCTACTCAGAGGTTGTCCTAGAAGGTAAAACAAGTAGAAAAAGAAATACTGGACCAGTGTCAAATGAAGAGAAGATACTGAAGAGAAATGATCAGAAAGCAAGAAATTTGCTGCTTATGACCATTCCTAGTGAGCAGATGCTATCATTCAACAAGTATCTTGATGCAAAAACTCTTTTTGAAGAGATTTGTGCATATTTTGGTGGTAATGAAACTACCAAAAAGACACAGAAGACACTACTAAAGCAACAATTTGAAAACTTTACTGCTTTTAGTAATGAATCTCTTGATAAGCTATTCTCAAGATTACACAAGCTTGTCAGTCAGTTAGCTGTGTTAGGTGTTGAGACAGAGAAGGAAGATCTCAACATGAAGTTTCTAAGAAGTCTACCTGATGAGTTCCATACTCATGTTATTGTCTGGATGAACAAACCAGACATTGAAACAATGAAACTCAATGATTTGTACAACAACTTCAAAATTGTTGAACAAAGTCTTAGAAAGTCTGGAACTTATGGTACTAGTTCTGGAAACGTGGCACTCTTGTCAGTTCCTAGTATTAGTAAGAATGAAGAGGTAGATGAAGGTGAAAGTGCTCCTTCCACAAGTTCTCACAAGGATGTTGCTGGTCTTGGAGATGCAACATTCTATGCTTTTATTACCAGTCAATCAAATGGCTCTCCTCTCAACCATGAAGACCTTGAGCAGGTAGATGGTGATGATTTGGAAGCTATGGATATTAAATGGCAGGTTGCTTTGCTTAGCATGAGGGCTAAGAAGTATTGGCAAAAAACTGGGAAGCAGATTACCATAAATGGTAATGATACTGCTGGGTTTGATAAGAAGAAAGTAGAGTGTTTCAACTGTCATAGGTTAGGACACTTTGCTAAGGAGTGTAGAAGCCCAAGAAAGCAGGAGAACAGAAACACATGGTATAAGCAAGATAGGAAAAAGGAAGTTACTGTTGAAGAGCCAAAGGCTATGTTGGCTATTGATGGTATTGGTTATGATTGGAGCTCTATGGCTATTGAAGAGGATGCACCACCGAATGCTGCTCTTTTGGCCAATGAATTTGCTCTAATGGCTCATTTTGATTCAGAGGTAAACAATATTACATCTTGTACTGAATCATGTCCTAATCTTAAAGCTTATGAAGACCTTAATAAGAGATTTGAAGCTCATAAACAAGAACTGCTTGATTCTTTGTTTAATTTGGCTAATCACAAAAGAGGTCTAGGTGTTTTAGAAAAAACAGTTTTACATTTTAAAAATAATGAAATTCATTTTGTTGATGACATCAATATACTAAAAAATGACATTAAGATCAGAGATGAGTGTATTGTTGAGTTAAATGAATCATTAGCTAAACACAAAAATGAAAGAGAAAATGTAAAGGTTTCTGTGGATGTTTTAGCACATTCCTCAGAAGGATTCAATAAGCTTTGGGAAGCCCAAGTTATTGATAAAGTTAATTCTGGTGTTGGATTTAAGTCTGTACCCCCACCATACAGAGGTGTTCATTCACCTCCAGGTATTGATTTAGCACACACAGGGTTACCTGAGTTTCAAGAACCAATCATGGAATATGGTTCTAAGGTCACTAAATCTCCAAAGATAGAAAAGGTAAGTAAAAGTTTAGATAAAACTTTATCTTATCAGGACAAGGTGTCTTTTATTAAGAAAGGAGAGACTATAGTTGTTGAAGATTGTACAACTGATAGTGATAGTGATGAAGAAGAAAAGGTTATGTCTAAACCTGTCTTGGTTAAGAAAGTAGGAACAAGTCTTCCTAAGATAGTCAATCACAACACTAACAGGCCTAAGTCAAATGTTAAGACAGTTAGGAAACCAGTTAGATATTGTGAACAATATAGAACTACAAACAAGCCCAGAGGTAACCAAAGGAATTGGAACAACCTCAAGTCTAACCAATTAGGTGATGACTTTGCATTTTACAATAAAGCTTGTTATACATGTGGTAGTTTTGACCATCTTGCAGCTTTCTGCAACCAAAGGGTATCTGGGTATGAAAACCATAGAGTGAATCACAAAAGGCAAACACCTAAATCTCACTTTCACTCTAGTTATAAGAAACCAAACCCCAGAGTAGTCAAAAGCAAGTCTATCTCAAAATCTGATTCTGCTGATAGACCAAATGATCCTGCTGATAGCAAATTTTACTCTGCTGCTCGACCATTTATGACTATTAACCCAAAATCAACAGCTAAGGATGCAAAAACAACTTTCATTCATGCATCTAAAACTGTTCTAAGGCCCATTCAAACAAAAGCAGTGGTTTACAAACAAATTTGGAAACCAAAGGGTGTGACTTCAAAATTAGCAAACTCTGCTGAACATGTTACTCACTCTGCTGCTAAGGGTAATAGGGCAAATGCTG
Organism: Artemisia tridentata subsp. tridentata; assembly: GCA_021014915.2. NCBI lineage: Eukaryota > Viridiplantae > Streptophyta > Magnoliopsida > Asterales > Asteraceae > Artemisia > Artemisia tridentata. The sequence continues at coordinate 43,202,358 of CP139503.1, read as the reverse complement.
TTAAGGCCTCAGCATGTTGGATTCAAAAATCCAATGTTGCATCAACAGTCCTTAAAAGATTAAACTATATTGATGCAAGAGGCAGATTCAAGTCAGTAATGGCTTGGATCCCCAAAGAAAACTAACTTTCTTATTTGTGTGCAGGGACATTCTATTGATCATCAAGATCAAGGATACTCAGATAGTGGATGTTCTAATCACATGACAGGCAACATGTCTTATCTTTCAGATTTTCAAGAATTCAATGGAGGATATGTTACCTTTGGAGGTGGTTTTCGTGGCAAAATTTCTGGTAAAGGTACTATTAAAACCGGAAATTTAGATTTTGAAAATGTGTACTATGTACAAGAGTTAAAGTATAATCTTTTTAGTGTTTCACAAATGTGTGACAAAAAGAATAATGTCCTGTTTACTGACACTGAATGTCTTGTTCTATCTAAGGATTTTAAGATGCCTGATGAAAATCAAGTACTTCTTAGAATTCCTAGAAAGGCCAACATGTATAGTGTTGATATGAAGAACATCATTCCTAAAGAAGATTTAACTTGTCTTGTATCAAAGGCCACATTGGATGAATCAATGTTATGGCATAGAAGGCTTGGTCATATTAACTTCAAAACCATAAATAAAATTGTTAAGAATGGTTTGGTAAGAGGTTTACCTCACAAAAGATTTGAAAATGATCAAACATGCATTGCTTGTCTAAAAGGCAAACAACACAAAGCCACTTGTAAGCCCAAAACTTTTAACTCTATCAATCAGTCATTGTTTATGCTGCATATGGACTTATTTGGACCAGTTTCAGTAAGGAGTATACAACATAAAAAATATTGTCTTGTTATAACTGATGACTATAGCAGATTTACATGGGTTTTCTTTTTAGCTTCTAAGGATGAGACATCAAGCATTCTTAAGGAATTCATTACACTGATAGAAAATCAAGTAAGCAAGAAAGTAAAAGTCATTAGGAGTGATAATGGGACAGAGTTTAGAAATAGAGTTATGGATGATTTCTGCAAAGAAAAAGGTATTAGGAGAGAATATAGTGTTGCTAGAACACCACAACAGAATGGAGTGGTTGAAAGAAAGAATAGAACACTAATTGAAGCTGCTAGAACAATGTTAGCTGATTCCAAGCTACCAATAATCTTTTGGGCAGAGGCAATTAACACTGCTTGCTATGTTCAAAATAGAGTTTTAGTTGTGCAGCCTCACAATAAGACATCATATGAACTCTTTAATGGTAGAACTCCTGCAATAGGATTTCTTAGACCTTTTGGATGTCATGTGACAATTCTCAATACCTTAGACCATTTAGGAAAATTCGATGGTAAAGCAGATGAAGGTTTCTTAGTTGGATATTCTCTTGTTAGCAAAGCTTTTAGAGTTTACAACTTAAGAACTGAGAAAGTTCAAGAAGAACTACATGTGGAGTTTCAAGAAAACAAATCCAGTGTAGTAGGTCAAGGACCCAAATGGATATTTGATCTTGATTATCTAACAAACTCTATGAATTATTTACCTGTTGTTGCAGAAACTAATAATTTTTCAGGTTCACAAGCAACAAATGAGGTGGAGTTAGATAAAGATCAATCTGATGTCATTATGCCATTGTGGTCAAGTACCAGTGTGGATTTAGCTTCAAACGATGATGAATCTTCTTCTGATAAAGCAAAAGAAGATGTTGAGGCTCAAAGAAAAGATGATGGAACTATGGATCAACACAATGTTTCTGCTGATAGTACATTTGTTCCTGCTGAACACTCTGCTGATGAGCAAGAACATTCTGCTGATAAGCCAGAACACTCTGCTGATTGGCCAAATACTTCTGATATAGGGCCATCACACACAAAAGAAGCAGAATTCTCTGAAGACGAAGTGGATTTTAGTAATCTTCCACTCAACTATCAAGTTTCAACAACCCCACACACAAGAATTCACAAAGTTCATTCCCTAGATAATGTGATAGGAGATATACAATCTGGTGTGAAGACAAGAAGACAACTAGTCTCTTCAGACCAAAAAGGGATTCTTGATGCCCTTTATGCTTCAAAACAACATGAACTTTCAAACTCATGTTTATTTGTATGTTTTCTTTCTCAAAAGGAACCAAAGAATATTCTTACAGCCCTAGACGATTCAAGCTGGGTAGAGGCTATGCAAGAAGAGCTTCTTCAGTTCAAGATTCAAAAGGTTTGGGTGCTAGCTGATTTACCTACAGGTGAGAAGCTAATTGGCACTAGATGGGTTTTTAAGAACAAAAGGGATGACAGAGGAATTGTGATCAAGAATAAGGCTAGATTAGTAGCACAAGGGTACACACAAGAAGAAGGAATAGATTATGATGAAGTTTATGCTCCAGTAGCAAGAATTGAGGCAATTAGGCTGTTTCTAGCTTATGCTTCATTTTTAGGCTTCACAGTCTATCAAATGGATGTCAAAAGCGCATTTTTATATGGTGAAATTGGAAGAGAGGTGTATGTTTCACAACCTCCTGGTTTCATTGATCCATTACATCCAAACAAAGTGTACAGAGTAGTGAAAGCTCTCTATGGCCTTCATCAGGCACCAAGAGCTTGGTATGCAACACTTGCTTCCTACTTATTAGAAAATGGATTTCAAAGAGGGAAGATTGATCAGACACTTTTCATCAAACAGCACAAGCAGGATCTTCTGTTAGTGCAGGTGTATGTGGATGATATTATCTTTGGATCTACAAGGAAGGAAATGTGTTTAGAATTTGAGAAGCTTATGAAAGATAAGTTTCAGATGAGTTCTATGGGAGAACTTACATTCTTTTTGGGTTTGCAAGTTAAGCAATCATCTGAAGGCATATTTATTAGTCAAGACAAATATGTTGCAGAGATACTTAGAAAATTTCAATTTGCTGATTCAAAAATTGCAAGCACACCAATGGACCCAGAGAAGCACCTTCTGAAAGATGAAGATGGAGAAAATGTAGATGTACACAATTACAGATCTATGATAGGCTCTTTGATGTATCTTACATCATCTAGACCTGATATCATGTTTCCTGTTTGTGTCTGTGCAAGATTTCAAGTTACTCCAAAGGTTTCTCATTTAATTGCAGTCAAGAGAATTTTTAGATATCTCAAAGGTCAACCAAGGTTGGGTATATGGTATTCTAGAGAATCTCCTTTTGACTTGGTAGCATATTCGGATAGTGATTATGCTGGTGCTAGCTTAGACAGAAAGTCAACAACTGGAGGATGTCAATTCCTTGGGTGTAGACTTGTCTCATGGCAGTGTAAGAAGCAGACAAGCGTGGCCAATTCAACAACTGAAGCTGAATATATAGCTGCTGCAAGTTGCTCTAGTCAAGTTCTATGGCTTCAAAACCAACTCCTTGATTATGGGTACAATTTCTTAAACACTGTTATTTACATTGATAATAGTAGTACAATTTGTATTATTAAAAATCCTGTACAACATTCTAAAACAAAACACATTGAAATTAGGCATCACTTTATAAGAGATTGCAATGAGAAAAGATTAATTCAAGTTCTTAAAATTGCTTCAGAGCATAATTTTGCAGATCTGTTAACCAAAGCTTTTGATGTTTCAAGGTTTCAGTACTTAATTGCAAGTATTGGAATGCTTAATCTTTAAATTTTCAATATGATGTGTTTTTGTACATAAATTTTTGTTGGTACTACTGGATTTATAAGGTACTGCTAATATATCAAAATTTGAATTGTGTTATTCATACAGTTGGTTTTATGATTATACTAATGCAAGACAAGTACTTTGTACATTGTTCTTTTGGTTGTAGACTAACTATTTCAGGTATGAATATGTGAACACAAAGGATGTTTCAAGTGAAATGGGAACAGCAGAATACTTATCATATTGCTGATCATAATAGATTTATGATGGACTGAGTTTAGGAATTAAACCTCCTTAAAACTTCTTTCTTGAAATCTAGTTATGATATTTCACATTGAATTGATGACTTAGTTGATCAGATAGTAACTGATACAACTCACTTTCTATCATTTTATACTTTCAAGTATAATGAGTTAGTCTAAGGACATCTGATAGAAATAACAGCTAGTGAAAGTGAATCTAACACTTGTGTTGGAGGTAACAATTACTATGAGCTGGAAACCCTGTCAAGAAAATCTTTTGAATAGATTTATCTTTTCACAGGCAGTTAGTGATAACTGAAATACATTGGTTCTCACACAACCAGAGGTTATTTTTAAACCGAAATTTTGATTAGGTGTCTGTTACACACTTGATTTCTTCAAAATGGTTGAATGTAGTATGATTTTTCAATTCCAAAATCATAAACATACTACTAAGCTAAATGATTTCTTAAAAGGATTTTCAAGGATTCAGAACAACCATTCATTTATGGACTATGAATCAAAATGTCCACTGATTCACCTCTCATAGGAGTTAACACACCTAGAAGTGATGAGGACAGCAACTTAAACTTTTAATGAATTGATGGCTTCATGTACAATATTGTCTGAAAACAAGTTCAAACTGATAGATCAGGTGATATGAAGAGAAGTTCTTTAGTACATAGTGAGATCTTCCAAACAAGGGGAGGAAACAAAAGTTATTTGCTTCAGGGGAGGAAATAATTTCCCAGCAAAGGAAGAATAAACCAATATATGGAAGGAAAAGTCAAGAGCATACAAGATGATGTAGAGGTTGAAAATGATTAGAACAGATCAAATATCTAGAAGGGATGAAGCATTCCAAAGGAGAAAGTTCTATCTAGATCAAACGAAGAAAAGTTTCAATTTCACTTCAAAGACATGCTGGTTAGATGATTTCACTTGTTGAAACAAGCATCCAAGATACACAGCATCATTGCCTCTTACAATTCCTCCATCCAAGGAAATTGCACCATCTTTTGGTACAATGTTTGATATTGCTAAAGTCAAAGAAGAATAGAGCAGATCAGTTCAGATTCATGAAGTGTTTGAAAGATCTTCTAAAGACAAGTCCTCATTTAATTCAAAAAAAAAAAAAAAAAAAACATGTTTGAATTGATTCACATGTTTAGGGGAGGATTGTTAGGAATTAAATATTCATGAAGTTCTTAATCGGGAAATACTCCAAGTATGTTTCTGCTGATGATGTTAACTCTGCTGTTTAGTGCAATGACTCTGCTGATAGGCTTAACAACTCTGCTGATGATTCTACTAATAGCGATAGATTGTTCCTGCTGATAGAGAACACTCTGCTGTTTAAGAGGATAAGATCAAGAAGATATTTATTGTATTTTGGTCAAACATATACGGTAGATAATATCTTACTCCATGTGCTTAGTTAACAAGTTGTATACATAGATACATGTTGTATCTTATGTACTGACACCAATATGCATAAGTTAACAAAGTAAGTCGGTCAAGACTTTTAGCAAATTTGTAAAGATCTCTTGCAATTATAAAAGAGATCTTAGACTTGGATATTAAATAGACACACACACATGCACATGCATAACTGTTAGAACAAGAACAAAAATAATATCACAAGTTGTAACATAAGATTCAAGGTTTTGTAACCCTAGTGAGTAACACAAGATCACTCGTATTATTTGGAATAATATTGAATCGTTTAGTGAAATACTTTCTTTGTTCATTGTTAAGTAACAAACATAATTCTTCCATTTCCATAACATACATAACCTTCTAAGTGTGGTTAAGTAAATTCCGCGTGCTTAATCATATTAAGTCAATATATCTCATACACAAAGACACAAGGTTTAACCACCTTAACCGTGTACGATCCAAGACCCACCCTCTCACTACCATGAGATCAATCTACACCCTAAGAATTGACAACCTCTTGTTGTAGATTTCCTATATAAGCTTGCACCAATATAGTCACTATCAGTGTATGCTACCAAATCAAGAGGTGAATCTTTGGGATACCAAATGCCCAATTTAGGTTGACCTTTTAAGTACCTAAAAATTCTTTTCACAGCATGAGGATGTGAAACTTTAGGTGTGACTTGGTATCTAGCACATGCACACACGGTAAACATGATGCCAGGTCTTGAAGAAGTAAGGTACATCAATGACCCAATCATTGATCTATACAAATGAACATACACTTCTTCACCATCTTCATCCTTGAGCAAAGGCTTGTCAGTGACCATGGGTGTGCTTGCTGCCTTGACATCTGTATACCCAAACTTCTTTAAGATCTCAGTCACATATTTATCTTGGGTGATAAATATGCCATCTTCCTTCTGCTTCACTTGCAATCTGATGAAGCGAAAAGTGTACCGCTTTTAGGGGGTCATTTAAGCCCTAAATCGTATTTATTTGATCAAATATTGCCCTAAATCGTTCCTTTTGTCATTTTAGGTACTTTGGAGAAGAAATCTGGAAAAGGAAGCATTTTGGACGTTTTTGGAGCATAAAAGTGAAGAAAACGACAAAGTCTCCAAAGCTGCTGGAAAAGTACAAGTGACGGCGTCAAGGATTGCTCCTGACGGCGTCACGGCTTGGCAAAAGAGGTGGATATGACAAATACACATGACGCGCCAGAAAGTTTTACAATGAAAGTCTGACGGCGTCACCCTTTAAGGTGATCAAGGCCGTCACGGTTTAAGTTAAAGAGAGACGGCGTCAAGCACAATTGTGACGGCATCAACCCTTGACGCGCCAGAGTGGATTTTGGAGGATTAAAGAGGGACGGCGTCAGGAAGACCATCCGGGAACCCTAGCCGCGGCGAGGTGACGGCGTCACCTCCTACAACGTGACGCCGTCAGCCCCTAAATTCTATATATAGTCTTGCAATTTTTAGTCATTAGTGTGCAACTTTGTGAAGAGAAACCCTAAGACGAATTTTCTGCCATTTTCAAGGGTTTTATACCCTTGGATCTCCCATGTTTAATTGAAGATAAGTAATCATTTAATCATTCAATATGTCTATGTGTTGTTTGATTATATCTTGTTCTTGTCTTTTAATTAACATGCTAGGCTAGATTTATCTCGTGTTTGCTTAGATCTAATGAAACCTAACTATTGATTATTGGTTGTTGGTATGTTATTAATTGTATTGGATGATTGTTTATCGATGTTAGGCTTAAGAAAACTGGCTAACCTCCTATACGGTAACTTGCTTGAACGTCTTAAGAAACATGAACCAATGCGTACTAAGGTTTTTATGGTTGTATTTAATGCATGAGCGAATTCTAGTGATCCCATGTTAGGAGCTTCTTAGCCGGCTCGACATAGGAGTGAAGTAGGAGCTTGTAGAGTTGGGGAAGTACGTACGCCACCCCACGATTGGTATTAAGGAATACACCCGTCATCCACGCAATTAATACACACTAATCAACTGGTAAAAGATAGTTAGGGAGTAAGGAAATCTAAGTAAACACATTTCTCCCCATATAAGTTCCACCACCTTTTTATTTTCAGTTATTTTATTTTATTTGCAATTGTAGTTATATGGGTTAGTTGACTAGCAACTAATTCCGCCCACTCCTTCAAACCCGAGATTTTAATTGCTTTTATAAAAAAATATAAAAATACAAAAAGAATCTTCCCTCACCCTTAGACCTATTAGAGTAGTTTTTCAATCCTAACGACACTATTCCCCTAGAGAACGATCAATCCCCCGGTACTTGCCACTTCACTATACTACATCGGTCAGGTACACTGCCTGGTGGGGATTGCAAGCCTCTTGAGATCCCTCGAGAGGTAAAACCTGTTGTAAGGTCGCAAAACCACGCATCAAGTTTTTGGCGCCGCTGCCGGGGAATAGTTATTGTTTAGGTTGAATTTTTATTTTATTAGGTCTACTCACTAGATTCCTTTCTAGTGAGATTTTTATTTTATTTTTCTAGTTTTTCTTTAGTATATCTTTTTTCTTCGTTTCTTTGTTCGTAACCATTACCATCCGACATCATGGAAGGTGGTAATATCCTTGATCCCAACAACCCACCACCACAACAAAACCCACCTCCTAGAGCCCGTACCTTAGGAGACTACTCCCGTCCTAGCCACCATGGCTATCGAAACACCATTGAGCTCACTCAAGGAGCCAATGTCACTCCCTTGCGATCCGACACCATCCGGTTGGTGCAAAGCGGATGCGCATTCCATGGACTTCGTTCCGAAGATCCTAATCAACATCTCAAGGACTTTCTCAAAATCGTTGATTCCATAGACCTTGATGTTGCCACTCGAGAGACGACCCGACTGCATCTCTTTCAATTCTCTCTGCGGGACCAAGCTAGTAAATGGCTAGAGCGTCTACCCGCAGGATCCATCACCTCTTGGGATGATCTCACCACTCGTTTCCTCGCTCAGTTTTTCCCACCAGGAAGAACTACCAAGCTAAGGAATGATATCTTGATGTTCCAACAACGTCAAGGCGAAACCCTCTACGAGGCATGGACTCGATTCAAGGACTTACTCCAAAAAGTCCCTCACCATGGCATAGAACTTTGGCTCCAAGTCCAAATCTTCTATGACCACATCAATCTCTCCACGAGGCAAACCATTGACCAATCGGCCGGTGGTAAGCTACGTGATCTAAGTGCGGAACAATCATGGGCTCTCCTGGAAGATCTTGCTCTTTATGGCAACGAAAGTTGGAATGATCCCCGTGATTTGAATAAAACGGTCAAGGCAATATCTTTGCCTTCGAACAATTCAAGCACTTCCGACCGTAGGATCATAGAACTTGAAGACCAAGTCAAGTTTCTTATGAAATCCTACGAGGCTCCTAAACCTTCAAGCCAAGTGAACAAAATCACTTCTTCGTGTGAATTATGTAGTGGTCCCCACGACACTCGTGATTGCATGGAACTCCCCGAACAAGCTTTGGCGGACTACGCATCCTCGCGTACCGATGGAGCGGGAGACAAGTGGTACACTTTCAAACCCGAACCAAACCCCTACGGTGATTCATACAACCCCTCATGGAAAAATCACCCAAACCTTAGGTGGAAACAAAACCAAAACGCACAACAAACCAATTCTTCCAACCCACCTAATCGTTTCCAATCAAGCGGTTCCAACTCGAACCGTACTTTCAACAACAATCCTTCCAGCAATGGTAGTACCAATAACTTTGAAGGATTGATGTCCCAATTTATGGCATCTCAAGAAGCTCGTTTGGCCAAGTTTGAAGCCGATTTCAAACAAAAACAAAGCGAGATGACCAATAAGATTGACACTTTGTTGAAAGCCCTCAATGACCGAGAAATGGGAGCACTCCCTAGCAACATAGTCAAGAACCCGAAACTAAATGTCAACGCCATTTCATCGGTTTCGTCTCCTAGTTCTTGTCCACAATATTATTCGGTCAATTCCACGAGCTCGTGTTTCAAACAAACCCAAGTCATCCAAAAGGACCAACAAGTTAAGATATCCAACACTAAATTGGTCAAAAACATAGTTGAAACACCTCCCACTCAAAACCTTGACAATGAATTCAAGGAGCTCCACCTTGAAAGTTCGGTTATTGATGTGTTGGATGAGAAGAAGCTCAAGTTAGGCGAAAAAGGGACCGCCTTCGTTCAAAACAAGCTACCTAAGAAGTTAGATGATCCATGCTTATTTGCTCTACCTTGCAAGATCGGTAATTCGGAGGCTTATGACACATTAGCCGATCTTGGATCAAGCCTTAACCTACTTTCGTTACCTCTCTACACCTCTCTAAAACTAGGGAAACTTGAAGAAACCGAGGTGATAATAGGCTTAGCGGATGGAAGTGTTGCTTACCCGATTGGAGTAGTCAAGGACGTGTTAGTACACATAGGAAAACTAACCATCTTAGCCGATTTCCACGTCCTTGATATGGTTAGCGACCCTACATGCCCCTTGTTGATAGGTAGAGGATTTTTGGCGACCGCTAGTGCTATGATTGATTATAAGGAATCTAAGATAGCGGTAGGAGAAGGTGACACTTGGTCAGTCTATGATGTGAAGAAACATGCCTATGATACTAGTGAGGAACCAACACCCCATTGGTTAGAATTAAATAGGAGACCATCTAGATATGGACCTTGGATCGATAGAGACTTCATAGGACCCCAACGCCCATTTTACCTAGAAGAGGACTTTGTAAACCGAACACATGCGGTAGAACAATTCTTGGCTAGGGACACCGAATTGGATCCATTTGAAGACCCTCTAGTTTTTAGGAAGATGATTGATTTCCTAGGAGTTTTGCCAATTAACCTAGGGATGAATAAGTGGACTTGTGAGGACGATGATCATAAGTGGGATTGGGACAAACCACCCAAAGATGGAGATGGGTCATGGCATATTAAGATGACATTGTATGACCCGGATGGAGAGAAGTTTGAAAAGATATATCGTACTATGCGGACCAATAGAAAACTTCAATCCAAGCTTAACCCTAAAGACGTCTTTGATGACGAACTCACTTACATAGGGTAGAAGGACTTTGAGTCTAGCTACAAGACTCGTTAATAAAGAAAAGCGCTTCTTGGGAGGCAACCCAAGCTTTATTTGCTTTGTGTGTTTATTTATTTGTTTGTTTGATTTTATTTGCTTCCGTATGTATGTTTAATTTTTATTATTATTGATTCATGTTCAAAACTAAATTGTGAAAATGCTTTATCTTGTTTTTAACTTCGTCTTAACTACATATAAAGGTATTTTGCAAAAGATAAGTGTAAGGGAAATCCAAATCGGTTTATTAGAACAAATGAACATGAATCATAACAATATTAAATTAACATACATATTAGTAATTGTTTGAGTCAAATGCTTGTATCGAGTCATAATGATGTTTTGCAGGAATTCCAGGAAGTAAGGTATAGGTTTTTCCAGAAATTTTCCGGAAACTTAACATGAGAATTCTGTCAGATCATTTCTGACGGCGTCAGGCCTTACAACCTGACGGCGTCAGGTTTTAATTTTCTGAAATTTTTGAAAGTTTTGTTTTTCTACCAGAATCATAAAAAGTTTTTATTAAATCTCTAACTTATAAACTCCAGGAATCTGCAAAATAATCATTCCACAAGCATTATATCCTTATATAGATTTATCCCGCCGATGTTATGCAGGTTTTCGTGTTTGTTTTCTCAGGTTTAACAGGTTATTTTGGACAAGGAGATGTATGTGGAATCTAGCTTTTGGCGATGCATTAGTCTTGAAGCTTCAACATTACCTTGGAAGAAGATCTAACCATGTTACCTCTTTATCCACCAAACGAATCAGGGGAGTATTTGATTTCATTCTTTTACCTTATTTACTTTTATATCTTGTTATTTGAACATTGGGGACAATGTTCATCTTAAGTGTAAGGGGGGGGGGGTAAAGTACGATACTTTAGAGAATGCAATTACGCTTGATTTTTGTTTTGTTTAATAGTAAATGGGTAATAAAACTGAGATAAATACTTGTTAGGGCAATTTTAGTGCCAAATTTAAAATTTTTTACAACATTTAGGAGTGAAACTTTGGTCTTAATGAGCGTCTCACGGATAGGAGTTATATGACTAGCACAAAATCGTACCACTAAAAAATTTTCCACCCCCAAATATGTGAGGTTCGCCCCTAGAATTGGTAGAAAAAGCATTTATGCTATGATGTGTGTACCGGTAGCACTTAGATTCTAGAACTTGCGTTAGGACCATTCCGAGGCCACAAGTGAGACTACATTCGTGTAGTTAGATTTACTACATGATAAGAGGCATTAGGATTAACCCATTGTTTTACACCTGTGTTTTTGTTATAATTACATTGGCTACATTGGTCAAGTAATTCTCCCACACCCTTTGCGTTGTACTCATTTTTAGTACACGATACCCCTAGTACACCCCTCAGATCCTATCTTTTCATTTCTAACTTTAAGCATTTTACTTAAAGGAAGAATTTGTTACACCCCACTTAAATGTACACCCAAATCGCCTTAGCCTACCTTGTATGCACTCATTTTTAGTGCATTATTGTTACAACATTTGTTTAAACCCCAAGTTAATTATCTAATTGATTACATGGTTGCTAAGTCGAGTCATATCCTTGTGCATATTGTTTTGGGACGATTGGGACTCATGGGTAAAGTACTAGTGTAATGGAGTAATGGGGAAGAACAACATTATTACCCCCATATGTGCTAAATATTTTAAAAGTACTCCAAGTGTTTCGATTATCTTAATTCGAGTCATTAGAATAGTTATTTGTAAAGTTATGTAAAAGTTCAAGTGTAAGGGGGATGCAACCCCCCCTACGATGTATTATTTTGGATGGTCGGGCAAGAGTGTATGCAAAAAAAAAAAAAAAAAAAAAAAAAAAAGTAGAAAAAACATACGGACTACCATCCCGTTTCATTTTATGTTTATTTTATGTTTTTGTTATTTTGTTTTTAGCTTAAGTCGAGTCTAGTCTTGGCTTAGCAACGCCATATTGTACATGTAATTAATCAAGATCTTTAACTCGCCACCAGTAAAATATCCCTTATCCAACAAAACCATGTTTATCATATCCCTACACCTAACGTTATAACCCGTTTAAAAGCCCTCTTTGATAGTTTATCTTAGGTGCTTACGCCTAGTGGAGGAGGTTTTCGATCCTTTCCCAAGCCTATGGTAATCTATTTGCTATGACAGGTAGTGAGAGATATTATCCGTTTTCATTTATGAGATATACTTTTATGACACCTGAGAGATGTGAGTATCTAAACACTACTTGTGAGGTGCTAGTATGTAATCTCCGTGCTTATTATGATTAAAGTGGAATGACTATTTGTTGTAATTACTTTTATATTAGCGTTAAATGACCCCTAACTTGTATTTTGATTCGAATAAAAGCGCATTTGCTTGAGGACAAGCAAATCTCAAGTGTAAGGGTATTTGATGAAGCGAAAAGTGTACCGCTTTTAGGGGGTCATTTAAGCCCTAAATCGTATTTATTTGATCAAATATTGCCCTAAATCGTTCCTTTTGTCATTTTAGGTACTTTGGAGAAGAAATCTGGAAAAGGAAGCATTTTGGACGTTTTTGGAGCATAAAAGTGAAGAAAACGACAAAGTCTCCAAAGCTGCTGGAAAAGTACACGTGACGGCGTCAAGGATTGCTCCTGACGGCGTCACGGCTTGGCAAAAGAGGTGGATATGACAAATACACATGACGCGCCAGAAAGTTTTACAATGGAAGTCTGACGGCGTCACCCTTTAAGGTGATCAAGGCCGTCACGGTTTAAGTTAAAGAGAGACGGCGTCAAGCACAATTGTGACGGCGTCAACCCTTGACGCGCCAGAGTGGATTTTGGAGGATTAAAGAGGGACGGCGTCAGGAAGACCATCCGGGAACCCTAGCCGCGGCGAGGTGACGGCGTCACCTCCTACAACGTGACGCCGTCAGCCCCTAAATTCTATATATAGTTTTGCAATTTTTAGTGATTAGTGTGCAACTTTGTGAGGAGAAACCCTAAGACGAATTTTCTGCCATTTTCAAGGGTTTTATACCCTTGGATCTCCCATGTTTAATTGAAGATAAGTAATCATTTAATCATTCAATATGTTTATGTGTTGTTTGATTATATCTTGTTTTAGTCTTTTAACTAACATGCTAGGCTAGATTTATCTCGTGTTTGCTTAGATCTAATGAAACCTAACTATTGATTATTGGTTGTTGGTGTGTTATTAATTGTATTGGATGATTGTTTATCGATGTTAGGCTTAAGAAAACTGGCTAACCTCCTATACGGTAACTTGCTTGAACGTCTTAAGAAACATGAACCAATGCGTACTAAGGTTTTTATGGTTGTATTTAATGCATGAGCGAATTCTGGTGATCCCATGTTAGGAGCTTCTTAGCCGGCTCGACATAGGAGTGAAGTAGGAGCTTGTAGAGTTGGGGAAGTACGTACGCCACCCCACGATTGGTATTAAGGAATACACCCGTCATCCACGCAATTAATACACACTAATCAACTGGTAAAAGATAGTTAGGGAGTAAGGAAATCTAAGTAAACACATTTCTCCCCATATAAGTTCCACCACCTTTTTATTTTCAGTTATTTTATTTTATTTGCAATTGTAGTTATTTGGGTTAATTGACTAGCAACTAATTCTGCCCACTCCTTCAAACCCGAGATTTTACTTGCTTTTATAAAAAAATATAAAAATACAAAAAGAATCTTCCCTCACCCTTAGACCTATTAGAGTAGTTTTTCAATCCTAACGACACTATTCCCCTAGAGAACGATCAATCCCCCGGTACTTGCCATTTCACTATACTACATCGGTCAGGTACACTGCCTGGTGGGGATTGCAAGCCTCTTGAGATTCCTCGAGAGGTAAAACCTGTTGTAAGGTCGCAAAACCACGCATCACAATCCTAGAAAGAATGTGAGTTCTCCCATAGAACTCATCTGAAACCTTTCATGCATCAATTTCTCAAACTCAATGCATATCACCTTGTTTGTTGATCCAAATATAATATCATCAACATAAACTTGAACTAGCAGAATATCATCTTTGTGTCTTCTGATAAACAAGGTCTTGTCAATCTTCCCTCTACAAAAACCATTGTCCAACAGGTATGTTGACAATGTGTCATACAAAGCTCTGGGAGCTTGATGTAAACCATAAAGTGCCTTTTCCACCTTGTATACCTTATCAGGAAAGTCAGGATCTTCAAATCCAGGTGGTTGAGAGACATATACTTCTTCTTCAATTATCCCATATAGAAAAACACTCTTCACATCCATCTGATACACCAAAAAATCTTTGCATGAATAATAAGCCAAGAATAACCTTATAGCTTCAATTATTAAAACTAGGGCAAAGACTTCATCATAGTCAATCTGTTGGGTCCGTCAGTACCCAAGCGTCCTGAAAACAGGATTTGGACACAAATTAGCCAAGTGTTATGATGCGTGGTTTTGCAACCTTACAACAGGTTTTACCTCTCGAGGGATCTCAAGAGGCTTACAACCCCACCAGGCAGTGTACCTGACCGATGTAGTATAGTGTAGTGGTAAGTACGGGGGATTGATCGTTCTCCACAGGGAATAGTGTTCGTTAGGTATGAAAAACTACTCTAATAGGTCTAAGGGTGAGGGAAGATTCTTTTTTGTATTTTTTATATTTTTATGAAAGCAAGTAAAATCTCGGGTTTGAAAGAGTGGGCGGAATTAGTTGCTAGTCAACTAACCCAAGTAACTACAAATGCAAATAAAATAAAATACTGAAAATGAAAAGAGTGGTGAAACTTATATGGAGAGAAATGTGTTTACTTAGATTTCCTTACTCCCTAACTATCTTTTACCGGTTGATTAGTGTGTATTAATTGCGTGGATGACGGGTGTATTCCTTAATACCAATCGTGGGGTGGCGTACGTACTTCCCCAAATCTATAAGCTCCTACTTCACTCCTATGTCGAGCCGGCTAAGAAGCTCCTAACATGGGATCACTAGAATTCGCTCATGCATTAAATACAACCATAAAAACCTTAGTACGCATTGGTTCATGTTTCTTAAGACGTTCAAGCAAGTTACCGAATAGGAAGTTAGCCAGTTTTCTTAAGCCTAACATAGATGAACAATCATCCAATACAACTAATAACACACTAATAGCCAATAATCAATAGCTAGGTTTCATTAGATCTAAGCAAACACAAAGAAAACCTAGCCTAGCATGTTAAACAAAAGACAAGAACAAGATAGAATCAAACAACACATAGACATATTGAATGATTAATTGATAACTTATCTTCAATGTAACATGGAAGATCTCAAGGCAAAAAGCCTTGAAAAAGCTGCTAAAATCGTCTTAGGGTTTCCTCCCAAAAGGTTACACACAAAGTTCCACACTAATGACAAAAAATTGCAAAACTATATATAGAGATTAAGGGCTGACGGCGTCACGTTGTAGATTCTGACGCCGTCACCTCGCCGCTTTTAGGGTTCCCGGATGGCCTTCCTGACGCCGTCCCTCTTTAGACCTCCAAAATCCGTTCTGGCTTATCAAAGCTCGACGCCGTCAGAAATAAGCTTGACGCCGTCCCTCTTTAAATTAAGTCGTGACGACCTTGATCAGATTAAAGGGTGACGCCGTCAGATTTTTCATGCAAAATTCTCTGGCTTATCATGAGTAATTTTCATATCCACCTTTTTCTTGCCAAGCTATGACGCCGTCTGGGGAAATTCCTGACGCGGTCAAAGGTACTTTTTAGCCGATTTTGATACTTTGTCGTTTTCTTCACTTTTATGCTCTAAAAACGTCCAAAATGCTTCCTTTTCCAGATTTCTTCTCAAAAGTACCTAAAATGACAAAAGGAACGATTTAGGGCAATATTTGATCAAATAAATACGATTTAGGGCTTAAATGACCCCCTAAAAGCGGTACACTTTTCGCTTCATCAAATACCCTTACACTTGAGATTTGCTTGTCCTCAAGCAAATGCGCTTTTATTCTAATCAAAATACAAGTTAGGGGTCATTTAATGCTAATATAAAAGTAATTGCAACAAATAGTCGTTCCACTTTAATCATAATAAGCACGGAGATTACAAACTAGCACCTCACAAGTAGTGTTTAGATACTCACATCTCTCAAGTGTCATCAAAATAAATCTCATAAATGAAAACGGATAATATCTCTCACTACCTGTCATAGCAAATAGATTACCATAGGCTTGGGAAAGGATCGAAAACCTCCTCCACTAGGCGTAAGCACCTAAGATAAACTATCAAATAGGGCTTTTAAACGGGTTATAACGTTAGGTGTAGGGATATGATAAACACGGTTTTGTTGGATAAAGGATATTTTTACTGGTGGCGAGTTAAAGATCTTGATTAATTACATGTACTATACAATATTGCTAAGCCAAGACTCGACTCAATCTTAAGCTAAAAACAAAATAACAAAAATATAAAACAAACATAAAATGAAACGGGATGGTAGACCGTATGTTTTTTTTTCTATTTTTCTTTTTCTCTCTTTTTTTTTTTTTTTTTTTTTTTTTTTTTTTTTTTTTTTTTTTTTTGCATACACTTTTGCCCTACCATCCAAAATAATACATCATAGGGGCGTTGCATTTCCCTTACACTTGAACTTTTACATAACTTTACAATTAACTATTCTAATGACTCGAATTAAGATAATCAAAACACTTGGAGTACTTTTAAAAATATTTAGCACATATGGGGGTAATAAATGATGTTCCTCCCCATTACTCCATTACACTAGTACTTTACCCATTAGTCCCAATCGTCCCAAAACAATATGTACAAGGATATGACTCGACTTAGCAACCATGTAATCAACTAGATAATTAACTTGGGTTTTAAACAAATGTTGTCACAATAATGCACTAAAAATGAGTGCATACAAGGTAGGCTAAGGCGATTTGGGTGTACATTTTAGTGGGGTGTAACAAATTCTTCCTTTAAGTAAAATGCTTAAAGGTCGAAACGAAAAGATCGGCTCTGAGGGGTGTACTAGGGGTATCGTGTACTAAAAATGAGTACAACGCAAAGGGTGTGGGAGAATTACTTGACCAATGTAGCCAATGTAATTATAACAAAAACACAGGTGTAAAACAACGGGTTAATCCTAATGCCTCTTATCATGTAGTAAATCTAACTACACGAATGTAGTCTCACTTGTGGCCTCGGAATGGTCCTAACGCAAGTTCTAGAATCTAAATGCTACCGGTACACACATCATAGCATAAATGCTTTTCCTACCAATTCTAGGGGCGAACCTCACATATTTGGGGGTGGAAATTTTTTTTAGTGGTACGGTTTTTGTGCTAGTCATATAACTCCTATCCGTGAGACGCTCATTAAGATCAAAGTTTCACTCCTAAATGTTGTAAAAAAATTTAAATTTGGCACTAAAATTACCCTAACAGGTATTTATCTCAATTTTATTACACATCTACTATTAAACAAACAAAAATCAAGCGTAAGAGCATTCTCTAATCGTACTTTTACCCCCCCTTACACTTAAGATGAACATTGTCCCCAATGTTCAAATAACAAGATGTAAAAGCATAAAGTAAAAGAATGAAATCAAATACTCCCCTGATTCGCTCGGTGGATAATGTAGTAACATGGTTAGATCTTCTTCCAAGTGAATGTAGAAGCTCCAAGACTAATGTATCGCCAAAAGCTTGATCCAACAAACATTTCCCTGTCCAAAATAACCTGTTAAACCTGAGAAAACAAACACGAAAACCTGCATAACATCGGCGGGATAAACTCTATATATAAGGATATAATGCTTGTGGAATGATAATTTTTGCAGATTCCTGGAGATTATAAGTTAGAGATTTAATAAAAACTTTTTATGAAAACAAAACTTTCAAAAATTTTCAGAAAATTAAACCTGACGCCGTCAGGTTGTAAATCCTGACGCCGTCAGAAATGATCTGACAGAATTCTCATGTTAAGTTTCCGGAAAATTTTTGGAAAAACCTATACCTTACTTCCTGGAAATCCTGCAAAACATCATTATGACTCGATACAAGCATTTGACTCAAACAAATACTAATATGTATGTTAATTTAATATTATTACGATTCATGTTCATTTGTTCTAATAAACTGGTTTGGATTTCCCTTACACTTAACTTTTGCAAAATACCTTTATATGTAGTTAAGACGAAGTTAAAAACAAGATAAAGCATTTTCACAATTTAGTTTTTAACATGAATCAATAATAATAAAGATTAAACATACACACGGAAACAAATAAAATCAAACAAACAAATAAACACACAAAGCAAATAAAGCTTGGGTTGCCTCCCAAGAAGCGCTTTTCTTTATTAACGAGTCTTGTAGCTAGACTCAAAGTCACGTACATTACGTGACTCCATCATTGGTCACGGTTCCTAGGCCATTCTCATTTCCGGTTTTATATTCCGGTCCTAATTTCAAACAATCCTTGTAGAACCCGGATATCCTTTCCATAACATAGTCTACTCCTTTATTTCTATCCTCATCATTCCTATAGTAGACCGCTTGCTTAAGCTCCTTCTCAACATTTGACAAGTGTTGGAATTGTTCTATCTTATATGGCATTTGGTAGTTTACCTCATCGGTCTCATCCTTAAATCTAACTATCCCTAAGGAAGGTTCATAAGTCATTCTAGAGACCTCAACAAATGGTTTTCCAAAAACCACTTGAGTTAAGGATGCATCGACTATTGGGCGGATATCTTCTACAATTACAAAGTCGGTGACATAGGTGAATTTTCCTACATAAACCGGTAATCCCTTAACTCTTCCCGTGAAGTTACTCATCCACCCCTTGTCAGGGAACATCCTATACCCAAGTTGATTTTTCATTACCAAGTTGTAGTGGGCTCTAGTCATGATGTTTATGGGTGATCTAAGGTCGATGTAGGCTTTCCACACATGCAAATGTCCGATGTTGCATGGTATGTTGAGATTAGAAGGGTCGCCTATTTCTATGATTGGTCTACCTAGGAAGTATGGTGTCTCGGGGTCATCGAATAAGTTTGTATGATATGTGCGCTCTTCCTTAGTGGGTAGCCTATTGAAGTAGTCCTCATCATCATCTACTTCTTCAATCTCACTTGTCCTAACTTCCTTATCAACCTCGACTTTCTTAACCTCATCCTCAGGTTCACTATTATCCTCATTCCTATCAATCGGTTTGATAGTGACAATGTTGACGAAGTGGACGTGTTTGGATGAAGAGGGGTCTTTTACTTGGGGTCCGCTATTTGTGTTCCTAGCGTCCTTATGTGGAGGTGATAGCACTTGGTTATTGAGGGCTTTCAATAAGTTGTCAATTTTATTGGTCATCTCCATTTGTTGTTGATTGAATTCGGATTCAAACTTAGCTATCCGAGCTTCTTGAGATGCCATAAATTGCGACATCAATCCTTCAAAGTTATTGGTACTACCATTGCCGGAAGGATTGTCGTTGAAAGTACGGTTCGAGTTGGAACCGCTTGATTGGAAACGATTAGGTGGATTGGAAGAATTGGTTTGTTGTGCGTTTTGGTTTTGCTTCCACCTAAGGTTTGGGTGATTTTTCCATGAGGGGTTGTATGTATCACCGTAGGGGTTTGGCTCGGGTTTGAAAGTGTACCACTTGTCTCCCGCTCCGTCGGTACGCGAGGATGCGTAGTACGCAAAAGCTTGTTCGGGGAGTTCCATGCAATCACGAGTGTCGTGGGGACCACTACATAATTCACATGAAGAAGTGATTTTGTTCACTTGGCTTGAAGGTTTAGGAGCCTCGTAGGATTTCATGAGAAACTTGACTTGGTCTTCAAGTTCTATGATCCTACGGTCGGAAGTGCTTGAATTGTTCGAAGGCAAAGATATTGCCTTGACCGTTTTATTCAAATCACGGGGATCACTCCAACTTTCGTTGTCATAAAGAGCAAGATCCTCTAGGAGAGCCCATGATTGTTCCGCACTTAGATCACGTAGCTTACCACCGGCCGATTGGTCAATGGTTTGCCTCGTGGAGAGATTGATATGGTCATAGAAGATTTGGACTTGGAGCCAAAGTTCTATGCCATGGTGAGGGACTTTTTGGAGTAAGTCCTTGAATCGAGTCCATGCCTCGTAGAGGGTTTCGCCTTGACGTTGTCGGAACATCAAGATATCATTCCTTAGCTTGGTAGTTCTTCCCGGTGGGAAAAACTGAGCAAGGAAACGAGTGGTGAGATTATCCTAAGAGGTGATGGATCCTGCGGGTTGATGCTCTAGCCATTGACTAGCTTGGTCCCGCAAAGAGAATTGAAAGAGACGCAGTCGGGTCGTCTCTCGAGTGGCAACATCAAGGTCTATAGAATCAACGATTTTGAGAAAGTCCTTGAGATGTTGATTAGGATCTTCAGAACGAAGTCCATGGAATGCGCATCCGCTTTGCACCAACCGGATGGTGTCGGATCGCAAGGGAGTGACATTGGCTCCTTGAGTGAGCTCAATGGTGTTTCGATAGCCATGGTGGCTAGGACGGGAGTACTCTCCTAAAGTACGGGCTCTAGGAGGTGGTGGTTGTTGTGGTGGGTTGTTGGGATCGAGGATATTACCACCTTCCATTATGTTGGATGGTAATGGTTACGAAAAAAGAAACGAAGAAAAAAGATAGACTAAAGAAAACCTAGAAAAATAAAATAAAAATCTCACTAGAAAGGAATCTAGTGAGTAGACCTATAAAATAAAAATTCAACCTAAACAATAACTATTCCCCGGCAGCGGCGCCAAAAACTTGATGCGTGGTTTTGCAACCTTACAACAGGTTTTACCTCTCGAGGGATCTCAAGAGGCTTACAACCCCACCAGGCAGTGTACCTGACCGATGTAGTATAGTGTAGTGGTAAGTACGGGGGATTGATCGTTCTCCACAGGGAATAGTGTTCGTTAGGTATGAAAAACTACTCTAATAGGTCTAAGGGTGAGGGAAGATTCTTTTTTGTATTTTTTATATTTTTATGAAAGCAAGTAAAATCTCGGGTTTGAAAGAGTGGGCGGAATTAGTTGCTAGTCAACTAACCCAAGTAACTACAAATGCAAATAAAATAAAATACTGAAAATGAAAAGAGTGGTGAAACTTATATGGAGAGAAATGTGTTTACTTAGATTTCCTTACTCCCTAACTATCTTTTACCGGTTGATTAGTGTGTATTAATTGCGTGGATGACGGGTGTATTCCTTAATACCAATCGTGGGGTGACGTACGTACTTCCCCAACTCTATAAGCTCCTACTTCACTCCTATGTCGAGCCGGCTAAGAAGCTCCTAACATGGGATCACTAGAATTCGCTCATACATTAAATACAACCATAAAAACCTTAGTACGCATGGTATGTGCTTATTCACATACCTTTTCTTGACCAAAACCAGACCTAAAAAGACCAAAAACTAACCAAAATGCCAAAAGATATTGTGTTTTTGTGTTTTTAATTGTGCAGGGAATGATATTTAAAAAAAATCAACAAAAGACACGGAAAATTCAGAAAACGAGCACGGGATACGGAAACGGCTCAGAACCGGAACCGGGAAAGAGATTATGGTCAAAAAGTCAACCGTGGTCCTCATATTATCAGAGATGTTCATATTCAGCCCTTGGATTTAACTTTGAAAGAATGACAACATCAGCCCCTTAAGAATCCAGAAATTACATTTATGGTCCCTTGAATTAAGCCTTAAAACCTTTAATTCTTTTAAACTAAAAAAACCCGGATCCAACACCATCGAACCCAATTTATCACCAAACCCAGCCCAACATTACTTAACCCTCAACCCAGTCCCGTACCCGGTCCAACACTAAAACCCGAACCCTAAAACCAAACCCGGTCAACCATACTTAAACCTTCTCCAGTCAAAAAAAATAGTAAAAATACACACTCTCCCTCTTTCACTCACACGCGCAAATTTCTTCCCCAATTATTTTTACCAAGAACCCTATTTACTGTACCACACAAATTAACCTCGTACCAATGATTATATCATGATTGGTAAATTCTGGAAGGATCTGACAGCTGCCAGGACACGTGGGAGCCTTTAATTGGAGAGGCCGTGTCATCAACTCCAATCGTACGGTCAAGATCAAGCGTGGGAAGATAGAAGTGATCTAAGGGTGGAAATGAGTTCAAGCACACACGGATTGCCAAGGTGGCATGACCCAGAAGGTTCAGCCGAGTGCTATATATAGAGAGGATTTCTCCTCAAGTTAACGTGTAATTTTTTTCTTGCTTTTGATTTTTATTATCATTGTAATTTTTCTTTCAAGCCTTTAATGTAATTTTCTGCTTTCAGTTTTTTTCTTTTAAATTGTAGTTTGTATCAGGTTGAGTTTTTTGTAATCTCAAAGTTTTAATGAAAGTTTAAATTTGAAGTTAATTTGAATCCGAATTCTCATTTAATTATTATTGATTTCAGTTTATTCAGTTTGTGTTAATTTCTGATCATCACAAAGAAAAAAAAAATAAAAAAATAAAAAATAATAAAAAATAAAAAAATAAATAAAGAATAAAACAAATAGTAGTTCAGTTAAACAAGCTTCAATAAGCTTAGTTTGTTGTTTCTAAAGTTTCATTAAAGCTTACATAGCTTTTGTGAGACTTAGTTTGATACTTCATCAGTTTCCTCTAAAATTCACAACAAAGTCTACTGTGGTCAAAATTTCTTGGTTCAATGGGTACGGCTGATTGGAGTGATGGTCTAGGAGGGGATTTGGAAGCCTCTAGCCTATCTAAAGATAGGCAAGCTCAGTGAACTCCCTCTGTTCTAGCTGAGGGAGACTAATTTTGTAAGTTTCTCGTTCATTTTCATTCTACTCACTGTCATAGTTTAATTCTGCTGTTGTTAGCTTAAATTCTGGTTGATATTAGTTAGTTAAAGGTTATTTGCTAGATTTAATATTAGTTAAACTTGTTTTATAAATTAGTTGATAGTGTAGTTAAACTTATTTGGATCTGAGGTTTGCTGAAGTATTGTGGTTGTTAGGTTGAGGAAACTTTGATCTAGTTGGTTTATATTCATCTGAAATAGCTCATATTAGCATTAAAAATAGTAGGAAACTTCTTTAAATAGTCAAAACAGTTTGTAAACTCATAAATTGATGTGGTCTGCTGAATTTGAAGAGCTGAGTTTGGTTTGAGGTTTTTATTTGTGCCACAAGTAGTAAAAAAGGGTTTTAAAGCAGTTTACATTAATAGGTTAGAGTTGGATTAGTTTTGATCTAAGTTGCGCCTAATCTAAGTTCTGCCGGCATTAGCTGAATTTGAGGATCTGGTGCATTAATTAGTTAGTGAATCAGTTAAGGTTTGTTAGTTTAGTGATTATTTAGCTTTAACATTAGTAGATTAATAGATCAGGTTAGCTAAATCTCACATTAGTCAACTTTTGATAAAAGTAAATCGGTCAAAATAACATATGCTTTTCAAGTTAACTGGTGCAAGAGCTGCTGAACTCAGCTTCTTTAGGGGCTTAATCATTCAAGTTCTAGACTTCAAAGTTGGTTTACAAGTAGTTCAAATAGTAGGGTTCTAGTAGGATATCTGGGATCCAGGTTGTGGGTTCATTAGATAGCTTATGTCGAGTCCGCAAACTTCCCCTTTGCCCTGCTTACCTGCTGCATCAGCCCATTTGTGTTTATAAGCTTCTGATCTAGGCTTTAATTAGCTTAGCAATTGAGCTTGAAATTAGGGGCTTTTGAGTCTTTTGGGCACTCAGAAGTATAGGCTAGCTTTTGCCCCCTCAAAGTTTCACTTTAAAGCTTATTAAACTGCTTAAAAATAAGCTGCAAGTAGGCCCCTAGCTGCTCATTTCTGACTTAAGAGAACTCATATCATGGTGCTTTCTAGTTTTTCCTTTGAGCTTATTTGGTCATTTTAAGTTGAATTATTATTAGTTACAGGTGTTTTAGCTGTAGGTTGATGTTTTGAGCTTATTGGGTGAAAATTGCTTATCATTAGCTTATAATAACTGCTTATTACATTAGTATCTGTGTTTCTGAGCTTTCTATGACCTGAGATTGGCATTTCTAAGTTCATTTGAGCATATGACACCTGTGTTGAAAGTTTCATTAAGTTTGGACACAAGTGCTTATTAATAAGCACTTGTGATAAGCTGATTTGGACTCAATCAGCACTTTTCTGGCTTATTTTCTTTTCAAAATTTTTTCTCAAGTTTATTTTAATATTTTAGATTTTCTGTAATTTTTTCAGATTTTTCTGAATTGTTTTGCTATTTTTCTTATTAAATTTTAGTTTATAAGCAATTTTTAATACTTTTTAATTCCCAAAAATTCCAAAAAATCAGAAAAAGCCTTTAAAAATCCAGAAATATTTTTAAAATTATGTTTTAATTATTTTATAATTTTCAAAATTTAATTTGCATTTTTCTCACTTTATTTGCATTTTCTTTTGATTTTTAATTAGTTAAATTAGTTTTTAATTCATAAAAAATTATTAAAAAGTCAAAAAAAATATTTTTCTTTTTCCAAAAATTTTCTTTTATCAGATTTAAAATAGGAAAATTATTTTTATATTTTTAGGTTTTAAATTTTAGTAATTCACTTTTATTTACGTTTTATAATTCGTCGCGTAACGTTTTAAAAATTCAACTTTCATTTAAATGTTTAGTTTAATTTTTTCTATTAGCTTAATTTAATAGTTAATCTTAATTGTTATTAGTAGTGTAATAAAAAATCAATCACTCTTATTCACATTCACTACACGAATCACAAATCCCGAATCACGAAATTCCATTCAATCTTCATCGGGACTACGACTCGGGTTAACACATATTCCTTTGTGTGTTTTCCTTGAACTATAATTGAAACGAATCAGTTTTTGGCGCCGCTGCCGGGGAAGGTTGACGCGAATTTGTGATTTTGTTTTTCGGTACGTGTTTTGAAGACCCTTCCTCGGAAGTTATCGTTTTATAAAAAATAAAAATACAAAAATATAATAAATAAAACACTTTTCCTAAAGTGTTTTCATAAATACATCTTAATAAACATCCTCGGTCTTCCGTTGAAGGAGGGCGGTTGTAAACCATTCCGAATAAACAACAAAAGAGATCGTGAAGTTAAACGTTTCTCGGATTATTTCTTTACTACAACCTATACACGGGGTTTAAGGAGGTCTTGACATTAAATTGCAGACCGAAGAGAGATCCATTCTTCTCTCCCGCCACGCTGCGCGTAGTTTTGAAAGAAACGAGTACGGTTGATCAACGATCACCAAAAAGAATATAATTTTAATTTTTCCTTATAAAAATAAAAATCCAAAAATATTTTCATTTTCAACTTTTGTTTTTGATTTTTCTTTTTGATTTCATTTTGGTGTATGCACACCCGTTCTTCTTCTTCTAATCCTCTTCTTTCACCACTTTCTAATCCCGAGAGGATTATCCGTCACAACAACCGTGTTCATTTCTCAACCGTTGAGGAAATGGCCAACAACCAACACGATCAACCCCCGCCGGTGGGTGTTGACAATCACAACCAAGGGCAAGCTCCCGATCTCCGCACTATGCAAGAGTTACTCCAATGTCCCACCGTGGGATACGGAGATGCTATTGTCATACCCCCGATTCGAAATACAAATTTTAAACTCGAGACCGGTTTAATTCAACTTGTCACGGGAAATCAATTCCATGGTTTTGATCGGGAGGATCCGCACAATCACATCCGATGGTTCAATAAATTAACCTCAACACACTACCATAAGGATGTCCCTCACGAAACAATCAAATTGATGTTATTCCCATTTTCGATCGAGGGGGCGGCCCGAATTTGGCTCGAGAAAGAACCCCCTTAATCAATCCATACTTGGGAAGATCTCGTCCATAAATTCGTGAATTATTTCTTTCCACCATCTAAAATGACCAATGCTAGGAATGAAATCACAAATTTCCAGCAACGATTTGATGAGAATTTCGGTGAGGCATGGGAACGATTCAAGGATCTCCTACGGAAATGCCCACATCACGGATTCTCGGAATTGCATCAAATCGATACGTTCTACAATGCTTTAACTCAATCAGATCAGGATTCACTCAACGCAGCCGCCGGTGGCAATATCATGAGTCGAATGCCGAGAGAAATTCTTTCAATTATTGAGAACAAATCCAAGGTACCTACCTCAAGGAACAAACCGGTTGTTTCTAAGGTGAGTACCCAAGCTTCTAGCAGTGATGCTAAGATCGACAAGCTTGCAGATATGTTCCAAGCTTTCATTCTCTCAGAACAAAAGAAACACTCTTCTCCGCCCGCATAAGTGAAAGCGGTGCAAGAGAATTGCGTTATATGTGGTGGTCCCCATCCTTATTATGATTGTCAAGCTACCGACAGCCAAGTTTGCAATGCTGCTGCAGCAGCCGCAAACTACAATCAAAATCAAGGATTCCGTCCTCAAGGTGAAGTTAACTACCGAGTTAGCAACCAAATGGGACCACCCGGTTTTACATCCGTTCAAAACAACCAAAACCGTTTACCTCAAATCAATCAAGGTTACAATCAAAATCAAAGCTACAACCAAAATCGTGGAAACAATTATCAAGCTCAACCGCAACAAGTCTATCAACCTCCTCCTCCCCAAGTTCCACTTCCTACCGACTTTGTGAGTTATATGAAAGCAACCGATGCTAGCATACGAACTATGCAAGGTCAAATCAACAATATGAGAGCTGACTTTCGGAAGGAGATTGATACGACAATATCTCGACAAACAAACGACCTTAAGCAAATGATGAGTGGATTTTTTCAGATGAATCAACCCTCAACCTCGGGTACTTCTTCTCTTCCTAGCAACACAATTGCTAACCCGAGGGGCGATGCTAAGGCGATAACAACTCGTAGCGGTGTTTCATATGATGGACCCACGGCTCCGGCTACCGCTTCTTCTCTACCTCCCAAGGTAGCCGTCCGTGAACCCGAGGCGACCAAGGACATAGAACCTCCTACTAACAATGGAGGAACCAAAGACGTCCAACCTCCGGTCATCCATCCATCTGAACCAAAGAATGTTGAGCCAAAAGAAATTCCCGTCAAAGCAAACCTTCCGTATCCTTCGAGATTGAATGATCAAAAGCTCCGCGAAAAAGCTTCAAATCAAATGGAAAATTTTTTCCAAATTTTTCAAGAATTGCATTTCGATATAAGCTTCGCGGATGCTTTACTTCTGATGCCTAAATTTGTTTCCACTCTCAAAAGTTTATTGAATAACAAGGAAAAATTAATTCAATTAGCAAAAACTCATCTGAATGAAAACTGCTCAGCGGTAATTCTCAAAAAGCTTCCGGAAAAGCTTGGAGATCCCGGAAAATTCCTTATTCCATGTGAATTTCCGGGAATGGTTGAATGCTCCGCCTTGGCCGATCTCGGTGCTAGCATCAACCTAATGCCGTTGTCAGTATGGCAAAAGCTTTCTCTGCCCAAACTTACCCCCACTTGTATGACTCTCGAGCTTGCGGATCGTTCCGTAACCCGTCCCGAAGGTATAGCCTAGGATGTCTTCGTTAAAGTGGGGAAGTTCCATTTTCCTGCAGATTTTGTGGTTGTTAATTTTGACGCTGACCCCCGGGTTCCTCTCATTCTCGGAAGATCATTCTTGAGGACCGGGCGGGCTTTGATTGACGTATACGGAGAAGAAATAACTCTGCGAGTTGATAATGAAAAAGTCACGTTTCAAATCAATCCAAACTCGAAACCTCAAACCGAAAAATGCAATGTCGCTACGGTTGATCAAAAGTCCGATCCCGTAATTGCTCCTAAAAGAGTTGATCCAAACCTTTCAAGATTCACGGTCAAGAGTATGTCAGAAAAATGTGCTGAGCTCAAGGCTATGAAAATCAATCCTGGATCGAGCAAATGGTTTGAGTGTTGTGCTGCAAATACTAAGAGTATTCTTGATGATGATGAATCTGATTCGGAGACCACAACAGAAGAGGTGGAAATTACTAGCTCTAAGAGCACACCTCTTGTCCCACCTCCGAAGACGGTTTATCGTGTAGAGATTGTTGATCCTGTCCTTTCCGACTCTTCCCATCCTTCTCCTCCGATTGAGGGAAGTGATATCCCAAGGGAAGAACTCGAGGTGTTGTCTGATAATGCTCCAATTTCGCCAGAAATTGTTGAGACCGATAGTGATCCCGGGGAAGACGTCTCGTTATTAAAAATGAAATTTGATGAACCTTTATTTTCCCTTCCCCCGGATGATGATAAAGAAAAGACGCCTAAATCCGTTCAATTGTTGATTCAACATCAGAAGAGCACAGTAGTGGCAGTACCACTTCTAGTATTGATTCTCTTCTTGAGGAGTTCGCCGATGAACTCGCTCATATTGATCCAATCCCACCGGGGGATGAGGACGATAACTTGGATTTTGAATCTGACTTAAGAGAATTAGAAATTTTGATAAACCATGATCCATCGAAATGTGATTCATATCACGAGGAGTTCACCAATGAACTCGCTCACGACGATCCACTTCCATCATATGATGATGATCTCTTTGACGTTCATGCTGATTATAAAGAAGTTGAAAATATTTTGTACCATGCCCCATCATCTGATTCTTACACTGAGCTTAAAGATTTACAAGATGATGATGATCTCTTCGATTTTAGGGCCGATCAAACCGAATGGAGAAATATTTTATATGGCAAACCTACTACTGAAAAAGGCCCTAAAATTGAAACTATAATTGAGGATGCTTCAATTGTCTCTCATGACTTATCTCCTCATTCTCCTGAGGATGATTTCTCCATTGAGTCCTCCATCGAGTACCCTGCTGAGTTTTCTTGTGAGGACAAAGTATTTAAGCCAGGCTTACTCATTGATGGTGACATTCATCCTTTGATGAAATTGACTCGTGCTAAGAATTTAAAGTTTCCTGCCTCATCTAAGGAAATTTTAATTCTGGAGAAAAATGATTCCTCTCTACCTCTTTCTGTTCAAAAACTCCCATTCTGTCCGGAGTTATCGCTGCTTGAAACTTTACTATTGTTTCCAGCCGGAAACGAAGACAAAGTTTTTGACCCCGGCATCACCGCTTTCATCTTCTAAAGCCGTGGGTATCTCAATCGGAGTGGAACTTTCTTGTGCTTCAATGTTTATTCAAACATCTTGAACGAAAGTCCGATTGAGATTATTTCTTCCACTTGCTCCCCCAAGGACAAATAAATTCGGGGTCGAGTCAAGCTCATGTGACTCGGTTAACAAAAACAAGCGCTTCGTGGGAGGCACCCCATGCTTATCCATCTATCTTCTTATCTATTTTCTAATAAAACATGAGGAGGGATCCCTCTTCCGTATCTTGTGTTTCGTTGTTTTCTGTGCTGTGTCCAGGAATGCCCGATGATGAAGACTCTCGTGCTCGTAGTTTCCTTCACGCTACTCGAGTTTCATCATTCGCTGCTTATCAATATCCTAAAATCTTATCGTTTTACATCTATCTTTTGGCATAATTCATAAACGGCCTTAGATTTATGTAGGAGAACCCTTACCTTTAAGACATTGAGGACAATGTCTCGTTTTAGTCTGGGGGGGGGGGGTAATCTTTCGATTTGATTTTTGCCTTGCATTTTTGCCATTTACTCATGCAACCCCGTTTTTCCTCCAAAATTGAAAAAATCCAAAAAAATGAGAAAAATTTAAAAATTTTTGTCCAAAAATATAATAAATTTTGACATTTTTGTTGACTTTCCGCTGGAGAGAGTAGGAATAAAATTCTGACTTGACCGGGCGTGTTGAGCCCTAGCTTGTCCCCTTAACCATTTATAATCTATAAGCTTGTGCTAGTCTTTTACACAAGGAGCTAGAAAACGCGAATTCTTTTTAAGAGTTTGCAAGTTCCCGTATTTGACTTTATATATGCATGACTTGATTATTTGGCTAAGTATTCGCGGATCTTATTATTTAAGATTTTAAATTTGCGAAGAACGAGAAATGATAGAGTTGTTTATAAGTTAGATTGCTAAACGTGGAGTAGTTGGATCTCTTTAGAGCTCATCGAAGTTACTTGTTGCTTTTTGTTCCCATAAGCTTGTTTCACTCAAAAATAGAAATCTAGGAATAATTAAAGCTATTTTGGTTTTGGCGATAATTAGTTTCTATTTCTTCCTTAGAGAATTCTTGCTTATGAAAGTTGGGTACACATCAAGGTACTGTCAGTGTTACGGTGTAATAGACTATTCCATCTTGCCGGCTCGCAACCGATGTTGGGATTGTTATAAAAGCCGTAGGACTTGGGGTTTGGCAAATAATTAATTAATATGATAATGTATAATAATAATCCAAAGCCATAAAAAGTTTTCTGCATCTTGCCGGTTCGCAGCCGATGTTGTAGACTTCTAATAAAGGCAGAGGAAAAATTCCAAGGTCATAATAGACTATCACATCTTGCCGGTTCGCAGCCGATGTTGTGATTGTTATAAAGGGCCAAGGACTAAAAACGTTAATGTGCTTAATAATGTTTAAAATGCCAAACTTCGACTCCGGGGGTGTCCTAATAAAGGCTTCCGTCTCTGGACTCGTAGATGAGTTGTTTCGGTCGCAAATAAAAGGGATATCCTCAAAATCGTGTTAAATCAGAGACCTTGATGTGGACCTCATTTTTGTATGCAGCGGTTTTCGAGGGAAGGTTTGGAAACTACTTAGCGTCTAAACTAGGTATCTTTATCGGCTTAAAACTTATCGAAACGAGAATTTGAAGAAATTCATTTCTCACCAAAAATAAAATAAATAGAGGAAAATAGGAATTTGGGAACAAGGAGTCCACAATTAGCTTTCTGAGTAGTGTTGGCAATCTAACTTGTAAATAACAATGATTTCGTTTTTAAGCTTAGTTTGGGGACTCGTGAAAAATTAGGGACGACGAATTTTATCCGTATGGTCACTTCTTTATGAGTCGTGTTTCCTGCTCGAAGACCCTAAAAGTTATCGTGAGATAATGATTGTCGACAAAGCCGTCACATGAAAATGAGAAAAATACAAAAATAGAATAAAATGGAAAATCGGGGAGTTTTTAGAACTTAAGATTTCTTGATCTCTTTTGAAAATTTTGCTACTTCTCAAAGTTAGTAAAAAGAGATTGGAAATTTTCGGTTTCAAAAACGTGTTTTTATAACATTGCATGAGGACATTGCAATAGCTTAGTCTGGGGGAATTTGGTATGTGCTTATTCACATACCTTTTCTTGACCAAAACCAGACCTAAAAAGACCAAAAACTAACCAAAATGCCAAAAGATATTGTGTTTTTGTGTTTTTAATTGTGCAGGGAATGATATTTAAAAAAATCAACAAAAGACACGGAAAATTCAGAAAACGAGCACGGGATACGGAAACGGCTCAGAACCGGAACCGGGAAAGAGATTATGGTCAAAAAGTCAACCGTGGTCCTCATATTATCAGAGATGTTCATATTCAGCCCTTGGATTTAACTTTGAAAGAATGACAACATCAGCCCCTTAAGAATCCAGAAATTACATTTATGGTCCCTTGAATTAAGCCTTAAAACCTTTAATTCTTTTAAACTAAAAAAACCCGGATCCAACACCATCGAACCCAATTTATCACCAAACCCAGCCCAACATTACTTAACCCTCAACCCAGTCCCGTACCCGGTCCAACACTAAAACCCGAACCCTAAAACCAAACCCGGTCAACCATACTTAAACCTTCTCCAGTAAAAAAAAAATAGTAAAAATACACACTCTCCCTCTTTCACTCACACGCGCAAATTTCTTCCCCAATTATTTTTACCAAGAACCCTATTTACTGTACCACACAAATTAACCTCGTACCAATGATTATATCATGATTGGTAAATTCTGGAAGGATCTGACAGCTGCCAGGACACGTGGGAGCCTTTAATTGGAGAGGCCGTGTCATCAACTCCAATCGTACGGTCAAGATCAAGCGTGGGAAGATAGAAGTGATCTAAGGGTGGAAATGAGTTCAAGCACACACGGATTGCCAAGGTGGCATGACCCAGAAGGTTCAGCCGAGTGCTATATATAGAGAGGATTTCTCCTCAAGTTAACGTGTAATTTTTTTCTTGCTTTTGATTTTTATTATCATTGTAATTTTTCTTTCAAGCCTTTAATGTAATTTTCTGCTTTCAGTTTTTTTCTTTTAAATTGTAGTTTGTATCAGGTTGAGTTTTTTGTAATCTCAAAGTTTTAATGAAAGTTTAAATTTGAAGTTAATTTGAATCCGAATTCTCATTTAATTATTATTGATTTCAGTTTATTCAGTTTGTGTTAATTTCTGATCATCACAAAGAAAAAAAAATAAAAAAATAAAAAAATAAAAAATAAAAAAATAAATAAAGAATAAAACAAATAGTAGTTCAGTTAAACAAGCTTCAATAAGCTTAGTTTGTTGTTTCTAAAGTTTCATTAAAGCTTACATAGCTTTTGTGAGACTTAGTTTTGATACTTCATCAGTTTCCTCTAAAATTCACAACAAAGTCTACTGTGGTCAAAATTTCTTGGTTCAATGGGTACGGCTGATTGGAGTGATGGTCTAGGAGGGGATTTGGAAGCCTCTAGCCTATCTAAAGATAGGCAAGCTCAGTGAACTCCCTCTGTTCTAGCTGAGGGAGACTAATTTTGTAAGTTTCTCGTTCATTTTCATTCTACTCACTGTCATAGTTTAATTCTGCTGTTGTTAGCTTAAATTCTGGTTGATATTAGTTAGTTAAAGGTTATTTGCTAGATTTAATATTAGTTAAACTTGTTTTATAAATTAGTTGATAGTGTAGTTAAACTTATTTGGATCTGAGGTTTGCTGAAGTATTGTGGTTGTTAGGTTGAGGAAACTTTGATCTAGTTGGTTTATATTCATCTGAAATAGCTCATATTAGCATTAAAAATAGTAGGCAACTTCTTTAAATAGTCAAAACAGTTTGTAAACTCATAAATTGATGTGGTCTGCTGAATTTGAAGAGCTGAGTTTGGTTTGAGGTTTTTATTTGTGCCACAAGTAGTAAAAAAGGGTTTTAAAGCAGTTTACATTAATAGGTTAGAGTTGGATTAGTTTTGATCTAAGTTGCACCTAATCTAAGTTCTGCCGGCATTAGCTGAATTTGAGGATCTGGTGCATTAATTAGTTAGTGAATCAGTTAAGGTTTGTTAGTTTAGTGATTATTTAGCTTTAACATTAGTAGATTAATAGATCAGGTTAGCTAAATCTCACATTAGTCAACTTTTGATAAAAGTAAATCGGTCAAAATAACATATGCTTTTCAAGTTAACTGGTGCAAGAGCTGCTGAACTCAGCTTCTTTAGGGGCTTAATCATTCAAGTTCTAGACTTCAAAGTTGGTTTACAAGTAGTTCAATTAGTAGGGTTCTAGTAGGATATCTGGGATCCAGGTTGTGGGTTCATTAGATAGCTTATGTCGAGTCCGCAAACTTCCCCTTTGCCCTGCTTACCTGCTGCATCAGCCCATTTGTGTTTATAAGCTTCTGATCTAGGCTTTAATTAGCTTAGCAATTGAGCTTGAAATTAGGGGCTTTTGAGTCTTTTGGGCACTCAGAAGTATAGGCTAGCTTTTGCCCCCTCAAAGTTTCACTTTAAAGCTTATTAAACTGCTTAAAAATAAGCTGCAAGTAGGCCCCTAGCTGCTCATTTCTGACTTAAGAGAACTCATATCATGGTGCTTTCTAGTTTTTCCTTTGAGCTTATTTGGTCATTTTAAGTTGAATTATTATTAGTTACAGGTGTTTTAGCTGTAGGTTGATGTTTTGAGCTTATTGGGTGAAAATTGCTTATCATTAGCTTATAATAACTGCTTATTACATTAGTATCTGTGTTTCTGAGCTTTCTATGACCTGAGATTGGCATTTCTAAGTTCATTTGAGCATATGACACCTGTGTTGAAAGTTTCATTAAGTTTGGACACAAGTGCTTATTAATAAGCACTTGTGATAAGCTGATTTGGACTCAATCAGCACTTTTCTGGCTTATTTTCTTTTCAAAATTTTTTCTCAAGTTTATTTTAATATTTTAGATTTTCTGTAATTTTTTCAGATTTTTCTGAATTGTTTTGCTATTTTTCTTATTAAATTTTAGTTTATAAGCAATTTTTAATACTTTTTAATTCCCAAAAATTCCAAAAAATCAGAAAAAGCCTTTAAAAATCCAAAAATATTTTTAAAATTACGTTTTAATTATTTTTTAATTTTCAAAATTTAATTTGCATTTTTCTCACTTTATTTGCATTTTCTTTTGATTTTTAATTAGTTAAATTAGTTTTTAATTCATAAAAAATTATTAAAAAGTCAAAAAAAATATTTTTCTTTTTCCAAAAATTTTCTTTTATCAGATTTAAAATAGGAAAATTATTTTTATATTTTTAGGTTTTAAATTTTAGTAATTCACTTTTATTTACGTTTTATAATTCGTCGCGTAACGTTTTAAAAATTCAACTTTCATTTAAATGTTTAGTTTAATTTTTTCTATTAGCTTAATTTAATAGTTAATCTTAATTGTTATTAGTAGTGTAATAAAAAATCAATCACTCTTATTCACATTCACTACACGAATCACAAATCCCGAATCACGAAATTCCATTCAATCTTCATCGGGACTACGACTCGGGTTAACACATATTCCTTTGTGTGTTTTCCTTGAACTATAATTGAAACGAATCAACGCATTGGTTCATGTTTCTTAAGACGTTCAAGCAAGTTACCGAATAGGAAGTTAGCCAGTTTTCTTAAGCCTAACATAGATGAACAATCATCCAATACAACTAATAACACACTAATCACCAATAATCAATAGCTAGGTTTCATTAGATCTAAGCAAACACAAAGAAAACCTAGCCTAGCATGTTAAACAAAAGACAAGAACAAGATAGTATCAAACAACACATAGACATATTGAATGATTAATTGATAACTTATCTTCAATGTAACATGGAAGATCTCAAGGCAAAAAGCCTTGAAAAAGCTGCTAAAATCGTCTTAGGGTTTCCTCCCAAAAGGTTACACACAAAGTTCCACACTAATGACAAAAAATTGCAAAACTATATATAGAGATTAAGGGCTGACGGCGTCACGTTGTAGATTCTGACGCCGTCACCTCGCCGCTTTTAGGGTTCCCGGATGGCCTTCCTGACGCCGTCCCTCTTTAGACCTTCAAAATCCGTTCTGGCTTATCAAAGCTCGACGCCGTCAGAAATAAGCTTGACGCCGTCCCTCTTTAAATTAAGTCGTGACGACCTTGATCAGATTAAAGGGTGATGCCGTCAGATTTTTCATGCAAAATTCTCTGGCTTATCATGAGTAATTTTCATATCCACCTTTTTCTTGCCAAGCCATGACGCCGTCTGGGGAAATTCCTGACGCCGTCAAAGGTACTTTTTAGCCGATTTTGAGACTTTGTCGTTTTCTTCACTTTTATGCTCCAAAAACGTCCAAAATGCTTCCTTTTCTAGATTTCTTCTCAAAAGTACCTAAAATGACAAAAGGAACGATTTAGGGCTATATTTGATCAAATAAATACGATTTAGGGCTTAAATGACCCCCTAAAAGCGGTACACTTTTCGCTTCATCATGTTAATCATCTTAAATACTCTCAAGTCACTGAGTGAACAGTTACTCAGTGAGTTACCTTCAAGATGCTTAGGACGAGTCTAAGAAGAAAGATTCACCATTCAGTGAGGCGGAACTCCCTGAGTGTCACTTAAGCTAAAGAAGAAGGTAATGGGTTCAGTGAGTATTTGACAAGAACTCACTGAACCCCCAGTTTCCTCAACAACAATAAATGATTGGAGACTGAAGATTGAAGACCTAGATTGAAAAATCAGAAGTCTGAAATAAAGGCGGGATTAGGCGGGAAGAGTTTGAGAAGATAAGGAGAAGTCTTATTGGGCCAGAAACAAACCTTCCCTAAAATAGCTTAAAGTCAAGAAGTGTCAGACCTGACTGTAAGAATCTTGAATATCATAACACAAACAAAGATCTAAAGTATGGCAGATTATAGAGACAGAAAGAGAGAGAGTGGGAACTTCTTTAGAGAGAGAAAATGAAGGAAGAATAAGTTGAATGATTAGAAGCTCCAACCCTTCCCACACATGGGAAGGGGTATTTATACTTACTAGCTTAAGTACCCCGAGTGGGATGTGGAGTGAGTTGACAGAGGGTAAAGACCCGACCCACTCCACGAATACTAATATAACTAAACTAATACTAATAATACTAATAATCCTACGAGCTACATAAATGCTAAATAGATACTCGGGGTGACCGAGTCTTTCATATGAATATTTATATTCCTAACAATCTCCCCCTAAGGGAGGTTACCCCAGAAAATACACTTTGAATTCTAGCATTCTATTACATGACTGTAAATTCCTAGCTCGTAGTCTTTTGATTCTTCAAGTTCAGCACACTTTGTACTTTCAGCAGTGGATCTTTGATGACTGTTCATTTGTCTTGGATGATCTTTTGAGGATTCTTTGAAGTCATCATCCAACATACGTCTTCAAGTCATCTTGTTGCAGTATTTGTTTCCATGTGATGTTGTGATCTTTGAGCATTCTTTGAGATCATCAGCCACCGTAAATTTCCAAGCTCATCCGTTGTAGTAATTTTGCCTCCATGTGATTTGTTGTGACCTTTGGACTGCATGCTCACACTTTTCTGGATCATGATAATTATTATCAGAGTTGCAGAAGTTGTGTTGTAGGTCTTTCAGCTATCATGATGTCTTTGACAATGAATTGGAAGTGTGAGCATGGAGTGTGGATTGACACGTCTCTACTGGAATCAGGAACCACCATCACCATCTTTATGTGAATCTGAAATAAAATAGTTAGCAATAAAGTTGGAGAACGAATATGGCTTTGTCATTCGTTCGGTGTGGTTAGATTAACCTTCGGTTCCGTGAGGACCGACCTGTGATCAGGTAGAATCCCCTTTAAGGAAAATTCTCCTTGACAGGACTTTCCAGCTTGTTGTAAAGAATCATCCAACGAATTAAGATCAAAATCATCATACAAAGCATGTTCTCATACCGGAACGTCTCAAAGCAGACAGCACGGTAGAGTGAATCAGTGAATTAAATACCCACTGATTGATGAGAAATTGATTAGAAAAATCACTCGCGTGTCACTGGATAAACATTTTATGCAACGCGACGAGGGTTTTATACATTGAATCACATTTCTGTCGTAAACACTTTTGTTTGAAAATTTTCACAATCAATGTGCTCGAAACTCAGTTTTTGAGCACATTGAAAGGTTTTCCAAAAGTATCCGTCAATCCATTTCCTGGAACAAGTTTGATTCAATGCGAATCGCCCCATCGTTTCTTTCCAGTTGTCACTAGTTTGATCCATGAAGGATCTCACATGTCACCCTCCAAGAGCTTGTTTGATGTTGGCTCTAGAAGGATTTCCATCTTCATTGTGAATACTTTACGTATCACTCGGATGTTCTGGAAATACCACAAGGATAATGCGTAGGACTCTTAATATATGTTTTCTTACATTTCACGGTGTATGAAACAACAAGCATATTGGAAATGTGTCCTAATGAGATTTATAGATGATCTCTTGGCTCTAGACTCAATAGTGCGTTTTGATTTAGTGACCGGAGGTTGGAGAGGACTGCCACCTTTTCAATATCGTCTAACTCGGTGTGAGAGAAATGATAGAAATGTATTGATCTCCGTGACAAATGAAACAAGAGTCCTTTGAGGGACCTTGATTGGCTAGGGAGGGTTGTGCAGCGTATCACTGGGTCCATGATACTTGTCTTCAATGTCAGCAATTAACTAAGTGATTCTGACAGCATATGTATTGACCCAGTTTCTACCTAAAGTATAAGGAGGGCTTCTTTCTTTTCACCCTTTATATTTACATTTCTTTTTCATTCTTCAACCCCTTCAGCGCTTACCGAGACTTCATCACTAGTACCTTGTTGGGTTTGTTCCAGTCCTAGCTCCATCTCAGTCGGCACTCTTCCCTTATTCTCACTTTTCTCATTTTTTAATCGTTCCTAAGGACTTCTATTCTAACTAGAGGATTGTCCCTGGGAAGATCCCTTCGGTTCTGGCTGGATCATGGGAACTGATACCTAACCTTACCATTCTTATAACTCCAGTACATTAAATAAAATGGTCGGTCTTTGGTATTCTTCCACGATTGCCATCATAAATCATTCGCTCCCCCTCATTATGTGCATCGATATACGAAAGAGTTTAGCACATATGGGAGAGCCTACACTTGAGTCCAAAAGATCACATTTTTAATAGAATTTCATATTTAAATCACATTCTCTCCGCCGATCAAAAATTTCAAACCTTTTGAGATTTGGGATCTCAATTGATTTAAATAAGTTAGAAAATTTGGGAGACAATGTGGTCTGATTCAATGTATTCTGATAATGGAACATACTAATGCTCCCCTCTATCAGTGAGGGAGAATGTTAGTGTCAGGTATGATAAGTTTGGAAGATTTTGAATAAAAAAAATCATACGTTGACACATAACAACCACATTTTATTCACTGCTTATTATGTACAAAGATAATTGTTACGACACAAATGATGTTGACCTTTACGCACAAATGATGTGATCATTCGCTTCTTTGAGTGAGTCAGTAGTCAACATCAATTATCCATCCACCAACAAAACTTCCCAAGTATTGTAGATCCCCACACGGCGATACCAGAATTAGTAATGCTTTGTTGAAGTGAAGGTGGTGGTGGTGGTGAAGGTGTTGTTGTTTTTGTTGCTGCCGATGTTGTTGTTGCGGCGAAGTCAAAGCCAGTCAGTAGAGTTTGAACATCTGATTAAATGGTTAGAGCGGGAGCAGACACATTCATATCGGCCATGGAATCTGCATAAGAATATCAACACAGATATACATACATACAAATTCACTCTTCATTACTCGCTACCACGTGGCAGCTTGCCTACTAATAATACCATATTCATCTCATAATCAAACCACAGTCAGGAAATACATCAAACCGCTATCTAGCATGAAGAGCAATTAGCAATCATAAACATGGCAATTCACTCATATTTCAACATTCAACTCAGGATCTTAGGGATATGATTCTAACACGATAGCTACATACCTAAGCATATTCTGAGTGCACAAGTAATACGTCAACAACAATTAAACAGCTATCGACAAACAAAAGTCAATCAACATTCGAAACAACATTCGAAACTCATTCAATCAGATCATACAAATGCCTGTGGAGTATTCAAGAACATCAAACACAATGGGTTTTCTAACTTCTTTTAGGTTTTGAGTTTTAAAGTATTCAGGGGATTAAACGAGGATTCCAAAGTGACACAAATGAACATTCTAGTTATATAAAGCTAGGAAACTATACGCAAATTGCACATAATGCCCTAATCTTTCTAACAACTAACACATTTGGCCATTTGAGATAAAGCTTAGTAAGTTCCTCTTCAACAATACCCCATTAACTACAAAACCTTTTCTAGCAATTATGATATAACCAAGAGACCCGTTTGATGATATAAAATTTGAAATCACTCTCCCCCTCAATCAATGACCCGTATTCTAGTTAAGGTGTTGAAGTCATTGATTGAGTGAAAAATTTGATGAACAATCCAAGTTTGAAAGAATTTCAAATAACACGTTACCACCATGTGTCTCACAAATAATTTTCAGAAGTATCATAGAAGGAAAATTATTTGTATACAAAGAAGATTTCTCTTCTTTTACAAGAAATAATGCACTAAAGTGTACATTAAATCGGGGATGCACGGATATGAAGTAATCCATGCCCGGGTGAACTTCACCCATTGTTAGGAACAACCGTCTTTTTGTCGACGTGCTTTCCTCATTTTGAAAAACCGGGTTGCATATCTGAAGTAATAGCAAGCCATTTAGGCATGTTTTGAAAACTTTTTGAACTTCTGCTCGAACTTCATTTAAAGACCCGTGTCATTATTGAATGACATTTCTAGGACCTTAAATGTTATCGATACCAGAAGACATGCCTTGAACTATTTTTGGTATTTTTTATTTTTCTGATTTTTATGGTTTTTATTGGTTTTATATATTTTTATTTACATTTTGGTTTTATATTTTTCTATTTACATTTTGGTTTAAGATATGTACAAACTATATTATTCAATTTAAGAAGATGTTGACATGAATACCAAAATAAGGATATCGTTCTGTATGTTGTAGAAGTCTGTAGTCAACATCTCAAACTTTCACCACCAAAGCTTTCGAGGCTCTTGAATAATCGTTTGAACTTGAGCCTTCTCAATGTGAAGCTTTGATAACTTCCCCCCAAACCGGAAATCTTCTTTTTGAGCAGTTTCAAAGCTCTCTTTCAAGCTTACATAAGGTAAGTGTACAACGGAAATCGTAGCAAACCACATCAAATATTGCTGCTCCTTTTAAGAATAATCATCGTGATTCTCCGTTCGGGGGATCATCAAATAGATCAGCAGTGTATCATCTCACACTTGAATAATTCTTCTCACATTTCTTCCTGCTGAAGTCTGAAGTAATGCATACCAAAAGTATCCAGAGTCCACTTCCCCCAAGTAGTTGAATTGATGCAATCAGTCTCATTGTATGAAGCTTAAAAACCAGAAGTACACACTCAATCCCGTTAATGAAGTCGAAAAGGTAACATCAAGATCAATTAAGACCCAAAAATCCCCTTTTCTCCCTTCAGGAAAATTCCATTGTGAACCTCTTTTATCATCAGAAACTGTTTTTTACATCTCCTCCTCAACGTAGTTGGAATAATACACCAAAAACCACGAGTCAAAACACTGATTTTCTCTGCGGTTATGACATTTGTCTTCCCGGAATAACTTCAATTAAGAAGAAGTATAAAGTTCATCACGTGTACTCGTTGTGCGTTCAGATGTATGTCTCCTTCCCCCTTGTTGGTTTTGATACCTCAGAATCATCAACACATTTTACGTACATATACTTGACATCTTGTGAGAAGAACAAAATTGGCTCAAATGTATCAAGTGAGAATCAACCACTACCAAAACTCTCTCTGACTATCTTTACCAACCCCTAAGTAGGCTATTTGAAGTGATAACTGATGGAGCAAACCCAATATACCAAACTTGAAACTGATGAAGAATTCCCCAAATTTGTTACTTAAGCTTGCATTGTTGTTGATTGAAGAATGATGTAGAAGAAAACCCCTAAGTACCCTTATACACTCAAGAAAGAGCCAAAGAAAGTACAACACCTCTTGAGACTATCCACATCTGCATCAGGGTGTGACACTGAGCACTACAATGTAACTCCTTACATCGGGTATAACTAGATAATCCAAGACCCAATCATAAATTTTATAACTTCAAGCAAGTCATCAATCGATAGATGAAGTCTCGATGATGAAATAAGTAGAAGCCTTCGTGAAACCCACTTCAATCTCAAATAAGGGATGCCAAATAAACTCCGTGATCACTTGACATTCCATGTCCAAACTCTTAGCCGTTTTGACGTTTTAGCCGACATTTTCCTTTATGTTCTTGTGGATGATTTATAGAGTACACCATGGAAGGAACAACAATCCATGAATAAGGAGATTCTTCAGAACCTGGTTCTAGGTAAGGAATACCAAAGAACGGATCATTATTCAAGCGTGCAACTTCAATATAATAAGAGTCATTATCAACACTTTGAGGAATACTTGGAACATTAGGTGTTGAAGGAGAGTCGTATGACCATTTCTCAAATCTCAATCAACATGTAGTTTATTCACCCTTCTCCCCCTCAAAAATTGCATATGACTGCCATTTTTGATTGAGCGAGTGAATAAGAATACCATCAACGGTAAGTAGATCCACTTGATATCTGGCATTTTGTTTATTCACCCTTCTCCCCCTCAAAAATTGCATATGACTGCCATTTTTGATTGAACGAGTGAATAAGAATATACTCCAATGTACGTTGATCCACTTGATGACTGAATGAACATGGGAAGGGCATGAAGCTTGTTGATGAGAATGGTCATAAACAAGAAGATTTCTCTTCTTCTGAAGATAAAGCGCACTTAAGCGTACACTTTTCTTTTCTTTGATGAACGGGGCCTGAAGAGTTGTCAGCAGACGCCATTATGTTGACATTGAGGCTCGAGGCTTGAACTGCAATGTTCAAATGTCATTGTCGCCGAAGAACGAGGCTTGAACTGGTGTGTTCAAACGTCATTGTCGATGTTCATCAAGCTTTAATTGCTTGAACCCCTAATTCATGGGATATCGGTCTTTTCGGCAACCAAACCCTGAGTCTTTCCTTAATAGGAGTGAACGATGTACCTGCACTTAAGTAAAGACTACCTGCACTGACATTGAGAGTTTGTTTGCTTTATATGGGTTAGTGATATCAGCATCTAGACCATTTGGGGTTTCATTGTCAACCTTGGTTTTGCACTCAGTGGACATCTTTCTAATAGGTATCCATCTAAGACCAGCAATCTTAAAAATTCTACCCGTCGGTATCCACCTAAGACAAGATCTAGGAGTGTTTGGTTTTTCATGCACAGTGGAAGACTTGTTGAGAGAAAACCTTTTTCCTAAAGCAATCTGCCTACCAGGTTTCTGAGTATAACCTTTTGGTTCTACGGGCTTGTTGTTGTTTCTAGTCTTATAGGATTGAACCTTAGCACGAGCATCCACTTTCTTCAGGAATTTTGTTATATAATCATCATGGTTTGCATTAAAAACACATTTCTGACAAGTTGACCAAACATAGTGTTTGGATTCAGAAAAAGACCTAGAATTCTTAGAGTGATCTGCTACGGGAATCGCTTTAATCGATATGCAACTACTCTTAGAAATAGGCAAATTCCTAGTCTTTTCATGTGTGTTTTTCTTAGC
Source organism: Artemisia tridentata subsp. tridentata (assembly GCA_021014915.2). Lineage (NCBI taxonomy): Eukaryota > Viridiplantae > Streptophyta > Magnoliopsida > Asterales > Asteraceae > Artemisia > Artemisia tridentata. Next base: position 43,159,073 of record CP139503.1, on the reverse strand, counting down.
ATCCTCTAGGTTTTGATTATGAACACTGTTTTTATATCTAACATGTTCCCTTGGTGTCACAAATGACACACACTTTGAACTAATCCTATAAGAACTAGAGGCACTCATATGATGAGGTTTTGCAAACGTATATTCCTTTTCATTAGGTCTAGACTGTGAAGTGACTGGTTTTGACAAAAATTGTTACAAATCAACTTGGGAGGCAAACCGTGGTTTTGAAGATTTTGGTCGTTCAGATCTAAACGCAGTCGGTTGTCTAACAACTGATTGGTTTCTAAGTGGTTGTAAAACTAGTTTTCCCAAGATTGATGGTTTTGCAAACTTAGTATTCACACCACTTCCTGTCAATTTTCTTAACTCGTTTTTCAACGCTGCAATTGCAAAACCCTTTTCCTGAAGTTGAGCTTTGAATTCATCATTTCTGGCAATCAAAGAGGTTGTTTGCTCTACAGTCTTAGTTTTCGTTTCTTTGATTAAATCACACAATTCTTTGCAATGAATTTTCAAAGTCTCATTTTCATTAAGTAATTTAGCCACTTTATGTTCCAATTCAGTATTTTTTGTTGCAATAACATCACTGTCATGTTTAGCCTTAACTTCATTACACATATCACACATCTCAGCAATACATTTTTTCAGGTTATTGATCGTTAAGTTTTTGGCTTGTAGCTGAGCTTTCAAATCGTTTATCATAAAAAATTCACGGAATTCAGGAAATTCCGGATTCCTACATGGTTGGTTAGTTTGAAGACTTTCTTCCTTTTGTTGCATTGAGATTTAAAGTGAAATACAATGTTTTTCAAGTTGTAAAAATCTATTTAAAAGTTCATTATAAACTTCTTTTTCAACCATATCATTTGATTTGAAAAACTCAATCGTAAGCAAAGAACTTGACACATCATCATGTTCAGCATCCTGATCAATTTCTCCCCCCTTATGACTCATATTTGTTGAATCAGAGGTGATATTGCTATCAGTCTTTTCCAACAGATATGTGTCATAAGTAGGTTTAATTTGATCAGTATGTTGTTGTTCATTTGAAAGAACATTATGTTGATCAGACAGATGTACCTCAGCAGATGGTACTTGGTGATTTACTGGACAGAGATCTGCATCCACATCATGTGTGATATCAGTCCCTGAGCTGTTGCTATCATCATGCTTATTTGACTCAATCCCGTTCCCCATGTGTTGTGCTCTTTCATTAATGAACTCCTTAACATTACTCATAAGCTGGAGTAGTGTAACTCTAAACATGTCAACCTCGATTCCAGTGTAATTAGCAAAACACTTTTTCGTCATTTGACTGTCATAATCATAATCCTCAGTGAAATGCGAATCAATGAACACTTGGAGTTGGTCGTTGATCACACACAAGGCAGCCATGGATCTATCTTCAAAAAATTCTCATTTGTCAAGTTGTTGTTCAAGTTGATCCAAATACAGAATCATTTTGACTATGAAAGTCTGAACATCTTGACCAAAGAGTGATGCGAATGCACGTCTGTATCCTCCCAAGTATCCAGGTTGTTCAAAGAGAACCTTGAGATGTGAATGAAGTAATCGAAAACATTCAATGTAACTTTCCTTTGCATTAGGCAACATTAGTGACTGATGAAACTCTTTCTCTTGAGAATTCGAGCACAACAATTCCATATTAGCATTATCAGAATCACACACGTTTATTTGTTGCACAGGATTGGAAGTCTTATGTTTATCATTCGTGTCGTACAACTTGAGTACCTCAGATATGAAAGAATCTGAAGTAGTAGACATGATGTAAACGTGCACGGGATTTTACAATTCTATGATTTAAACCGAGAAATAGATTCTTTCGCGGGATTTTACAAAAATCAAGAATAAACCGTGAAATGATAATGATTACTTGAATGTGTTATGATAAAAGTTTGGATCGATAATTTGATTAATGATTGTGTGTTGAGGGTGATGATTGATTGTTAGACTTTGTGAACTGTTGTTTGATTTTGGTTGAAAGGGTTTAAGTTAATCCAAATAACCACCGTAGTTATATCCAATAAACTCGAAAATGTCTCAATCCAAAATAATTTTCAATCTCAGATTCTTGAAGCTCAATCAAAGTCGTTGTCCAAGATTATACCCAAAAAATTCTTTACCAAACAAGAAATTTGTCCTTGTGATAAGAACCAATAATATTCAGCCCAAAAAAAACTTAAAAAAATCGTCCTTGTGTTATCAATCCAAAGTTCAGCCCAAACAATCACAGCCCAAGTTCAATTATAATCTTAACCCTAATAATGCGGACTATTTAACACCACTTATATTATCCCTAAACTCTTGCAAACCGTTACCCTAATAAAAAAAAAAAAAAAAACTTGCGCCTCTCTTTTTCTTGACTCTCACCGCAGCCACAAACACAAATCGAACACCAACACACCTTCTTTATGTTAATTATTCCTTGTTTAGGCTGTGACATACTAAGATCAATTATGTTCGCGGCTTAAAATCCTTTAAAGGTCACGGGTAGGTGATGTTTTTTTTTTTTTTTTTTTTTTTTTTTTTTTTTTTTTTTTTTTTATTTTGTTTTGTGTTTCTTTAACCGATTGAAGGGTCGAAAGGAACAGTTTTGTTCTTGTTCTTCTTTTAATTATCGGATATTCAAAGAAGTGTAGCATCAACACATTGATCTATGGTGACAAATCTCTTGCTGTGTTGAGCAAACGATGAAACTTTGATGATACAAGAGATATGCTGAGATCCTCTTCTCTTTTTAATCGAATGAAAGTATAGAATAAAACCGTTTGTTTCTTTTTTTTTTTTTCCCTTACTTTATGAGATTCGAATATTAAATAGAGATTAATCTTATAAAATTCGATCTATGATGTGTAAATCTCTTTGGTTTCATTTTGTTGACGAATCTTGGATGTAAAAGAGATAATTGAGATCTTGTTGTTTTCTTTTTTCGAGTCTTGGTTAATGTTTGTATAAGAGTTGTGGTTCTGTTGAGATGAGACGAGGGGATGGATTTTTGTTGAGATGGATTTAGGATAGAGGAGACGAGGGGATGTAGTTGTTTTTGGTTACTAATGATGTTTTAAACTTAAGTCACAAATGAGTTGGTATGTATATGGTCAAGTCATTCTTCGGTAGGCAAAATGCAATGGTAAGTCGCAGTGCCTTAGACAAACCGCAATTAAGAAATGAACAAACCGCAACTGTCAGCCAAATCACAACACCATAAACCGCAACACCAAAACGCAAGCCTGTCAAAACGCAATTGACTTTTAGTCAAATCGCAGTTGACCTGGTTTTAGCAAATCGCAATCACAAAACTATCAGTCAAACTGCAGGAGATGTCACTCTCGTACTATTTTGTCTTTTTCCCTTTTTTAGCAACAGACCAAAACGCAGTACATAAATCTCAATGAAGAACACCCATTTTTGACTCAAATCGCAGCCAAGAAATTCATCAAAATGCAACCAAGAAACAAACTTACCACCAAACCACAACTAAGAAAACCTCAAACCGCAACCTAGAAATATTAACGCAATAAGAATAAGTTTTTGATATAAAGCACCAAGAACCAGTTTTTGGAGATTATATTTCGATGAGATCAACCAAAAAAATGCACGTTGGAAATGATCCAAAGGTTGGTCAACCAAAAAGACCAGATTTGAACACCTTTTTACTAACCAACACTTAATACTATGAGCTGTAACCAACACGTTTGAGATAAGTGCACGTTTAAAGTTATCTTCTTTTCAACACGTAAAATATCTTTTAAGAATGATGTTTTCTTTCTATTCAATTCGATCCAAAACAAAGAAGCACCAAGAAACTGTGCCACGAATCACTAGACACAATCAGTCGAACCTAACCTTGGCTCTTGATACGAATTGTAAAAATCTTGAATATCATAACACAAACAAAGATCTAAAGTATGGCAGATTATAGAGAGAGAAAGAGAGAGAGTGGGAACTTATTTAGAGAGAGAAAGTGAAGGAAGAATAAGTTGAATGATTTGAAGCTCCAACCCTTCCCACACATGGGAAAGGGTATTTATACTTACTAGCTTAAGTGCCCCGAGTGGGCTGTGGAGTGAGCTGACAGAGGGTAAAGACCCGACCCACTCCACGAATACTAATATAACTAAACTAATACTAATAATAATAATAATCCTACGAGCTACATAAATGCTAAATAGATACTCGGGGTGACCGAATCTTTCATATGAATATTTATATTCCTAACACTGACACTCGGAAAGACTTTTAGCCTTTCCTATTGGTTCTTGAAAATGACAAATACTGTTGTAGTTGTCAGACACGCTAGGTTATTCTTTTTGTATTTTTTAATCATAGGTGCTCTTTTATACTTGTGTATAAATAAGAACAGATAGGAGAAAAGTAGGTAAAGTTTTGTGCATTAAAAGCTTAGACTTTCACAAAACCACTTTTCTCCTCTAAAGAGTAACCAAGTCCCTGAGATAGCTCAGTGGGTCATTATTGTTGCCACTCAAAGCATAGCCTGAGTTTAGAGAGGAGAACACACCATACCTTGTCTATTCGATCCCAAGTGTTTATTCCGCAAACACTTGGGTATTAGATTCTTTTGATTGATTTCTAATAAGAATTTATATGTTGAAAAACTTGTGTTTTTATATTTACGTTTTATTTATCTGTTATAATTAATCAATACATTAATCTCAGTCATAAACACAATTAGTTTAACTTTGTAGTTAACTTCTACTTGTGTAAAGGGAACAACAAGTGGTATCAGAGCCTCTGGTTTATAAAATCTTTTAAAAAAAAACTAAGAGTGCTCAAGGTTTTTAAAACCAAGATCCTACTATGGCTGATATTAATGTGCCCCATCTCGTCGATAAAAAGGGTGGTAGCTATTCGGCTATTGCTCCCAGACTCGAAGCTGGAAAATTTAGCAAGTGGAAAAAGCGAATGCTTTGCTACTTGACTGGTATGGAACCATACTAGATCACTTGTATCAATGAAGGTCCTTATGTCCCTAAGACTGCTGAAGGGTTAAACAAACCAAAAGCTTAGTGGACTATAGATGAGAGAAGGGTGGTCAATCAAAGACCAGCGCCTGAGAAGCATAATTATATCTTGTCTTCCTGACGATATAATGGAATCAGTCATTAACTGTACTACAGCCAAGCAAACTAGGGTTGACTTGATTAATAGCTTTGAAGGTCCCTCGGATACCAAGGAAAACAAGATCATGGACCTGAAACTTGAGTACAACACTTTTAGGGCAAAGGACTCCGAAAGTCTCTCTCAGACACATACCAGATACAAGACCGTGATAAATGAATTGTCAAATGATGGTGTAGTTTTGTCTAAGCATGAGATCAATGTTAGCTTTGTCAACAGTCTCCCTGAGAAGTGGCTAAACTTCTCACAGGGCCTCAGGAATGCTAACCACATTCAGACCCTTGAGCTCCCTGAGATCTATGGGAAGTTTGTCTATGAAGACAACTTAATCTCTAGGAGATACCCAGACTCAAAGAAAGCTCTTCAGACCAAAAGGGCCCTGACTTCCTCACCCATATCAACTGCCTTTTACTCTAATGGTGTTGTGCAGGATTTTCAAGAGGATTCTGATGATGAGGTTGATGAAAGAACTAGTAATGAGTATCCAAATGATTTAAACTTGGAATACCAAGAAAGAGTACTCCTTGCTAATTCAAAACATTTTATCAAAAGAAATCAGTCAAACTGTACAAAAGCTAAAGCAAATGAAACCACTGAATGTTTCAAATGTGGTAAAAAGGGTCATTTTGCTAAAGACTGTTATTCAAAAACCATCTCAGAACCCTCTTATAAATTTTCTAGAAACAGTTCCTCAGGAACTAGCAAGTTTCAACCTAGAATGCTTCAGACGACTCAACATTTTCAAAACAATAATGTTCAAAAGGGTCAAAAAGATTTTGAGGCTAAATATAGGAAAGCTAAGGCTAAACTTGCCCTCCTTGAAACTAATCCCTTAATGTATCAGGCTGCTCAAACTTCCAAACCTGTTCAGACAAATAACAAGGTTCTTGTAGCCGAAGCCTATGACTGGGATGAAGAAGAGGTATCCTCAGAAGATGAGGAAATTAGAATGAGTGCACTGATGACACTTTCAGAAGGTGATCAGCTGGCTGTTGGAAAAAACCATGCAAGGAATGGAGAATGGGTCAACATAACCATGAGAAAGGTAAACATTTTACTTTCAATGGATGATGATTCTGATTGGCAGTCCTATATGAATTACATTTGTGTAGATCTTAAGTTTGTAGAAGAACAAAGGCTTAATTTGCTTTCAAAATATAACAATCTTGTGTTAGAATTAAATAAGTGTAGAGATGAATTGCTTGTATTAAAACAAGCCAAGTTAGAAACTGTTACACTAAAAATTCAAAACACAGAGATTTTAAAACAAAATCAAGCTCTGCAAAATGAACTTAACAAAGAAAAGGCTGCCATTAATGGTTGGACTAAAAAGAACCCCAAAGTCTATGAAACTGTGAGCCTAATTCCTAGTGAAAACAAGAAAGTTATAGGAATAGACCAACTCACTTAAACCCGCAGTGAAAGTCACCGAGAAAAGGCTTTTATTCCAGCTGGCATATCTTTTGAGCAGGAAATGGAACCCAAGTCAAATGACTGGATTGTCAGGGACAACCGAGTCAGTAAGTTACCAAACTTTGAGACTGGGAAAATCTTGCTTCCTGAAAGTCAGGCTCTGAAAAATATGCTTGGACTCACTGACCAAACCAGTAGTACTGAGTCAGTCAATGAGTCTGAATTAGAATCACTTGCACCACTCCTACCTCTGAAAGTCCTTCAGGGAGCTGTACCAAGCTCAGACCTCACACCGTTGGTCTACTCTCAACATTCTCCAAAGGAGAAGCCAGGAATGGGAACAACCATCCTGAAAAGGAAAACCCCTGATGTCTCAGTTCATACTGATGACTAATCAACTTCAGTCCCTTCTAAAGTAAAAATAAAAAGCCCTGACTCAAAAATTGATCAGTTGGCTGAGCTTGTCAGGAAGCTGAGTGAGAAGATTGAATCTTCTGAGAAGCCTTCTCAATCTAAGATGAAGGAATCCAAATCAGCTTCCTCAAGCACCAAACCAAAACCCTCCAAACCTCTGCTAAGGTGTGAGCTGTGTCACTATACCAATCATTCCACTGATGATTGTTTTAGAATCCTTTACTGCATGATATGCAAAAAGGAAGATCACATGACCTCTGATCACCAATCTTACATAGCCACATCAAAGATTAAAAACTTTAAAGCACAGGCTTTAAAGTATCCATCTGATTCTAAGCAGAAACAGAAACAAAAGGTTAAACCTTTTGCACCATGTCCTCACTGTGGGTTCAATGACCACCTTCCTAAGGATTGTCTAATGGACAATAGTTGTAATATTTGTGAAGATCCCACTCATGACACCTCAGGACATGAGAAGGTCATTAAGACCAGAAGAGGTATGACCAAGTCATCCTCTCAGTCTACTGAGTCTACCTTTGCAATCAAATGCAAAACCTGTGGTAGCTCAGTCCACTCAACCTCTGACCATGAATCAATTGCAACCTTTAAGAAGGCTACTAAAGCCAAGCCCTCCAAGAAGAGGGGTCCTAGAAAGAACTAACTCAGTTTACCATTTGTGCAGAGACATCCAGGGAGCCAGTTTGACATCTAGATAGTGGATGTTCAAGGAGCATGACTGGTGTGAAGGAGTATCTGCACAAATATGTAGAAGAACCAAGACCCAAAGTGGTATTTGCTGATAATTCATCATGTCTCACTAAAGGTTATGGTTCAGTAAACTGTAGTGGTATAGTCTTTACTAGGATAGCTTATGTCAATGGTCTTAAGTACAATTTGATCAGTGTCAGTCAACCATGTGATGCAAAGTACATAGTTCAGTTTGATGATAAACAAGGAACCATCTTCAATGCAAATAAGGAAGTTGTCCTTATTGCACCAAGAAGGCAAGATGTTTATGTGTTAGATATGTCCAGTCTAACTCAGAATGGAACTTGTCTCTTTGCTAAGGCCACTAAAACCCTCAACTGGCTTTGGCATAAGAGACTCTCCCACCTGAACTTCAAAAACATAAACAATCTTGTGAAACAAAACAAGGTCCTTGGATTATCATCACTTGTGTTTTCAAAGGATAAACCATGCTCTGCCTGTGAAAAAGGTAAACATCATAGAGCATCCTTTAAAATCAAAACAAACTTTTCCATCAGGAACTGTATTCATCTTCTCCATATGGATCTTTTTGGGCCCATTAGTCCAAGATCCATTAACCATGAGAAGTACACTCTGGTCGTTGTGGATGAATACTCAAGATACACTTGGGTTTACTTCCTGACCAAAAAGAGTCAGGCAGCTGAAACAATCATGTCCTTTGTCAGGAACATTGAAAACCAAAATGACATTAAAGTCAAACAGATTAGGACTGACAATGGGACAGAGTTCAGAAACTATGAACTTGAATGTTTCTGTGATAAGAAAGGAATTGCCTAAAATTTTTCCTCTCCTTACACACCTGAAAAAAATGGTGTTGTTGAAAGAAAAAATAGAACACTCATTGAAGCTGCCAGGACAATGCTAAATGGATCAGTCCTTTCCAAACAATTTTGGACTGAAGCAGTCAAAACTACCTGTTATACACAAAACAGATTCATCATTGTCAAGAGACATAGCAAAACCCCTTATGAGTTATTCAAGGGAAGGATCCCTGACATCAGCTACTTTCCTGCCTTTGGTTGTCCTGTGTTTATTCATAATCACAAGGATCACTTAGGGAAATTTGATGCCAAATCTGATGATGGATACTTCCTAGGGTACTCTCTTGTCTCAAAGGCCTTCAGGGTCTTCAACACTAGCAGACAGCAAACTGAGGAAACATTCCATGCTACCTTTGATGAGAGCACTGAAGCAATCAGTGTCTCTAACACCTCAGTGGAAGAGATAGGTATTGATGATTCATCAAGAAACCCTCCTGATGAACACCATCCTGACAATGATGCTTCTACTCAGTACCAAGCAAATGTTGACATCTCCTACTACATCATCCCTCACAACCTTCCTTACCCAACCATCACTGAGTTTGTTGAAGCACAAAGAAGTACTGATGCAATCAACCAGTCTAAACAATGTGCTCAGGAACCAAACAATCTTAGTGATCAGTCAACCCAGTCAGACACTCAAGATACTGAAGATCATCAGGTGTCTACACCAGACCCAAAAAATCAGGCCTCCACAAGTTCTAATCAGTATCCAAAACCTCAGGACAGTTGGACCAGATCTCAAGATATAGAACTTGTCAATATAATTGGAGAGCCTACTAAAGGCATGCTCACCAGAAGCATGGCTGCTAAACTAACAGCAGCCTCAGCCAAAGAATGCCTATTTGTGGACTTCATCTCCACAATTGAACCCAAAAGTGTCAAAGAAGCACTTAAACATCCAAGTTGGGTTCAGGCCATGCATGATGAACTAGAACAATTTGACAGAAATAAGGTAATGACCTTGGTCAAATGTTCTGAAGATATTTCAGTCATTGGCATGAAATGGGTGTTCAAAAACAAATATGATGAAAATGGCACAGTCATAAAAAACAAGGCCAGACTTGTAGCCAAAGGCTATAATCAACAAGAAGGCATTGACTATGAAGAAACATTTGCACCAGTGGCAAGGATGGAAGCCATCAAGATCTTCCTTGCATTTGCAACCTACATGAACTTTAAGGTGTACCAAATAGATGTAAAAAGTGCATTCTTAAATGGCTCACTGAAAGAAGAAGTTTATGTTCAGCAACCTCCTAGATATGAAAGCAGTGAGTTTCCTGAATATGTCTGCAAGCTTAACAAAGCCCTTTATGGACTAAAACAAGCGCCCAGGGCATGGTATGAAACTCTCTCAGCCTTCCTGATCCAAAACAAATTTTTCAGAGGCAAGATAGACAGCACATTGTTTATCTATAGGACAAATGGTGATGTCATCCTTGTACAAGTATATGTGGATGATATCATATTTGGCTCAACAAGTTATAAACTTTACAAACAGTTTGAAAAACTAATGACAAAGAAATTTGAAATGAGCATGATGGGAGAACTGACTTACTTCCTTGGACTGCAAATCAAGCAGACTGATAAGGGAACCTCTATCAGTCAAGAGAAGTATGTCAAAAGCCTACTGAAGAAGTATGAGCTCAGTGACTGTGCCTAAGTCAAAACTCCCATGGTTCCACTAAACAACCTTGGTCCTGACCTTACTGGAAAACCAGTGAATCAAACTCTTTTCAGAGGAACGATTGGGTCACTGATGTATCTACTTGCATCAAGGCCTGACATCCAATTCTCAGTCTGTTTATGTGCCAGATATCAATCTAATCCAAGAGAATCTCATCTCACAGCTTTTAAAAGGATACTCAGGTACCTGAAAGGTACTCCAAACCTTGGATTATACTATCCAAAATGTTCATGCTTTGATCTCAAAGGATACTCAGACTCTGACTATGCTGGATGCAACATGGACAGAAAAAGCACCTCAGGCTCTTGCCAAATCCTTGGTGGAAAATTAGTCTGTTGGAGTGCTAAGAAGCAACAATCAGTTGCCATGTCCTCAACAGAAGCTGAATATGTTGCAGCAGCCAGTTGTTGTGCAAATGTACTATGGATGAAAAGTCAACTCAGTGACTATGGAATCCAGTATAAGATGGTTCCCATCTTTTGTGATAACACAAGTCCAATTGCCATCTCAAACAACCCTGTTCTTCATCAGAGAACAAAACACATTGCTATTAGATATCACTTCATCAGGGACCATGTCATGAATGGTGACATTGAATTACACTTCATTCCTACTGAATATCTGCTAGCTGATATATTCACCAAACCATTGGATGAACCAACTTTCACAAGACTGAAAGCTGAATTAGGAATGTTGGATATTGAGAATCAGTCCACTGATTGAATCCAGCCAAATAAGTGTAAATTCTGAAAACCCCAGGTCCCTGACTCAATGTGTTCCTCAGTGAAAAAGATCGCTGAATCACCTTCCCTGAACCCCTCACTGAATGAAAATTCATTCAGGGCCCTCAAAGATGACATTCAATGCTAACTTAAATGCTCTAATTATTTAGTTAGTAAATGTCCTAGGTTGGTAACTAAATTCTTATTTAATATAAGAATATTTGTTCTTTTGCTTTCTGGTGTACAGCAGTGGCAACAAGCCCTGAGGACACCAAAGATTCCATAATCACGTTCTCAGTGATGAATGGGCGAAGGACCCTCTCCCTGGATTACCCAACCTTTATCATGGCCACAGGTCTTGATTTCACTGAGAACTTTGAGCCTCACCCCACTGACACAGAAGTAAAGGCCGAATTGCTTTTACTAGGGCCACATGATAAAAAAACATCCTGAAGTGGCCCCAGGAACCCTTTTAGCCAAAGTTCCTATCATTAAGACCTGGTTCCCTGCTATCTGGAGGATCCTGATGACCTTTTTCATTCAGGTCCTTGGAGGCAATAAATCCTCCACGGAGCAATTGAATGCATCACAACAATTGATGGTGTTCAGCCTCCTGGAGGGTAGAAAGATAGACATCGGAGGAATAATCTTCCGAGACCTTGTAGCCAAGCTATCAGGTAAATCTAGGAAAAGACACATGTCTTACCCTAGGTTCATTTCCTGTGTGCTTCAGGACTTGCTAGGCTCTGAATATGTTAGGCCAAACATTGAGGGATCTAAACTTGACGTCATACACAAATCCAAATATTCAAGAGACCTTACTGAGGTACAACAAGTCCCTCTGACCAACTACATGCTGATAGTTATTCAGGGGGCAAATGCTGTCTCACCAGTACTGATGAAGCGAAAAGTGTACCGCTTTTAAGGGGTCATTTAAGCCCTAAATCGTATTTATTTGATTAAATATTGCCCTAAATCGTTCCTTTTGTCATTTTAGGTACTTTGGAGAAGAAATCTGGAAAAGAAAGCATTTTGGACGTTTTCGGAGCATAAAAGTGAAGAAAATGGCAAAGTCTCCTAGTTGTGCTGGAAAGTACCTTTGACGGCGTCGGGATTTGTTCTTGATGGCGTCATGGCTTGGCAAAAGTGGTGGATATGAAAATTACTCATGATAAGCCAGAGAAATTTGCATGGGAATTCTGACGGCGTCACCCTTTGGAGTGATCAAGGTCGTCACGGTATAAGTTAAAGCGGGACGGCGTCACGCCTAATTCTGACGGCGTCAAGCCTTGATAAGCCAGAACGGATTTTGGAGAGCTAAAGAGGGACGGCGTCAAGAAGGCCATCCGGGAACCCTAAAAGCGGCGAGGTGACGGCGTCACACTCCATAACGTGACGCCGTCAGATCTGAAAGTCTATATATAGTTTTGCAATTTTTTGTCATTAGTGTGGAACTTATTGTGGAACTTTGTGTGTGAAAAACCCTAAGACGATTTTAGCAGCTTTTTCAAGGCTTTTTGCCTTGAGATCTTCCATGTTACATTGAAGATAAGTTATCAATTAATCATTCAATATGTCTATGTGTTGTTTGATTCTATCTTGTTCTTGTCTTTTGTTTAACATGCTAGGCTAGGTTTTCTTTGTGTTTGCTTAGATCTAATGAAACCTAGCTATTGATTATTGGTTATTAGTGTGTTATTAGTTGTATTGGATGATTGTTCATCTATGTTAGGCTTAAGAAAACTGGCTAACTTCCTATACGGTAACTTGCTTGAACGTCTTAAGAAACATGAACCAATGCGTACTAAAGGTTTTTATGGTTGTATTTAATGCAGAAGCGAATTCTAGTGATCCCATGTTAGGAGCTTCCTAGCCGGCTCGACATAGGAGTGAAGTAGGAGCTTGTAGAGTTGGGGAAGTACGTACGCCACCCCACGATTGGTATTAAGGAATACACCCGTCATCCACGCAATTAATACACACTAATCAACCGGTAAAAGATAGTTAGGGAGTAAGGAAATCCAAGTAAACACATTTCTTTCCACATAAGTTTTACCACCTTTTCATTTTCTGTTATTTTATTTTATTTGCATTCGTAGTTACTTGGGTTAGTTGACTAGCAACTAATTCCGCCACTCTTTCAAACCCGAGATTTTACTTGCTTTCATAAAAATTATAAAAAACATAAAAAGAATCTTCTCTCACCCTTAGACCTATTAGAGTAGTTTTTCATACCTAACGAACACTATTCCCTGTGGAGAACGATCAATCCCCCGTACTTACCACTACACTATACTACATCGGTCAGGTACACTGCCTGGTGGGGTTGTAAGCCTCTTGAGATCCCTCGAGAGGTAAAACCTGTTGTAAGGTTGCAAAACCACGCATCAAGTTTTTGGCGCCGCTGCCGGGGAATAGTTATTGTTTAGGTTGAATTTTTATTTTATTAGGTCTACTCACTAGATTCCTTTCTAGTGAGATTTTTATTTTTCTTTTTATTAGATTTCTTTAGTCTATCTTTTTCTTTGTGCCCTTTGTTTGTAAAACCATTTTCATTTGTCACCATGGCGGATGAAATTCCATTTAGATCATTAACAATAGAGGAACAATTACTTTACACGGATAGATTTGCTTCCTGTTGTTCCAATGAATTTTTAAGTGATCTTAGATATATACAAGAGGAGATGGGTATAAAGTTTGATAGGTTTGATGAATTATGTGCATGTGTGGCTTCTTTTAAACAATCATTGTTAGGATCAACTCCTTTTAATAAGACCCTTTGGAAAAATTTTGAGGAAAGCCTCCTAACCTTGAACCATAAGTTTAATGAATTAATGGGTTCGTATACATCACAACTTGAGGAAACAATTGAGGAGGATTTAGCCGAACATGATCATATTGAGCAAAAAGACCTAGGTTTTATGATCAATGACTTTGAATCTCAAGGAACACATGATGAATCCTTTAGGCAAATTGAACATAGTAATCATGTTATCGGGGAAGATTCTTATGAATCGGACTTAGAACTTGAAATGGCTAGAGAAGGATTTGAGATACTTAGGAACATGTTTGGGTTAGATTCTACTAAAACACATGATGTGGATAAAATTGATATAGAGACAAGGAAGGATGAGGTAAATAACACAAACCTACAAAGTACCCCACAAGTCCTACCATCATTCGAGGCATACACACCGCCCGTGACTTACCCGGAAGAAGTAGAAGGGACTATAGGAACCCCAATTGAAGTAGAACCTTTGGAAGAAACAAAACTAGAAGAAATAGGTTTGAATACTTGTAGTCATAACCTTTCTTTTAGTTCTATGGAAGTTCCTAGTTTTGATGAACCGGAGCCTAAACCAAAACCGTTACCTAATCTTCCATCCTTAGATGTGAACTTAGGAATTGAATTAGGTCCCGATCCACCCATCAAACCATGTAGTCCGGGTAATGTTAAGATTAAGGTAGTAGACTCTAGGCCTTGTAGAGAGGAAGCTAACATTGGAGTGAACCATGACCTTACATACTTACATCACCCATTTATGATTGATCACAAGAAACATTATGGGTTTGAACCGGGTTTATTAGGTCAAAGTGGATTCTTAACTTGGAGTCTCTCGAAGTTGATAGAAGATGATCCCTTTCTAGGAGAAAATCTTAATCCGCCCACTAACCCAATTGAATTAGGTAAGGTTATGATGATAGGATCCCGCACCTTTGAGCATATAATTCACCCGTCACTCTTTCCTCACGTGGCATATTTCCACCCTAAGGGTGTGTATCGCTACTTTCACCCACACTTAATCCTAAGTGTAGGGAAAACCTCCCCTATTTCCGTTAAATAAGGGTAGAGTCAGGCTCGTGACTCGAACAAAAACAAGCGCTTCTTGGGAGGCAACCCAAGCTTTATTTGCTTTGTGTGTTTATTTATTTGTTTGTTTGATTTTATTTGTTTCCGTATGTGTGTTTAATTTTTATTATTATTGATTCATGTTCAAAAGTAAACTGTGAAAATGCTTTATGTTGTTTTTAACTTCGTCTTAACTACATATAAAGGTATTTTGCAAAAGTTAAGTGTAAGGGAAATCTAAATCGGTTTATTAGAACACAAATGAACATGAATCATAATAATAATCAATTAACATACATATTAGTATTTGTTTGAGTCAAATGCTTGTATCGAGTCATAATGATGTTTTGCAGGAGTTCTAGGAAGTAAGGTGTAGGTTTTTCCAAAAATTTTCCGAAAACGTAACATGAGAATTCTGTCAGATTGTTTCTGACGGCGTCAGGCTTTACAACCTGACGGCGTCAAGTTTAATTTTCTGAAAATTTTTGAAAGTTTTGTTTTCATAAAAAGTTTTTATTAAATCTCTAACTTATAATCTCCAGGAATCTGCAAAATTATCATTCCACAAGCATTATATCCTTATATATAGAGTTTATCCCGCCGATGTTATGCAGGTTTTCGTGTTTGTTTTCTCAGGTTTAACAGGTTATTTTGGACAAGGAAATGTTTTGGATCAAGCTTTTGGCGATGCATTAGTCATGGAGCTTCAACATTACTTTGGAAGAAGATCTAACCGTGTTACTTCATTATCCACCGAGCGAATCAGGGGAGTATTTGATTTCATTCTTTTACTTTATGCTTTTACATCTTGTTATTTGAACATTGGGGACAATGTTCATCTTAAGTGTAAGGGGGGGGGGGGGGGTAAAAGTATGATACTTTAGAAAATGCAATTGCGCTTGATTTTTGTTTGTTTAATAGTAGATGTGTAATAAAACTGAGATAAATACCTGTTAGGGCAATTTTAGTGCCAAATTTAAAATTTTTTACAACATTTAGGAGTGAAACTTTGATCTTAATGAGCGTCTCATGGATAGGAGTTATATGACTAGCACAAAAACCGTACCACTAAAAAATTTTCCACCCCCAAATATGTGAGGTTCGCCCCTAGAATTGGTAGGAAAAGCATTTTGCTATGATGTGTGTACCGGTAGCACTTAGATTCTAGAACTTGCGTTAGGACCATTCCGAGGCCACAAGTGAGACTACATTCGTGTAGTTAGATTTACTACATGATAAGAGGCATTAGGATTAACCCATTGTTTTACACCTGTGTTTTTGTTATAATTACGTTGGCTACATTGGTCAAGTAATTCTCCCACACCCTTTGCGTTGTACTCATTTTTAGTACACGATACCCCTAGTACACCCCTCAGAGCCTATCTTTTCGTTTCGACCTTTAAGCATTTTACTTAAAGGAAGAATTTGTTTACACCCCACTAAAATGTACACCCAAATCGCCTTAGCCTACCTTGTATGCACTCATTTTTAGTGCATTATTGTGACAACATTTGTTTAAACCCAAGTTAATTATCTAGTTGATTACATGGTTGCTAAGTCGAGTCATATCCTTGTACATATTGTTTTGGGACGATTGGGACTCATGGGTAAAGTACTAGTGTAATGGAGTAATGGGGAAGAACATCATTTATTACCCCCATATTTGCTAAATATTTTAAAAGTACTACAAGTTTTTCAATTATCTTAATCCGAGTGATTAGATTAGTTATTTGTAAAGTTATGTAAAAGTTCAAGTGTAAGGGGAATGCAACGCCCCTATGATGTATTATTTTGGATGGTAGGGCAAAAGTGTATGAAAAAAAAAAAAAAAATCGAAAAATCAAGAAAAATACAAAAAAATGAGAAAATGAAAAATAGAAAAAACATACGGACTACCATCCCGTTTCATTTTATGTTTATTTTATGTTTTTGTTATTTTGTTTTTAGCTTAAGATTGAGTCGAGTCTTGGCTTAGCAACATTGTATAGTACATGTAATTAATCAAGATCTTTAACTCGCCACCAGTAAAATATCCTTTATCCAACAAAACCGTGTTTATCATATCCCTACACCTAACGTTATAACCCGTTTAAAAGCCCTCTTTGATAGTTTATCTTAGGTGCTTACGCCTAGTGGAGGAGGTTTTTGATCCTTTCCCAAGCCTATGGTAATTTATTTGCTATGACAGGTAGTGAGAGATATTATCCGTTTTCATTTATGAGATTTATTTTGATGACACTTGAGAGATGTGAGTATCTAAACACTACTTGTGAGGTGCTAGTTTGTAATCTCCGTGCTTATTATGATTAAAGTGGAACGACTATTTATTGTAATTACTTTTATGTTAGCATTAAATGACCCCTAACTTGTATTTTGATTAGAATAAAAGCGCATTTGCTTGAGGACAAGCAAATCTCAAGTGTAAGGGTATTTGATGAAGCGAAAAGTGTACCGCTTTTAAGGGGTCATTTAAGCCCTAAATCGTATTTATTTGATCAAATATTGCCCTAAATCGTTCCTTTTGTCATTTTAGGTACTTTGGAGAAGAAATCCGGAAAAGGAAGCATTTTGGACGTTTTTGGAGCATAAAAGTGAAGAAAACGGCAAAGTCTCAAAATTGTGCTGGAAAGTACCTTTGACGGCGTCGGGATTTGTTCTTGACGGCGTCATGGCTTGGCAAAAGTGGTGGATATGAAAATTACTCATGATAAGCCAGAGAAATTTGCATGGGAATTCTGACGGCGTCACCCTTTGGAGTGATCAAGGTCGTCACGGTATAAGTTAAAGAGGGACGGCGTCACGCCTAATTCTGACGGCGTCAAGCCTTGATAAGCCAGAACGGATTTTGGAGAGCTAAAGAGGGACGGCGTCAAGAAGGCCATCCGGGAACCCTAAAAGCGGCGAGGTGACGGCGTCACACTCCATAACGTGACGCCGTCAGATCTGAAAGTCTATATATAGTTTTGCAATTTTTTGTCATTAGTGTGGAACTTATTGTGTGAAAAACCCTAAGACGATTTTAGCAGCTTTTTCAAGGCTTTTTGCCTTGAGATCTTCCATGTTACATTGAAGATAAGTTATCAATTAATCATTCAATATGTCTATGTGTTGTTTGATTCTATCTTGTTCTTGTCTTTTGTTTAACATGCTAGGCTAGGTTTTCTTTGTGTTTGCTTAGATCTAATGAAACCTAGCTATTGATTATTGGTTATTAGTGTGTTATTAGTTGTATTGGATGATTGTTCATCTATGTTAGGCTTAAGAAAACTGGCTAACTTCCTATTCGGTAACTTGCTTGAACGTCTTAAGAAACATGAACCAATGCGTACTAAAGGTTTTTATGGTTGTATTTAATGCACAAGCGAATTCTAGTGATCCCATGTTAGGAGCTTCCTAGCCGGCTCGACATAGGAGTGAAGTAGGAGCTTGTAGAGTTGGGGAAGTACGTACGCCACCCCACGATTGGTATTAAGGTATACACCCGTCATCCACGCAATTAATACACACTAATCAACCGGTAAAAGATAGTTAGGGAGTAAGTAAATCTAAGTAAACACATTTCTTTCCACATAAGTTTTATCACCTTTTCATTTTCTGTTATTTTATTTCATTTGCATTCGTAGTTACTTGGGTTAGTTGACTAGCAACTAATTCCGCCACTCTTTCAAACCCGAGATTTTACTTGCTTTCATAAAAATTATAAAAAACATAAAAAGAATCTTCTCTCACCCTTAGACCTATTAGAGTAGTTTTTCATACCTAACGAACACTATTCCCTGTGGAGAACGATCAATCCCTCGTACTTACCACTACACTATACTACATCGGTCAGGTACACTGCCTGGTGGGGTTGTAAGCCTCTTGAGATCCCTCGAGAGGTAAAACCTGTTGTAAGGTTGCAAAACCACGCATCAAGTACCTTCTCCTACAAAAAAGGAGAAGAAGAAGAAGGCAGGGTCCAAGAAGGTGGTTAAACCCAAACCACTCGCCCTTGAGACTTCTGCCTTAGAGCCTAAAGAAAGGCAAACAACGGCCAAGACCTTTGAGACACCCACTACTGAGACCCTCTTGACCATAAAACAAACGCCAACGGAGGGTACTGAAAAATCATCCTTAGTGTCCTCGGGAAAAACCCTTCCTCATGGCTCTACTGACATACACAAGTCAATAGGGTCAGGAACCTTCACCCTTTCACATCCTGATGAAGGCATTAGTTAATCACAACCTTTGCCTGAGGGAGTACAGGGTCCTATACCCTCGATAAAGCAGCACTACTCTACTGAGAAGGGGACCCACACCCAATCACATCCTGTTTACGGTCCTGAGAAATCACACTCAGGATCTCAGGGAGAAATGGTCCCTCAATCCTAGAAGGGCAGTACAACCCTGATGGGAAGGGGGACCTCAACCAATCATTGCCTCATGATAGTACTGGAAAACACCCACCAGTCCTTGAAGGCACTCAGGGGGACAAAGACTCAGAGGGATTGAAACCACCCACTGATACGGAACCCAAAACCCCTCATGGCGGATCTAGTCACTCGGGAACTGACTCTCTGGTCCAGGCTGAGAAAACCCACTCAGTTCACCTGGAGGGGTCAGGACCTGGCCACAACGAAGGCGAGCCCTCTTCTGAGGGGGAGCCGGGTTCAGCCAAGGTTCCTAATCTTGCGGATATTCAGAATCTCATGGATGAAGAATCCGATGAGGAGATGGTAGATTTTGGGGACGAAGAAATTTTTGCTGCTGAGGAGGAAATGGAGACTGAAACACACAACTCTCCTCAGCACCCTGAACAACAACAATCATCTCCTCCTCCTGAGGATCAACAACCCCTCAACCCAACAACATCATCATCATCATCAGGTCACTCATCTGCTCCTGCTACTCCTCAATACCTGCAGAAGTACGATAATGTTCTTTCACTCACTGAAAGGCAGCTGGTAAAATTCCTCCGCAAGGCCAACCATGCTCTCTTTCATGAGCTTACTGAAGAACAATGGAACCAGCATACTGAAGCGGCAGTCTCCTATGCCGACTTCAGGGCTACTGTTGAAGAATCACAGGGCAAGTTACATCAGGTCGCCAAACTCACTGACAAACAACTCGGTGACCTAAGGGACTCTCTTGATAGTATGGGTACTGAACAAGATAAGCAGCTCTCCAACATACTGAAGACTCTTGATTCCATTCAGGAGGAAATGAGAGATGACTTAACCCTGATAACAAGGCTGAAAGAGTACATGGATACTCAGAAGACCACCTCCACCAACATTGCTGAGCTTCTAAAGCTTCTTCAGGGGGTGGATCTTAAAACCATAAGGTCTCAGCAAGATTCTATTCAACAGTCAGTCGCTGATTCCAAGGAGTGCCTGACCAAGACATCCTCAGCATTTGATCAGCTCTCCAACAAACATAATGAGCTGATCACCCACTACACCACCAAGGTCACTGAATTCTCAACAACTCAAACCACAATGGCGGCAGACATCTCCGCCCTGAAGAATGAGACCTCTGAAATAAAGAAAGTGGTCTCCAGTATTCTGTCTATTCTTCAGGCCTCTCCGGTTACCACAACTCCTCAGTCAACAGATGCATACACTGAAGTTCCAGCATCTGTTGAGGGGGAGAAACTTGTTAATCCTACTCCTGAACCTTCAACTTTCGCACTTGCTATTTCTACAATCCCTGTACACCATGAAGCAATAGCAACAGAAGTCCCTGAGTCCTCCAATAGTCAACCCCCTCCCACTGACAAAGGGAAAGGAATCATGGTAACTGACGAATCTACTCTTCAAGTGCAATTGGTTTCGGCATCAACTGAAATTCATCTAGACCCTGATGCACCATTTGAGGTTGAATTGGATGGTGGAGGGAAATTCTATGGAACTCCAGCGGAAGTAGCCGTAGTCTTGCATGAACAGGACATATGAAGGGCCAAAGAAAAAGCTGAGCAACTCAATAGACCAGTAATTTTTGAGGTTGCTAAGGAGGTTATCAAGGAGACTGACAAGGACATCAAGGGGGAAGAATTCCTCAAGCTTCAGGCTGACCTTATTCAGGAACACAATCAGCAGGCCAAGCTTAGAGAAGAAAGGAGGAAGAAAACCTATGAGAGGTATATGTGGCACATGACAAAGACCAAGGGAGAAGAAACCATCAATGATATGACCATTCACCTGACCATGCCTATAAGCGTAACAGTTCACAGGGGACCAAGAAAGTCTGAGGTAAACAAGCCCTTCAAGTTCTCAAACTATGGGCTAAAGGAATGGGACATGATAATGCCCATCCTGAGGAAGAAGCAAGGCAAGATCGTTCCAAGTCTTCTAAAAACCCTAAACTCCAAATACGAAGAACTGAAAAAGGTAGCAAAGAGTTTAGGAATAGATCATGAGAAGACGCTTACTTCTCTGGGACTGTCAATCCCTGAGCCTACTCAAAAGACCAGGAGGAAAAGAAAAGCTGTGGGTCAGGAGCCTGAACGATTCATAGCAGCTATTCATTGCGACAGGATTCCTCCTCAAGGAGTCAAGTTTGTTCCCAACCTGGTCATCAAGGAGCCTGAGTATGGTATCTTCTTTGTCGATGAGTTTGACCAACCGGCTTTCCAGCGAGTCAGTGATATCAACCTTGTGGAAATGACAACTCTCCTAGCATACAAGCTAATGGCACTTCAAGTGAAGGGCCCTGAAAATGAAGAGTTTGTCAAGATGTTGAATAGGATGACAAAGAAGTGTTAGTGTCGAAGAAACCTAAACTGGAACTCTTGGGTATCTTGGAAGGCGGAGTACAAGAACCCTGAGTATTATGTTAGATGTTAGGACTTTGTAATGATATTAATAAAATGATGGCCCATGTTTTTGTTATATCAGTATCCTTTCATTTCTTTCTAGTATATTGAGTATGAGAAGAAGCCCATTTGCTCATTCATAACTGATCAAAACACTTAGGCATAATTTATATCCAAATAGGGGGAGATTGTTGGGTCCGTCAGTACCCAAGCATCCTGAAAACAGGATTTGGACACAAATTAGGAAAGTGTTAATCAACCTTAAACACTCTCAAGTCACTAAGTGAATAATCACTCAGTGAGTTACCTTCAAGATGCTTAGGATGAATCTAAGAAGAAAGATTCACCATTCAGTGAGGCGGGACTCCCTGAGTGTCACCTAAGCCAAAGAAGAAGGTAATGGGTTCAGTGAGTATTTGACAAGAACTCACTGAACCCCCAGTCTCCTCAACAACAATAAATGATTGAAGACTGAAGATTAAAGACCTAGACTGAAGAATCAGAAGTCTGAAATAAAGGCGGGATTAGGCGGGAAGAGTTTGAGAAGATAAGGAGAAGTCTTATCGGGCCAGAAACAAACCTTCCCTAAAATGGCTTAAAGTCAAGAAGTGTCAGACCTGACACTCGGAAAGACTTTTCGCCTTTCCTATTGGTTCATGGAAATGAAAAATACTGTTGTAGTTGTCAGACACGCTAGGTTATTCTTTTTGTATTTTTTAATCATAGGTGCTCTTTTATACTTGTGTATAAATAGGAACAGATAGGAGAAAAGTGGGTAAAGTTTTGTGCATTAAAAGCTTAGACTTTCACAAAATCACTTTTCTCCTCCAAAGAGTAACCAAGTCCCTGAGATAGCTCAGTGGGTCATTATTGTTGCCACTCAAAGCATAGCTTGAGTTTAAAGAGGAGAACACACCATACCTTGTCTATTCGATCCCAAGTGTTTATACCGTAAACACTTGGGTAATAGATTCTTTTGATTGATTTCTAATAAGAATTTAAACGTTGAAAAACTTGTGTTTTTATATTTACGTTTTATTTATCTGTTATAATTAATCAATACATTAATCTCAGTTATAAACACAATTAGATTAACTTTGTAGTTAACTTCTACTTGTGTAAAGGGAACAACACAATCCCTTCTTCTTGTGTGTATCCCTGAGCAACTAATCTTGCTTTCTTCCTCACCACAGTACCTCTTTCATCTTTCTTACATCTGAAAACCCATTTATTACCAATTGCCCTTTTCCATTAGGCAAATTAACTAGAGTCCAAACTTCTTGTAGCTTGAATTGCAAAAGCTCCTCTTGCATAGCCTCCACCTAGCTTGGATCCTGTAATGCTTCATGTGCATTCTTGGGTTCTACTTGTGATAGAAAACAAACAAATAAACAATTTTGAAGATCTTTGTGACTGTTTCTCTACTTAAGAGATCTAGCAAAGAAACCTTATTCCTTCAAATCCTTGGTCATTCTTCTTGTTTGAACAGCAGATTTCATATCTCCAATTACTTGCTCTTTAGGATGATCCTTGTGAATTCTGGTAGTTGGAATAGGACTGACAGGGATAGTATCATCCATGTTGTTTATGTCAGCCTTTGCACCAACTTCTTCATCATCAGTATCTGCATATATATTTTCCAAAGGAGGCATGTTTGGATCAAATGGATATTCATCCTCATTATCAGCAATGCCATCCTTGTCAGTAGTATTAACAGTTTTATCTTTGGTAATGCTATTAATGTTGTTTCCATCACCAGCAGCATTAACTGCATTAGAACTGCTAACATTATCATCCTTCACTTGATCACCAAATTTAGTTGGAGCTTCATCATCTTGCTTTTCATTATCACTTGAAGACTTAACACCATCTTCTTTATCATCTTTTGGATCTTCATCTTGATCATCTTCTTCAGAACTCTTTGGAACTTTGGTTGAGATAAGTGGATCAGCCGTCTATATAGGTAGCAAGTCATAATCATTTCCAGGTCCTGTCTCCTTATTAACTTGACCTGTACTTTCACTTGTGTTTGTACCTGCAAATCTTTAGACTGTGTACCTGCAACAACTGACTCATAATTCATTGTTTTGGTTAGTGCATCAATATCAAACAGCCAGTTTGGTCCACTCCCTGCAATGTTAGGTGTACTCTCACTAAACCTAATATGCAAGTTCTCTTACACTAACCTGGTTCTACTATTGAACACCCTAAAAGCTTTGCTATTCAGTGAGTATCCAACAAAGAATCCTTCATCAGCCTTTCCATCAAACTTGTCTAAGTGATCTATGGTATTAAGGATAGTAACTGGACACCCAAATGGTCTTAAAAAGCTTAACATTGGTGCTCTACCATGTAAAATTTCATAATGGGTCTTGTTATGAGGCTTAACTACTAAACTTCTATTGTGCACATAACAAGCAGTATTAACTGCTTCAGCCTAAAAAGTAGTTGGTAGCTTAAAATCAACTAACATTGTTCTAGCAGCCTCAATTAGTGTCATATTTCTCCTCTCAGCAACATTATTTTGTTGAGGATTTCTAGTAGCTACACTATACTGTCTCATAATACCCTTCACCTCACAAAACTGATTCATATCCCTATTCTTGAATTCAGTTCCATTGTCACATCTTATCACCTTAACCTTATGATTAACTAGGTTTTCTATCCTGGTAATGAAAGACTTAAGCATTTCACTGGTTTCATCCTTAGTTGCTAAAAAGAAAACCCAAGTAAACCTGCTAAAATCATCAGTGACAACTAGGCAATACATCTTATTCATCAAACTTTTTACAAAGGTTGGTCCAAATAAATCTATGTGCAACATATGTAAAGGCTGACTTATAGAGTTCACTGTTTTGGTCTTACAAGAGGCTCTATGTTGCTTTCCCTTCTGACAAGCAATACGGATTTCATCAATTTTAAAAACTTTTGAAGGTAAACCTTTTACAAGATTTCCCTTAACCAATTTATTCATTGTTTTGAAATTTAAGTGTCCAGTCCTTCTATGCCAAAGCTTAGATTCATCAGATGTAGCCTTTGCAAAGATACAAGTCAAACCTCCTTTGGGAACCATGTTCTCTAAATTAACACTGTATATATTGTGGTTTCTAGGAACCTTAAGCAAAACATGACTTTCATCAGTTAACTTAAAGTCAGGAGATAAGACAAGACATTTAGTCTCAGTAAAAAGAACACTGTTCTTTTTGTCACACATTTGTGAGACACTAAAGAGGTTAAACTTATGCTCTTTTACAAAGTACACATTCTCAAAATCTAATTTGCTAGTTTTGATTGTACCTTTCCCTGTGATTTTCCCTCCTTTGGGATTACTCCCAAAGGCAACATATCCTCCATCAATTGGCTCAAAATCTGTAAGATAAGACATGTTTCCAGTCATGTGCCTTGAGCTTCCACTGTCAATAACTCCTTGATCTTGTAACTCCACCTGTGGATTGCCCTGCACATAAAGTAAGAAAATCAATTTCTCTTGGGGACCCAAGCCATTACTGACTTAGATCTGCCTTGTGCATAAATATAATCAAATTTCTTTAGGAAAATTGATGCACTATCATGTTTGGAAACATGGTCTAAAACTTTTATTTTTGGTTTCCAAACCTAACATGCTGAGGCCTTAACAGCATAAAAATGATCTCCACAAATAGTATCAGTTACTACTTTTAGCTTAGCAGTAGTAACTACTGCTTTTGCCTTAGAAGCACTAAATGATATATTCCTTTGAATGGGTCATGTTACAGATAAATGTGCCATTTTTGCAAAGTTTAACCTTGATTTAGCACCATTCACTATTCTCTTAGTGGGAGCAGTATCAACTTGTCTAGCAGTATTAGTTAATACTGCTATGTTAGAAACATTTTGCTTGGTAGTATTAACTGATACATACCTAGATTTCATTAACACTGCTCTTGGAACTATATTTCTCTCAGCATTTGGGTGAGTATTTTTAGAAAAAACTTTGGTAATTTACCCTCCTAGCATAGTTCCAAACAGGTTTTTGATAGTTATGACAATCTTGTTGCAAGTGTTCAAAACTACCACAATAATAACAAGCTTTATTGAACATTTGCCAATCACTTCCTGGACTTTGAGATATCATGTTATTCCAATTACTTTGATTCCCTTTAGGACAGTGTGTGATATTCCTAGGTTGCTCAACGTGATCAACAATTTTCCTAGTTAACATACTACCAAAGTCAGGTTTGACAAACTTTATATTTTCTACACTAGGCTTAACTGTTTTTATTTCAACCTTAGGTATAGACTCAACCTTATCCTCATCATCTGACTCCCAATCTTTAATAATTAGTGTTGGGAATAAAATGATCAAAGTCAAAGAGCCTGCCAATGATGAGAAGAGCCTGCTAGTTGATTTTGTAGTGTACGAAGATGTTCTACCAGTACCTTCTGGGTAGAAGGTACTGCTAGCTAATGAAGAGCCTGCCAAGCTTCTGTTTTGTCGATTAGATATTTTGTAATAGATATTTAGTTGAATTATTAATCTTTGTACATTGTTATACGTTATGTAGAAGTAGAATAGTCTTCTGTGGTGACAGAAGAATATATCAGAGTGTACATGGGTAGTTGTATTTAATTGTAGGCGCCATAATAGTCAAAGTATAGTATTATATTCATCTACTTGACAACATGTAATAAGATATCCTTATCTTATAAAAGGATATCTTAGTCACTTCTTCATGCATGCATCTTTCACAACTAATAACCACGAACCAAACTATCTCTCAAGTAACTTAGTTACTTCGAATCACAAATCCTTTTTACAATCTTAGATTCAAGATTACTTTGTAATCCTGGTGATACTTAGATCATCCGTATTATTTCATCAATAATATTGAATCGTTTTGTTCTAACCAAAGTTGTGTTCTTTGTTCATTGCATTCTCTCATTTACTCAAACTCACCATCTTGTGTTCTTTTAAAGTGTGTTGTAGTAGATTCCGCATGCTAAACACATTAAATACATAAATATCTCAATCAAGAACAAACAAAACGTTCCACAAGTGGTATCAGAGCTAGGCTTGATATTTACTAATTTAAAAGAAAAATGGATGTTGAACATATTCAGACAAATGTTGCAGCTAAACTTCCATTACTGAAACAAAATGAGTTTGAAATGTGGCGACTCAGGGTTGAACAATACTTTCAAGTGCAGGATTATGCACTTTGGGAGATTATTGAACAAGGCAATTCATTTAAACCCCAAACCACCACAACAACAGTAAATGATGCTCTTGTAACAACAATACAAACCCAACCATCGAATGCAGATGAAAGAATTCAGAAGAAAAATGATCTCAAGGCAAGGAGTATGCTACTGATGACTATTCCAAATGATCAACTTCTGATTTTTAACAAATACAAAGATGCCAAAACCCTCTTTGAAGCTATTGTGGCTAGGTTTGGTGGTAATGATGCTACCAAGAAAACACAGAAAACCCTTCTCAAACAACAATTTGAGAACTTCACAGCCACAACCAATGAGTCTTTGGACAGTATGTTCAATAGACTTCAGAAGCTTGCAAGTCAGTTAGCCATCCATGAAGTGATGATAACTCAAGAAGACCTAAACTCTAAATTTCTTAGGAGTTTACCTTCAGAATGGTCTATGCATGTCATTGTATGGAAGAACAAGTCAGATATTGACCAGATGAGTCTCAATGATCTCTACAACAATTTCAAGATTGTAGAACATGAAGTTAAGAAGACTACTGGGTCAAGCTCAGGAAATATGGCATTTGTTTCATCCCCAAACATTTCAAAGGTTGATCATGAAGACAAAGGAGGCAGAGAAGAAAGTACTGCTAACACAACCTTTGGTACTGCTAATACTTCTAGTAGCACCAAGTCCATTTTGGATGAAACAATTGGGTGTGCTTTTCTTACATCTCAACACAATGGGTCTGTATTAACATTTGAAGACCTTCAAGAGATTCATCCTGATGATCTTGAAGTAATGGACCTAAAGTGGCAACTTTCACTTTTAAGCATTAGAGCTAAGCAGTTGATGATGAGGACTGGCAAGAAGATACTGATAGATGGAAGTGAGCCTGCTGGCTATGATAAGTCAAAGGTGGAGTGTTACAACTGCCACATGAAAGGTCACTACTCTAGAGAGTGTAGAAGACCTAAGAGGCAGGATGACAGAGGTAGAGGGTTTGACAATAGAAACCAAGGAAGCTTTGAGAAGAAAGGAAGCTTTGAAAGCAAGAGTAAGGTTGTTGAAGTTGCTGAGCCAAAAGCAATGGTTGCTATAGATGGCATGGGTTTTGACTGGAGTTTCATGGGTGAAGATGAGTCAACTTCTGATGAATTGGCTTTGATGGCATTCTCCACCCCTGAGGTACAAATTATCAAATGTCCTAATGATTGTGAATCTTTTAAAGAATTAAAAATCATAAGTAAAGCTTATGATACAGAAGTATTAGAACATAGAAAAACCATTCAAACCTTATTTGACCATAAGTGTGGTATGTCCAAGCTAGAAAAACAAATCACTCACTATAGAGAAAATGAACTTACCTTTACTGATGCTAAAAATGCTCTTCAAAGACAAATATTTTTGAAAGATAGAGAAATAGAAATGGTAAGGACAGAGTGCACTAAAGTGACATTAGCTAGAGACAATATTCAACTGACTGTTACTAAATTGGAAAATGCTTCTGAGTGTACTAAGAGCATAGTTGAGACTCAGTTGAATAAGAGAATAAAATCAGGGATAGGATATAATAATTGTCCTCCACCTTATAGAGGAATTCCTTGTCCACAAGGTAGTGATCTTGCTGCATCAGGTTTACATGAATTTGTTGCAAAACCATTAGCTAAACCTGTAGTGATAGGTGAACCTTCTGAGAGTGCTAAGAATGTCTCACTCTCCAAGGTGCTCACTGAGAAGAGACCAGATGTCCTAATTATTGAGGATTGGGTATCTGATGATGATGAAGATGAGACTATTCCTATTAAAGGAATCAAAGTAGGACCATCCAGTCCTAAGAAAGTAGAAGTTAAAGCTAAAGACAAAACTGTTTTGAAGACAGTTGAAAGTTGTAAAAAATGTAATAACAAACCTAGGGGAAGCCAAAGAAATTGGAACAACCTTAAATCACAACAATTAGGTGATGACTTTGTTATGTTTAATAAAGCTTGTTATTATTGTGGTAGCTTTAATCATCTTCATGCTTATTGTAATAAATGGGTTTCTGGGAGTAAATCAAAAGCTAAAACAAATGTTACTCAACCCAGAAAAAGTTTTGTTAAGTCTAACACTACAAAAGATAATCATACTGTTAGACAACATAAGCCTGTTATTACAAAATCAACTGAAAAGGGTACAAGAAACACTTTCAAAAGTGTACCAAAAGTTGAGAAGAATCCTATTCAAAAGATAAATGTGGTCAAAACAAAAGTTTGGAGTCCAAAAACCAAAGGTCCTGCTAGACCAAAAGGTCCTGCTAGACCACATGGTACTGCCAAAATTGGTATTGCCAAAATTGGTACTGATAGACCAAAGACCACACAATGGATTAAAAGGGAAAGTGCTGTTAAGTCCTCAGCATGTTGGATTTGGAAACCAATCCAATCAAAAGGTGCATCAACAATCCTGAAAAGGTTTGACTTCATTGATGCAAGAGGCAAACCCAAGTCTGTCATGGCTTGGGTACCCCAAGGAAACTAATGTGTTTATTCATGTGCAGGAACATTCATCTGATAGTGAAGATCAAGGGTATGTTGATAGTGGGTGTTCCAGGCACATGACAGGCAACATGTCATTCCTCTCAGATTTCAAAACATTTGATGGAGGATATGTTACCTTTGGGGGAGGAATTAAAGGAAAGATTACTGGTAAAGGTACTATTAAAACCAGTAAAATAGATTTTGAAAATGTGTATTTTGTGAAAGAACTTCAGTTTAATCTTCTTAGTGTCTCACAAATGTGTGACAAAAAGAACAATGTTCTATTTACTGACAATGGATGTATGGTTCTTTCTTCTGATTTTAAGATGCCTGATGAAAGTCAGATCCTTCTTAAAATTCCAAAAAGGAACAATATGTATAGTGTCAATTTAAAGAACATTGATCCCAAAGAAGGTTTAACTTGTTTGATAGCAAAGGCCTCATTGGATGAATCTATGCTTTGGCATAGAAGGCTTGGTCATGTAAACTTTAAAACAATCAACACTATTGCAAAATATGATTTAGTAAGAGGTTTACCCAAAAAGATTTTCCAAAACGACCAAACTTGTGTTGACTGTCTAAAAGGCAAACAACATAGAGCTTCTTGTAAGCCCAAGACCCAAAACTCTATTACTCAGGCTTTACATATGCTTCATATGGATCTCTTTGGTCCTACTAATGTGTGCAGCTTGAATGGAAAGAAATATTGTCTGGTTGTTACTGATGACTATAGTAGATTTTCATGGGTTTTCTTCTTAAGATCCAAACATGAAACTAGTGAGACACTTAAAACCTATATCACTGAGGTAGAAAACCAATCTGATAAGAAGGTTAAGGTCATCAGATGTGACAATGGGACAGAGTTCAAGAATAGAGTTATGGATGACTTTTGCAAGGAAAAAGGCATAAAAAGAGAGTTTAGTGTAGCTAGAACACCTCAGCAAAATGGAGTAGCAGAAAGAAAGAATAGAACACTTATAGAGGCTGCTAGAACTATGTTAGTAGACTCTAAGTTGCCTATTTCATTTTGGGCTGAAGCAGTTGGTACTGCTTGTTATGTACAAAACAGGGTTCTTGTGACAAAACCACATAGAAAAACACCTTATGAACTTTTCTTTGGTAGAAAACCATCTTTAAGTTTTATGAGACCTTTTGGTTGTCAGGTTACTATTCTCAATACCAAAGATCATTTAGGCAAATTTGATGGAAAAGCAGATGTTGGCTTTTTGATAGGGTATTCCTTGCAAAGTAAGGCCTATAGAGTGTTTAACACATGCACTAGGCTAGTTGAAGAGAATCTTCACATAGAGTTTCAAGAGAAACTTACAAATGTGAAAGGAGTTGGACCAGATTGAATGTTTGATGTTGATAGGCTTTCAGAATCTATGAATTATGTGCCTGTTACAGGTACAAATGCTAATGAAAATGCAGGTTCTGAAGAAAATGTTGAAATTCCTAAAAATCAAGATTTCATCTGGATGCCAATTTGGAAAAGTATGGATCTATCTTCAAATGAAGAAGGACCTTCAAACACAACAAAAGAAGGCAATGAAGAAGATCAAGGAACTCAGAATCAAGAGAATCAAGAGAGTGGTGCTAATGACAATGGTACTGCCAGTTCTTCAGATGGTCCTGCTAGTACAAGTATTGGTACTGCTGAGCCATTGAATGTTCAAATAGATGATTCTTTTCAAGAAGAAGTTGGGATTAGCAATCTTCCAACTACATATGAAGTTCCTAAAACACCAAACACTAGAATTCTCAAAGATCACTCAACTGATGATGTGATTGGAAGCATAACTTCTGGTGTTAGAACAAGATCTCAAGTTGGTTTATCTCAAGTCTTATCCTCAAATGAAGAAGGGTTAATCTCCTCTCTTTATGAAGAAAAGAATAATGATAATTCCAATATATGCCTGTTTTCATGTTTTCTATCTCAGGCTGAACCCAAAAACATAAACAAAGCTTTAGATGATGCAAGTTGGGTGGAAGCTATGCAAGAAGAGCTTCTCCAATTCAAGATTCAGAAGGTTTGGATATTGGTTGATTTACCCAGAGGTCATAGGGCAATCGGAACCAAATGGGTGTTCAGAAACAAGAAGGATGAAAGGGGTATAGTGATCAGGAACAAGGCTAGATTGGTAGCACAAGGATATACTCAAGAGGAAGGGGTAGATTATGAAGAAGTGTTTGCTCCAGTTGCAAGACTTGAAGCAATTAGGCTTTTCTTAGCCTATGCTTCATTCATAGGCTTCACTGTCTATCAAATGGATGTTAAGAGTGCATTTTTGTATGGTGAAATTGAAGAACCAGTATATGTATCTCAACCTCCAGGCTTCATTGATGCTGAGTATCCAGATAAAGTTTACAAAGTTACCAAGGCTTTGTATGGTCTACATCAAGCTCCAAGGGCATGGTATGAAACATTGGCTTGTTTTCTACTAGAAAGTGGATTCCAAAGAGGCAGGATTGATCCAACTTTGTTCATCAAAAGGACAAAGAAAGACATCTTGTTAGTTCAGATTTATGTTGATGACATAATCTTTGGATCAACAAACCAAGGCTTGTGTGTAGAATTTGAAAAACTTATGCACAGTAAGTTTGAGATGAGTTCCATGGGGGAACTTACTTTCTTTTTAGGTCTCCAAGTGAAACAATCAAAAGAAGGCATATTTATCAGCCAAGATAAGTATGTAGCAGAGATCCTAAGAAAATTCAATTTTGCTGATTCTAAGGTTGCAAGTACACCAATGGATCCAGACAAAGGGCTAATCAAAGATGCTGATGGAGAAGATATGGATTTGCACAATTATAGATCAATGATTGGGTCTTTGATGTATCTTACATCATCAAGACCAGATATCATGTTCTCAGTATGTGTATGTGCAAGGTTTCAAATACATCCCAAGATCTCTCATCTCACAGCAGTTAAAAGAATCTTTAGATATCTTAAGGGTCAACCTAGGTTGGGTCTTTGGTATCCAAGGGAATCATCTTTTGAATTGGTGGCTTATTCGGATAGTGACTATGCTGGTGCAACACTAGACAGAAAATCCACAACTGGTGGATGTCAATTTCTTGGTTGCAGACTAATCTCCTGGCAATGCAAGAAACAAACAATGGTGGCCAACTCTACAACTGAAGCAGAATATGTTGTTGGTGCAAGTTGTTGTGGGCAAGTTCTTTGGATCCAAAATCAAATGCTTGACTATGGGTACAATTTTCTTAACACCATTATTTATATTGACAATAGCAGTACTATTTGTATCATTAAAAACCCAGTTCAACACTCAAAAACAAAACATATTGAAATCAGACACCATTTCATAAGGGATTGCAATGAGAAAAGGTTAATTCAAGTTGTTAAAATTGATTCTGAAAAGAATTATGCAGACCTTCTCACCAAAGCTTTTGATTTAGGTAGATTCAAATATCTTGTAGGAGGTATTGGAATGATAAATCTTTGAAAATCATATGTTTTTGTTCATAATATTAACTGGTATTGGATTTTAAACATGGTACTGCTAGTTAGTCAAAAGGTCCTGTTAGTTCATAATTGGTCCTGCTGATACAAAATTGCTATGTTTTGTTCATTTAAAGGCTTGAATACTTAAAATGTTATAGATCAAGTGTTCTACACTTTGTTCTTTTGGTTTGCAACTAACACATTTCAGGTTAATAACAAAACAAGAGTTCTTTCAAACAAAAGGGGCAACAAAAGTTTTATTCATTTCAGGAGAAATAACAATCTCAGGGGAGGAATTAATAGCCCAGAATGGAAGAAAGACCAATTTATGAAAAGACAAGAGCATACAAGATGATGCAGAGTTGAAAAAGAGATAGTTAGATCACATATCTAGAAGGGATGAAGCATTTCTCAAGGAGAAAGTTCTATCTAGATCAAACTAAGAAATGTTTTCAACTCAAAGGCATGCTATTAGATGATTTCACTTGTTGAGCCAATCATCCAAGATACACAACATCAATGCCTGATTCAAATTTCCTCCATCCAAGGAAATTGCACCATCTTTTGGGCCATCATGGCTTTTGGTATTCATCTCACCAAGTTTTCACAAACTTAAGAGTTGACTAGTCCTTAAGCAAACGGCTTTTGGTAAAGACAAATCAAATCCGTTAATGGTTGATAGTTTACCAAAAACTATATGGTTGTTAACTGACCATACTTAATTGTAAATAGTTAACTAGTCCTTAAGCAAACGGCTTTTGGTAAAGACAAATCAAATCCGTTAATGGTTGATAGTTTACCCAAAACTATATGGTTGTTAACTGACCATACTTAATTGTAAATAGTTAGCTAGTCCTTAAGCAAACGGCTTTTGGTAAAGACAACTCAAATCCGTTGATAGCTGGTAGTTTGCTAAAAACTATAAGGGATTTTTAAAAACTTTCAAAGGTACTGCTAGTACAAAAATGGTACTGCTAGAGTACAAAGGTACTGCTAGATAGCCGTTGAGCCTGTCAGAAAAAGTTTTAGCCTTTAGGCCTGGTAGTTAAAATTAGCCGTTGGGGTAGTTATGTAATTCACTGATGAATATATTATATTATATTTTACATATAAAAGATCTTTTTAACCGCCTTTTCACTTACTTATTTTAATCTTTATTATTGTCGGTTAAAAGTAATTCTCTCATATCTTCTTTCATCAGTCATTATCATAATTCACATACATCTTTCATCTTCTACCAGTACTACCAACAAATCCCACCATCATATTCAAAATTTTCATTATGACTTCCACAATTGATCTAAACTTTGTTCAACGTCACAATCAGTTAGCATTTTTGGAGAAGTCAGAGGATAATGCCTCATTTCATCAAGTAGTGGACTTTTTAAACAACTCCTACATCAGGTTTGCTTTGCTAGTCAATCCCACTATTTATGAAAATCAAATTTTACAATTTTGGGAATCTGCTAAAATTAAAACTTCTGAAAATGGGGAACAAAGAATAAAAGCCAAAGTGGATGGTAAACATTTGACTCTTACTGAGTCATCCATAAGAAGACATCTTCATTTGGATGATTCTGATGGTATTAGTCAGTTACCAGATACTGAAATTTTTGAAAATTTAACAAGAATGGGGTATCATGCTGAGTTCAACAAACTCACTTTTCTGAAAAAGCATCTTACTCCACAATGGAGATTTTTGATTCACACAATCCTTCACTGTTTGAGCCAGAAGAAAACCTCTTGGGAGCAATTTAGTGGCAACATGGCTTCTGCTCTCATTTGCTTAGCTACAAACAGAAAATACAATTTTTCTAAATATATTTTTGAAGGATTGATAAACAATGTGGATAGTAAAACAAAATTTTTGATGTATCCAAGATTCATTGGATGCATCATTGGAAAATTACAACATATGTTGCTTCCACAGACTCAGTTTATGAAACACCAAAACTTTCTCAAAAAGTATTTTCAAATATGAGAATTGGTTTTAGAGGGGAGGAAGTTCCACTTTTTGATGAAATGGTACCACAACATCCAGAAGAACCAACACCATCTGCTGATACACCATCATCCAGTTCTTCACATGGTTTCATTTCACAAACACATCAAAAATCACCAACACCATCTCCAGTACCATCAGCAACACCACCACCATCCCCACATCATACATCACAAACCCAATCACCTCAGACAATGCAAGAGTTGAAAGACAAGGTGAAGTTCTTAGAGAAAGCTCTTAAACGTCAAAATGAAAGGTTTTCTAAGATCAACATCAAATTGGTTAAGAGGGTTAAGAGATTGGAGGGTGAAGTGAAGAAGTTAAAAGGTAAAAAGTCTGCAAAGGTTGTTTTATCTAGTTCTTCACAGTCAGATGCTGATAGGATAGATCACTCTTCCAAAAAGGGGAGGAAGGATATGTCTGAAGATGAGGAAGAAGAGGAGGAACAGGCTCAATTTGAATTCCATGATGGAACTCAAGTTTATGATGAAGAGCCTGTTGGAGCAGGGCAAGAGCCTGCTAGGGCAGAAGAAGAGTCTGCCAGGAGAGAAAGGCTATTGGCTATGGGATATAAAGGGTCTGCTGAGAGAGTGTACAAGAGAAAGAGGGTTTTAATTGCTGATGAGCAATCTTCTGCTCCATCACAAGATTCACCTCCAAAGGATAAGGGCAAAGGTATTCTAATTGAAGATGAGCCAAAGTCCAAGAAGTTGAAAAGAACTCAGCAAATTCAGATGGCTTTAGGAGAAGAAGAGGCCAAAAGAGTTCAAGAAGAAGAGCTAAAAGCTAGAGAAGCTTCAAGAATGCTTGAAGAAATGAAAGAGCAGAAAGAAGCTGAAGAAGCTGCTCAAGCTCTTCTTGATACTCAAATTGCTCAAGAGACCTTTGATGCACAGATGTTATGGATTATTAACAATGATCCAATTGTGAAAGGTCATGCAGCAAATATAGTAAATGACAAGACACTCAATTCTGATGAGAAGACTGAAGCACTTGAATCTTTCATCAACAAGAAATACAAAGAAGCAGCTTTGGCTGACATTTTTGAGAAGATGAAGGAAAGTCAGAAGAGAGGTTTTAAAGTGGGCAAAACTAACAAAGATCAAACAATCTTTATGAAGAAATTTTTGAAGAATCAGGCAAATTGGACTGATTATCAACTTAAGAAGAAATCTGCTGATGAAATCTTCTTTTTATATCTTCAAGCCTACAAGAATCTTTACTATAATGTTCCATCTGATGTACATCCATTTAAGAAGAAGGAAGATGCTCAGAAGAAAGAAGTAGCAAAATTGGATCAAGGGCAAGTAAGTAAAATGTTGATTACTTTACCTACTATCATTCATGCTGATCCAATTAGGTCTAGACACCCTATAATTGATTGGGAAATACACCATGATAGATTTGGTAAGTCATGGAAAATATTAAGGGTTGGGGGACAGTCTGCTATCTTCAAGAATTTTGAAAATTTAGTTAGAGCATCTGATAGAGCAGATTTGGAAGAATTGTGGAATCTAGTGCAGATTAGGTTAGCTACAAATTCTAGTACAGATGCTAAGGAACAAGAGCTTTGGGTGGAATTCAATAGAATGTTTGATCCTGATCCCAAGGATGTTCATTGGAAATTTCCCTATTATGATCCTACAACAACTTGGGAATTTCTAAGTCATAGCCATACTCATCATCTTTTCACACAGAGTGGGATAGAACTTTTTATGTTAGCTGAGAAAGAGTATCCTCTTAGCTATGAAGTGCTTAAAGCTATGATCTCCAAGAGATTAAGGTGTGACAAGGATGAAGAAAACTCAGAGATTGTTCAGAGTTTGCTGAGGAGCATATCTGAGCAATATGAAAGAAAAAGGAAGGATAGAAAGTAAGGTTTTTGGAAGAATTCTCAAATCCTCAAGGTATGTATTTTATTCATCAGAAACTTGTGTATTTTAATGGAAATAACAAGTTTAGGGGAGGATTGTTGGGAATAAAATGATCAAAGTCAAAGAGCCTGCCAATGATGAGAAGAGCCTGCTAGTTGATTTTGTAGTGTACGAAGATGTTCTACCAGTACCTTCTGGGTAGAAGGTACTGCTAGCTAATGAAGAGCCTGCCAAGCTTCTGTTTTGTCGATTAGATATTTTGTAATAGATATTTAGTTGAATTATTAATCTTTGTACATTGTTATACGTTATGTAGAAGTAGAATAGTCTTCTGTGGTGACAGAAGAATATATCAGA
Source organism: Artemisia tridentata subsp. tridentata (assembly GCA_021014915.2). NCBI lineage: Eukaryota > Viridiplantae > Streptophyta > Magnoliopsida > Asterales > Asteraceae > Artemisia > Artemisia tridentata. The sequence continues at coordinate 43,122,049 of CP139503.1, read as the reverse complement.
GTGTACATGGGTAGTTGTATTTAATTGTAGGCGCCATAATAGTCAAAGTATAGTATTATATTCATCTACTTGACAACATGTAATAAGATATCCTTATCTTATAAAAGGATATCTTAGTCACTTCTTCATGCATGCATCTTTCACAACTAATAACCACGAACCAAACTATCTCTCAAGTAACTTAGTTACTTCGAATCACAAATCCTTTTTACAATCTTAGATTCAAGATTACTTTGTAATCCTGGTGATACTTAGATCATCCGTATTATTTCATCAATAATATTGAATCGTTTTGTTCTAACCAAAGTTGTGTTCTTTGTTCATTGCATTCTCTCATTTACTCAAACTCACCATCTTGTGTTCTTTTAAAGTGTGTTGTAGTAGATTCCGCATGCTAAACACATTAAATACATAAATATCTCAATCAAGAACAAACAAAACGTTCCCAATCTATAACAATTGGTTCATCAGAATACTTTCTATCAACTGTAGACTTTTCCTCGTTAGACTTAGCATTACTACTCTCACCTACAGACTGATTAGCAGCCTCAATTAAACAAGATAATTCTTTCATAGGAGGCACAAATTTCCCTGTAATGGAAGGGGGAACTTCATTATAGCCTATGCCACTACCTTTCCTCATAAGTTGGCGCTCTATTATCTTTTTTACTCCTTCAGATGCTTGTTCAAGCCTATTTACTTTACATCGGAAGTTATCTTTTTCATGTTGAGCTATATCTTTTTCTTTCTGAACTACATCAATCCTTCTTCTAAGTTTTGTGATAAGCTCATCTCTTACATAAATCTCACTCTTTAAAACATTAATCTTTTCTACTAATTCAGTCTCATTTGTTTTAAAGAATTCTAGTCGTTTCTCTACAGACTCTTGACCTACTTTATAACCTAAACAAAGCAACTCAGACTTTCTTAAATCTTCTATTAGTTGATTATTTTGTGCTTTAAGTGACTCAAAAGTATCTAAGCAAGATTTATAAGAACAACCAGATTCATTAGATACCTCAGAGTCAGAGCTTGACGAGGAAGATGAATAAGCCATGAGTGCAAAGTTTGGTCCTTTTGCAGCTTGGTCACTCCAATCATATCCACCTAGGCCATCATAAGACACCAAAGCTGCAGAATTAGTTGCTTCCACAGGCACAATTTTCCTTGAGCTTTCTCTATTCTTGTAGTCTTGACTCCTTGGTGCCCTACATTCTCTAGCAAAGTGTCATTTTCTGTGACAGTTGTCGCATTCAACCTTGGACTTATCAAACCCCATGTTGTCTTTCCCATTGAACTTGAGCTGTCTTCCAGTATTCTTCAAGAATCTCCTTGCCCTCATTGTTAACATAGCCATCTGCCACTTCAGATGTATCTCTTCATGATCATCTGGATGAATCTGTTCTAAGTCCTCATGTACAATTTGAGGATTATTTGATTGACTAGACAAAAATGCATAGATAACAACATCACTCAAGTTCTCAATGTTTGTAGAACTAGCAGCATTAACCTGAGTGCTAGCAGTAGTAACCCTATGTATAGTAGTAACTGCTTCATTAGTACTGCTAGAGTTGTTTGAGGAGGACACAAAAGCCATATTTTGTGAATTAGTACTTGAGCTAGTCCCTTTGACATCTGTTTCATAAACTTTGAGATTGTTGTAAAGATCATCCACGCCCATTGTGTCTAAATCATCCTTGTTTCTCCACACAACAACATGTGTGCTCCATTAAGAGGATAGGCTTCTCAAAAACTTTGATTCATATTTTCCTGAGAGGTCACTTCTCCCAACATCTCTAATTGACTTATAAGTTTTTTAAGTCGATCAAAGGTTTGATCTAGCATCTAAGAACCTTGAGCAGAAAAGTTTTCATATTGTTGTTTCAAAAGATTTTTCTTTGTCTTCTTAGTAGCAGCATTACCTTCAAACCTCTTTTCAATAGCTTCCATTAGAGATTTAGCATCTTTAATGGAGTTGAACTTCAACTGGTGCTCATTAGGAATGGCCATCATCAACATACTTCTTGCCTTAACCTCAAGTCTTCTTTGAGCTTTTTCCTCAGCAGTTGTAAGAGGCACAACTGTAGTAACACCTTTTTGCAGATACAGTTGTTTTTGGTTTTTCGTTTCCATTCTCAATGATATCCCAGAGTTGGAAATCAATCATCTAAATGTACTGCTCAATTTTCATTCTCCAGATCTCATACTCATTAGCCTTGAGCATTGGAACCTTTGATGCAGTAACCATATATGCAGAGTCTGAATCCATGTCTTCAGTAAGAACTAAACAATCTCGAGCATAAATAGGTTCTTCTTGATCACAGCTTCTAGATCACAAGCTCTGATACCACTTGTTGATCCCAGTTATATATTTGATCGAATTCCCTTAGCTTGTGAAGTTTTAGTTACGCTAGGTAAACTAACACAACTAGTGTAGAAAATGTATTGAATTTACTAAGGTTTATGCGGAATCTAAACAATAGTATTAAGAAGAACAATAACACAATAATAAACAAATCAACAGCTTCAATATTATTAATACGAATACTCTCTTAGTATTAGGGTTTACAACCTTGAAGCTATAAATAATACGTATATAACTCAATGCCCTAGGACCTCCTTTTATAGACTAACGAGTCCTAGTCGGCTTAAAATTACTTTATATACAAGATAAATCTTTAAAGAATCATTTCTATACTAATCAAAACATTCTATACATATCTATCCGACTCTAATACTCCAGTAGTGCTAATAAACACTTAGTAGTACTAACTCTGTACTCTGACAGCATTAAGTCTTTAGTAGTTGTAACTTAGTACTAGTAGCACTAAGTTTTCTTTTAGCAGCATTAACTACTTAGTGTATATTTCCTTGAAGTTCTCAGCAGTTATAATATACACTAGCAGTCTTAACCTTCATAAGCAGCAGTAACTCTATAACCAGCAGCAATAATGACTTAGAGCATTTTCCTTGTAATACATGAGCAGTCTTAACATTATGAGCAGCATTAACACCTTGGAAGCTTTAATTCTAAAACAAAATTACCCAGAGCTAAAAAAGCTAGTTTTAGCTTTAGTTCACGCTGCAAGACGCCTTAGAAGATATTTCTAAGCTCACCTTATCATAGTGTTAACTGATAAACTGATCAAACAGATATTGTCGAAGCCTGAAAAATCAGGAAGAATAGCCAAATGGGCTATCGAGCTAGGAGAACACGAGATAGAGTAAAAAGGTCAAAACTCCATCAAAGGGCAAATACTTGCAGACTTTTTGGCAGAAACACCGTCGGAGCCACACCAAGACAAGGAACTCCCGAAGCAGAAACCCTCGAAAGTAGGAGTAGGGTGGAAACTGTATACTGATGGAGCCTGTTAGGTCACAAATCTATCACACAAGCTTACTAGATCTAAATAGAGAAAGTTAGAGAGAGAAAGAATGGAAGGAACATGTAAATGAATAATGAACTTTGATTAACAATGAACCAACACCCTCTCCCTTCAAGGGAGGGGGTATTTATAGTGTTTACATAAGTAGGGGTGTTGCCCTACTAGACATGATTAATAAAAGGCCACGGCCCATGGGCCTTCTACATAGGCCGAACCTTAATAACTAACATAAAGGCCTAAATAATAAAGCAACCTATTACATAAAATATGACGGATACTTGATAATATAAAATGTGTTCTCAACAATCTCCCCCTAAGTATTGGTCATCAAGGTTGCTTGACGTCTTCTTTGCTTCATTGGCTTCGACGTCTTTCGTATCTTTGTTCTTTTGTTCTTGTTGTGAGTGATATGGTAATGTCTTGATCTGCCTTCCACCAACATTCTTTAATCACGATGTCTTTACGTCTTTTCCACCATGCTCATACTTATTTTGACTTTTGATCTTCATACTTCAAGCAGTTCTCACTTCTTTTAGCTTCAATCTTTGACTTTTGAACGTTTGTTTTGCCTTGCCATTTGACTTTCTTTGACTTCTTTGAACTTTTGTTATGCCTTAGTCTTTTTGAGAACTTTTCTTCGTGATATTTGCATGAGCATGATGGAAATGGTGGTGGTGGAACTCCTGGTCTCCATGATTACCTGCAAGTAAACAGTTAGCAACAAATCATCCGACACTTACTGGTTCAGACTTCGAGATCGTCAACATCATAGTGTGAAGACTTTCTCTAATCCTTGCCAAGGCTGTGACAAACAATAATTTTTCACTGATATTTTAGTAATAAATGTCAATTTATTATTTTCCTAATGGTTAGATTAAACATTATGCGTTTACATAACAATTACGGGAAACAAACTCGGACACTGTAATGTACAGTAACTCACAAAAAACTATTTAATTTTATCACAAAGGTGAAATTTTCACTTTCAGACACTTACAGACACAAACGAAACAAAAACGAGGGGTTATCTTATTTTCCCGAAAAACGACACCACATGCGTACCGACACCACACCAGTAAAAGGTTACTTTATAAATTCATGTCAGAGTCAAAGAAAAATATACTCTGTGTCAGTTTAATAAAAATGTCCCCTTAATTATATTCTTCGTACTCACGACAAACCCGGAAATCTCGGATGACACCGGGATTCAACAGGACACGAGGTACTCGTAGTAAACACTAAAAGAAAAATCTTATCATATATCTTAAACAAAAATCCGGCCCACTATTAATAAACAAAACAAAAAAAAAAAAAAAAAAAAGGAAGAGAGAGATGCGATCTCATCCTCTCCCCCTTTCTCCCTCATCTCATTCCTGGCAACCATCACTATCCCCATCGAAATACTTCTTAGATCCGAATCCACCCTATGGATTGAAGCTATAAACGAGACAACAAAGATTTAACTTCTTCCTCTTGTCACCATAGAACGCCTGGCATTCCATATTGTCGCATCCCAAAAGTCAACGAGCCAGGACAAAGGAGTGTTGACATAGTTTCTTAAAATGGTCATGGGAGCGTTTGGTATTAGTGAAAGGAAGGGTAAACGATTCTTGTTTGATTTCTATAAACCTTATTCGATTCCCAGCCACCCACCTCACCACCAAATCATCATCACACACAAAATACAAAGGTAATATCTTGGTGAAGAGAGGAAGTGGGTTGCTTGGATTGGGTTTACTTGTTCTTGGGTTTTCTCCTCATCCTCCTCAGCCAATTCTATTTGATTGTAAGAGTTCTCAAAAATCTTGATTTTTCCTAATTCGAATATATTCATGTTCTTAATATGTAGATGTTAGTGTCTTTCGATTTACGTTGTTCAAACATATGAATTGTTGTTGTTCTTGTTGGTTTATGACATGTTCTGTCGAAACTTTATCAGTATGGATTCATCAATCTTAGTTGTGTTATTGTGTTGGTGTGACTCGAATTAACTTGAAAAACTAATAATGAGACTAATTCATGGCTCGGATTGGAAGTATTTGATTCTTTTTACTTGTTCTTGATTTCGTTATCATTTCATTATATTGATTTTTCCAGCTTAAATCGATTTGGCACTGAAAATAGAATTAGGATGTGGCCTTGGGTAAACTTGGTGTCGCAAAATATTGTTTTGGTTAAGTTTTGGTTGTGTGTAATGAGGCTAAGTTTGTTTTGCTCGTCGAGTTGTGCTCAAAGGGTTGAGTTGTGCTCGAATTCCGTTGGCACCTTACTTGTGTTCGAATTAAGTTGAGAGTCTTAGTTACTCCGGTATTCGATCTTATTTTGTGATAAGTTCATGGTTGGGTTTAGTCCTAGTTAGTTAATTCGAACGAGTCTTGAATGTGGCGAGTCACTTGGTCTTAAGCAATGAACTAAGTCGAGTGTATTTTAGTCAATAGGTGAGCCGAGAGGGTGCTCGGACTCACCAAAGAAAAGTGTGAATTGTAAGTCCCTTGGTTCATTTCCACCTCGAAAGGGTGCCATGTTCGCAGCTAGAGGTCAAAATTTTATGATGTTGTTTTAGTAAATACCACCCCGACAGGGTGTTTATTTGCTCGGTTAATAAGAGTCCCCAAGGACCTTCTAAATGAGAACACCATTTTTCGAAAGGGAGAGTCAAGTCCCCATAAAACCATGTCACTCGTGTCATTTTAAAACATCACGAGTCGCGATCTATTCGAGTCCGAGAATAGCTTATGGCCGGCGTTAAAAACTAGTTTTAGTCTTAAATTTGTCACTGGAAATTTGTTTTGTTTGTTACTAACACCAATTGGCACTTGGGCCAAGTCATGGCCAAAACCCCCTTTTATGTTAGCCTGGCGTTAACAAACCAAGACCACAAGTCGTGGGTTTAGTTTGTATATTCACTGGGTTGGGTCTTTGGTTGGGCCGCAGCCCACTAAATATTCTACAACATTTCAGCTTTTTCCTTACAAAGCAGTCCAAAACCCAACGTTACAAATATAAAATCTGTTAACCATTTACATCCCACTCGAGTATTAATAATTGGGCCACAGCCCACTTCCAACATGAGATCGTGTTATATATTCGGTTCATGTATAAAAGCCGTCGTCAAAAATCATCTAACTAATATGACACGACCATTTCACATTTTATACTTCACAAACCTATTTTAAGTTATTACACTACAAGAAATCTCGCTACAAATGTTTATACATTTAAACAACGCAACATATATAAGTAAACTCGACATAAAACTTTGTATAAATAATTAAATTGCTTTTCTCTACTCAAACGACTAGAAAATCTGTGTGTATTCAACAACTATAAAAACAAAGTGAGAGGCTAGCCGTGTGAAATTTAAACTCATTCATTTACTCGAGTACATATAAAATTTGGAATGTTTTATCAAAACACATAATAGAGTTATAAATTATGAAATGATTGTTTCAATATAAATCTTATAACTTTGTTAACACAAGGATTATTTATTATCAAAACAATTCTTTTATAAATGCTAATAGACACATATACATATATGCATACACACCGTTTTCTTTATTTTTCTCATACCTACGCGCACTTCGTAATATATATACAGTCACTTGACTATAACATTTTCCCTCATACCATCAACGTCTTACAATTATTGATCGTCCCGTACGTAGTCTTTCAGTTATTGCAAAACTGGAGATTATTCGTCTTGGTATCATGTAAGCACTTCCAAGAGCCAATACTTTCAAATGATTTAGAAAATGATATTAAACTTAAATACTGTCACACCAGCAACAATAACATAAATTCCTTAAATCTTTCAGATTTAACTAAACTTCGTAAATTCTTAAACTCGATTCGTGAACTAAAACAAACCTTACTAATCTAGGTCGCGTGTTGGTGCTGAACACTGTCTGAACTGATGTGTTATCTGACTACTACTTGACAAGGTGAGTTTATAGCCCCACTTTACTTATACTTGCATTACAACTATGGGGTGAGAAACATGCAAAACATTTTCTGGACCACTATAGTATTTTACTTTCTCAAAACTATTGCGTAGTTAGCCTAAGCCCCAGAACCCACTGTTACGCCCACCTTCATGAACCGTCAGTTCCCATTGGGAAGCGCGATTGATATAAATAGATCTATTGGGGTGACTCCCCCATTCGGTTGGCCAGACAGGTCAATGCGAGCGTATATCAATTCGGACTACGAGTGTATTGGGTTAAACACTCGCTATGGGCCCATGATTATTATTTATCTGCTACACTGTAGCGCACTGAACTATCGAGCTTCGGTTGCATGGACTTAGTGCTAACGTAATAGACTATATCTTTATATGACATTGCATGGATTGCAATGTTTCATATACTAAACTCATGGTCCAACGACTGAATTTACTGCTTAATGATAAACCTATGAACTCACCCCAGCAAATTCAGTCGTTGTTACCTTGTGTTGTGGCATTTTAACTTGCAATGTTTCATATACGAAACTCATGGTCCAACGACTGATGTATTGTGGCATTTTAACTTGACTTGTTTTTGTCTGGGACAACTTAACTATGGGCCTTATTTTTCTAAACTCAAACTTTGTTGTAAACTTATTTAACTATGATGTCTTCTTGCCGTTCTTTGTTACCTTGTGTTGTGATTTTCAATTTAGTAGCACCCCGTGACCTGAATGCTTCCGCTATACCAGATTTTGGGGGCGTTACAGATTGGCATCAGGGCCTAGGTTATAGAAAACTAGGTACATATAAACCCTAAACTATAACCACTTTTTACAAAAACAAGTCTCTATGACCGCCACTTGCCTGCCTGCCTTGCTTGCTCTTTACTTACTGATTACTTGTCTTAACTACATGCTACTATTTATTGATTTTTGCTCAACTACATATACTATAAGTATTATATATATACTTAATTTACGCTATTTACTATGAGTATTTTCGATATACTTACACACTTATACCGTTTTTGTCACAGACCATGTCTTCACACCACATTCCTCAGATCTCGCCAAACTCCAATGATCCATACATGCAGGTGTTGCAAGCTTTTAACGCACCAGATCCTGATCACACCGAGCCTGTACTCACACCAGCATTACCTACACCCACTACAGACCAGACTCCTATCCAACTTATCACCACTGCTACTGATACTACCACTAATCCTGTTCACTATACTACCCGCATGAGAGTTTCCGAATATAAAATGCAGTACTCAGATTTACCATCCTTACCACAGAGGAGGACCCGAGCTGTCTATATGGGTACCTCTACTACCCCAGTATCTTTTTCACCCGCATCATCCCCAGATCAGTCTCCACCACACCAGAGGCTCAGAAGAGCCAATGACTCTTACTCAACCGTGGTGCTAGAGAGGATGGAGGAGCAGATCGAGACTACTGGACAGGTACTAGTCGAGAGTACAAGGATTGATGCTGTTTTGGATTCGGGGGTAGAGCAGAGGGCAGTTGAGCCCCGAATCAGCATAATACTAGAGAATGTACCTATCATTGGTGAGACTGGAGAGGGCTCGAGGAGAGCTCAAGATGGGACAGGTGATGACGCAGAGCTACCCCATGAGATCAGTTCAGATCATGTTCTTTCTTCACATTCTTTTATACCTCTGGATTCTTCAACCACCACAGAGACCGATGTCATCACACAGAGTCAGACCCAGCTAAACCTACAAACTGACATCCTAAGTCTCCACTCTGATTTGTTTGATGAGTTATACCCCTCACGTTTTGAGCAGTACGATGATGAATTCATTAGACTCTATGCTAGGACTCCCTCTAACAATGTAGATCTCCTTGACTTGGGCAACAGAGCAGGTAGACTCGAGCAGACACAGGTCATAGCCAGAGAGGCAGCTCAGATGATGCATGGGAGGACATTAATCCTTGATGCCCAGGTTGCAGAGTTGTTTAGAGCTAATCAGGCTCACCGCAGGGAGAACACAGAGTTGAGGACCCATCTTGTCGAGATTGAAGCACAACTTGGAGAGTTTACTTTCAGATTCCGACACCTGGACAGGACCAGAGACCATTCTTAGTTCTCTATTAGTACCCCCACTAAACTGAGTAGCTGTCAGTTAGTGGCATTTATAGTTTTTCCTTATTTGTATCCAAAAATTTGTGTTATTCCTCTATGTATTCGAGCTTGTAACCTTTTGTGAACCTGAATTGATTTAAATCTATGACAAGCTTGATCTATTATTCCATTGTGCCAACTTCCTTATGATTAATCTTACTCCTATGCTCTATCTATGATTGTACACTTGTGCGATAATGAACTCCCAAAATCTCAATTATCTCTATCTTTCTGATACAGCAAAATGCCTCCAAAAAGAACAACCAGAACTACTCGTTCACAAACAACAAATCCAAGCCCAGCTAGGGCAACTGCAATAGCTCCATTTGTAAATCGAGCCATGCTCGACCAACTGGTAGAAGAAAGGGTGGCAGCAGCACTGGCTGCAACTAACAATTTGATAACTGATGGTGGGAATTCTAGACCCACAAACAAAAATGCTCGAGGCTGTACTTATCAAGATTTCAGGAAGATAATGACTGGAGGTTTTGGTGGTACTGAAGGAGCAGTTTTTCTGGTACGATGGATTGAGAAGTTAGAAACAATATTCCGAATCAGTGGTTATTTGGAAGAGGACAAGGTTAAGTATGCAACGTTTACTTTCCAGGATGCAGCTTTAACCTGGTGGAACAACTACTCTAAATCAGCTGGTTACGACGCTGCATATGCAATGTCGTGGGAAAGCTTTAAAGAAATGGTTCTTAAGAAATACTGTCCCCGAAATGAGGTGAAAAAGCTGGAGGTGGAATTTTGGAATCTTAAGGTACAAGGTACCAATATGGCAGTGTATAACCAATGTTTCAAGGAACTCGCCCTACTGTGTCCAGATATGGTTCAAATTGAGACCCGACTGTTGGAGAGATACATTGGCAGATTACCTTAATCTACTAAGGGAAACGTCACCACCTACAAGGCTACCGATCTCCACAAGACCATGGAGATAGCTAACAAATTGATGGATCAGGTGATCGAAGAGTCGATCGAAGCGGGGGTGAACAACAAAAGGAAATGGGATGACCATTCCCGAAATAACAACCAGCCGACCAAAAGGTAAGAGGTTGCGAAGGTATATGCTGCAGGACCGATAGAGAGGAAGGTCTATGCAGGAAACTTGCCACTGTGCAATCGATGTAAGTTACATCATAAGGGTCCGTGCACGGTTAAATGCAATAAATGTCTGAAGATAGGACATATGATCTGCGATTGCAGATCAAGACCTCTAGCAACAGCTCAAGTTGCACCAGCAAACAACCCAAAGGCCAAAATTACGTGTTTTGGCTATGGTGAAAAAGGGCATTATCGAAGTGAATACCGAAAGCACAAGAACCAGGGCAATGATGGCAACAGAGGTCAACAAGGCAACCAGGGTAACCAGAGAAACCCAGGGGCTGGTATGAACCCGGTAGCAGTTGTGCCCCAAGAGAATCAGGGAAATGATGCAGGAGCCCGTGGCAGGGTCTATGCGGTGGGCAAAGTGGAAGCCCAGGAGAATCCGAACGTCGTAACAGGTATGTTCCTTTTAAATAACTGCTATGCATCTATACTATTTGATACGGGAGCTGATAGAAGCTTTGTCTCTACTGCCTTTAGCCCATTGCTTGGTATAACCCCGACCACCCTAGGCAATATATATAATGTAGAGTTGGCTAATGGAAAGGTAGAACGAGTAGATACCATCGTAATAGGTTTCACCTTAAATATGTTGAACCACCCATTCAACATCGACCTTATGCCTGTAGAACTGGGTAGTTTTGATGTTATTATCGGCATGGATTGGTTGTCGAAATACCGTGCCACTATTCTCTGCGATGAAAAGATCGTTTGACTACCTTACGGGAATGAGGTTCTGATCATCGAAGGCGATAGAAGAGACCGATGAAGTACCTCAAGATTAAACATTATCTCTTACACAAAGGTTCAGAGACATCTTGAGAAAGGATGTCTTCTATTTTTAGTTCAGGTCTCCGAAAAGGAAGAAATGGAGCCGGAAGGAAAACGATTGGAAGATGTGCCGATTGTAAGAGATTTTCCAGAATTCTTCCCTGAAGACTTACCCGGACTCCCGCCAAAATGACAGGTCGAGTTTCGGATCGACCTAGTGCCCGGTGCCGCACCCGTGGCACGAGCACCCTACCGATTAGCCCCAACGAAACTGCAGGAGTTATCGAAACAGTTGTCAGAACTCTCTGAGAAAGGATTCATCAGACCAAGTACCTTGCCCTGGGGAGCTCCAGTCCTATTCGTTAAAAAGAAAGATGGATCTTTTCGAATGTGCATCGACTACCGGGAACTTAACAAATTAACTATCAAAAACCGATACCCACTCCCTAGAATCGATGACCTGTTCGATCAACTCCAAGGATCGAGCGTCTATTCGAAAATTGACTTAAGATCCAGTTACCACCAGCTTAGAGTTCGGGAAGAAGACATCCCGAAGACGGCATTTAGAACTTGTTACGGCCACTACGCCTTTCAGGTTATGCCTTTTGGCTTAACCAACGCGCCAGCAGTATTCATGGACCTCATGAATCGGGTGTGTAATTTGTACTTAGACAAGTTCGTGATCATCTTCATCGATGACATATTAATATACTCTAAGAGTGAAAAGGAGCACGAAGAACATCTTAGGCTAATCTTAGAGCTGTTGAAAAAGGAGGAGTTATATGCTAAGTTTTCCAAGTGCGAGTTTTGGATACTAACAATTCAATTCTTGGGTCACGTAATCGATAAACAAGGAATTCATGTAGATCCTGCAAAAATTGAGTCAATAAAGGATTGGGCGACACCCATAACTCCCACCGAAATATGCCAATTCTTAGGACTCGCAGGGTACTATAGAAGGTTTATTGAAGGATTCTCGAAAATAGCGAAGCCTTTAACCAAGCTAACCCAGAAGAATGAGAAATTTTTCTGGGGAGAGAAAGTGGAAGAAGCTTTCCAACTTCTCAAGGATAAGTTGTGTAGCGCACCTATCTTATCCCTACCAGAAGGTAGTGAGGACTTTGTAGTCTACTGTGATGCCTCACACAAAGGGTTAGGAGCTGTCTTGATGCAGCGAGAAAAGGTGATAGCCTACACCTCACGACAACTGAAAACCCACGAGAAGAATTACACTACACATGACCTAAAGCTAGGATCAGTAGTGTTTACACTCAGAATCTGGAGACACTATCTTTACGGCACCAGGTGTGTAGTTTACACCGACCACAAAAGTTTGCAACATATCTTGGATCAGAAGGAACTCAATATGAGGCAACTCCGATGGTTAGAATTGCTCAGTGACTATGACTGTGAAATTCGATACCACCCAGGCAAAGCAAACGTGGTAGCAGATGCCCTTAGCCGGAAGGAGAGACCGAAATCCCTAAGAGTACAATCATTTGGTATGACAATTGTCTCACCACTCCCATCAAAAATTTGTGATACTCAGACTGAGGCTCTTAAGGAAGAAAACAGACCTAATGAGAAAATTTATGGAATGCCTGAAAGCGAAAATGGGTTCATGAAGAAAACAGATGGAACCTTATGTTACAAGGACAGAAGCTGGATCCCACTCCATGGAGGTATACGAGACTTCATCATGCACGAATCCCATAAAACAAAGTATTCCATCCATCCAGGAGCCGACAAGATGTACCTCGACCTGAAAAAGTTATATTGGTGGCCTAACATGAAAGCTGATATTGTGACCTATGTCAGTAAATCTCTAACATGTTCAAAGGTCAAAGCTGAACATTAGCGACCGTCAGGTTTATTCGTACAACCTGAAATCCCCGAGTGGAAGTGGGAACGTATAACGATGGATTTCATCACCAAACTACCGAGGATGTCAAGCGGTTATGACACCATCTGGGTTATCGTTGACCGTCTTACCAAATCTACCCACTTCGTACCCATCAAGGAAAACGACAACATGGACAAGCTAGCGCGACTATATGTGAAGGAAATAGTTGCCCGACATGGAGTCCCACTTTCCATCATCTCCGACAGAGATAGTCGTTTTACGTCAAATTTTTGGAGATCTCTACAAGATGCCGTAGGAACCGACCTTGATATGAGCACAGCATATCATCCTCAGACAGATGTTCTAAGTGAAAGAACCATCCAAACTTTAGAAGATATGCTTGGTCTCGTGAGCCATCACAAGAACCAAGAGTCAACTAGGGACATATAGCACAACCACACGGAGGGCTCCCACTTGCCCTAAGACAATCATGGGCAAGTAAAGGCCCATAATGCACATGAAAACATGATTCTGTCAGCCCAGTTTTTTTGTCTTTGGAGGCCCAAATGGCATAGAAGGAATCCTCCTCTTGCTTCAGCCCAAACTAAAGAGTTGTAGGCCCATGTCTTGTGAACCTACACGAAAAAATTTAGCCAAAAATACCTTACCAATCTCCTGGAAATTGCGTTTTCCCATCAGGTGTCCAGCAGCTACTTTTGGTCCAAAATTCTTCATTCTTTTGCCATTTGCTTCCAAGCTTTCGGTTACATTATATAAAAAATAAAGTACATCTAATCTACTTTCTATGTACTATAAAATTGACCAATAAATGGAAAAAACCAAAATGAAATACATTGCAAAAGTGCCGAAACAATGGCAAACCCCAAAAACAAACAAAACAACCAACAATCACAACATCACAATGCATAAGTGGTCTAGGTTTTCATCGGCTTTGCATATACACATAATAATACAATAAAATTATGATCATAACAAGGTGTTGGCTAACTCCATGGACAAACATGCATGTATTTGCCATGGATAACAAAATAAATAACAAGAATTAAATTGTTAGCCAACGAATCGAAGAAATTAATTAACAAGAATTAAAACCTCAAATGGTACGCGTGACAAATGGCCATAGACTCAAAACTCACTGATATTAGGACCTTCTTAACATCATTTTACCACAGAAAATTAAGCCTCATGGGCTGATTTGAAATCGGGTTATAAATCTATCAAAAAACACGTTTTTAGGCCATTTTACGGGTATCGAACAAGTAAACAATTAATGTATGCATAAAAAATGACCATGGGAAGAAAAAGTCCAAATCTTAAGACCCTATATGGGTCGACATATTCAGAAAATATTAGCCCTAGGGGCTGTAACACCCCAACCCGATAAGGGTAGAAGCATTATGTTATGGTGACATATCAAAGCAAACACAAGCATACATCTCATATAATACAATTGAATTCCAAAGGTTACAAGGGAAAAAAATCTGAAGTACAAGGTTACAAATGAGAACAATAACTAAATACTAAGTCTGAAATGTAAATCTCTTCTAATCATCTCTAAATCTAGGATAGTCTTCTAAGTCCAAGGTACTCTCCACCCATAACCCAGCTTCCAAATTAAAACCTGCCGCAGGAAAGAAATGCGGCTGAGCTTAGAAAGCCCAGTGAACAGATATATATAAACGAGAACGAAAACAAATGAACGAACATATATAGTATGGTGTATTGGGGAAAAACGTAGGGTATAAACAAATGGAATTAAAGTAAGAAAGGGTCAGTAATCCACCACGAGCCCGAACACAAACCAAATATAGTAACCCTGTAAGCAATCTAGAGGGGATACCTCTCAAGTAACCAGATAATATGAGGGGTGTCCTCATGTATCAAACTGGAGTGATCAGCTCCCAAATATATGTGAAAGACGTGGATTGCACCCATGCATCAGTCACCGAACAATATCATACAATATCAAATCATGTTAAATCCACTAATACGAACACGAACCTAGGATGCATCCATACGCCCCTCGAACAATAATATTGGCCATAATAAATAATAAAGCATGCATAGCAAAATGGGGACGGTGTGGAACATCACTCAACCACACTAAAGTCATGCCATTGGTGCATCAATGACACGGCCATGTTACCTTCATGGCTAGGAAACGAACTTGGCTCGGGTATCAAACTGAAGGGTCAAAAGTCAAATCATATCAAAGTCAAATGTCTAAGTCATCAAAGTATCAAAGGTTCATCGTCAAAGGTTCATAATTAAAGGTTCATAATCAAATAGTTCATTTAAGGAAATCTTTATCAAATGATTTTCATAAAAATGATCTTTAATAACGGTTTTCATAAAGGTAGTCTTTAAAAGTAGTTTTCATAAAAGTTTAGTAAAATTCCATATAAAAGTAGTATCGCATCGTTTATAAACATCATTTTAAAATAGCTTTTCTCAAAACATTTCCATGATATAATTAAGAAAGGTTTTCACATCCAGTTACAATATCAAATGAACCTTCAAAGTATCAAGTGATTCGAATACTCATATCACAGGGTAACGAACGAATTATATCAAGTATTATATCACAAGGATCATAATGAACGAATGTCAAATGGATCATTATACCAACGAAGCATATCAACCGAATGAATCAAAGTACAGGGAATCATAGCAATGGCTTAAGGGAATCTTATAACGAATCAAATATCAAGATCAAGGAGTCATGAGGATGAAAACACCCTTACTTAAAAGGGTAGAATATCTGTACCTTAAACCGCCAGGGAAACACACACTAGAAACATAAGGATCAGAATAAACTCCTTCTTCAGCGAATCTACACGAATTATAAGTTTTACTTATAAGTTTCATAGTTTTCTTATTCATAAAGGTTTCATTTTAGTTTTCTTTCCATATTAAGTAACTTTCCAAAATAGCAAGTTTCCATATTTAGTAATATTAGTTATAAACATTCAAGTAAATCCATTTAATCGACTTAAAGTATTAAAGATGACCATATTGATAGTTTAAGGTTCATAATACCATTTATATAAGTTTAGGGTTCATAGTGTAGTTTTCATAAGTTTAGGGTTCATAGTGCAAATATAACAAGTTTAAGGATTATAATGTCATTATGGTAAGGTTAGGGTATAAAATGTAATTATTATAAAGTTACATGATTAAACAAGTTAAGTCCCTTAATTTAGAAGAATGACAATTTAAACCCTTTAGTTTGGAAAATAAACACATAGCACCTTTTAAATCCTTTTTAACCCTTAACAGTTTTTAAGTACGAATTTGTTATGTTTTACCTAATTTATGAATCATATAAGAACTCAGAAATAAAATCCCCAAAAATTCCCAGAGATACTTTAATGTCTTAAGTATTTTAAATAATTTTTCCAGATTTTATTAAGTAGTAAAACTATAGATTAAAAATCACTTAAGGCAACTCGTTCAGATTTCTGATCAGTTTTAACATACGAAAAGTTTGTAATTTTTAACCCCTTCAGAAAAATTCAGAAAAATCTATAAAAATTCCAGTATTTAATAGACATATTAAATTTTACTAAGTTCAAAGGGAATCTTCTAATTCGAAATGGTTTGCAAATTAAAATTCAAAAACACGGACTATTTTTCCAGACATACGAATTCAGTTTGACACTTGAATTTCAAAAAATCAAAAAGTTGCCTTTCCCACCTCTAAAAATTACAAGGTTAATTTTCCCAGAAAGCTATTTTCCTAAAATTACTACTAGACTCCAAAAACTCCTAAAAACACGTTACCATCATTTAGATACAATCGATTAAAATCGGACTATATTTTCTTATCAGTAGCAGTTCTCGTTATTTCATGCAATCTTTTAGGGTTTTCATTCCAATGATTATATTTTGGTACAAAACGATTATTGTTGAGTTTATAAAATATCTAGGTCGATTCATATGAGGTCTTAACATATTCATAACAAACTCAATTCCAAAAATCAATGAGTCGATTTCATATTAGGGTTATATAGAATCATTATTTTGTGTAGTCTTATTATTATTTTACGTAACTTTTATTCAACAAGAACATCAGGATGAATGAATATAACAATGATTTAAACACGAAAGGATGATACTCCATACCCTCGAAGACCACACGAAGAATCAAGAACACAAAAGATCAAGTCGCCAACAGTTTCCTCCTTCTTTCTTCTTGGTACGCACGGCAGAAAACAAGAAACAAAGGGAAAGGGTCGATTAAAATGTGAAAAGTGTAAAATGACTAAAATGCCCTTACAATCTAAAACTTTGATTAAAATGTTTATAAATGTACCAAAAGGGTTCCAAACTTTGAGTAATGATTATGATATGAAGTAAAATTAATTCTAATGCTACATTTGACATTTTATGAAGTACCAAATTATTTTATGCACAACATATTGGCCGAAAATCTATAAGGCATATTATTATAATTATTATTTAACTTTGTAATATATTGAAAATACATTTAAATACCAAACAAAGTATGGAAACTATATCACATTGAATGGGTCCTTGATTTCACACGGTTTGGCAGCCCATCCCTCCCCCTATGACCGGCTTTTCCCATAATTATAGCAACAAACACATTTAAACCTAAAAACTAAATTGTCGATTATCAAAATCACACACATAATTCGTATATCAAAATCCGGCCACCAAGAAATTCAAGGATCATTTTTCTGGGTTAGATCATCATCTAAAGGAGTGGAGAAAAATAGTGTTGGAGTCGTGGAGTTGCTTGTTTGATCGCTAGGCATTCTTGATTCGAAAAACCTATTCGCCAAGGTTAAATTCGTTGTGACCATTCTACACGTTCATTAATTGACCTTGTATTTTTCTTATGTCCCTTTCATCAATTGTAACTCATGAAAAATGTTAAACTCGATTCATGCAAGGATTTTTACATCGTACGAATTATAATGGGTAAATATGGGTTAATTACGTAAAATATACAAACCTATTTTTCTGGATTCTTATTATAATTTTCCTGAGTTCTTTAGTCATCAAAAAAGTCTAGAAAAATGGTTGTTCGAATTTTCATGGCTTGATTCGATCATATGGGAATTAATGTATTCGAAACCCTAAAAACACAAAAACTCTATATAAAATTCATGCGATTTTTCTGGACCTTTTGTATAATTTTCGTGGCTTCTATGTACATAATATAACATCAGAAAAATAAGATTTCGAATTGTTGTTGCTTAATTCGTGGTTTTGGAATTATTTGATTTTATCGGGTTTAAATTAAAACAAGAAAGAAAAAGAAATAAAATGGAACGAGTTAGGGTTTAGGGATTTAGGGTTGTTCTTGGATAATAAATGATGGTTAAATGATGGTATAATTATTGCATAATGATTAGTATTGTTAGGGTTTGATTTTGATATAATTTCATGTTTTCCGATTTGAAAAACAAAAGTTAAGGGGGTGTTTTGTAACTTTTGAAAGTCGTGGACCATTTTTGTAATACTCTATATATCAAGGGAAATCTGAATAAAATATAAATTGAGGGTTCTATTTGTAAAATATGGAAGTTTTGGAATTAAAATGTAATTTGTTAATTATGTATATTCGAATTGGAAAATAAATAAAACGAGGGACTAAAAATGTAATTTCTGGAAACTTGAAGTGGTTTTGTGTAAATAATAATGTTAAGAGTGTTTTGTGTAATTTGGAGTATTTATGGGTCTAATGTGTAATTATGGTTAATTATTTCATTCGATTTGTATTTTAATTAAGTACAAGGACTAAATATGTAAATTACCGAAACCTTGAGGGCTGCTTGTAACATATTTATATTGAAGGTTATTTACTGTACATTAAAGAAATAAAAGGACTTGAGGTGTAATGTAAATATGATAAAGGTTAAAGTGTAAGTTATAAAAGTATAAAGTTTAATTTGTAAATTAATTACTTAAAGGGGTGTGAATTGTAAATTATGAAACTTGAAGGCTAAATATGAAATTCTGGAAAACATAAGTGTTTGAATGGTATAATGATAATATTTCTAATGTGAACCTTGAACTTTGGTAAATTTACACTTATAACCCTAAACTATGAGAACTTGTCATATTTAACTCTAAATTGGTATAACTTGTTAAAATAAATATTATTTCCATAATAAGCTAATTAAGGACTTCACTTAACTCATGTCATTTGAATATTGCTAAAAATGGAAACTTACTAATTCTGGAAACCTGCTAAAAATAGAAAGTTACTAAATCTGGAAAGTTTCATAAAATGAATAGATAATTGGAAATGGAAATCTGAACTTGAACCCTCTGGTGATTCTGTGTTCTTCTTCTCCTTTAGGTGTAAAGAGGGAGAGGTCCTGATCTGTCTCAGTGCTTTCTGCTTTTGTTCTTTTGTGCTTGCATTTGAATAAGGTACAGATACTCTGCCCTTTTTCAGTAAGGGTGTCCTATCTCATTGATATGATTCTGATTCTGATTCGTTAAGTTTTCCCAAAGCCATTGCTATGTTTACCTTTGTTGTGAACCTTTGATATGATCCTTTGCTTTGTATACTTTGATCTGTTAAACTCTGATTTGGATCTTTGGCATTTCATCTGATATATCTGTTATGAACCATCTGTTATGGACCATCTGTTATGAACCTTTGATTATGACACTTTGAATTGATATGATATCTGACTCTTAGTTTGATACCCGAGCCAAAATTTGTGACCCTAGCCATGAAGGTAACATGGCCGTGTCTGTGATGCACCACTGGCATGACTAGTGTGTAGCCCTAGTGATTTGGTTACACCGTCCCTTTGATTTGGTCTGCATGTGATTGGGTAGGGGCGTATGGATGCATCCTAGATCTGTTCTGTTTAGTGGATTTAACTGTATATGATATGATATGATTTGTCTGGTGATTGGTACTGTGTGCAATACATGCCCTTCACATTTCTGAGAGGTCGCTCCTCTATGGTTACTGTATATGATATGATCTGATATGTTTCTGGGCTCGTGGTGGATTACTATCCTATATTATTCTTTCCTTTTATTGACTGTACCTTATGATACTTCCCATTGCACCATATATTATATCTGTTTTGTTATCATTTAACTTTGCCATGTTTCGTACTTCGTTATCTTTGCTTTGTATATGTATCTGTTCACTGAGCTTTTTAAGCTCAGCCGCACGTTTTTCTTTTCGTGTGCGGCAGGTATCTAAGCTAGGAGCTGGGGATTTTGCTTTGGGATGAGAGTTAGAGTTTCGTTGGAGCTGTTACCTTAGATGACCACCTTTATTATTGACAGTTGTTTAATTTGGATTTCATTTCTTCTATTTATTTCCTTTGGATTATTTCCTCATCTTTTGGAACTTATGTATTTGGTTTCAAGTCGTGTTGACTTGACTTCTTTATTTAATTTATGTTTAAGACTTCCGCTGTGTGATGTGTATGTATGCTCTGATTTGTCACCGTGATGTGACACCTTTACCCTTGTCGGGTTGGGGTGTTACAAGACGTCATAATACTGGCATCATATAAATATGCCCTCGTGATGGTCATACTTTATATCAAGTCGTGAACAAAACAACTTATCTTAATCCACCTAATCCGACTACAGTTTCAGAGGTCATCAAAATCAAACATCATAACTGAGAGGAGAACGAAACTACTTGAAAGGGTAACGGAAATCTTAGAATGTCTATCCGAAGTAAGGTACGTCGTCAATAGCGTCAATCCTTCATCACTCACCGAAATCAACTCAGCCAATATAAGTGGCTGCTTCAAAATCTGCCCATTCCGGGACATAAATCTCAAGGTTCCTTCCACAATTCGTCAAAATTCGCATAACAAGACTATCATCCAACAACCGCCGAATAAACACAAAACTAAATTACTAATAGAGAACCTAAATCATTCAAAGGATCTCATTATCAGGTAACGGAAACTTAAGTAGGTAGAGAGGAAGTGAATTACGTCATCGATAGCTTCATCCTTCACAGAATCAACTCTCCCAAACACAAATGTTCGCTTCAAAACTCATCCCTTCAGATACATGATTTCAAATCTCTTCCAATTCCAAGTAGTCTGTCTACGTCTGTCCATATGGTCATAGAGTGGAATGGAATTATAAACTTGAGTCTGGCCCCTCAAGCCTTCGGCACCTCTTCTGGACACTGTGGTGTGGTAACGTGAATTCCTCCTTGGATGCTTCTTTCATGGTAACGCCGGCCGCGAATATCTTCTACTACTCTTCTACAAGGTTCCTAACTCTAACAACGGTCTTCAATCTTGGTCCTTCCTGTGGAAAACTCTGTCCTCGCAAGATACCTGGTAGTGTTGTCTGCAACAATCTCCGAACGCCAATCAAACCTATTCCTCCAGAACACAGGGGTCATTCTACTCAATACGAAAATGATATATATATTCCTCCTTCGTCTCTGAGCACAAACACACTGCCATACTATGACAATTGTCCACAGACTCGCGAAAGACATGATTCTATTAGCCAATACAATTGGCATCCTTTAGAGCTCATAATGATCACAAAGAGTACAAAGGTCGTTTCAGGGATCGTCTTCATATATGCTTCACATCACTTATCTTCCCCTTCATGAATAAAACTGAAATGCTTCGCAGGGTTACTCTCATTTAGTCGACTCTCTCCTTAGAAGTTCTTTCGGTTTCTTCTTCAGTCCTTCAAACTTGAATGAGGCCGTCTGATACGGAGTTTCAAAGATAGCTCAGATCAAACAATGATACGCGGAAAGGGATGATGATTACGGATTGTGATACGGTTAAGTTCACGATAGTCAATATGCCGCCGCATAGGATCATCCAAAGAGAAACACTGAAGTGCACAAAATCATATTCCATCAGCTTCTTTTAATCTCTCAACTTCTTTGGCATCATGGTTTCGTCAACTGGGATCAATTTAATGCTAACTCTACTTTCCAGGCAGGAGGGAATCCCAAGAGGTTCATCAGAAAACACCAGAAAATTTTGTACAACAAATACTTCTAATGCCGGAGCTTCCTAAGGGTGGATACTAATAGGTGTCAGGAGAACTTGACAATCAAATGAGATCGGAGTATGTGCTTCCATAGCAACAATAATCTTAACAGATTTAAGCGGTTGAGAGTCATCATAACAAAGTAGGATGAAAAATAGATTGCTAAAAGTCTTATATCAGATATGGTAGTCTTTGGTAGCTTTATGAAGAGCCAGCCAATCTATAACCAAAAGACCTCCAAATCAAATATATCAAAAGTAAATGGATTCGTAACTCGAATACGGTCGTCAAGCCAGACGGGTAGTTCATATGTCAAGGTCAAGTACATGGTTCATCATTGTGTTGAGATAGATAAACGAACAGTTCAAAGTGTCGGAATTTTGTTTAGCTTTCTAGCATAAGGGCAGGTAGGGTGTATATCATTGGTAACACGAACATCGTATAACCATCAAAAGTGAGATTGTATGGACTATTAGCTATCAGCATCATCATGCTTAGTTAACAATTTCGTACTGAGATAGTATTTACACCATATCCTTCCAAAGAAACTGGTTGGCAGACAAGGTTCAATCATTTAAAGGAAGGGAACAAAACTTCTTATATTCGTGGTTGATAATTGTCAGGGTTCTCATAAGAGTAGTAATGGATCACGCAGAACTGAGTAGTATCAGATGATACACTTCATATCCGACATGAGTAATGAATTCGTAGAATGTGTCAAACACATTATGGTTGAATGACCATCTGGATGGTCGGAAGGTATCAAACTGTTTATCAAACAGATCGGAAGTGGAGATCAAAATCAGGAAGTGTAACTTAAATGGTGCAAGGTATCCATGTAATTTTCGAGGTATTCCAAACTTACTTGGGTACTAAGCTTAGGTTGCAAAACTTTCTAGCTTCTGAAACAAATGTTCTTATAAGGCATAACTAAAGGCAAATGCACGAATCAGAGTAATGCGGAAGCAATGCTACTTACATAGATGTCTTAGTCTACCCATTCCTCACCGGTAATAACTTAAGTTCTTATGGGAAATCCTAAAGCAATTTTCAAAGGTTGTCTTATGAGCGCCTACAGTGGAAACTTAGTGGTCCAAACTTCACAGGCCAAAGGTAAATGTATTACAAGTCGCAGCCTGTCTCTGATACCATAATTGTAACACCCCAACCCGATAAGGGTAGAAGTATTACGTTATGGTGACATATCAAAGCAAACACAAGCATACATCTCATATAATACAATTGAATTCCAAAGGTTACAAGGGAAAAAAACTGAAGTACAAGGTTACAAATGATAACAATAACTAAATACTAAGTCTGAAATGTAAATCTCTTCTAATCATCTCTAAATCCAGGATAGTCTTCTAAGTCCAAGGTACTCTCCACCCATAACCCAGCTTCCAAACTAAAACCTGCCGCAGGAAAGAAATGTGGCTGAGCTTAAAAAGCCCAGTGAACAGATATATATAAACGAGAACGAAAACAAATGAACGAACATATCCCTGTAAGCAATCTAGAGGGGATACCTCTCAAGTAACCAGATAATATGAGGGGTGTCCTCATGTATCAAATTGGAGTGATCAACTCCCAAATATATGTGAAAGACGTGGATTGCACCCATGCATCAGTCACCGAACAATATCATATAATATCAAATCATGTTAAATCCACTAATACGAACACGAACCTAGGATGCATCCATACGCCCCCCGAACAATAATATTGGCCATAATAAATAATAAAGCGCGCATAGCAAAATGGGGACGGTGTGGAACATCACTCAACCACACTAAAGTCATGCCATTGGTGCATCAATGACACGGCCATGTTACCTTCATGGCTAGGAAACGAACTTGGCTCGGGTATCAAACTGAAGGGTCAAAAGTCAAATCATATCAAAGTCAAATGTCTAAGTCATCAAAGTATCAAAGGTTCATCGTCAAAGGTTCATAATCGAAGGTTCATAATCAAATGGTTCATTTAAAGAAATCTTTATCAAATGATTTTCATAAAAATGATCTTTAATAACGGTTTTCATAAAGGTAGTCTTTAAAAGTAGTTTTTATAAAAGTTTAATAAAATTCCATATAAAAGTAGTATCACATTGTTTATAAACATCATTTTAAAATAGTTTTTCTTAAAACATTTCCATGATATAATTAAGAAAGATTTTCACATCCAGTTACAATATCAAATGAACCTTCAAAGTATCAAGTGATTCGAATACTCATATCACAGGGTAACGAACGAATTATATCAAGTATTATATCACAAGGATCATAATGAACGAATGTCAAATGGATCATCATACCAACGAAGCATATCAAACGAATGAATCAAAGTACAGGGAATCATAGCAATGGCTTAAGGGAATCTTATAACGAATCGAAGATCAAGATCAAGGAGTCATGAGGATGAAAACACCCTTACTGAAAAGGGTAGAATATCTGTACCTTAAACCGCCAGGGAAACACACACTAGAAACATAAGGATCGGAATAAACTCCTTCTTTAGCGAATCTACACGAATTATAAGTTTACTTATAAGTTTCATAGTTTTCTTATTCATAAAGGTTTCATTTTAGTTTTCTTTCCATATTAAGTAACTTTCCAAAAATAGCAAGTTTCCATATTTAGTAATATTAGTTATAAACATTCAAGTAAATCCATTTAATCGACTTAAAGTATTAAAGATGACCATATTGATAGTTTAAGGTTCATAATACCATTTATATAAGTTTAGGGTTCATAGTGTAGTTTTCATAAGTTTAGGGTTCATAGTCCAAATATAACAAGTTTAAGGATTATAATGTCATTATGGTAAGGTTAGGGTATAAAATGTAATTATTATAAAGTTACATGATTAAACAAGTTAAGTCCCTTAATTTAGAAGAATGACAATTTAAACCCTTTAGTTTGGAAAATAAACACATAGCACCTTTTAAATCCTTTTTAACCCTTAAAAGTTTTTAAGTACAAATTTGTTATGTTTTACCTAATTTATGAATCATATAAGAACTCAGAAATAAAATCCCCAAAAATTCCCAGAGATACTTTAATGTCTTAAGTATTTTACATAATTTTTCCAGATTTTATTAAGTAGTAAAACTATAGATTAAAAATCACTTAAGCCAACTCATTCAGATTTCTGATCAGTTTTAACATACGAAAAGTTTGTAATTTGTAACCCCTTTAGAAAAATTCAGAAAAATCTATAAAAAATCTATAAAAATTCAGAAAAATCTATAAAAAATCTATAAAAATTACAAGGTTAATTTTCCCAGAAAGATATTTTCCTAAACTTACTTCTAGACTCCAAAAACTCCCAAAAACACGTTACCATCATTTAGATACAATCGATTAAAGTCGGACTATATTTTCTGATCAGTAGCAGTTCTCATTATTTCATGTAATCTTTTAGGGTTTTCATTCCAATGATTATATTTTGGTACAAAACGATTATTGTTGAGTTTATAACATATCTAGGTCGATTCATATGAGGTCTTAACATATTCATAACAAACTCAATTCCAAAAATCAATGAGTCGATTTCATATTAGGGTTATATAGAATCATTATTTTGTGTATTCTTCTTATTATTTTATGTAGCTTTTATTCAACAAGAACATCAAGATGAATGAATATAACAATGATTTAAACACGAAAGGATGATACTCCATACCCTCGAAGACCACACGAAGAATCAAGAACATAAAAGATCAAGTCGCCAACAGTTTCCTCATTCTTTCTTCTTGGTACGCACGGCAGAAAACAAGAAACAAAGGGAAATGGTCGATTAGGGTTTTGTTCTACAATTTGAATGCATCAAACATGAAGGGAATGAGATTACCTTTGATACGAATGAACAAGAATACCACCAAAACTCTCCTTTGGCTGCTGCAACTGGTCGAATAGAAGAGAGACAAAGAGGTAGCCGAATTTGGTAAGAGAAAGCTAGGGTTTACAAAAATTCGGTTATGGAGAAAATAAGGGAATACCGTGTGAATTGCTATGGTTTAAATGGGGTATGACCATAATTTAGGGAAGGATTATCAATCATATTAAAGTGTGATTATCTCTTCAAAATTAATACATGGGCCGAAATTAATGAGATGAATGGCACATTAGGACGTGTCGATTGTTGGGCTATAAAGTTAAAGTACTGTTGGAATATCAAAGTACTGCTGGAAGTCAAAGTACTGCTAATTAAGTCAAAGTACTGCTGCTCGTTGAAGGACTGTTATGCAAATATGTTTAAGGACTAATGTGTAATTCTAGAATGTTCGTATTAGATTAGAGTTATAATTAGAATTACTTGTCATTCAAGTATTGTAAACCGACTAGGGTTTTCCTTGTGCCTATAAAAGGATCCCTAGGTTGGCATTAGAGAGACGATATTTTAGAGAGACAAGTTCATACGAATATTAGAAGCTTATTAGAGTATTAGTGATTAGAGTTTGTTAGTGAATCTGTGTAAAGAGCAGGTTCAAGGTTTTAATAATATTCGAAGTTGTTTATTAATTCTTCTTAGCTTTGTTGAAGTAGATTCCACATACTTAGCAAAGTATATCAGTGTTTCACCATTAACAGTTTTGAATTTATTCAAGGTTGTTAAACCGTAGACAAGCTACAAGTTAGTTTGGTCAGAGTATATCGATCCAACAAGTGGTATCAAAGCTTGTGTGGAGACTCTGATTAAGAAGAAAACCCTTAAAACCGATTTATCAACAAACCATAAAATGATGTCGACTGAAGCTGCACCAATTCCATCCATCACCTCACTCAGAATTCCTATCATCAAGAAGGGAGAATATGATCTCTTGAGCATGAAGATGAGGCAGTACCTTGCTATTACAGACCATGCTCTATGGGATGTGATTGTCAATGGTAATGTTGTTCTTGACGAACCTGTACATGTTGAAGGACAACCCAAACCACCTCAACCAACCTTGCCAGCAGCTACAAAGAGAAATCAAGATAAGGCTCTCAACATACTGTTGTCTGCTATTCCTGATGGTTACCTACTAAAGTTCCATGATGCTAAGGATGCAAAGCAATTGTGGGCTGCGATCAAGACAAGATTTGGAGGTAATGATGCTTCTAAGAAGATGCATAGAAACTTATTGAAGCAGCAGTTTGAAACTTTCACTGTTGGCGAAAGAGAAGGTCTTGATGCTGCCTATGACAGATTCCAAAATCTACTTAGTATGCTAGAACTGTATGGAGCAGAGGTATCTGTTGAAGATGCAAATTTGAAGTTCTTAAGGAGTTTGCCATCTGTCTGGCATGTGGTTGCTACTATGATTAGAGGACAACCTGGATTGGAGTCTATGGACTTTGATGATCTCTACAACAATTTGAAAGTGTATGAGCAAGAGATGAATGGTCACAGTTCTCAGAAAACTCACAACATAGCTTTTGTGTCTTCTGAAAACAGAAGCAGTACTTCTACTCAAAGTACTGCTTATCCTTCTCAAAGTACTGTTGGTGATACACAGCATGTTTGCACAACCACAACTTCCCCCAACCCATCACCAACAAACAACACCAATTCTGATGATGTTGTATGTTCCTTCTTTGCTCAACAAGCCACTTTACCTGTTACCTATCAAGAAGACTTGTTGCAGATTGAAGAAGATGCTTTGGAAGAGATTGACATAAGATGGCAAGTTGCCATGATCACTGCAAGGATCAAGAAGTTTATGAACAAGACAGGAAGGGGAATTGATTTCAAAGCCAAACAGGGTATAACTTTTGACAAATCCAAGATTGAATGTTTCAATTGTCAAAAGCTTGGGCACTTTGCCAGGGAATGCAAGTTTGCAAAATATCAAGCAAACAGAATGCTTGAACAACCCAAAGTTGAAAGAAAGGAGGTTCCTATTACTGAATCACAACCAAAAGCTTTGGTGGCTCAAGAAAATCTAGCAGAGATTGACTGGAGTGCTGAATTTGATGATGAACCTGTAACCTATTCTATGGTTGCAATGGAAGAGTTTGATTGGAGCACAGCTTTTGATGAGGAACCAGGATATGTTGCTTTGGAATCAAGAGATGGTCTTGGAAGCTTTGACTGGAGCATGGAGAATGAAGATGAACCTGTTTAGATTGCCATGGTTGCTACTTCACCAAGTTCATCCAATGTCTCTGAGGTATGCTCTAAGTGTAATGATGTGTATCAAAAGTTGCTTAAAGAATATGTGACTGAAAGAGATAATTGTAGAACAGCTAGGTCTGAGGTAGCTGGTTATCAATTAACTTTAGAGTCAATGGAAGCCAAAATATTAACACATGAAAATAATGAAATGGCTTGGGCAGAAAAATATGAGCAACAAGATTACCAATTAAAATTAAGTGAATGGAAGTTAGGATGTAAGGTGTCTGAATTAGAAAAGATTACTAAGGAAAGAGATGCTTTGTTAGAAAAACTTGGTAGTATTAAACAGGCTGGTCTATCACATGTTCAATTTTTTGAAAAACAAAGAAGAATAAACAGTAGAACTGGACTAGGTTATGGTGAAGATAGTAGTTCAGATGAGACCCCACCTAGTGATAAGGAAGAAACCCCACCTAGTGATAAGGAAGAGATCCCACCTAGTGATGATGACCTTACTAGCTCAGAAGAAAACACATCTAGGAATGAGGAACCAATTAGTGAATCACCTCCTGAGTTTAAGAAAGATAAGGAGTACCACTCAGTTCCTCCACCCACTGGTAGGTTTCAACCACTTAGGACAGATGTTTCTCGTTATGGTGTAGACAACCTAGAGTTTAGGAAGAAGCTTACTAGTCAATCTAGTTCTGAGAAACCCAAGGATGATTTTCAAAGGGGTAATGATCAAAAGTTTCCTACAGCCTTTTAAAAACAAGCAGTACCTCCAAAAACTTTTCAAAGTACTGCTAGACATTCAGCAGTACCTCCAAGAGAAACTTTTCAAAATACTGCTAACTATAGGAAACCTTTTAATCATAGAAGAGGATTTGGGAATATGGAGAGAAAATTATGTTATGTATGCTATAGTCCTAATCATTTGATTAAGCACTGTGACTTGCACTCAGAATATTTAAGTCAGTTCCCAAAGAATAGACCTGCCACCCATAAGCCAAGGGAGACTAGACCAGTTTGGAATCACTCAAATAGGGTTAACCATAGTAATTTCTCTAAAGACTATAGGTACCCTCATCAGAAAAGAATGTTTTCCAAACCACCAGTACCTTCACACACTGATAAGTCTCAAGAAGTACCTTCTCAAAGGACTGATAAGTTTTCACCCAATCATGGTACTGCTAACACTTTTTCATATAGAAGACCTAAGAGATTCAATTCATATAAAAGGTCTTACACCTCAAGTAGAGTACCTAGATCATAGAAACCTAAGGTCAAACGAAATTGGGTTAAGAAAGAAAGTACTGATGGGGAACAAGCAGTACTTTCATCAGATAAGGGTGAAACAGGGAGTGTTGTTGATAATACAACACAGGACATGGGACCAACGCAAATAATCATTGACCATGCCTTTAAAACCAGTGGAGATTACATACTGAAGGAATTCAAGTATGTCACTCCACAAGGGGAACACAAGTCAGTAATGGCTTGGGTTCCTAAAAGAAACTAACCATTTCTTTTACTGTGCAGGGCAACCCAGAGGAGGAGCTTAAAGATCATATTATTGTTGATAGTGGTTGCTCTGGCAGCATGACAGGGGACAAGGAGATCCTGTCAGATTTTAAGGCATATTATGGAGGAAGAGTTGCATTTGGTAATGATCCTGATGGAGGAAGAATCACTGGCAAAGGAACCATCAAGGCTGGATGTATTGATTTTGAGAATGTTAGATATGTGAAGGAGCTCAAGTTCAATCTTTTGTCAGTTTCTCAGATTTGTGACAAGAAGTACCCAATTTTGTTCACTGATACAGAATGTCTCATTCTCTCTCCTGAGTTCAAGTTTGTTGATGATCACTTGGTAACATTGAGAGTACCAAGAACCAATGATGTGTACAGTTTAGACTTAAAGAGTCTCAATTCTGCTGGAAGAGCAACATGTTTAGTAGCCAAGGCATCATTGGAAGAAGCACATCTATGGCACAGAAGACTAGGTCATGTAAATTTCAAGAACATCAACAAGCTGGTCAAAGGGAATTTAGTTAGAGGTTTACCTTCTAAAACATTCAAGACTGATCATTCATGTTTGGCTTGCAAGAAGGGTAAACAACATAAAGCTTCATGTAAGAAGCTTGGGGAAAGAGATATTAGAGAACCTTTGGAGTTGCTACACATGGATCTGTTTGGACCAGTTTCAGTAGAAAGTTTAAATAAGAAGAAGTACTGCTTGGTTGTGACAGATGATTGTAGCAGATTTAGTTGGGTCTTTTTCTTGGGATTCAAAGATGAAACCTTTGATGTTATCCATGACCTGATAGTAGCCCTTGAAAATCAATTAAGACTCAAAGTAAGAGGTATTAGATGTGATAATGGAACAGAATTCAAGAACAAGCATATGGATGAATTCTGTGCCAAGAAAGGGATCAAGAGAGAGTTTAGCATTGCTAGAACACCACAGCAGAATGGTGTTGCAGAAAGAAAGAACAGGACTTTGATAGAAGCAGCTAGAACAATGCTTGCAGATTCCCAATTACCTATTCTCTATTGGGCTGAAGCCATAAGCACTGCTTGCTATGTATTAAATAGAGTTTCAGTAACTAAACCTCAGATGAAGACACCTTATGAGTTACTAATGGGAAAGAAACCAAACATTCGTTTTCTAAAACCTTTTGGCTGTTCTCTGACTATTCTAAATACTATTGATTCTCTGGGAAAATTTGATGGTAAGTCAGATGAAGGATATCTATTGGGTTATTATACAAATAGCAAAGGTTTTAGAGTTTATAACAGGAGTACCAAAAAGGTTCAAGATTGTCTTCATGTTGAATTTTTGGAAGATAAAGAAACTCAGAAAGGTAAAGGTCCTGATTGGATGTTTGATCTTGATCTCAAGTTCACTCCATCTATGAATTATGTGCCTGTTAGAGAAGAGAATCAGGCTAATCACAAAGAAGATGATTCACAGTACATTGTTCATGGAGTCAATGTTAGACCAGAAGATGTTCCTGACACAGAACCTGAAGTTACTGATAAGGAACAAAGTACTGCTCAACCAACCAATACAGTATATGATGAAGATCAAGCCATACAAGATGAACTTAATAGGATGCTTTTTCAAGAAACTATAGCAAAATCCTATGAAGATGAACAAAGGAGGGCTTATGAAGCTGCAAAGAAAAAGGGTAAACTTCAAGATACTGCCCACAGTACTTTTGATCAAAGTACTGATGACCCTTTTGACAGTACTTCTGGTGTGTTAGAACCATCAAATTGGAACAATGTTGATGATTCCAATGTTGATGATGATGATTTGGATAATGCTAACATTCATGGATTAGAAGAAATTGATGATGAGCTTAATCAAGAAGGTATTTTCTCAACTACCAATGAAGGGATTGATTTTACTAATTTGGAATCTGATCTTCCAGTTCCACCAACTCCTACATTGAGAGTTCATAAAGCTCATCCTCAAAGCAACATTATCGGATCACCCTCTTCAGGAGTGGTTACAAGAAACAAAGTTAAAGGTTTTTCTAAACAACATACTGCTTTACTTAGTTTTGTTTACAAACAAAACAGGATGAATCACAAGGATCAACAAACATGCCTGTTTGCTTGTTTTCTGTCTCAAGATGAACCCAAGAAGGTAGCTCAAGCATTAGCTGATGAAAGTTGGGTTGGAGCCATGCAAGAGGAGCTTCTACAATTCAAGCTTCAAGAAGTCTGGGTACTATGTGATCTACCAGATGGCAAAAGAGTCATTGGTACAAGATGGGTTTTCAGAATCAAAAGAGATGAAAGAGGGAATGTTATCAAAAATAAAGCTAGATTGGTTGCACAAGGATATCGCCAAGAAAAAGGAGTGGATTATGATGAAGTATTTGCTCCTGTTGCAAGGATAGAGGCAATAAGGTTATTTCTTGCCTTTGCATCATACATGGGATTTCCTGTCTATCAAATGGATGTCAAAAGTGCTTTCCTTTATGGCACAATTTCTGAGGAAGTTTATGTTAAACAACCTCCTGGATTTGAAGATCCTGCACATCCAAACAAAGTCTACAAGGTGATCAAGGCACTGTATGGCCTTCATCAAGCTCCCAGAGCTTGGTATGAGAGACTCTCAAATTTTCTATTACAACATGGTTATAGGAGAGGAGCAATTGATAAGACTTTGTTTATCAAAAGAGATAAGAAGGACATTATGTTAGTCCAAGTCTATGTGGATGATATTATCTTTGGAGCCACAAAGAAGTCTATGGTGAAAGAATTTGAAGACCTTATGCAGAGGGAGTTTCAAATGAGTTCTATGGGAGAATTAACTTTCTTTTTGGGGCTTCAAGTTAGTCAAACAAGAGATGGAATCTTCATTAATCAAGAAAAGTATGTTGCAGACATACTTAAAAGATTTGACCTTCCAAATCTCAGGCCTGCCACCACACCCATTGATAACAATAAACCATTAGGCAAGGATGAAGATGGACAAGCTGTGGATGTCAAGCTTTACAGATCTATGATTGGTTGTCTTATGTACTTGACTGCATCCAGACCTGACATCATGTTTGCTGTATGCTTGTGTGCAAGATATCAGGTTACACCCAAGGTTTCTCATATGTATGCAGTCAAGAGGATTTTTCGATATCTCAAGCATCAACTAAAGTTAGGATTATGGTATCCTAAGGAGTCACCTTTTCACTTGGAAGCTTTTTCAGATAGTGATTATGCAGGAGATAACTATGATAGAAGATCAACCACAAGAGGATGTCAATATCTTGGAAGAAGATTAGTCTCCTGGCAATGTAAGAAGCAAATAATTGCTACAACCTCCTCTACTGAAGCAGAATATGTTGCTGCTGCAAGCTGTTGTGGACAAGTTTTGTGGATGCAAAATCAACTCTTGGATTATGGATTCAACTTCAAAAACACTCCTATCCACATTGATAATGAGAGTACCATCTGTATTGTGAAGAATCCAGTTTATCACTCCAAGGCCAAGCATATTCAAATTAGGCATCACTTCATACGGGATTGTTATGAGCACAGGCTTATAAATGTGGTCAAGGTTCACACAGATGATAATGTAGCTGATCTACTTACAAAGGGGTTTGATGTTTCAAGATTCAACCACTTAGTTGTGAGCATTGGGATGATTAACTACTAGGCTACATTTGAGGGGAGGCTTTAATATTAGTTAGTATACTTTCTTTCAGTTCTTAATGAAAGTATTGGTTTTTAGTAGTTTAGTTTCGAACATATGTTGTATTTGAGGGGAGGCAACATAGTTATTAGTTAGAACTTATGCATGTGTCAATTACGAGTTCTTGGTTTACTTTGAAGTGTTGGTTGTAGATAAGAAGATGGAACGTACTGCTTTGTTACTTAAAGTACTGGCTCAGCAACGTACTGCTTCAACGTACTGCTTACGTGGACGTACTGTTCCAACGGTTAAAAAAGTGTGGGGCTACGGTTAATTAATTCATTACGGCGGAGATAATAAGTCTATCAAAATGGTAACTTTATTATTTTGAGTTT
This sequence comes from Artemisia tridentata subsp. tridentata, assembly GCA_021014915.2. NCBI lineage: Eukaryota > Viridiplantae > Streptophyta > Magnoliopsida > Asterales > Asteraceae > Artemisia > Artemisia tridentata. The sequence continues at coordinate 43,088,191 of CP139503.1, read as the reverse complement.
GATTTGTTTCAATCCTATTTAAAGAAACTCTCACTTATTCCCCGCTTTTTAACTTAATCCGAGATCCCTCATTCACTCTTCCACCACAATCTTTTTAACGAAACACACATTCAAAACGTATCATTCTCTACGATTCATCATGGCTAATCGAATCACAATTAGCAAACACAACATGATCGCTAATTTAGACAAGACAGGGGACAATATTGATTTTCATGCGATCATCGATTTCTTGACTGGGTCTTCCATCAACTACTCTATTTTAGTTGATCCTGACGTTATTGGTCCATGGATACAAGAATTTTGGGCTACTGCAACGGTTGACGATGATTCTTTAATTAGGGCTGCAGTTGCTGGACGAACAATTCGGATTTCTGAAGCCACAATTAGGGATGCTTTGATGTTTAATGATGAAGGAGGAGTTGTTCGTTTTGACAAACAAGTGCTTTGGGACACTTTAAGAGATATAGGCTATGAGGGAGATCTTACGAAACTTACTTTTCAGAAGCCTTTGTTTTGTTCTCATTGGAAGTACCTAATTCATGTCTTACTTCACTGCTTAAGTCCCAAGAGTACTTCTTTTGATCAATTTGGTCAAAATATTGCATCTGCTTTAGTGGGTTTGGCTACCGATCAACGATTCAATTTTTCAAGACTAATTCTTGATGGTATGCTTTCACACATTACTAATGGTACACCATTCTTAATGTATCCTAGGTTTGTTCAGTTATTCTTGAACAATCAGCTTGAGGATGTCCCTAAACCTCAAAGTTTTTTACCCGCTGTCAAACTTCCACCAAAGGTGTTTACTTTTATATCTAAGAAGAGTATCAAGTTTTCTGGAACAAACACACCTTTGACTGCTCATATATTGGAAGTTGCACAAGTAGTTAGAGATGCAGAGCAAGAGCAAGAAGAAAACTCTGATTCAGCAAGTTATGAGTCTCCAGTTTCAAGAGAAGATAGTGTTCCTCAACCTACTGCTTCTCAACATACTGCTTCTCTACATACTGCTACTAGGGAAGATGCTGCTCCTATGTCCATTCCTATCCATGAGGAGTCAGACCAAGGTATGAATCAACCACCATCTCCTAATGATTATACTTCCACAAATGTGTCTCAGCAATTTGAAGAAGAAGAGGCAGAGATGGATAATTATGCCTTGACAAGGGAGTTAAGGAGGCTGAAAAAGGAGAGTGAGGCTCAAGCTGCTCAGATAGTCAAATTAAAGACTAAGTTTCAAAGATTGAAGAAGTTTGTTTGGCCACTAGTTCAACACCACCGATTATGGGTAAAGTCTCAGAAGGGGAGTGGTCAGAAACCTAAGAAGTCTTCTCAGTCAAAGAAGAAAAAGTCAAAGAAGCAATCTTCATTCCAATTGGGGAGGAATTTAGAGAATTTGAATGAAGATGATGGATTTAATCAAGATGCTGGATTTATTGATGATACTCAGATGACACCACCTGAAAATATTCCTCAAGAAACTGCTGAGAGGAAGAGTGATGAAACAGAGCAAATCAATATTGAAGAAGCTGCTGTTGAAGTAAGAAGTGGTCTGAAGAAGTTAATTTGGAAGGAGCTGATGTTGAAAGTACTGCTCTTCAAGGTACTGTGAGGCAATTTATAATTACACCTAGAACTTTGGATTTTGAGGAAGATATTGGTCCTTCAAGTCAAGTTCAAGAGGAAGTTGGCCCTTCTAAACCAGCTCAGGAAGAAGATATTATAGCTCATACTAACAGTGATGATGAAACGATTGCTGACATTAAGATTAATATGTCAAGTCAAAGAGGCATCAGTATTCATGAAGTTGAACAACCTCATACTTCTTCTCAACCTACCCAGGAGTTAGATCCAAAAGATAAAGGTAAAGGGATCATGGTAGAAAAGAAGAAGAAGAAGTTGACATTGGCACAGTTAAGAGAAATTCAGATTGCAAAAGGTGAGGAAGCAGCTAGACTATTGCAAGCTAAGTTAGATGCTGAAGAATCTAGGAAGCTTATTGTTCAACCACAAAGGCCAATTAGTAAAGCTAGAGAAAGGAATGATATGATGGCTTATCTGAAAGGTCAAGGATATACAGGTTTGGTGAAATTGACATATACAGAGATGAAGGATCTGTATGATGCTGTTAGGGAAGCTATAGAAAAAGATCTTGCAAGCATTATTTCGTTTGAAGATAACAAGCTTGAAGATAGAAGAAAGGAAAGAGCTGTTACAAGGAGCTCAAAAAGGAAAAGAACAACTGATGAACAACCATCAAAGAAGTTCAAGGATACATTTGAATTAAGAACAGACACAGTTGATGAGCTAAGGAATTATCTTAGAGTTGTTGACTTTGAACATCCAAAATTGAAAGAAGATGCTGATAAGAAGTCCAAGATATCTACTTTTTCAGTTGTAGAATCACAAGAAGGAGATTATCTGATCTTTCATAGACAAGATGGAAGTTTTAGAGTATTCAATTCGTTATGGGATATACTACATCTGATTGACAGAGATGATATGCTTCAATTATATCTCCAAGTGCAAACTTACTTTGAGCATATTCCACCACAAGGAGTAGGTTTGATATTACTAGGAGATCTCACAACCATCTGGGAAACAGAGGAAACAAAGGGTAGTACTTTGTGGGAAAATCAAGATAATTGGGAGATTAACAGATGGAGATTCTTTGAATCAGTTGGAATACACGTTTTGGAGTTAGAGGATGGCACTATGATTCATATGCTAGCAGAACAGAGACATCCACTCACAAGAGATCTGATGATCAGGATGCTAGAGCATGGCATGGAAGTGGAACAAGAGAATGAAGTAGCATTGATGGTCATAAAATTGTTCATCAAGTGGACAACTGAATCTGAAGATTAATGCATAACTACTGGTATGATTTAATTATTATATAAATCTTTTGAAAAATAAGTACTTTCTTCAAAGTACTGCTAGTCAAACAGTACTTTCTCAAAGTACTGCTTGCAGCATGAAACCAGTAAAGTCTTTTGATAAAATCAGTAAGTTTTGATAAGTGCAAAAACATTTTGAAGCACAAAGATTAAACAGCAACAAATGGTTTTGAAAGCAACAACATGGTGTTAGTACTTGTGCTACACAACAAATGGTAATCAACTCACCATGTTTAATAAACAAGAAAGAGTTTGACTCATCATGAGGGTACGGCTCTGATGTGATTATCAAATCCGTTTTTAGTTGACAATTTACTAAAAATTGTATGGTTTTCAACTCACCATATCTATGTTAGTGAAGAGTTGGCTAGCCTACAAGATAATGGCTTGTAGTAAAGGCTGTGGAAAACCATTATATGGTAATTAGTTCACCATGGTAGTGATTGTACTAAAAGAACTAGCTAGTCCAAAAGCAAACGGCTATTTGGTAAAGATTAAACAAATCCGTTGATAGCTGATGATTTGCTAAAAATCATATGGTTATCAATGTACCATGGTTTCTTAAACCTAAACATTGGCTACTCCAGAGTTAATGACTTTGGTAAAGAGACATCAAAATCCATTAAGTTTTCAATGATTCACCTCTCACAGGAGTTAACACACCTAGAAGTGATGAGAATAGTATGAAACTTTTAAGATCTGATGTACCTATTGCCAATATGATGCTGAGTTGCTGGAAAGATAAGTTGCTGAAAAGAATTGTTGCTGATGAAGATTGCAGATACTGATTGCATTGATGTTAACAAAACAACAACCAGACAGACTTCAAAGATAAAACCTTTCCTTGAAGATAAAGTGTTGAAGTTAAAGAAATACAAAGGAACTTGAAATCAAGCAAGTAGAATTCAAGTTAGGGGAGGATTGTTGGGCTATAAAGTTAAAGTACTGCTGGAATATCAAAGTACTGCTGGAAGTCAAAGTACTGCTAATTAAGTCAAAGTACTGCTGCTCGTTGAAGGACTGTTATGCAAATATGTTTAAGGACTAATGTGTAATTCTAGAATGTTCGTATTAGATTAGAGTTATAATTAGAATTACTTGTCGATCAAGTATTGTAAACCGACTAGGGTTTTCCTTGTGCCTATAAAAGGATCCCTAGGTTGGCATTAGAGAGACGATGTTTTAGAGAGACAAGTTCATACGAATATTAGAAGCTTATTAGAGTATTAGTGATTAGAGTTTGTTAGTGAATCTGTGTAAAGAGCAGGTTCAAGGTTTTAATAATATTCGAAGTTGTTTATTAATTCTTCTTAGCTTTGTTGAAGTAGATTCCGCATACTTAGCAAAGTATATCAGTGTTTCACCATTAACAGTTTTGAATTTATTCAAGGTTGTTAAACCGTAGACAAGCTACAAGTTAGTTTGGTCAGAGTATATCGATCCAACATCGATTTATATGGCTAGGCACAAAGGATTTTTATTTTGTACATTATCTTATAATGTAAAGTTTTATTTGGTAGCTTTATTCGTTACATAACTTAAGTCATAATCATTTTAGATTAAGTACAAATTAATGATGTTACTTGTATTATTTTCATAAGTTCTTACAAATTTAAATTTGAGGGCATTTTTGTCATTTCGGATTGTTTTAATTTTGGGGTTTTACAAGGGCTTTTTTGAAGATATACTTTTAGATCTATTAAAAACATGCGTTTTTAGTCATTTTTATGCATACTAGATGATCATATGACATCATATGATGGCTCGTGATACCACTATAGGTGATGTAATAATAAAATTAACAATTAACAATACAAGCACAGCGGAAAAACATCACCAACAAGGATCCATATAGCCATATGATCAATCAAAAGAATTAAACAAACAAGTTATACCTTTGTAACGTGATCCGGGAGTCACCACCAATACTAATGTGTCGACTAGAATGAGAACCACAAGTGACCAAAGGAGATCACCTTTATGATATGTCCACACTACACTTCACCGTATGCCAATGGATGCTAGTCCTTCACCACCGTATCCCTTCTAGTCTTCTTTGAATCAACAAGATGCAAAGAAGAGATGGAAAAAATCAAAACCCTAGGAGGGTGTTTGGTTTTGCCGTACAATAGGGAGAGAGAGGAGGGAGTAATTTTTGGTAAAAGATATCTCTAGAATGAGAGGATCCTGGAAGATATATTTGACCAAATTCAAAAACCCAAAACCCCTTTTCCAAGCCCTTAATGGCCGGCCACCCTATGGGCCCAAATGGGTTTCCCATTTGTTTTCCAAGTCCAATAGATTAAGTCCATTACTTAGTCGTTAGAAGCCCAATAGCGGTTCCTAGTTACTTACGGTTATTTATATTTCGTAAATATGATAAACACGATATATAAAGTGACACCTCAGTGTATATGTGTGTAACCCCATAGGCTCACATATGTCTAGCCATATAATTAATAATTATGACACAAGCATATTCCAACAGTAACCACCAGATCCATTTCTATTAGAAGCTCGATTCTGAATCTCAACTCTTCCATCGTGGACAACAGCTTGATTACGAGTGTTGGATGAAGTACGAAGACAGTTGTTGCATTTGTTGGAGAACTTGCTGAAAGCACGAGCAATTAATGCAAATTCTTCATTCAATGAATTGAATGCATCATCTTCATCACTGTTGGCATTGGAGTAAAGCATGGTATCCGTGTTGTCATAAGGAACCAATTTATTATCAGTAGATTGTGGTGTAGATTCATATGGAATGAGTTGATTCGATGAGGTTTGTTGAGGATAAGCACAATGATGTTGTGGTTGGACAAAAGCCTGGTTTGATTGTGGAGCAAAATGAGATTGAGCTATCAGTGCTAATGAGTTTGGAGTTATAGACGGTGAATAACTACCACGAGCAGCTCTATCTTTATCAACTTCTGACTGATGATACTTCAAATAATCATACAACAACTCATAAGATGCGTTGTGTAGATTCTTCACTTGACGAACAAAGGTTGCATATTTCTGCCAGTTAGAACAAAGAACGCTAAGAAACTTTGTGTTTACTACAATCCTAGGTAGAATAATGTTGTGTCTGTCCAAGTCGTTTATAATGTTGGTGAACCTATGGTAATACAACTCTAGTGATTCTCCTGCTTCAATCATGAACATTGTGTATTCAAGATAGAGTTTTGATTCCATATCCTCTTGGTTCAATTCAGTGCCTTCCATGAGAAGATGAACGTGTTCCCACATGTCCTTGGAAGTCTTCTGTGTATCAATACTTCTGAAGATTGGATTTGGAATTCCCTGAAGAATGTAAGACATTGCAAGTTCATTGGCTTCTTTATGAAGTACTTGTTCTATTGTAAGTTGAGCATCAGGAATAGGGGTCACAGTTGCTTCTCTTGGAGGAATGGCATTTGGATCTCCAGGAACCATTGTGGTTGGCACTTGAAATGGCCCTTCAATTATAGCCTTTTTCATGTATTTGCCATGAGGTTTCTTGAGTTCGATGAACCGTAAAAATCGACTTGCCCATTGCACATAGTTACCCGGAGTGAGCATAGGGGGTGTATCTAATGATCCTGCCTCGTGTCTTGATTGTTGAATACTTATTGCTTCACACATCTGATCTAACCAGTGTGGTTGTTTTGCTCGAAGTATGTAGGACTGCATCGGTTGCTGTTGATAGGGTTGTTTTTGAGGGAATGGTTGTTGTGGGAGAAATTGATGTTGTTGTATGAAGATTTGTTGTTGCGGATACTGTGGTTGTTGAGGATACAGTTGTTGCTGACGATACTGTTGCTATTGATTGTAGAAGTAATTGTAGTTCGGTGGTTGAGACATTATGAAGAAGTAACTTGTGGATGATGGATCTTTTAGGATAAAGAAGGTGGTTGTTGTAGTTTAGATCTCTAAGTAGAAGATGTGAAGAAAAATCCTTAGTTGAAGAATTAAGTCCTTACTTGATGAAATGGTTACTCGAAGAAATCAGTTCTTACTCGAAGCTTTTGTTACTCGAAGAGTTCAGTTGCAATACTTACTCGAAGACTTCAGTGATTACACAAAGTTTCTTACTCAAAAAATTGTTACTGGAAGAACTTGCTTGCTCGATAAAACCTTACTCGAAAAAAACCTTGCTCGAAGAATCCTTACTCGAAGAATAAGATTTCACCAAGTATATAATCCCTTAGCAGAAGGATTATAAATGAAGAAGTTCTGATTTCCTAAGTCGGAAAGTATAAACAAAACTTAAGAGTAATCTCCTAACTCGAAGAATGATCCTTGCTCGAAGATTTCTTCTAACTCGAATAATCAAAGCTTACTAGAAAACTAAGTTGAAGGAACTCTTCTAACTCGAAGAACTTCAACTCTTACTCGAAGAACTTAAGCTAACTCGAAGGACTAAGTTGAAGGATTTCTTCTAACTCGAAGACCATCAACCCTTACTCAAAGAATACCTTCTAACTCGAAGGACAGAACGTGTAAATCTTCAAATTTTCTACTAAATCTAATCTAAAACAACCTAATCTACCCCTTGTCGATTGATACCACTTAGGTCACAAATCTATCACACAAGCTTACTAGATCTAGAGAGAGAATGTGAGAGAGAGAAAGAATGGAAGGAACATGTAAATGAATAATGAACTTTGATTAACAATGAACCAAAACCCTTTCCCTTCAAGGGAGGGGGTATTTATAGTGTTTACATATGTAGGGGCGTTGCCCTACTAGACGTGATAAATAAAAGGCCACGGTCCATGGGCCTTCTACATAGGCCGAACCTTAATAACTATCATAAAGGCCTAAATAATAAAACCACCTATTACATAAAATATGACCGATACTTGATAATATATAATGTGTTCTCAATAGAGCCTCAAGCTCTGATGGTTCTGGAGCAGGTTTAATGCTCGTTAGCCCAGAAGGAAAGGAGTACACTTACGCACTCCATTTCGAATTTAATGCTACGAATAACGAAGCAGAGTATGAAGCTTTATTAGCAGGTCTTCGTCTTGCTAGGGACATGGTTAGCAACATGTCCATCTTCGTCGACTTACAATTACTAGCAAACCAAATCAAGGGCTCCTACGAAGCAAGACAGTCTGTTATCAAGCAATACCTGGATAAAGCCAAGGAGATGCTCGAAGGATGCAATTCCTATGTTATTGAGCATGTTCGCAGAAACCAAAACAAAAAAACAGACGCGTTAAGAAAACTGGCTTCAATGGCATTCGCCCCACCTCACAAAGGAAGTTCTAGTTGAAGTTTTAGCTGAAAGGTCAATCGTACGAAGCGAAGTCTCTGATTTTATACTCGAAGAAGGCTCCAACTGGATGATCCCAATCAGAGAATACTTAATAAGTGGCATCCTACCAGAAGACCCAAAACTAGCACGAAAGGTCAGAATCAAGGCTCCTCAATACAAGATTATGGGAGATAGTTTGTACAGAAGGTCCTTTTTGTCCCCATGGCTCCGATGTGTAGGACCCAAGCAAGCTTCGAACATCATTCGCGAGATTCATGAAGGATCTTGCAGCCTACACGCAGGACCTAGATCTGTTGTCTCAAAAATAACAAAGTTAGGTTACTATTGGCCTTTGATGCACAGAGACGCAGTGGAGATAATACAAAAATGTGAAGCCTGCCAAATTCATGCCAAAGTTCCAAGACTTCCAAAATAAGACATGACGTCTGTGACTTCTGCATGGCCTTTCTCTCAGTGGGGTATTGACATAATGGGACCTTTACCAGTGGCTCCAGGAGGAGTTAAATTCTTGGTAGTAGCCATTGATTACTTCACAAAATGGGTTGAGGCCAAACCCTTGTCATCAGTAACCGGAAGGCACATGGAAAAGTTCGTATGGGAACACATCATATGCCGATTTGGGGTTCCTCACATCATCATCTCGGAAAATGGGAAATAATTTGCTGAAGGAATATTCCCAACTTTTTACAAAGGATTAAAGATCAAATAGTCGTTCACATCCGTCTATCATCCTCAAGGTAATGGACAAGTAGAGGTCACGAACAGGGATATCATTAAAGGAATTGAATGAAGGTTAGGTCAAAGCCATCACAGATGGGTAGATGAACTACCCCAAGTCCTGTGGGTTCATTGGACACACCCTAAATCCAGTCATGGGGAAACTCCGTTTAGCCTAACCTTTGGAACAAACGCTGTTATACCTTCGGAAGTAAGCGTGTAGACTGAGCGTATTATGAATTTCGAAGCATCCAAAAAATAAGAACGGCTTTGAGAAAACCTGGACCTACTTGAAGAATGAAGGGAAATAGCCTCAATAAGGAAGCTATTTACAAAAAAAAGTTTGAAAAATACTATAATAACAGAGTTCGACCTTCGACATTCAAGCCGGGTGAGTATGTCCTTCGACTAAATAGCGCAAGCAAAGCTGAATATCAAGGAAAATTGGGACCAACATAGGAAGGACCCTACGTCATATCAGAAGCCTATAGAAAGGGAGCCTACAAGCTCGAAACCCTCTTCGGTGATCCTATTGATAGGACATGGAATGGTACCAACCTTCGTAACTTTTACGTATAAAGCTTACTATGTTCAAGAAATCTATCTTCTAATTCATGTATTGCATCCTTCTCATTTTTGGGAATGAAACATTAATGGTAGGCATCCTAGTTTTCATTTCACAAATGATGTAATCCTCCCTACCCAATTAATGATATAACACATTTCCCACAAATCTCTTGTTTCGTTTTATATGACAAAGATTTGTCGAGCCAATTCATTTTTAAGTTTTAATGTCGAAAAGTCAGTGGTAGAGCATACATAAGCCCCAACGTTAAAAGAATAACACCAACACATTTTCGCATTAACTTTCCTAAAGGTCTTGGGGGTTTTTAAGCCTTATGAACCTTAAAGGACAAAGATGGAGTGGGTCGCAACCCTCTGTCAGCAATCAAATTATACGATTGCTATATTCTTGGTGCAGAATTTACACGCAATAAGGCTATCTATTTAATATAGCTTTAAGTTGTAAAATACTAAAAGCGTTATAAATAACGTAGGAGAAGAAAGCATGATAAACAAAAAGAGACATAGTCTCCCATCATTAATGCTGGTATACGCAGCATACGGCCGTAGCCTAATTCTTTAACATAGGCAACAGCCTACAAAAGCATGAGACTTAATTGTTTAAAGGGTACACACCACCCTAGGGGTCAAATACCTGCCAACACGGCAGTCTTCATTCATTCTTGGATGAGGTAGGATCAAACTGAGGGATAGGGCAAGAAGGAGTCTTTTTGCTGGGAGATGGAGGCTGAATCTTTTGAGGCTTCTTGGAGAGCAGATCTTCAAGTGGAGCTGATGGGTCCTTTGTTGCTTCGGCAAGGAAAGGGTACTCTGCGGTGGCGTAAGCATTTCCAGCATCATCATATTCCTGCTCGGAAGTAGGGTGATAGTAAGGCACATTGGACAGGACGACAGGCTCACCTATTTTTGCAGCCTCCTCCAACGCCAAACACTTCCCATGGAATATAGCTGCATCCACCAAATTTTCCACAATCTTCCCCACCTCATCACTATGATACAACTCCATGGCTATATAAGGAACAACCTTAGACACCACATCAGCCCTATCTTTCTGTAGCTTCTTACATTCGAAGTTCAAGCCATCTACCTCTTGTCGAAGCTTAATCTCCTGCTCCCCTAGCCTAGTTCGCTCAGCCTTAAGACCAACACACTTGGATTCCAGAGTATTTATCCTCTCCTTGTACCCTACAACATTAGCCTCCTCCATTTTTAGCCTGCAATACTCAACATAGCTATCCTTAAGTTGAGACTCGAGATCTTGGATCTTTGTTTGAAGGTCTTGCACCAAAGGATTCTTCTCAAAATCCTCCATAGCTTCATCACATTTGGCCTTCAGCTCAGCATATTGGAGTTCCCTGCTTTTTTCCCTAGCTACAATAACCCTCATTTCCTCCTTCGCATTCTCCACAGTCTGTATCAACTCTCTTGTACGGATATTAAGATGGTTATCCAACACAGCCTTCCTGGTATAACTCTTGTCATGAAGATCACAAAACCTCTCAATAGACATGCCTGTTAAGATACGCTTCCAGCCCGGAGGAGTCACTTTCTTAACAAGTTGATGGCACGCAAAAGCTTTAGGAAGCTTTTTGGTATTAGAAAGACCTACAATGAATAAAAGGATCAAAATACAGATATTATCACATCAACAATTAGATGAATATCACTCACCATGAATATCCTCATCAACCTCATCAGGTATCTCGACAGCGAATTTGATCACACTTTTTCCTTTTAACCCCTTTTGTCTGGTAGTCCTAGTTGGAGGAGTGGGTAGCAGGAGCTTCCTCTTGGTAGTGGGCTTCACAGCTTTAGCACTGGTCCCCTTCCTACTTCGAACCCTATCAGCAATGCCGGAGGAGCCCAACACTATTGTTTGTTCACCTGCTAAAGGAGGATCATCCGAGTCCGCAACATTCTCAACCAGCTGTGTTGCGTCCTCTGCCTTTGCCAGATCGGAAGGGCCTGATGATGAAATTGGTATCGCAGGGACAGCATCAGCATACTTGTTCACAGAAACAGATGGAGAACCAACCCCATAACTGACTTCTTGAGGATTTTTAGGAACGAAAGTCACCTCTTGGCTTAGTTCAGCACCAACAAAGTTTCGAAAGGCCATTCCTGAAAACAGAGAAAGGAAAAGATAAATATCAGCAGATAGGTTATACAACATAAGAAAATAGGAATGTACATACTCTCTCCATTATATCTAATCTCAGGCAGCATCGGAGAACCATCCCAACGATGAATGATCCTAGCCATGAAGAGAATAGGCTCAGGAAAAGTTTGGACATCCACAGGATGTCGAGAAAGACGCTGATAGAGAGGGTCACTTTGCACTTGATAGGGCAAAAGGTCATTAAAATTCTTCTCATCATACTTAATGTGGATCCCAATACGTGATCTCCTTGAGATTTGTTTAGAAACTTTGAGTATACCAAAGAGTATGCGGAATCTACTCTTTGATAGTTAGAAGAATGCACTTAACAATAAGCAATGAAATAGTAAACTCTGTATGAACATAATATAACCAAAATGATTCAATATTATTAGGCAAATAATAAGAGTGATTTGAATATCACTAGGGTTTACAACCTTGAATCTTATCAAAAAAACATGTGTTTTCAAACATCTAACCTAGGACCTCTTTTTATAGGCACAAGGAGTCTTTTACAAGATAACTATCAATATACAATATATTCGTATCATTCTAAACTTATAAGATATATACTAAATATCTTCTATACATATCTTCACACGTCTTCTAGACCTTGGCAGTATCAATCTTCCAACAGCAGTCTTCAGCAGTACAAAGTAAAACCTGGTAGTACTAATATTTACACTAGCAGTACTAACTATGTTAGTACTGTTAGTGTTATTCTTCAACAGTCTCAATACACGCTTGGCAGTACTAACTCTGATTGAAATAATTCTTAACACTTAAATCGATCATCGAGAAAAGCAGGATATTGGGCAGGTACAATTATGTTTTGAATGTAGAAAAAATTTCCTTTCCAGTCCCTTATGTTAGTAAAAGGTTTGAGGATCAAATGGGGCACAACAGATTCACCTCTATTGGCTAAAGTAAGTCAATTCCCGCCGGGATAAAGATTCAAAAAAACCCTAAGCACTAAGAGTGTAGGCTCATAGCCATAAGCTTTGCACATTACAATGTTGGTGGTAAGCTTCGCTAGGCCAAACGGGTTAAACCTAGAGATATGGACATCATAATATTCCAATAATTCATAGAACAAGGGATGAAGTGGTATCCTTAAGTTAGATTGGGTAAAGGCATGCGTATATAACCCAACGTATCCCTCGGGGGCATCAAATATATTTTGATTCTTATTGGGCAACATGATCTTAAACTGCTTAGGGATAGGATATTGTCCTAGGAAATCATGAATTGCCTTCTTAGACAAAGTGCAATTCTGCTGCCTAATAATGTGTTTCACATCTCTACTTATGGTGTTACCGAAGTGATAAACAAAGAAAAACAAGAAGAGAATGTTACCTTTTGATTGGAAGAATGAACGAGAGCAGATGAAGGTTATAGTAATTTTGGGCGCAAGAGTGAAAAGTGATCTAGGGTTTACAGCGTAACACATTTATATCTCTCTTACTCTTCATCTCGTCCATACACGTGTCAAATATGTTGACACATATTCGGACGTCAAAATACATTCAAAATTTGAAAAAATGTTTGGAGGATTACCGAGATAATAACCGTTATGGCCCCTGTTGCAAGTAGATGGGGTATTAGTTAGGCACATTAAATGCGTCATTAATGAAGGATACTTCCCTTTCTCCGTACTATCTCACATGACAAAAGAGGTAATCTACATGTTGGATAGAGTCGCCATACCCGCTTGTGCATGTCTATCACTTTCGACTGGGGGCTTGATGTTGTACCTTCCGATAAAGTCGAAGGACACCTCTTCGAGCCTGTACGAAACCTTCCTCTCGAAGGTCCATGATAGCCTTTTTAATATCTTCAATGGCGTCAAACAATTCATCCATGACGAGGTTACCATTTGGGAACTCGCCAATCGAATGCCTAAACCCTTCGGGGTAAAGCCTCCAAAGATATTAGAAGGATAAATCCGGAGATCTCTCCCTTGTGCTTTCCCGCTAAGAAAGAGATTGTGCTAAGGCGGTAATCATGGGACACCCCCATCTCCGCCCTAAACTTTAGCTATTGTCATGGGACTCCCCCATGATATTCGCCTAAACCCTAGCAGTCATCATAAATCACGGAACGCCTCCATGATTTTCGCTGATTGAGCATGGAACTCTCCAAGACTTATTTTCCTCTCCTATAAATAGCTTGGACGAGTTATTGAGTATGGTACGTTCACTAAACACACACATATCCTCTTAAGCTTACATATTTATCATATCACATACTCATTCACACAACGGAGGTGATTCACAGGGCCAACCCCCCTGCGCAATCACTTAACATAGTGTCTTTGTATTTCTTATTTTAGGTTATCAATAAGCTTGGCGCATCAAAATAACCCCCATTTCCTTCGATCACCATCACAAGGCCTGGTAGTGCAATTTATTGTACAATCAGTTACCAAGGGTGTTGAGATAAAAAATTATTCTTGTTGTTACTGCTGCTTATAATGGTGTTACTGCTGCTCTGGTGAAGTTAGTGTTGCTAAAGAACTTCAATGAATATATGCTAAGTATTTACAAATGCTAGTACAAAGTTACTGTTGCTCAGACAAAGTTACTACTGCTAGTACAAAAGTTAAGACTGGTGCAAAGTTACAACTGCTGGTGCAAAGTTAAGACTGTTAGTATAATTTAAGACTGTTAGGCATTTTTGTTAATACTGCTTATCAGATATGTATTAGAATTTATAGAAAAGATTTGATATACTTAGAAAAGTATTGTAAGCCGTGTAGGACTCCTAGGTGTATAAAAGGAGGTCCTAGGGCATTGAGTTAGATACACAGAAACGTATAATTCTTAGCTTCAAGGTTTTGTAACCCTAATACTTTGAGAGTATTCGTATTATTCTTAATAATATTGAGGCTTATTTGTTTGTTGAATTATATATTCATTGTTTCACTGTTTCATTAATAATTCTTCTTAATATTAAAGATTAGATTTCGCATAATCTTTAATACCTTAAAAAACAGTTTCTACTATAGTTATGCTAGATTTATCTAATATAACTAAACCTTAAACATGCTTAAGGATTTGAATCTAAGTTCAACCAGGACTCAACAACTAGGATTCAACAAGTGGTATCAGAGCTTGTTGAGAAGCTCTGATCTAGAAGAATTGGGAGATATGGATCAAGATTTTGCACAAATGGTGGCTGCATCCAAAGTTCCCATGCTCAAACCTGCTGAGTTTGAGATATGGAGGATGAGGATTGAATGATACATCCAGATGAAAGACTATTCACTATGGGAAGTAATAGAGAATGGTAACACCTTGCCAAAAACAAAACTTGTGGAAGGTGTTGAGACAGTTTTGCCTATTTCAACTGCTGAAGATAAGGCTCAAAGAAGACTAGAGGTGAAAGTTAGAAGTACTTTAATGATGGGCATTCCCAATGAACATCAGTTAAAGTTTAACTCCATAAAAGATGCTAAGTTGTTGCTGGAAGCAGTAGAAAAGAGATTTGGTGGGAATGATGCTACAAGAAAGACTAAGAAGAATCTCTTATAGCAGCAATATGAAAACTTCTCTGCTCCAAGCTCAGAGATGCTTGATCAAACTTTTGATAGGCTTCAAAAGCTTGTTAGTCAGTTGGAGATTTTGGGTGAAAAGCTTTCACAAGAAGATGTTAATCAAAAGTTATTGAGAAGTTTGTCACCTGAATGGAACACACATGCTGTTGTGTAGGGGAATAAAGCTGATTTGGATACTATGAGCATGGATGATCTCTACAACAATCTCAAGGTGTATGAATGAGAAGTTAAAGGGATGTCTAGCTCAAGTTCAAGCACAAAGAACATGGCTTTTATGTCCTCAACAAATAACAACACTAGCAGCACTGATGGAGAAGTTAATGCTGCTCATGGAGTTTCTATTGCTAGCACTCAAGTTAATGCTGCTAACTCTACAAATATTGATAACTTGAGTGATGCTGTTATTTTTGTATTCTTTTCTAGTCAACCAAATAGTCCTCAACTTGTACATGAAGACTTACAACAAATTCATCCAGATGACATTGAAGAGATGGATTTGAGGTGGCAAATGTCCATGTTGACTATAAGGTCTAGAAGGTTTTTGAAGAATACAAGAAGTAAGCTTACTGTCAATGGCAATGAGAACATTGGTTTTGATAAGTACAAAGTGGAGTGCTACAATACAACTGCCACAATAGGGGACATTTTGCTAGGGAGTGCAGAGCTCCAAGAAATCGAGACTACAAGAGCAAGGAAAGCTCAAAAACGAGTGTGCCTGTGGAAACATCTACTTCCACAGTTTTGGTGTCATGTGATGGTCTTGGTGGTTATGATTGGAGTGATCAGACAGAGGAAGGACCTAATTATGCACTCATGGCTTTCTCATCTTCAAGTTCTAATTCAGAGGTATCCAATGATTCTATTTGTTCAAAATCTTGCTTGGAAACTGTTGAATCTCTTAAATCTCAATATGATAAACTATTAAAGATTTTAAAAAATCTGAGTTAATGGTTCTAGCTTATAAGACAGATTTAGAGTCAGTGGAAGAAAAACATGAATTTTATAAATCAAATGAGTCTATTTATGGAGAAAAGATTAAGGGCTTAGAATTTGAAATTCATTGTAGAGAAATAACTATTAGAGAGTTTAGGAAGAAGCTTGAATTAGTTCAAAAAGAAAAAAGATGGCATTCAACTTAATGTAGATAAATTTGAATATACATCTAAAAGTGTAAACAAGCTTATAGAGTGTCAGATTGTTGACAAATGCAAGGAAGGTGATTTAGGCTATGATTGTATAATAAATTGCACTATCAGGCCTTCGATGATGATCAAAGGATTTATGGGGTATTGAGGTTGCGCCAAGCTTGTCTTTAACCTGAAATAAGAAATACTAAACACTACGTTAAGTGATTGCGCAGGGGTTGGACCCTGCGAACCACCTCCAGCGTGCGAGTAAGTATGTGATATGGTAAGTTTGTAGTAAATTGAGAGAGTTCAGTTGGCATTACCATGGTCCTTGCCCGTCTAAGCTATTTATAGGGGATAAATAGGCCTTAGAGGGCGGTTTCACTTGATTCGGAGATCATGGGGGTGTCCCATGATTTGTGGTAACCGCTAGGGCTTTGTGGCCCACGATCTCATCCTTGGTGGGAAAGCCTAAGGGAAGAGGGAACGTGGGTATGTCCAGGTCAAGGTGGTTCTCCGTTCTTGCTCCTTCGTAGGAGATACTCCAAAGGGCTTAGGGCTTCGATTAGCGGATTCCCATATGGTAACCGCTTCATAGATGAATGGTTTTACGCCAATGAAACGTTTTAGGAGATTAACCTGGGCCTCCGCAGAGAGGGCTTCGCACAGGCTCGAAGGGGAGTCCTTTGAACCATTCGGAGGGTACATCATCAAGCCCCCCAGTCGAAAGTGATATATACGTACGAGAATAAATTGCATTCGACTCAAAAAATTAACATATACTCTATCCTTCTCGTCACAAAAACATACGATAGAAAGATACTTACTTAACTAAACTCCGCATTAAATGCACCTTCATGATTATCCGCCAACATGCGTCACAGCCTTAATGGCTATGTTTTCGGTAAATGTAAAGGTCATTTCAAAATTTTATCATCCGTTTGAAGTCCGCTTATATGTCAAGGATAAATAAACACGTGTGCGGCCAGGATCAAAGATACAATGGGTATTTAAACCCTTAGGACGGTAAACCCTAGTTTACTTTCACCTTCCGCCCAAAATACACATACACCGTATTGTGCTCTTGTTATTCCGTTGAGACGAAAGGTAAAATTCTATCATTCTTCTTTGATTTCTTACTCTTTTTATAGCAATATGAGTATGGCAGCAAAAAGAATAATTAGGCAACAAACATGTACTTTGTCAAAGGAAGCCTTATCCGAATTTCTTCATGATTATCCCATACCAACAGAGTTCAAAATCATGCTTCTGAGCAAAAAACAAAATATTTTTGATGCTCCCACAGGGTATGTGGGCTTGTATGTGCATGCATTTACTCAGTCAAACTTTAGGTTACCCATCCATCCTTTAATTTTAGAGTTTTTCCAATACTACAAAGTTCATATCTTTAGGCTAAATCCTTTTGGCCTGGCCAAATTAACCACCTACATTGTCATGTGCAAAGCATACGGTTATGAGCCCACACTAACTGTGCTTAGGTGCTTTGTCAACCTGTATCCTAGTGGGGATTGGATAACCATTGCTAAAAGAGGTGAACATGAAGTGCCCTATCTAGTAACCAAACCCTTTTCGAATATCAGAAATTGGAAAGGGCAGTTTTTCTATGTTGAAAGCACAATCATACCATCTGAGTATCCAGCTTTTCTTGATGAAGCATATATGTTTGATGAGAAAAGATTCAATGACCCATTACCTTATGAAGTAAGAAGCAGTCCTATGTACCAACGTCTTGCACATCATCCAGTTGATGTGCAAACATTCCCTGAGCCAATCTTGTTTATGGCGGGCATTGTGGACCGTTGGGAGGGGTCTCCGTCAAAGCCTGAAATAGTGTGTGAAGGACAGAGTATGTACATTCCCATTTAAATAAAACAAATAACTTATCTGCTGATATTTATCTCTTCTCCTTTGTTGTTGCAGGAATGGCATTCAGGAACTTTGTTGTGTCAGGAGGTGCTAAGGAAGTCAGCTTTATTCCCAAGGACCCAAAAGATGTGAGCTACGGAGTTGGGTCTCCGTCTGTATCTGTGAATAACAATGATGTTGATGCTTCACCAGTTGTACCACTTGCAGTAGTCCATCCTCCAAAACCTGTGAATGCTGATTCGGATGACCCTCCCTCAGAGGGTGACAAACTGAAAATCGTGGGGTCATCCGGCATCGCAGACAGGGTGCGAAGCAGGAAAGGCACAAGTGCAAAGCCTTCAAAGGCCACCCCAAAGAGGAAATTAAACATCCCTACTCCTACCTCAAGGTCCACCAGACAAAAGACAGAGAAGTCTCTTGGGAAGGCAATCATGTACTCAACCGAAGAAGTTGCTAATGATGATGATATTCATGGTAATTAAAACCTCTTCTAATCCCTTCTTTCTTAATGTGTTCTGTATCTGATGGATATGCCTTATGCAGGGCTGCCGAACACCAATGAGCTACCAAATGCTCTCACTTGTCATCTGCTGGTGGAAAATGTTACTCCTGCTAGCTGGAGGAGAACCTTGAATGATATGTCCATTGAAGGGCTGTGTGACTTGCACGACAAGAGTTATACCAGGCAGGCCATGTTGGATAATCATTTGAACACCCGGACAAGGGAGCTAGTGCGCATGGTGAAAGATGCCAAAGAAGAGGTAGCTGTTATTGTTACTAGGGATAAGAACAGGGAGAAGCAGTATGCTGAGCTAGAGTCCAAGTGTGATGCGGCCATGGCGGATTTTGAGAAAAATCCTCGGTATGAAGCCCTTCGGGCCAAGATTGACAGCCTTGAAGAACAACTTAAAGAGTCGCAAGGTAAGCTGAAGATGGAGGAGGCTAAGGTTTTTGGGTATAAGACACAAGTCGCTACACTTGAGTCGAAATGCACTGGTCTTGAAACCGAAAGAGCTAGGTTGGTAAAGCAGGAGGTCAAGCTTTGTCCAGAGATAGATGGGTTAAAACTCGAATGCAAGAGCTTGAAGAAAGATAGGGCTGAGGTGGTGTCGAAGGTTGTTCCTTATGTTGCGATGGAGTTGTACCACAGTGATGAGGTGGGAGCTGTTGTGGGAAAGTTGGTGAACGCGGCCATATTCTATGGTAAGTGCACGACGTTGGAGGAAATCGCTGAGACCAAGAAACCGGTGGTGTTGTCGGAGGTACCTTACTACCACCCAACGTCCGAGCAAGAATATAACGATGCTGGTAACGCGTACACTACTGCAGAGTACCCTTTCCTCGCCGAAGCAACGAAGGACCCCTCAGCCTCAATTGAAGATCTCCTGTCCAAGAAACCAAGGAAAATACAGCCTCCATCTCCAACCAAGAGAATTGCATCTGTGAAGCCTCCGTCTCCATCTCCCCCAGAGGATCCAAACTCCTCCAAAAATGCATGAAGGTTGCCATGTTGGCATTAATGTGGTCTTAAGGGTGGCATGTACCCTTTAAACAATTTCTTATGATGTTTTATTAGGCATGTGCCTGTTTGTTTGAACAATTTATCTTTCTTTCTAGGCTTCGACCCAAACTACAGACAATTTGCTTGGATGTTTAATCTTGGCTATGACTATATGTAGCCTTATGAATGCCAATTTAGGAGACTGTGTCCTGCTTTTGATATCATGCTTGTCTTCTCTTACGCTTATGTATAAACGTAAATATACAACCTAAGGATATGACCTTATTGTGTGTATTTTGGACCAAGATTTTCAGCAATCGTATAGTTTGACTACGACAGAGGGTCGCGACCCACTCCGTCTTTTATCCTTAAGATGCAAAGGGCTTAGAATAACCTAAGTCTTGTAGGAAAGTTAATGTGAATTTTAATGGATGTTATGTTTACACAAGACATGTGTCTTGAATCATCCTTCGACATTGAAACTTGTAAAGTACTTGGTTGGGTAAATCTTTGTTGTATAGAACGAAATAAGAGATTTTGAGGGAAATATTTTATATCATTAATTAGGTAGGGCGGATTACATCATTTTAAGAAATGAACACTAAGACACCTACCATTAATGCTTCTTTCCCAAGTGAGAAAAATGCGTTACATGAAATTGAAAAACAAGCTAAGTGCTTTAAAAATAGTAAGTCTTGTATGTAAAACTTATGAAGATTAGTATCATTTCCGGTTTTATCCATGACACTTCTGTCCAGCGTTTCGAGCTTGTATGCTTTGTTGCCGCAGCCCTTCGATATGACGTTGGGTCTTTTGAATGTAGGCCTTAGCTTTGCTTGTGCTGCTTTACTCGAAGGACATATTCCTATATGCCCGCAGGACTTGGGGTAGTTCATCTACCCACCCATGCTGGTATTGCCCTAATCTTATCTCGATTTCAATGACAATATCCCTGTCAACACAAGTGAACATTTGCTTTATGTTTAGGCCTTCACAGAAAGATGGGAATACCCCTTCGGCAAATTGCTTCCCGTTGTCGGTGGTGATGATTTGTGGGACTCCAAATCGGCAAATTATGTGTTCCCACGCGAACTTTTCCACATGCTTTCCTGTTGTTGATGCCAAAGGTTTGGCTTCGACCCATTTGGTGAAGTAGTCTATGGCTATTACCAAGAATTGTACCCCTCCGTAGACTACTGGGAGAGGTCCAACTATGTCGAATCCCCATTGGCCGAAAGGCCTTGCTGATGTGAGAGAGGCCACATCATTCTTTAGTGGTCTTCGAACTTTTGAGTGTATCTGGCATGCCGCACATGTTTGTATTATTTCAGTTGCGTCTTCCAGTATGGATGGCCAATAATATCCCAACTTCGTTATTTTCGAGGCAATGGAGCTAGGACCTGCGTGCATTCCGCAAGATCTTTCATGAACATCATAGATGATGTTCGAAGCTTGTCTCAGTCCCACACAATGAAGCCATGGGGATAAGAATGACCTTTTATAGAGACTATCCCCTACAAGTCTATATTGGGGAGCCTTAACCTTGACTCTTCGTGCTAGTTTTGGATCATCAGGCAGAATACCACTTATCAAGTACACTTTTATTGGAGTCATCTAGTTGGAGTCTTTGTCAGATGCTTCGCCTTGTGTAATTGACCTATGGGCCAATACTTCTACTAAAACCTCCTTTGTTAGATGAGCAAATGCCATCGAAGCTAGCTTGCTTAAGGCATCCGCTTTCTTGTTTTGGTTTCTGCGAACATGTGCTATCTCATAGGGTTCGAACCCCTGAAGAAGTTCTTTAGCTTTACCCAAATATTGTTTGATGGTGGGCTGCCTTGCTTCGTAAGAGCCCTTGATTTGGTTGGCGACTAGCTGCGAGTCCACAAAAATGGAGAGGTCACGAACTTCCATGTCCTTTGCGAGTCAGAGGCCAGCTAGCAAAGCTTCATATTCTGCTTCATTGTTCATAGCCTCGAACTCAAAACGTAATGCATAAGTGTACTCTTTTTTCTCCGGACTAACCAGCATCAGACCTGCTCCTGAACCATCAGAGCTTGAGGCCCCGTCTGTCTATAGTTTCCACCCCTCCTTCGTCTTTGGGGGCTTTTCTTTCAGGATTTCTTTGTCTTGGCTAGGTCCGGAGGGTGTTTCAGCAAGAAAATCTTCAAGTATTTGGCCTTTGATGGAGTTTTGACCCTTGTACTCTATGTCGTGTTCTCCCAGTTCGATGGCCCATTTGGCCACTCTACCCGATTTGTCAGGCTTCGACAGTATCTGCTTAATTGGCTTATCGGTTAATACTCTGACGGGATGAGCTTGAAAAAGATGCCTTGCAACATAAACCAAGGCTAGGATTAGCTTTTCTGACTCCGGATAGTTTAATTCAGACGCCTTGCTAACAAAGTAGATCGAGACTTGCTTCTTATCCTTTTCTGCCAAAAGAACAACACTGATGCTTTCGAAGGATGCCGCAATGTACATGAACAACACTTCGCCTTTGATTGGGGCTGTAAGTGTTCGTAAGATTTCCATGAACTCTTTCAGCTTTTGGAAAGCGGCCTTTGCATCACAACTCCATAGGAAAGTCTTTTTATCTGTACAGGCCTTGAGTGTTTTGAAAAATGGTAAAGAACGATCCGCCCCTTTCGACAGGAATCTGCTAAGTGCTGTGAGCTTACCGTTTAGGATTTGTACTTCTTTTAATGACTTTGGAGCTTGTAGATCAGTGATGGCTTTGACTTTTGCAGGGTTAGCTTTGATCCCTTGCGTTGTAATCAGATGCCCCAAGAATTGTCCTTCTTCTACCCCAAAGGAACACTTCTTTGGATTAAGCTTCATGTTGATTGCCCTCAATTGATTGAAGGTTTCTTGAATGTCGGAGAGTAGTTCTTCCTCAGTCCTACTTTTTATTACCATGTCATCAACGTAGGCTTCCAAGTTCCTTCCTATTTGCTTGTGGAAGGCTTTGTCTATCAACCGTTGATAAGTTGCCCCTGCGTTCTTTAGACCGAAGGGCATTTTCTTGTAGCAATAGACACCCTTTCCTGTGTAGAAGGCTGTCTTCTCCTCATCTTCCTCTGCCATTTGTATTTGGTGATACCCTTTGTAGGCATCCAGAAAACATTTCAAACGGAACCCCGAGAGGGATTCGACCTTCCAATCAATTTCTGGCAGAGGGTAGCAGTCCTTTGGGTAAGCTTTGTTGATGTCGGTGAAATCAACACACATTCGCCACCCTTCGTCACTCTTCTTTACCATAATTGGATTAGCTACCCAGGTTTGGTATTTCACTTCTCTTAGAATTCCTGCTCGTACAAGTTTGTCCACCTCTTTGCAAGCGGCTGCGTTCCTTTCAGGTGCCAGGCTTCGTCGCTTCTGCTTAATTGGTTCTATGTGCTTGAACTCTTTAAGCTTATGCTCTGTGCCGAAGGGTTTGCCATCGATCATAAGAGTCCGAGGAACCCCTGTGATTTCTGAGTATGTCCATGCGAAAACATCCTTGTTGGCTTTGAATAGCTTCTCCAATTCTGCCTTGAAGTTGGCAGGGAGTTGCTTTCCGATTACCACCGTTTGCTCTGGATAGAGCTCATTTACCACCATACGTTCTTCGGCATCTGTACAACTTAGAATGGCCTTCGGAGGCTCTTCGGTACTTTCTTTGATATTTTTGCCATTATCTCCGGTCTTCCGCTGATTGTAACTAGAGAATACGGTTCCTATCCCATAAGGTGTATGGAATTTCACCGCTGTATGCATAGTAGAGACTACAATACCCATCCTTTGTATGGCGGTCCTTCTTATCAACAGATTGTAGGGAGAATCGGACCTTACGATAGCAAATGTGAGGGTTTCTGTCCTTGCTAGCTTGCCTTCTCTAATTGTTATGTCCAATGGTACTTCTCCCAGAGGCCAAGAATGCTCACCGGAGAACCCTACCGAAGGTATCTTCGAATCAACCCGTTGCAATCTGTTCGAAGGCTTGAGCTTAAGAAAACAATGCTCGTATATGATTTTGCAGGAGCTTCCACAGTCCATGTAGGCTCTGTTTACTTCTCGGTTGAAGATTAGAACTTTGATGACCACTGGATCATTCGAAGGGACTTGGCCTGTGATAGGAGGAAATGTTACCTCCCCTACTTCATTTACCTCCTGCTCCGTTACCTTTCTTTTTAAGCTTGCTTCGCCCCAACGAACCATAAGTATTGGGGCTTCGAGAGGAGTAGTATCTTTAGCCAATTGAGTGTCGGACATTTTTTCCTTTCCCTTCTTTATACCCTTCACAAAATGTGCCAATTGCTCGGACTTTACAGCTTCTTCTATTTGCTTCTTTAACTCCCTGCAACTGTTTGTATCATGACCGTAATCTTCATGAAAGTGACAATACTTGCTGGTATCCCTGTTTTTGCCCTTGCTTGTCATACGAGGGGGTGCTTCGAAAGCCTTAGCAGCCCTCTCTGTCGCAAGTATTTCCTTAGGAGACTTAGTTAAGCTTCCTAGCAACCCTTGGTTAGGACCTTTGTACGGAGAAAACCTGTCTCTGTTTTTGTTCTTGTTCTTTGACCCTTCCCACACAGAATGTTTTGAGAACTTGCTGTTGCTGTCTCTATCCATCGGAGCACCATTAGTAGATACCTCTTTTGCTTCAATCCAAGTATACGTCTTTTCCATTAACCCTTTGTAAGTTGTCGGAAGGTCAGTGGATAAGAACTCCACCAAACTCCAATTTCGAAGACCATGTACGAAACCCGAAATGCGCTGATCTTCATGTGGACCCAAGATCTGTAAAGTTTCATCGGTGTACCTAGTAATGAAGGCCCTTGTGCTTTCGTTTTCTTTTTGTTTAATGTTGTGCACCGTTAAATGGGTCCTTGTAAACTTCTTTTGCTGACTGAAGTGTGATCGAAACTTAGCCTTGAGATCATCAAGATTGAAAATGCTGCCAGGCTTTTGCCCATTCCACCAAATACAGGCAGAATCTCGTAGGGTGTATGTAAACATGTGACAGGCCACAAGCATAACCCACTTTTGCATCTTAATAGCCCTTCAAACAAATGTAGGAAATTGTCCGGATCCCCTTCCCATCATAAGTCCCAATATGCGAAGGCATTTTCAACCCATCAGGCAATGGGTAGTCTTCTATCCACCTAACGAAGGGTGTAGCTGAACCCATAGGGTCCGAGTATAGACAATTATAGGGTGGTGCATACATAGGAACAGTATTATACGGATTATTATTTGGGGGTATTCCCATAGGAGTTTGGCTTGGGTAGGACTGATAAGGTGTGTTGATGGCGAACGGATAACCGTTTCCTATGGCATACGGAGGGTACGCCATAGGATGCCCGAAGGGTATGCTCCCATAAGGTTGAGGGAGACTTGGGTTATTAGGCTACCAATTTACTAGAGGATATAAACCTTGAGGATAAGACTGAGTTTCGAACGAGGGGTACATACCATTGGGAGGAAGATTTTCTCCCATATTAATTGTAGGCGGATTGCCTTCTACGCCTGATGCGTGAGAAGGCTGCAACGGAACCCCTGCTTCGGTCCTTCCAAGATAAGCTGCTAACAATGGAGGCAAATTCATCCCCGTCTCTTCCCTTCGTTGGCTCCTCCCGTAGGAACCTTCGACAACCGCTCATTCTCTCCTAGTCGGAGCCCTCTCCGGGACTCCTTCAAACCCAACGGACCTTCTGCTTAGCCTTCGACCCACTGGTGACCCAATCATTAGGGCTGAGAGTGTTGGTTCTTGGGTCGGAGGGCTAGGCTTCATTTCCATCTCTTAATCATACTCATCACTTGAGTATTCCAATTCCCTTCGCATCTCAACATTCCTAACTTGCCTTTTGCGAGCCTTTAAGAGAGATTCCAATGCTTCGTGGTTGGCTTCGACAAAGGCTGGGATAATAATAGGCTCCAGATTTGCTGATTTCGAAGCATGATGGTTGGGTGTTACTTCTGGGTGAGAACGTGTTGTGAACGTGGAGGCAGTTATTGGGGGAAGGTTGTTGGAGTCGTTGATTTGTATTGGCGCCAAGGTCGAGAAACCCGTTGGGGGAGTATCTTCTCTCCCTTGATCCATTCCGGATATATAGTGAAAGTAGTTGGTTGGTTATAAGCTTGGAAATAACGAGACCAATTGTAGCGATCCCACGGATGGGGCCACTGATTGTACAATAAATTGCACTACCAGGCCTTCGATGATGATCAAAGGATTTATGGGGTGTTGAGGTTGCGCCAAGCTTGTCTTTAACCTGAAATAAGAAATACTAAAACACTACGTTAAGTGATTGCGCAGGGGTTGGACCCTGCGAACCACCTCCGGTGTGCGAGTAAGTATGTGATATGGTAAGTTTGTAGTGAATTGAGAGAGTTCAGTTGGCATTACCATGGTTCTTGCTCGTCTAAGCTATTTATTGGGGAGAAATAGGCCTTAGAGGGCGGTTGCACTTGATTCGGAGATCATGAGGGCGTCCCATGATTTGTGGTAACCGCTAGGGCTTTGTGGCCCATGATCTCATCCTTGGAGGGAAAGCCTAAGGGAAGAGGGAACGTGGGTATGACCAGGTCAAGGTGGTTCTCCATTCTTTCTCCTTCGTAGGAGATACCCCGAAGGGCTTAGGGCTTTGATTGGCGGATTCCCACATGGTAACCACTTCATAGATGAATGGTTTTACGCCAATGAAACGTTTTAGGAGATTAACCTGGGCCTCCGCAGAGAGGGCTTCGCACAGGCTCGAAGGGGAGTCCTTCGACCCGTTCGGAGGGTACATCATCAGGCTATAATGAAGTTCCTCCTCCCTTCACAAGAAAATTCATGCCTCCAACACCTGACTTGTCTTTTAATGGTTTAGATGAGTTTGTTAATGAGCATGTAGTTGAGAAAAGTAAAGCTAAGTTTAGTGAAGAAGAGCCTAAGGTTGTTAGGAAGTACGATGACACCCCAATTATTGAAGACTGGGTGTCAGATGATGTGGAAAAGGATGGGTTTCAACCTCAAATTGAAAAGAAAATAGTTAAGCCTAGCATGGTTAAGAAAGAGTTTTTCAAATCTAAACAAAAAGAAAAAACTACTAGGAAAACTGTTAAACAAGTTGAACAACCTAGGCAAAATATTCACAGTCCTAGAGGTAATCAAAGAAACTGGAACAATATGATGTCTCAAAAACTAGGAAGTAATTTTGAGATGTTTAATAAGGCATGTTATGTGTGTGGAAGCTTTGATCATTTGTAGGTTGATTGCAATTACCATAAAAAACAGTTTCAAAATCAAAAGATGGTAAAACCTGTCTGGAACAATGCTCAAAGGGTGAATCATCAAAACTTTGTTAAAAAGACTCACCCTTGTGCTAATAAGAACATGGTTTCAAGAGTAGTACTAATGAAGTCTAGCTTCGTATCAATTAATACTGCTAGAGAAATTGTTTCAAAAACAGCAGTATTGGTTAATACTGCTAGACAAGTTAATGCTGCTCACTCAAAAACAATAGTAGATGTTGCTAGATCAATGTCATGTCTTTCTAAAATAGCACGTGCAACTATTAAGAGGCCCATTGAAAAGAACACAACATTTAATACTGCTAGGCCAAAAGCAGTAGTTAATATTGCCAAGCCAAAAGCAGTAGTTAATGATGTTAAGGGAAATAATGTTAATGTTGTTAAGGCCTCAGCTTGTTGGGTTTGAAAACCAAAGCTTAAAGTTTTAGACCATGTTTCTAAAAACAAAAGTGCATCAATTACCCTGAAAAAGTTTGATTATGTTGATGCACAAGGCAGATCCAAGTCAGTGATGGCTTGGGTCCCCCAAAGAAACTGATTTTCTTACCTAATGTGTAGGGCAATCCACAAATGGATTTACAGGATCAAAGAGTAATTGACAGTGGATGCTCAAAGCACATGACAGGGAACATTTCCTATCTTACAGACTATGAAGAGATAGATGGAGGATATTGATGAAGCGAAAAGTGTACCGCTTTTAGGGGGTCATTTAAGCCCTAAATCGTATTTATTTGATCAAATCTGGAAAAGGAAGCATTTTGGACGTTTTTGGAGCATAAAAGTGAAGAAAACGACAAAGTCTCAAAATCGGCTGGAAAAGTACCTTTGACGGCGTCAGGGATTGTTCCAGACGGCGTCATGGCTTGGTAAAAGAGGTGGATATGAAAAATACACATGATAAGCCAGGGAGTTTTACAATGGGAAGTCTGACGGCGTCACCCTTTAAGGTGATCAAGGCCATCACGGTTTAACTTAAAGAGAGACGGCGTCAAGCTCATTTCTGACGGCGTCAAGCCTTGATAAGCCAGGGAGGATTTTGGAGGACTAAAGAGGGACGGCGTCAGGAAGGCCATCCGGGAACCCTAGACACGGCGAGGTGACGGCGTCAAGATCTACAACGTGACGCCGTCAGATACTAAGTTCTATATATAGTTTTGCAATTTTTTGTTATTAGTGTGCAACTTTGTGAGGAGAAACCCTAAGACGAATTTCTGCCATTTTTAAGGGTTTTCATACCCTTGGATCTCCCATGTTTAATTGAAGATAAGTTATCATTTAATCAATCAATATGTCTATGTGTTGTTTGATTATATCTTGTTCTTGTCTTTTGATTAACATGTTAGGCTAGATTTATCTTGTGTTTGCTTAGATCTAATGAAACATAACTATTGATTATTGGTTATTAGTGTGTTATTAATTGTATTGGATGATTGTTTATCGATGTTAGGCTTAAGAAAACTGGCTAACCTCCTATTCGGTAACTTGCTTGAACGTCTTAAGAAACATGAACCAATGCGTACTAAGGTTTTTATGGTTGTATTTAATGCATGAGCGAATTCTAGTGATCCCATGTTAGGAGCTTCTTAGCCGGCTCGACATAGGAGTGAAGTAGGAGCTTGTAGAGTTGGGGAAGTACGTACGCCACCCCACGATTGGTATTAAGGAATACACCCGTCATCCACGCAATTAATACACACTAATCAACCGGTAAAAGATAGTTAGGGAGTAAGGAAATCTAAGTAAACACATTTCTCTCCACATAAGTTTCACAACCTTTTCATTTTCAGTTATTTTATTTTATTTGCATTCGTAGTTATTTGGGTTAGTTGACTAGCAACTAATTCCGCCCACTCCTTCAAACCCGAGATTTTACTTGCTTTCATAAAATATAAAAAAATACAAAAAGAATCTTCTCTCACCCTTAGACCTATTAGAGTAGTTTTTCAATCCTAACGACACTATTCCCTGTGGAGAACGATCAATCCCCCGTACTTACCACTAAACTATACTACATCGGTCAGGTACACTGCCTAGTGGGGTTGTAAGCCTCTTGAGATCCCTCGAGAGGTAAAACCTGTTGTAAGGTCGCAAAACCACGCATCAGATATGTTGCTTTTGGATGAAACCCCAAAGGAGGGAAAATCACAGAAAAAGGTACCATTAAAACTGGTAATTTAGATTTTGAAAATGTGTATTTTGTGAGAGAGTTAAAGTTTAATCTCTTTAGTGTCTCACAAATGTGTGACAAAAAGAATAGTGTTCTTTTTAATGACACTGAATATATTGTTTTATCTCCAAACTTTAAGTTAATTGATGAAAGTCAAGTTTTACTTATAGTTCTTAGAAAGAACAATATGTATAGTGTTGATTTAAAGAACAATATGTATAGTGTTAATTGATGAATGTCAAGTTTTACTTTGAGTTCTTGGAAAGCCACATCTGATGAATCTAAACTTTGGCATAGAAGGCTAGGTCACTTAAATTTTAAAACTATGAATAAATTGGTTAAGGGAAATCTTGTAAGAGGTTTACCTTCCAAACTTTTTGAAAATGATCAAACATGTGTTGCTTGTTAAAAGGGAAAGCAACACAGAGCATCTTGTAAGTCCAAAAAAAGAGAACTCAATCAGTCTACCTTTACATTTGTTGCATACTGATTTGTTTGGTCCAACATTTGTAAAAAGTATTATGAAGAAAATGTATTGCCTAGTTGTCACAGATGATTTCAGTAGGTTTACATGGGTTTTCTTTCTATCTACTAAGGATGAGACTAGGGGCATTCTTAAGTCTTTTATAACTAGAGTAGAAAATCTAGTAGATCACAAGGTTAAGGTGGTTAGATGTGATAATGGGACTGAGTTCAAAAATAGAGAGATGAATCAGTTTTTGTGAGATGAAGGGTCTTTTGAGACTATATAGTGTAGCTAGAACTCCTCAACAAAATGGAGTTGCTGAGAGGAGAAATAAGATACTAATTGAGGCTGCTAGAACTATGTTATCTGATTCTAAGTTGCCAACTACTTTTTGGGCAGAAGCAGTTAGTACTGCTTGTTATGTGCTAAATAGAGTGTTAGTAGTTAAGCCTCATAACAAGACCCATATGAACTTTTTCATGGTAGAACACCATCTTTAAGTTTTATGAGACCATTTGGGTATCCCGTTACCATTCTCAATACCATAGATCACTTAGGCAAATTTGATGGTAAGGCTGATGAAGGTTTCTTTGTTGGATACTCTTTGAATAGTAAAGCCTTTAGAGTATTCAATTGTAAAACAAGGATAGTGGAAGAGAACTTGCATATTAGGTTTAGTGAAAGTACACCTAATGTTGTAAGTAGTGGACCAGATTGGCTATTTCAAATTGATGCACTAACAAGAAAAATGAATTACGAGTCAGCTGTTGCAGGTACACAGTCTAATGGTTTTAAAGGTACGAAAGCAAGTGATAGTGTAGGTCAAGCTAGAAAGGAGACAGAACCTGTAAAAGATTACATTTTGCTACCATTATGGACTGTTGATCCACCCCATTCTCCCAAGATCCAAAGAGTTTTCAAGAAGATGGAATCAAACCTTCAAGTGATGATGAAAGGAAGGTTAATGAAAATCCAAGAAAAGAAAGTGAATGTGATGATCAAGAGAAGGAAGATAATGTTAACAGCACTAAAAACACTAATAATGTTAATACTGCTAGTGATAGAAGCAACACTAACAATTTTAATACTGCTAGTTCAACTGTTAATGCTGTTGGCATAGAAGTTAATGTTGTTGATCAAGTGATTGGAGATGTGCAATCAGCTACACAAACAAGAAAGATGTCATAGAATTTCAAGGAACATGGGTTTTGTTAAGAATCATTTAGCTCGAGGTTGTTTAGACCTCATCTAGGGATTAACACAATAATACTGAATAAACATGTATGCAGTGGAATAATCAAAACTATCATTATTATTGAACAAGGTTTTTCTCGTCATCATCTTCTCTAACACTTACAAACTAATAAACCCTAGGCGTCTACACTAAGACTTGATGCCTAGACACACACACCCCTTTTCCTGGAGTTACATCTCGACTCCTGTACATAAAAACCTACGCCTCTAATCTCTTTATATAATAGAGATTAGGGTTACAAAGACTTTAACATTTAACATGATTAGTCCCTTATCTTTGTCTTCATAAGTTTCCTTCATCTTTCATCTTTTGTCAATATCAACTCAAATTATAATTCCTAACAATCTTCCCCTAGTTGATATGACAAAACTAAGCACAAATGAAAGATGATCTTCCCCTTAATCCATGCATATCATCGAAGCTCTTCAAGTTGCAATCTTCAATATCTTCTTCTTCCCCTTTTTGTCATCATCAAATAGGGAACAAAAAGTAAGCAACCTTGATCTTCATAATCACCAACCAGTACCATACATCCAATTTAGTCCTTTAATGTCTTGAATCGTCCTCCATGAATGAACACCAAAACGCTTTCTTTTATAAATGAACCCAAGACATAAAAATCCCAAATCTTCAGTAAAAATACCAATGAGTAATCATAAAAACCTTCACCTCGATGTAGCACATAAATGGTTAAACACTTAAACATTAAGCTTCCCCTGAAACCCATATGTTAACCATTCGAATCTCCAATTCTGTAGGCTGTATGTATTGAAGAAGAAAACTAACCATTACCAATTCGATGCGGAAGTAGAATAAACCAACCTTGTGTCCATATCTTGTATTAAATACGACTTCGAACGTATACTTAACGTATAAGGACATCTCAATCTCTTGACAATAATCACTGAGCACAATAACGTAACTCCTTCAAGTGTTTTGTCAATTCTTAGTCACCTGAACGAACGAACAAGTTACCTTTAAAGTGTAACACCCACCTTAAGATATAAGATGACACAACCTTGAAAAATTCCACCGCATCATCAAATTAGTAATAACTTATCCACTTCGCCAATAAGAATAAATGAGAGCCTTGAAACATTTAAGAACTGTAACCAGAATCAAATCCAAAAATCAACTCTTTCGTGTGTGTGCGTTGGAACTAACCCGTTCCAAATCAAATAGATTTACTTCCCCTCACTTTGTAGAATAATAGTATCCAAGTCGTGTACTCTAACATCAGTAGCCACAATGTTTGAAACTGACCAATGGATGTACTTTGTAAATTCCTTGTCAATAGCAAGAGTTTGCATGAAATCATAGGAGCATCCTTAAAGATCACCGACCATCAAATATATTCCATCAAACAAAAAGTAAATCACCGTCCCACTATCATATAAAAAGATCATGCACATGTTCGAATAATATACTCCAACACCGACCAGTGATAAGTAATACGTTTGCCTCTTCACGTATACTAAAATCCACCATCCAAAGTAAAAAGATTTGCATGCAGTTAAAGATTAGGCACCGTCCAATCAGAATGAAGAATAAAATGAAAAGAATATAAGACCATGACATGATTACCTTCCCATTAAACGGTCCGGTAAAATCCCTCGAACAGTACAAACTTATAAGGTGAGCACTAAAACATAACTGATGCTTGGTCGATAGCAGTACCTTTGAAATATCGAGAGCAGTACTAACATGAAAACCCAGCTGTACAAACTGCTAGTAGTATAAAGTCGGTCTCGCGAGCAGTACCAATTTACCATGGGCAGTACAAACCATTGAATAAGAACAGTACTAACTGTTGAACACGAGTAGTACTAATCTTCGACAACCAAAACAAGCAGTACAAATTAGAATTCATAGCAGTAGTACCTGAACGAGCAAGCATGAAGTTCCAACCAACATTAACAACTCGAACAATTAGGGTTTGTAAAAACCTTAAATCTAAAACCAGAACATTAGCTGATTCCTCTATCACAGCCACATAAAGAATCAACATATATTGCTATTTGTTTCTGTATCAATATTCATCCAAGCTCCTTTTCACTTTTAAACATGTAACGCCACAATGAATCCATCATAGTACCATCAAGATCTCTCAGCGACAAGAAAAATTATAGTATCATCAACGATTACAATCCCATGTAAAACAACAACGTCGACTCATGATTGATCAATAACAGATGTAGGGTTTGTAATATTCCACCTTGTCGCCAAGCTGTGAGACTTTTACGTAGGGTTTTTAGATTAGCCTAGGGTTTGTATTAATGGAGAATAAAGTGATCATTAATAACAGTGATCAAACATAAATAACTTATGATTTCAAAGAAGAACAGACCATGACTTTCAAAGAAACCCTAAAAACAACTTTGCCAAATAAAAACCACTCCATTGCTGCTTCCATTCGTGTGTGATAGACACCAAAGAATCATATACACCAGCCTCCATAATGAATTAACAAGAATAGAACCAGAACAAAAAGAAACTTGAATCACGAAAACCTAAAAGTTTGACATACCAAAACTGTTTCTGCAGCAGACTTCAACGAACCATAACTTTCAATCCAGAACTCAGATTGAAGATCCCTTCGGTCAGAATCTTGCTTGATATATGAAGTATCTCCAGTAAAAATTCATCATGATCCAACGGCTAACGAAAAAGTTATCGCCTTTACAAAACTACGCTTCAGAAAGTTACGAAAATTTATAACAGATTCGAATTTTCCTTCTTTTCTTCGAAAAACCTTATAGATCCTAGATCACGAGCCCCTTGGCTCTGATACCACATGTTAAAAATCATTTAGCTCGAGGTTGTTTAGACCTCATCTAGGTATTAACACAATAATAATGAATAAACATGTACACAGCGGAATAATCAAAACTATCGTTATTATTGAACAAGGTTTTTCTCGTCATCATCTTCTCTAACACTTACAAACTAATAAACCCTGGGCGTCTACACTAAGACTTGACGCCTAGACACACACACCCCTTTTCCTGGAGTTACATCTCGACTCCTGTACATAAAAACCTACGCCTCTAATCTCTTTATATAATAGAGATTAGGGTTACAAAGACTTTAACATTTAACATAATTAGTCCCTTATCTTTGTTTTCATAAGTTTTCTCCATCTTTCATCTTTTGTCAATATCAACTCAAATTATAATTCCTAACAGTTTTGTTAGTACTCTTCAACAAAGAACAAACCATAAAGACCTTCAAAACTGCTTGTTTGCTTGCTTTTTATCACAAGTGGAACACAAAAAGGTAATTCAAGCATTGAAAGATTCAAGCTGGATAGAGGCTATGCAGGAAGAGCTTCTACAATTCAAGTTACAAGAAGTTTGGACTTTGGTGGAGTTACCTAATGGAAAAAGGGCTATAGGCACTAAATGGGTTTTCGGGAATAAAAAGGATGAAAGGGGAATTGTGATAAGAAATAAAGCAAGATTGGTTGCTCAAGGGTACACACAAGAAGAAGAGATTGACTATAATGAAGTCTTTGCCCCTGTTGCAAGAATTGAAGAAATTATGCTATTTTTAGCTTATGCCTCATTTAAAGATTTTGTGGTATATCAAATGGATGTAAAAAGTGCTTTTCTCTATGGGAAGATTGAAGAAGAGGTGTATGTATGTCAACCACCAGGATTTGAAGATCCAGACTTTCCTGATAGAGTATACAAGGTTGAAAAAGCACTGTATGTACTACATCAAGCCCCTAGAGCATGGTATGAAACCTTGTCAACATATCTGTTGGACAATGGGTTTCAAAGAGGAAAAATTGACAAGACCTTATTCATCAAAAGGCACAAAGGTGATATTTTGATGGTTCAAGTGTATGTGGATGATATCATTTTTGGTTCAACAAAGAAGGAACTATGCATTGAATTTGAGAAGTTGATGCATGAGAAATTTCAGATGAGTTCTATGGGAGAACTTACATTCTTCTTGGGATTACAAGTGAAGCAGAAGAAGGATGGCATATTTATTTGTTAAGATAAATATGTTACTGAAATTTTAAAGAAATTTAGGTTTACAGAAGTCAAGACTGCAAGCACACCAATGGAAACTGGAAAGCCTCTGCTCCAGGATGAAGATTGTGAAGAAGTGGATGTTCATATGTATAGGTCAATGATTGGTTCATTAATGTACCTTACATCTTCAAGACCTGATATCATGTTTGCAGTGTGGAGAAACGTAAAGAGGGGGGGTGAATACGTTCCTGTTTAAAATCTTAAATGTTTCGTATCAAATTCTCGATCAAGTGTGACTAAATATGAATAGTGGTTATGTCACTCATAACAAATATATATGTCATGTAATCACAAGTATGTTTACCAAAACAAGACTCACGTATCATCAATACAAGTAGTCGCATAAACATAAGCACAATACAAGGTTAGAAGAATTAAGCTATTTTAGATTAAACTGTGGACGGTCCCTTAAATGAATGGACGGTCCCATATATATGTGGGACCGCCTATTGATTTACAGGACCGTCACCAGTGTTGTTTCCGAGACATGTGATTAAACATGTATTTGCATTTTCTAAATTGTTCTAGTTTATATTTTAGGCACAATCACAATCTAAGAAACAAGCCACACAAACACAACCAAAATGTAAAAAGATAAATGCAAGAATAAAATGCAAAGAGATAAGGTAAAAGAAAGCGCAAACCAGACACGGTGATTTATAGTAGTTCGGCATGAAGCACCTCTTCGTCCAACTCCACTCCCTGAGTACCCAACTCGAGAGTTACTTCACTAGTCAACACGCTCCCTTTAGGCGGAACGAACCGTACATCAAAGCTTACACCAATTTAACGGCACTAAGCGGAATGTCGAGTCATAATCCTAGCTAGAACTAATCTACACAAAGCCCACGTGGCTACACGAACAAGCACTCTTGTCCAAATATTCACACAGACGATCACCACGTCCACTTAAATCATCACCCAATTCAAGTCTTCACGGACCTTCACCCAGTCCTAGTCTTCACAAGGACAATCATCCCATCCCAATCTTCACACGGACGATCACCCCGTCCTAATCTACCCACGGACGATCACCCCATTCTAACAAACTATTACAAGGACTACACACTTTGTCCTAACGTAAACAAACACAACTATTCACGACTCACACACAAGTCGGATATACTACTATACAAATGAGAGAGTTTGGAGGAAGAAGAGAATCATAACACAAGTTACGTGTGTGTGTGTGGACTACATTATAACACTTCGATTCTTGACGACTCTGAGTGTTCTTCTCTTGCACTTGAGATAGAGGATGATGGGATCACTTATAAACACATACCAACGAGTTATAGTAATCAAAGAAGGAGGAAGAAATAACAGAATATTTTTGTGCAAAGAGGGTTGGTTTTTCTGAGAAAACAGTGCAGTATTTATAGGCACCAGAAGGAGCGGGGACGGTCCCTTAAACCTTGGACGGTCCCTTAAACCTTTGACGGTCCCTTAAACCTTGGAAGGTCCCTTATATATAAGGGACCGTCACCTATTTACGGGACCGTCCCGACAGACGCTCCTCTTTTTGTCCTTTAGTGGTGAAAATTTATCTCGTTAAAATTTATCTGATTTAGGCGGGAAAAATAGCTGTTGGGAATTTGAAATTCAAATTTCAAATTTAAATTTATTTTTTTTTAAAACATTTCTTTATAAATACAAAAATAATTTGTCTAGTTTATTTTTTTAAAAATGTGAGGTTTAAGGACAAAATTATTTTCTTTGATCACTTAACAAAATTGGTATAGTGTTTGTTCATACCTGAAGTGATTCCGACTTGAGCCGTCAAGAGATGTTGATGTGTGCATGCATTGATGATTTGTGTAAACGAGTAACTTGTGCACTTTACGTTATGTATTACAAGTTACATGGTTGTCATCATTAAAACATGAAAACACTGTATAGATTAAACGTCGTAACGTTTACACTAACACAGTGTGTGCATGTGCTAGATACTAAGTCAATCCAAAGGCTTCACATCTTCATGCTGTGAATAGGATTTTTAGGTACTTAAAAGATCAACCAAAATTGGACCTTTGGTATCCAAAAGATTCTCCTTTTGATTTGGTAGCATACACTGATAGTGATTATGCTGGAGCAAGCTTGGATAGGAAGTCTACAATAGAGGAGGTTGTCAATTTCTTTGAAGTAGATTAATATCATGGTAGTGCAAGAAACAGACAGTGATTGTAAATTCCACAACAGAAGCTGAATATGTGGCTGCTTCAAGTTGCTGTGGACAAGATTTTTGGATTCAGAATCAACTACTTGATTATGGATATAATTTTATGCATACCAAGATCTTTATTGATAATAATAGTATTATTTGCATAATTAAAAATACTATTTTTCATTCAAAAATAAAGCATATAGAGATCATAAATCATTTTATTAGAGATTGCAATGAAAAGAAATTGATTCAAATGGTTAAAATCCATACTGACAAGAATGTTGTAGATTTGCTTACAAAAGGTTTTGTTGTAAGTAGATTTCAATATTTTTTTGCTAGTATTGGCATGTTATATCTTTAAAGTCTGTTATCTCTTTATGTTTTGGGTAAAGTTTTGTATGAATTAGTACTGTTATTCATGTCATTAAAAGTTTCTGTTGTTAAGTATAATTAGAACTGCTGGTTATACTTAAAGCTACTAACTTACTTCTGTTGGTTATATTTACAACTGTTAGGTATAATCAATATTGTGATTATTGTGAAAATTGTTATTGCTTGTTTTTTCTTGGTTTTTGGACTAACATTTTGTAGGAAAAGCAAAAAAAAAAAGTTAGATTGATGATAGACAAGTGTTTGGCATGGAATTGGAGTTAATGCTAGTGACTCAAAGTTAATGCTGCTAGGCTTAACTTACTACTGATGGGTTACTACTTTTGAGTTGTTCAGGGTACTGTTTTATAAATACATCGATTAAGGGTTTATATCATTCAATCACTCATTTAATCGATTTCATTTTTCAATATACTCTCTAAAAACAAACTCTAACTCAATTTTCTCTTCCAATTTCAAAACACAACACAAATGGCGACTCTAAAATTTGCTGATTCACACAACATGGTCGCGTTCTTATCCAAACACACCGAAAGTGATGGGTTTGAAGAAATAGTGGATTTTCTAAATGCACAACCCATAAGGTATGCACTCACGGTTAATCCTACTATATATGTTTCTTGTATTGAACAGTTCTGGTCTACTGCTGTGGCCAAAACAATCAATGAGGAAGTACAGTTACACGCCGTAGTGGATGGCCAGGATACAATCATTACTTAAACATCTGTTAGAAGAAATCTTCGACTAGCAGATGAGGAAGGTATTGAATGTTTCCCAAATTCTACCATTTTTGAACAACTTGCATTGATGGGGTATGAGAAACCTTCAGAAAAATTAACTTTTTATAAAGAATTCTTCTCCCATCAATGTAAATTTCTAATTCATACTATATTACAGTGTCTAAGTCTAAAGACTACTGCCTGGAATGAGTTTAGTAGTACTATGGCATCTGCCATTATCTGCTTGGCTACAAACCAGAAGTTTAACTTTACAAAATTGATTTTTGATAGTATGGTTAGAAACTTGGATAATTTGTCTAGTAAATTTTTAATGTATCCAAGGTTTTTACAAGTATTCATGGACAAACATTTTGTTGAAAAACCAACTCATAAAAGAATATATGTTTCACCCTCTCATACTAAAAAGATTTTTGCTAATATGAGAAGGGTAGGAAAAGGTTTTTCTAGTAGAGTAACACCTTTGTTTCTGACAATGGTGGTACAAAACCAACCACAAGTGGGTGAAGGTTCAGTCATTCTCACTGATCCCCAACACACACCCACCATTTTACAACTATCATCCACTCAACCTCAAAAGAAACAAAAACCTAGGAAGCCTAAGAGAAGGACACTGAGATACCCTAGTCTAGTGATCCTATAGACAATGTTGTAGATAAGGCTATCCATAAGGAGTGGGGGTGACAGTTTGGTGAGGGCTACCACTACTGCTTCTAGCTTAGAAGTAGAGCAGGACAGTGGTAACATAAATAAGACCCAATCCAAGGAAACATCTAATGAATCTAGTTCCCAAGGAACTAATTAAGGTGATGGTCCAAGGTGCCAAGAAACCATGGGGGATACAATTGTTCAAACTAGGTTTGAGAATGTATATAAACAATCCAATGATTCACCGCTCGTAAAAGGTAACACACTTCGAAGTGATGAGGATAGTATTAAACTTAATGAATTGATGGAACTCTGTACCAATTTACAACAGGAGGTCCTTGACTTAAAGAAGACCACTTCTTCTCAGCAAAAAGAAATCACAAGTTTAAAGAAGAGGGTCAGGAAACTTGAAAAGAAGAAGAGGTCAAGATCTCATGGGTTAAAAAGGTTATACAAGGTTGGTGCTACTACTAGGGTAGAATCCTCAGATGATGAAGAGAGTTTGGGTGAGGATGCATCCAAACAGGGGAGGATTGATCCTATGGATTAGGAGGTGTTGGATTCAGGGAAAGAAGTTGTTGATGAAGGAGTAAATGAAGGGGTAAATGTTGTTGAAGAAGTAGTTGAGGTAATTACAACTGCTAAGCTAATGCTTGATGTTGTTCAAGTTAGTGCTGCTAGTGATAAAGTTAGTGCTGCTAGTGCTGCTAGTGCTGCAACATCTGTTAGTGCTGCTACAACAACTACTGATGATCTTACCATGGCTCAAGCAATTGAAGCTTTAAGAAGCACAAAACCCGAGGAGAAAGGGGTTGTTATCAAAGAGCTGGGATCTACAACAACAATATCTTCACAACAATCACAGGGCAAAGGGAAAGGAATATTTATAGAACCTGTGAAGAAGAAAGATCAAATCAGGCTTAATCAAGAAGCTGCTCTTAAACTACAAGCTGAATTTGATGAAGAAGAAAGACTTGCAAGAGAGAAATCTCAAAAAGAAGAAGAAGCCAATATTGCCTTGATGAACACATGGGATGATGTACAGGCAAGGATTGAGGCTGATTATCAATTGACTGAAAAATTGCAAGTAGAAGAGCAAGAGGAGTTGTCGGATGCTAAAAAGGCTAAGGTTTTTGTACAACTCTTAAAGACAATGAGAAAACACTTTGTAGAAAAGAGAGCAGAAGAGAAGATAAACAAACCACCAACAAAGGCTCAACAGAGAAAGATAATGTCAACTTACCTGAAGAACATGGAAGGATGAAAGCTTAACAAGTTGCAACATAAGAGTTTGGAAGCTATCCAAGAAATGTTTGACAGAGCTATGAAAAGGGTAAACACATTTGTTGACATAAGAACAGAGCTGGTGGAAGAAAGTAAAAAGAGAGCAGGGACAGAGCTAGAGCAAGAGGTCCAAAAGAAGCAAAAGGTGGATGATGACAAAGATACAGCAGAGTTTAAACAATTCATGGTTCTCATTCTTGATGATGAAGAAGTACCAATTGATGATGTACCTTTGGCTACTAAGCCTCCAAGGATTTTTGACTGAAAGATATACAAAGAGGGCCAGAAAATGTACCGGAAGATTATTAGAGCTGATGGGAATTATCAGTTGTATACAATCTTCAGTCAGATGCTTAAGAGTTTTGACAGAGAAGACTTGGAAACTCTGTGGAAATTAGTTAAAGATAAGTATGGGTCAACAAGGCCAGTGGAAGATTATGATTATGTATTGTGGGGTGATCTGAAGACTATGTTTGAACCACATGTAGAGGATGAAATATGGAGAAGACAACATGGATATAAAGTATTGAGCTGGAAGCTATATTACTCATGTAGATTTCATTCTTTGATGATGCAGTCTATGCAAGTCTACATGTTTGTGGAGAAGAAGTATCCCCTTACACCACCTACACTTTCACAGATGTTGGAAAAGAAGCTTGAACTTGAATTTGACAGTGAAATGGCTAATGAGCTTCTTTGGTCCATTTTGAAACAACTTAAAAAGGTATGAAGTATTTGAAAGCATCCTCCTGGTGTTTATTAAGCTTTGAATGAAGAAATTTGATGATTTTGAAGAAGAATATCAAGTTTAGGGGAGGATTGTTGGGATTAAAAGTCTTCTTATTGTTACTGCTGCTCATAATGGTGTTACTGCTGCTCTGGTGAAGTTAGTGCTGCTAAAGAATTTCAATAAATATAAGTGGTATCGGTTAAATTAAACATATATTTTATATCAAATTTCTCTCATTTACGGTATAATAAATAGCAAAAATGTTTATTCTAAGAGCATATATTGTTTAAAATGTGTTAT
The DNA here is from genome assembly GCA_021014915.2 of Artemisia tridentata subsp. tridentata. Lineage (NCBI taxonomy): Eukaryota > Viridiplantae > Streptophyta > Magnoliopsida > Asterales > Asteraceae > Artemisia > Artemisia tridentata. The sequence goes on along the minus strand of CP139503.1, from coordinate 43,047,026 downwards.
TTATTATTGTGGATACGGAATACGGACATTGGAGCAAAAGTACGAGATTTTGAGCGTTTATTAAATATTATTGAAGCCCGAAGACTCAAGCCCATTGGACCCGAGATTTTAGTCCCAACAGGCCCAACTTTCGAGCTATTATACCATAATTATTCATTTTCGTCCAACAGGCCACAAGGCCCATACTTGGCCCATCAAATGCCACCATGGCCATTTAGCTTATAAAAAAAGAGTTAATTTCATAAATGATCCTTGTGGTTTGTCGGTTTTAACGGAAATGGTCCATAAATTTTTTTTAACGGATCCTCTCCCTATGGTTGTGACCCATAACGGGTTTGGTCCCTTGACCAATTTTTCTGTTAGTTGACCGTTAACTTAAAGGGTATTTTGGTCTTTTCTTATATATTGTTAAATAAAAATTGTATTTTCGCACCCCACTTTTAATATCTCTCACACACACACACACCACTCCATATCTTTCTTCACTCTCCCTGTCTTCTTCCCCTCAACACACCATACCTTCACGCCACCACAACACACCATCGTATTAATACCCATCACCATCACCAAAAACCACAAACCATACACCACCACCTCAACACCCGTTACCACCCCATACATTTACGCCACCAGATCCGCCACCACCAACGACCCACCAGATCTGCTACCACTAGCCGCCAACATATCTACTACACCGTCATCACCTGCCGCCACCACTAGCAATCGTGGAGCCATACAATGTCCAATTTTTATACGTTCTGAGGTAGTTAAGTGCTAGAAAAATGAATCAAGATCTTTTTTTATATGATGGTGATGCTAAAATGGTATAAAAAATGAATACATTAGATATATATGGGTTTTTCAAATCTTGAAAAATGAATCAAGATCAAGAAAAAAGCTCCATGTTTGTAGATACTTTGGTGCTAAAATAGTCGAAAAGTTCTTTCTTTTGATGATGTTGATGCTAAAATGGTATAAAAAATGTCAAACTATTTGGTGTTAATGGCAGAAAAGAAAAGTATTGATTTTGATAAGGATGGTTATGAAGCAGTCAATAAAAGCCACTTGTAGCCAACTATGTTAGAAGTGTATAGTTGGTTTTTATGGTGATAAAGAAAAAATGGTGTTTGGTTAGATACTTATAAAAATGGTGTTTTGATTTGTACAAATATGTTGTTCATATATATATTTTTTAATCTAATGGATATATGTTGATGCTCGTTAAGAACATGGATAACTCATACATTTTGGTTTTGGTTTTTGTTGGAGTTAGTCTTTTATAAATTAGATTGACGGTTTTTTTTTTTTTTTTTTTTTTTTTTTAATAATATAAATTGGTAGTTGTTTATGAATTATCGGCTTATGTAGCTGTTAGAATAGTGGCTGCAAATTATGGGGTGGCCGAAATTATTGAAAGGCTGCCCAGAAAAACAAGAGATTGAAGATAAATGATGTTGAAGATGAGGGTATTCTCATCATTTAACCCTTTTTAACGTGTTTTTAATTGTCAAACTAACTGAAATTCTGGTCAAAGGACCAAACACGTTATGGGTCGCAACCACGTTATGGGTCGCAACCACAGGAAGAGGATCTGCTAAAAAAAAGTTTAGGGACTATTTCTATTAAATGAAGGGGTCGGTTCATCACTCAATTGCCACACATGGGTCGCAACCACAGGAAGAGGATCTGCTAAAAAAAAGTTTAGGGACTATTTCTATTAAATGAAGGGGTCGGTTCATCACTCAATAGCCACACACGTCTCATCTTGTATTAATATTTTTGTTTCACTTTCATCTCAGTTAATGACTAGTACTTGTATTAATTAACGTTTTTAATTCCTATTCCTATGAATATTTCAAACAGACGAGGCATGATACAACTCGTGCGATGCACAGGCTTGTTTGCTGACTAATTAAATTGTTTTCCGTAACGTTGATGCATCTTTATCTTTGTCGGGTCGGGGTAGCACGTGATGGTATTTATAATAACTTTTTGCATTTGAATTAGTTTATTAGGTTATATATTTGTGATTAGAACCCGAAGTATGGTAAAGCAATATAATTAATAGTAAAGTAATCATTAGGCAAAATTTAGTTAGCCTTGGTTATCTCAATCAATACCCGTATAATCACTACTAACATATGACTGTTGAGATTTCTCATGTTTGATATGTAAATTATATGTACGCTCTATCATGATCAATCAATAGAAAAGCCATACATCTTGTGTCTACTTTATATGATATAACACTTGATGCTTTATTTACACATGCAATCAATGGCAAGAATGCAACCCTTACCAAAGGAAAAAAGGTTTCTCCCCCTTCAACATTATCAGTCAAATACATCAACATTGTCGCTACTCTTTGACCACCACGCTTCAAGTTGAACTGTATGAAATAAATACTTCATCATTATCAAGCATATCAACAGGTCAACTAACAGATAAGGTAGAATAAATTACAGATAGACAGGTTAAATGCATAGATACAGTGAATTATTTACCGTATCAGAGAAGTAGTCATGGTGCGGTCTGTAAAACTGATTCGGTTCATACCTGTGCTTCTGTAGATGTTAGTTTTAATACTGAACATGTATTAGTATACTTGTGAATTAAATGAAAATTAAGAACTCAACAAACAAAGCACCCACCTTAACACTTGAATGAGTTCTCCATTTTCGATTGGAACTTGAGAATATGTAGCAATCTGTTTTTCAATCGCCTGGTTTTGCATATAAACAGGATATAGAAATGATCAGCTGTACTAAAGCAATCAACTGCTTAATGACACACGCATGCGCGCAAGGGAAGCATACTAACATGAACCATTGGGTACTTCCTCTCTTCATGGTTTATAACTCTACTGTACTCGGCTATAATTTACACAACCTTGTTCTTAAACTGATTTGCAAATTATTGGATGAATTTTCATCGCCACCTCCACCTTTAGCTGAGCTACACCACCTTTTCCACCACCACCACCACCACCACCTTTGCTTCCACCTCCACATGCATGGTATTTATAGAGCATTTCTTATTTATAGTATTGAGATCATTATGTGTTGTAAGTGCAAAGATGGTTCATATACTCGAAACCGAAGCAACGATTCATATTCCGCATCACTTGATATTCTGCATTTACCTCCAATTACATTTCATTACATTCAATTGAGAGCTTTTGTGGAGCATTGACATGTTTGTACCGTACTTATGTTTGTGCACAACCCCCCTTGCACATTGAATTAAGGTACTCAACTTTTAGGTATAATAGATAGATATGTAATTAACAATTGGGTTTGGTAGTATTAAACTATTAATAGCTTCCATAACTCGAGCAGCGATGTTCTTCAAATCCTCATTCACATGTGACAAAATATCCATACCTACAATTTCATCATATTCAGAAACAAAACTAATACATGCATGCAAAAAAGATAATTGCCGTTCATTTGAAATGTATTAATAGAATGATTAAAATAATGGACATCTCTATATTTAATACCCATATGTTGTACGTTCATATAATTATTTCAAGTTGTACGCGAACTCTTGACAACCCCATTCTACCATCTTGTTAAATGTTACAGTAGTTCATAAGCAATTGACAAATATCTTCAAAACTTTGTATAAGTCAATATTTCTTCAAGATATGAAAATAGACATCAATTAATAATAAATTGAGCATTACTATATTATTGATTTATCCTACACTCTTTCTTTATGCTTACATTTCTATCTGCATGAAAAAATAAGATGTGGAATTTATTTATTTTCTCGAATCATTTTGATATATAGACGTTCTACTTGAATAGATGGGATTGCAGTAGGTTTTGAATGAACAACAATTAGTGTAAATGGAGGGTTTGGTGCCGAGGGTACTAAGAACCGATCCAATGTCCATTCTACAGCAAAAATTAACATTAAAGATTAACATGAAACATACATACATATCGTTCATTAGTAAGATTAAAACAGGGTTGCAACAAACAAAACTAAAACTCAAAACAACAAAACCCCACCACCACTCCCATCAAGTCGATATCAAAGGCTGTCAACAAAAGCCATCTTCTTGCTGACATTGCGAGACAACTGATCACCCATCTTCTTATTGTCAACTTCCTGCTGCTGCTACACTTACCACTGTTCAATCATTAACAAAAAGAAATACGGTTAGAATACTATATTGCATCACTAAGTGGCAACACACTTTTTCTCTTCAAATGTACATATCAGTCAATGCATAACATATATATACTAAAACGTATCTCGATGTGGATTTAGAACACAAATCATTGGTGCTTTCATGGAACCTGATCCTTCCCCGCCATCGCCACCTCCACAAAACTTATAAATAACTTTTGACACTTTAAATTATATGAACACTAATGCGAAAGTGATGAGAAATACCTGACTGATTAGATCCTTGGCAGATGAGGAGACTACCGGTTTTGAAGGAAACTTCAAATCCACTAACAAAATCCTGGAAAAAAAAAAAAAAAAAAAAAAAAAAAAAAAAAAAAAAAAAAAAAAACATTAATAATCACTATCAGATACCTAAAGAATTCAAGCATTTGTACCATATAGTGTCACTTGTTAATAATTGTTTTGACAAATGGATCACCTTCTGTATGTGTCAGAGTGGTATTTCGCTTCAAAGGGAGGAACACCATAGAGAAATTCATAGCACAGTATACCAAGACTCCATATGTCTACACTTGCATCATGCTCCGAACTCTCTACGTTTTACTATGTAAGCTCTCAATAAAAATACAATAAGACCAAATTAGGATCCATATCTTTTGACTTTCTACGATTGCACATTTGCACCATACATTTTCAAATCTTTGTCCACTCACAAATTAAAAAATCTTCAATACACTTATATACCTAACTTTAAAGTTTAAACCCAATTGTACGGAGGGTGCGGAAAGTTTAAGAAATGCATGTGTTATTTATAGGCTCCTAAATATGAAGTGTTGGAGCAACTAAATGCAATGCTTAAGATGAACATGAAGTGTTGTTGTAAGTGCAAGATGGTTCATATACTCGAAACCGACGCAACGATTCATATTCCGCATCACTTGATATTCTGTATTTACCTCCGATTAATGATGATTACATTCAATTGAGAGCTTTTGTGGAGCATTGGCATGTTTGTACGGTACTTATGGTTGTGCACAACCCCCCTTGCACATTGAATTAAGGTACTCAACTTTTAGATATAATAGATGTCATGTTTTCATTTTCATTCATTTCAACTTTTACTAAATGAATTTAGCCTTTATCTTTTTCAAAGCATTTATTAATCAGTTTTTAATATCAGTTAATCAAATTTTAAAGCTAGCTTTAAATCATTTTTATAATATAAGGACATTCGTACAAGTAATTAGTGGATATTATTGGGGTTAACCATGGAGTTTAAGAGATTGGGTTTTGAAGCTTATGGAGTGGGTCTTATTTCGCTATCTTTACGTTTTTCATCACATTTGATTATCTCTATCCTTTTTATCTCTTTATTTTAAGTATTTTAATTGTTATTGTCCTGTTTGTTAGTTTAAGGATTAATTTAGTTTTATTTTGCATTATGGAGTAGATTTTTATATGCTTATTAAGTGAGTTATGAATTGAGATTTAAGTGTCAAAACCTAGAAATTGTTGATTAATAATCTTTGGGTTACTTGGATTGATTTTGGTTATTTTGACGGGCAAAAGCTGTTAGGGTAATTAATTAAAGGGTTTATAGACAGATAGGTTACCAAACTATTAACTTTTGTTCACCTAAGTTACCAATTTTTTTTTTTTTTTTTTTTTTTTTTTTTTTTTTTTTTTTGTTACTTTGGGGGTTTGAACTATCAAAATTTGACTTTAAGGTTACTGAAATTCCAAAGTGTGTTCAATCAGGTTACTGAACGACTAAAATGACAAAAATACCCTCATTTTTATTTTTGTTAACTACATAAATGGTCCTTGTGGTTCATCCTGTGTTACGGATTCAGTCCAGTTGTCATTTTTGTTATGTTTCGTAAAAAAAAAATTTCCGAAATTTTTTTTCGGAATTATATTTTTCTGAAATTAATTTTTTTAGATTTTTTTTTCGTGAAATCATTTCTTTTTCTTAAATTTATTGTCGAAATTAATTTAGAAATTTTTTTCCTGAAAATTTTTTTTAGAAAAATATATTTTTTTCGAAATTAAATTTTTTTGGATTAAATTTATCTGAAATTTTTTTTTAAGAAATTCTTTTTGAAAAAGAAATTCTAAAAAAAATTTTCAAAAAAAAAATTTCTAAAAAAAATTAATTTCGAAAATAAATTTAAGAAAAAAAAAATGGTTAGGAAAAAAAATTTCGAAAAAAAAAGGTTAGGAAAAAAATTTGAAAGAAAATTGGGACGTTGGACGCAATTTAGCGTAAGGATAGGGACCATTTATGTATCAACTAACTGATAGGGACCATTTATCGATCCGTTTTTATACGTTTTCGTACAAGGACGAGGAAAAACGGACGAAAACTTACGAAACGTAACAAAAATGACAATTAGACTGAATCCGTAACACTGGACGAACCACATGGACCATTTATGTAGCTAACAAAAATAAAAATGAGGGTATTTTTGTCATTTTAGACGTTCAGTAACCTGATTGAACACACTTTGGAAGTTCAGTAACCTTAAAGTCAAATTTTGATAGTTCAAACCCCCAAAGTCATAAAAAAAAAAAAAAAAAAAAGATTGGTAACTTAGGTGAACAAAAGTTGATTGTTTGGTAACCTATCTGTCTATAAACCCATAATTAAATCTAGTAATTTTTACCAAGATAAATAATTGTTTTCAAAATAAACCAACGTTGTGAGAAAATAGTTTCTTTAAACGGGTATTGAAGATTGATAATTAAGAATTTCCGGATTATTTTGATTTATGTAGTTGGTTGTTTTAACGGGCAAAAGCCGTTAGGATAATCAATTAATTAAATCTAATGATTATCACCAATAGAAATGGTTGTTTTCAAAATAAACCAACGTTGTGAGAAAATAGTTTCTTTTAACAGGTATTAATTCATCACTTTAAACTTTACTACACACTTAATGATATTTTCGCCTCACTTGACAAGCATATCCTTTATTATCATATTTTAGATCTTATATTATTGTTTTGCTTGTAGTTTTTTTTATTAATCTATTTAGCTTTTAAAATCTTTTATAAAAAACCAAAAAACCTTTTGTGATAACTAAGCATCAAACAAAACTTGACAGACGTATTTCAATTCACCACTCCTTCGAAACGATACTTGGGAGATCAATACTTGCCAAGATACTTAAGTATTTAGGTTCGTATAATCTTTCCATTTCTATAAATTATTTGTTGGATTGATATACTCTGACCAAACTAACTTGTAGCTTGTTTAAGGGTTTAGCAACCTTGGATAAATCCAAAACTACTAATATTGAAACGCTGATATACTTTGTTAAGTATGCGGAATCTACTTCAACAAAGCTAAGAAGAATTAACACAAAACTTTGATTATATTAAACCTTGAACCTGCTTACTTTACACAGATTCACTAACAAACTCTAAACACTAATACTCTAATAATCGACTAATACTTTTCACTAAAATCTCATATGTCTAATGCCAACCTAGGGATCCTTTTATAGTCACAAGGAAAACCCTAGTCGGTTTACAATACTTGAACGACAAGTAATTCTAATTATAGTCTAATAATAACTCTATGAACATTCTAGAATTACACATTAATCCTTAAACGTATTTGCATATCAGTCCTTTAACTTTAGCAGTACTTTGACTTCTTTAGAACATGAGCAGTACTTTGACTTCTTATCGAGCAGTACTTTGACTTTCTTCATGTAGCAGTACTTTGTAGCCCAACAATCCTCCCCTAACTTGAATTCCACTTGCTTGATTTCAAGTTCCTTTGTATTTCTTTAACTTCAACATTTTTATCTTCAAGGAAAGACTGTATCATTAACTTATGTCTCATGTTTGTTTTATCATCATCAAAGTAATCATTAACTACAATCTTTATCAGCAACAGATCTTTTCAGCAACTCAGCATCATATTGGCAATAGGTACATCAGATCTTAAAAGTTTCATACTATTCTCATCACTTCCAGGTGTGTTAACTCCTGTGAGAGGTGAATCATTGAAAACTTAATGGATTTTGATGTCTCTTTACCAAAGCCATTAACTCTGGAGTAGCCAATGTTTAGGTTTAAGAACCATGGTACATTGATAACCATATGATTTTTAGCAAATCATCAGCTATCAACGGATTTGATTAGTCTTTACCAATAGCCGTTTGCTTTTGGACTAGCTAGTTCTTTTAGTACAATCACTACCATGGTGAACTAATTACCATACAATGGTTTTCCACAGCCTTTACCACAAGCCATTATCTTGTGGGCTAGCCAACTCTTCACTATCATAGATATGGTGAGTTGAAAACCATACAATTTTTAGTAAATTGTCAACTAAAAATGGATTTGATAATCACATCAGAGCCGTACCCTCATGATGAGTCAAACTCTTTCTTGTTTACTTAAACATGGTGAGTTGAATACCATTTGTTGCTGTTTAAATCTTTTGTGCTTCAAAATGTTTTTGCACTTTTCAAAAATCACTGATTTTATAAAAAACTTTACTGGTTTCATGCTGCAAGCAGTACTTTGAGAAAGTACTGTTTGTCAAGCAGTACTTTTAAATAAAGTACTTATGTTTCAAAAGATTTATATTATAAATATCATACCAGTTGTTATGCATCAATCTTCAGCTAGCATTGTCCATTTGATGAACAATCCAATCACCATCAATGCAGTTTCACTTTCTTCTTCCACTTCCATGCCATAATCTAGAATTCTGATCATCAGATCTCTAGTAAGTGGATATCTTTGCTCTGCTAGCATGTGGATCATTGTTCCATCTTCTAGCTCCAAAACATGTATTCCCACTGATTCAAAGAACCTCCATCTGTTAATTTCCCAATCCTCTTGATTTTCCCAGAGAGCACTATCACTTGTCTCTTCTGTTTCCCAGATGGTTGTGAGGTCTCCTAGCAGAACCAAACCCACTCCTTGTGGTGGAATATGTTCAAAATAAGTCTGCACTTGTAGATATAGCTGAAGCAAATCCTCTCTGTCTATTAGATGTAAAATATCCCATAACAAGTTGAATACTCTAAAGCTTCCATTTTGTCTATGAAATATCAAGTAGTCCCCTTCTTGTGAATCTACAACTGAGAATGTAGAAATCTTGGACTTCTTGTCTGCAACTTCTTTTGATTTTGGATGCTCAAAGTCAACAACTCTTAAGTAATTTCTTAGCTCATCAGCTGTGTCTACTCTTAATTCAATAGAATCCTTGAGCTTCTTTGATGACTGTTCATCAGTTGTTGTTCTTTTCCTCTTTGAGCTCCTTGTAACAACTCTTTCCTTTCTACTATCTTCAAGCTTCTTATCTTTGAATGAATCAAAAGAAATAATGCTTGCAAGATCTTTTTCTACAGCTTCCCTAACAGTATCATACAAATCCTTCGTCTCTGTATGTGTCAATTTCACAAAACCTGTATATCCTCTACCTTTGAGATAAGCCATCATAGAATTTCTTTCTTGAGCTTTACTTTGTGGCCTTCTAGGTTTGATAATAAGTTTCCTTGACTCTTCAGCATCTAATTCAGCCTGTAATTTCCTTGCAGCTTCCTCATTTTTAGCATCCTGAATAGCTCTTAGATCTTTCAAGGTGAGCTTCTTCTTCTTAGTTTCTACCATAACCCCTTTACCTTTGTCTTTTGGATCTAACTCCTGGATAGGTTGAGAAGAAGTATGAGGTTGTTGTTCAACATCAAGAATACTTATGCCTCTTGGTCTAGACATATTCAACATGATGTCAGCAATAGTCTCATCATCACTTTCAGTATGTTTTCGAACTTCTTCTTCCTGTTGAACTGGATTGGAAGGGCCAACTTCCTCTTGAACTTGGTTTGAGGGACCAACATCTTCCTCAAAATCCAAAGTCCTTGGTGTAATCATGAATTATGTTACAGTTCCTTGATGAGCAGTACCTTGAAGAGCAGTACTTTCAGCATCAATTCCTTCCAAATCCACTTCCTCAGTATCACCACTTTTTACTTCAACAGTAGCATCTTCAATATTGATCTGCTCTATTTCATCACTTTTCCTCTCAACAGTATCTTCATGAGGAATATCTTCAAGTGGTGTATCATTATAAAGCCCAGTATCTTCATTGAACTCAGTATCTTCATTCAAATTCTCTAAATTCCTCCCCAATTGGAATGAAGACTGCTTGTTGATCTTTCTTTTCTTTGACTTAGACTTTTTTGAGTGTTGACCAGTCTTCTTCTGTGACTTTACCCACAATCTGTGGTGCTTTACTAATGGCCAAACAAACCTCTTTAATCGTCTGAACTTTCTTGTCAAATCCAATATCTGATCAGCTTGATCATCAGTGATCTTCTTGAGCCTCCTTAATTCCCTTGAAAGCTCATAGTTGGTCAAGACATCCTCAACCACTTCCTCATCTCCTTCAGATGTTTGATGCCTATCTGTGGAAGCATAATCATTGGGAGTTGGTGGTGGAGTCGCATCTTGAGGTGAATTCTCCTGAGCAGCACTTTGTGGAGATGGTTCAGCAACTGGAGATGAAACAGTATGTTGAGAAGCAGTATGTTGAGAAGCACTATCTTCTCTTGAAGTTGGTTGCTCATTAATTGCTGATGCAGAGGATTCCTCTTGCTCTTGTTCTTGCTCTTGCTCTGCATCCCTAACTGCTTGTGCAACTTCCAATATTTGGGTTGTCAAAGGTGTATTTCTCCCAGAGAACTTGATACCCTTCTTAGCAATGAATGTAAAGACCTTTGGTGGAAGTGTGACTGTAGGTAGAAAACTTTGAGGTTTAGAAATACCCTCAAGTTGTTTGTTTAAGAATACCTGAATAAACCTCGGGTACATCAAGAATGGTGAACCATTAGTGATGTGTGAGAGCATTCCATCAAAAATCATCCTTGAAAAGTTGAAAGGACGATTTGTAGCTAAACCCACCAATGCAGAAGCAATGTTCTGACCAAACTGCTCCCATGAAGTACTCTTAGGACTCAAGCAGTTAAGTAGAACATGTATGAGATATTTCCAATGTGGACTAAATAATGGCTTCTGAAAAGTAAGTATGGTGAGATCAACTTCATACCCAATATCCCTGAGTGTATCCCAAATCTCTTGTCTTTCAAAACGAATAGCACTCCCTGCATCATTAAACTGCAAATCTTCCCTAATTGAAGCTTCAGTAATCCTAATTGCTCGACCAGCAACCTTAGCACGAATAAAAGGAACACCATCTTGTGCATCAGTCTTAGCAGTAGACCAAAACTGTTGAATCCATGGTCCAATTACATCAGGGTTTACCAAAATAGCATAATTGATTGATGACCCAGTCAAGAAATCAATTATCGCATGAAAGTCAACATTCTTTGCCGTTTTATCCAAGTTCGCGACCATGTTATGCTTAGAACAGAAATCACGGGTAGCCATTGAGTGTGAAGAGGGAAAGAATGTGCTAAGCGAAGATAAATTGCGATTAGAATCGTGGATATCGAAGGAATGAATGGATGGATAAGAATAAAGTGGAGAGTGAAAATCTGTATAATGGGATAGGGTAAATATAGGTAAGATCTAAAAAATCAAAGCCTAATTAATAGTGTTACCATTGTATTTGGCTTTTACCCCCTCCGTAATGAATTAATTAACTGTAACCCCACATTTTTTACCGTTGGAACAGTACTTCCACGTAAGCAGTACTTTCACCTAACCAGTACTCTTCAAAGCAGTACCTTGGAGCAGTACGTTGCAAGAACAGTACTTTCTATAGAAAACCAGTACTTTCCATCCTCTTATACTTCTAAACGATCCAAATAAACTTCAAACTAATCCTAGAACTTATATGATGGTGCATGCAAAAGTTCTAACTAATAACTATGTTGCCTCCCCTCAAATACAACATAGGTACTAAAAGAAACAAAAATACTAAAAATTCAATACTTTCATTAAGAACTGAAAGAAAGTATACTAACTAATACTAAAGCCTCCCCTCAAATGTAGCCTAGTAGTTAATCATCCCAATGCTCACAACTAAGTGGTTGAATCTTGAAACATCAAATCCCTTAGTGAGTAGATCAGCTACATTGTCTTCTGTGTGAACTTTGACCACATTTATAAGCCTGTGCTCATAACAATCTCGAATGAAGTGATGCCTAATCTGAATATGCTTGGTATTGGAGTGATAAACTGGATTCTTCACAATACAGATGGTACTCTCATTATCAATGTTGATAGGAGTATTTTTGAAGTTGTATCCATAATCCAAGAGTTGATTCTGCATCCACAAAACTTGTCCACAACAGCTTGCAGCAGCAACATATTCTGCTTCAGTAGAGGAGGTTGCTGCAATTGTTTGTTTCTTACATTGCCATGAGACTAATCTTTTTCCAAGATATTGACATCCTCCAGTGGTTGATCTTCTATCATAGTTATCTCCTGCATAATCACTATCTGAAAAAGCTTCCAAGTGAAAAGGTGACTCCTTAGGATACCATAATCCTAACTTTGGTTGATGCTTGAGATATCTAAAAATCCTTTTGACTGCATACATATGTGAAACCTTGGGTGTAACCTGATATCTTGCACACAAGCATACAGCAAACATGATGTCAGGTCTTGATGCGGTTAAGTACATAAGACAACCAATCATAGATCTGTAAAGCTTCACATCCACAGCTTGTCCATCTTCATCCTTGCCTAATGATTTATTGTTGTCAATGGGTGTGGTGGCAGGCTTGACAGTTGGGAGGTCAAATCTTTTAAGTATGTCTTCAACATACTTTTCTTAATTAATGAAGATTCCATCTCTTGTTTGTCTAACTTGAAGCCCCAAAAAGAAAGTTAATTCTCCCATAGAACTCATTTGAAACTCCCGCTGCATAAGTTCTTCAAATTCTTTCACCATAGTCTTCTTCGTGGCTCCAAAGATAATATCATCCACATAGACTTGGACTAACATAATGTCCTTCTTATCTCTTTTGATAAACAAAGTCTTATCAATTGCTCCTCTCCTGTAACCATGTTGTAATAGAAAATTAGAGAGTCTCTCATACCAAGCTCTGGGAGCTTGATGAAGGCCATACAGTGCCTTGATCACCTTGTAGACTTTGTTTGGATGTGCAGGATCTTCAAAACCAGGAGGTTGTTTAACATAAACTTCCTCAGCAATTGTGCCATAAAGTAAGGCACTTTTCACATCCATTTGGTAGACAGGAAATCCCATGTATGATGCAAAGGCAAGAAATAACCTTATTGCCTCTATTCTTGCAACAGGAGCAAACACTTCATCATAGTCCACTCCTTCTTCTTGGCGATATCCTTGTGCAACCAATCTAGCTTTATTTTTGATAACATTCCTTCTTTCATCTCTTTTGATTCTGAAAACCCATCTTGTACCAATGACTCTCTTGCCATCTGGTAGATCACATAATACCCAGACCTCTTGAAGCTTGAATTGTAGAAGCTCCTCTTGCATAGCTTCAACCCAACTTTCATCAGTTAAAGCTTGAGCTACCTTCTTGGGTTCAGTTTGAGATAGAAAACAAGCAAACAGGCATGTTTGTTGATCCTTGTGATTCATCCTGTTTTGTGTGTAAACAAAGCTAAGTAAAGCAGTATGTTGCTTAGAGAGACCTTTAACTTTGTTTCTTGTAACCACTCCTGAAGAGGGTGATCCAATAATATTGCTTTGAGGATGAGCTTTATGAACTCTTAATGTAGGAGTTGGTGGAACTGGAAGATCAGATTCCAAATTAGTAAAATCAGGTTCTTCATTGGTAGTTGAGAAAATACCTTCATGATTGAGCTCATCATCAATTTCTTCTAACCCAGGAATGTTAGCATTATCCAAATCATCATCATCAACATTGGAATCATCATCATTGTTCCAATTTGATGGTTCTAACACACCAGAAGTACTGTCAAAAGTATCATCAGTACTTTGATCAAAAGTGCTGTGAGCAGTATCTTTGAATGTACCCTTTTTCTTTGCAGCATCATAAGCCCTCCTTTGTTCATCTTCTTAGGATTTTTCTATAGTTTCTTGAAAAAGCATCCTATTAAGTTCATCTTGTATGGCTTGATCTTCATCAGATACTGTATTGGTTGGTTGAGCAGTACTTTGTTCCTTATTAGTAACTGCAGGTTCTTTATCAGGAACATCTTCTGGTCTAACATTGACTCCATGAACAATGTACTGTGAATCATCTTCTTTGTGATTAGCTTGGTTTTCTTCTCTAACAGGCACATAATTCATAGATGGAGTGAACTTGAGATCAAGATCAAACATCCAATCAGGACCTTTTCCTCTCTGAGGTTCTTTATCTTCCAAAAATTCAACATGAAGACAATCTTGAACCTTTTTGGTACTCCTGTTATATACTCTAAAACCTTTGCTATTTGTACAGTAACCTAATAGATATCCTTCATCTGACTTACCATCAAATTTTCCCAGAGAATCAATGGTATTTAGAATAGTCAGAGGACAGCCAAAAGGTTTTAGAAAACGAATGTTTGGTTTCTTTCCCATGAGCAGCTCATATGGTGTCTTCATCTGAGGTTTAGTTACAGATACTCTATTTAAAACATAGCAAGCAGTACTTATAGCTTCAGCCCAAAAGAGAATAGGTAATTGTGAATCTGCAAGCATTGTTCTAGCTGCTTCTATCAATGTCCTGTTCTTTCTTTCTGCAACACCATTCTGCTGTGGAGTTCTAGCAATGCTAAACTCTCTCTTGATCCCTTTCTTGGCACAGAATTCATCCATATGCTTGTTCTTGAATTCTGTTCCATTATCACATCTAATACCTCTTACTTTGAGTCTCAATTGGTTTTCAAGGGCTACTATCAGGTCATGGATAGCATCAAAGGTTTCATCTTTGAATCCCAAGAAAAAGACCCAACTAAATCTGCTACAATCATCTGTCACAACCAAGCAGTACTTCTTTTTGTTTAAACTCTCTACTGAAACTGGTCCAAACAGATCCATGTGTAGCAACTCCAAAGGTTCTCTAATAACTCTGTCCTCAAGCTTCTTACATGAAGCTTTATGTTGTTTACCCTTCTTGCAAGCCAAACATGAATGATCAGTCTTGAATGTTTTGGAAGGTAAACCTCTAACTAAATTGCCTTTGACCAGCTAGTTGATGTTCTTGAAATTTACATGACCTAGTCTTCTATGCCATAGATGTGCTTCTTCCAATGATGCCTTGGCTACTAAACATGTTGCTCTTTCAGCAGAATTGAGACTCTTTAAGTCTAAACTGTACACATCATTGGTTCTTGGTACTTTCAATGTTACCAAGTGATCATCAACAAACTTGAACTCAGGAGAGAGAATAAGACATTCTGTATCAGTGAACAGAATGGGGTACTTCTTGTCACAAATCTGAGAAACTGACAAAAGATTGAACTTGAGCTCCTTCACATATCTAACATTCTCAAAATCAATACATCCAGCCTTGATGGTTCCTTTGCCAGTGATTCTCCCTCCATCAGGATCATTACCAAATGCAACTTTTCCTCCATAATATGCCTTAAAATCTGACAGGATCTCCTTGTCCCCTGTCATGCTGCCAGAGCAACCACTATCAACAATAATATGATCTTTAAGCTCCTCCTCTGGGTTGCCCTGCACAGTAAAAGAAAAGGGTTAGTTTCTTTTAGGAACCCAAGCCATTACTGACTTGTGTTCCCCTTGTGGAGTGACATACTTGAATTCCTTCAGTATGTAATCTCCACTGGTTTTAAAGGCATGGTCAATGATTTTTTGCTTTGGTCCCATGTCCTGTGTTGTATTATCAACAACACTCCCTGTTTCACCCTTATTTGATGAAAGTACTGCTTGTTCCCCATCAGTACTTTCTTTCTTAACCCAATTACGTTTGACTTTAGGTTTCTCTGATCTAGGTACTCTTCTTGAGGTGTAAGACCTTTTAGATTTATATGAAGTGAATCTCTTAGGTCTTATATGTGAAATAGTGTTAGCAGTACCATGATTGGGTGAAAACTTAGCTGTACTTTTAGAGGGTACTGCTTGAGAAACCTTAGACTTATCAGTACTTGAGGGTACTGATGGTTTTGAAAAAGGTCTTTTCTGGTGAGGGTACCTATAATCTTTAGAGAAATTACTATGGTTAACCCTATTTGAGTGATTCCAAACTGGTCTAGTCTCCCTTGGCTTATGGTTGGCAGGTCTATTCTTTGGGAACTGACTTAAGTATTCTGAGTGAAAGTCACAGTGCTTAATCAAATGATCAGGACTATAGCGTACATAACATAATTTTCGCTCCATATTCCCAAATCCTCTACTATGATTAAAAGGTTTCCTATATTTAGTAGTATTTTGAAAAGTTTCTCTTGGAGGTACTGCTGAATGTCTATCAGTACTTTGAAAAGATTTTGGAGGTACTGCTTGTTTTTGAAAGGCTGTAGGAAACTTTTGATCATTACCCCTTTGAACATCATCCTTGGGTTTCTCAGAACTAGATTGACCAGTAAGCTTCTTCCTAAACTCTAAGTTGTCTATTCCATAACTAGAAACATCTGTCCTAGGTGGTTGAAGCCTACCTGTAGGTGCAGGAACTGAGTGATACTCCTTATCTTTCTTAAACTCAGGAGGTGATTTACTAATTGGTTCCTCATTCCTAGATGTGTTTTCTTCTGAGCTAGTAAGTTCATCTTCACTAGTTGAGATTTCCTCTGAACTAATTGGTTTCTTGTCACTAGGTGGAATCTCATCTGAACTACTATCCTCAACACCATAACCTAGTCCAGCTTTACTGTTTATTCTTCTTTGTTTTTCAACAAATTGAACATGTGATAGACCAGCCTATTTAATACTAGCAAGTTTTTCTAACAAAGCATCTCTTTCCTTAGTAATCTTTTCTAATTCAGACACCTTACATCCTAACTTCCATTCACTTAATTTTAATTGATAATCTTGTTGCTCATATTTTTCTCCCCAAGCCATTTCATTATTTTTATGTGTTAATATTTTGGCTTCCATTGACTCTAAAGTTAATTGATAACCAGCTACCTCAGACCTAGCTGTTCTACAATTATCTCTTTCAGTCACATAGTCTTTAAGCAACTTTTGATACATATCATTACACTTAGAGCATACCTCAGAGACATTGGATGAACTTGGTGAAGTAGCTACCATGGCAATCTGAACAGGTTCATCTTCATCCTCCATGCTCCAGTCAAAGCTTCCAAGACCATCTCTTGATTCCAAAGCAGCATATCCTGGTTCCTCATCAAAAGCTGTGCTCCAATCAAAGTCTTCCATTGCAACCATAGAATAGGTTACAGGTTCATCATCAAATTCATTGCTCCAGTCAATCTCAGCTAGATTTTCTTGAGCCACCAAAGCTTTTGTGTTTGATTCAGTAACAGGAACCTCTTTTCTTTCAACCTTGGGTTGTTCAATCATTCTGTTTGCTTGATATTTTGCAAACTTGCATTCCCTTGCAAAGTGCCCAAGCTTTTGACAATTGAAGCATTCAATCTTGGATTTGTCAAAAGTTATACCCTGTTTGGCTTTGAAATCAATTCCCCTTCCTGTCTTGTTCATGAACTTCTTGATCCTTGCAGTGATCATGGCAACTTGCCATCTTATGTCAATTTCCTCTAAAGCATCTTCTTCAATCTGCAACAAGTCTTCTTGATAGGTAACAGGTAGAGTGGCTTGTTGAGCAAAGAAAGAACATACAACATCATCAGAGTTGGTTTTGTTTGTTGGTGATGGGGAGGTGGTAGTAGTGGTTGTGCAAACGTGCTGTGTATCACCAACAATACTTTGAGAAGGATAAGCAGTACTTTTAGTAGAAGTACTGCTTCTGTTTTCAGAAGACACAAAAGCTATGTTGTGAGTTTTCTGAGAACTGTGACCATTCATCTCTTGCTCGTACACCTTCAAATTGTTGTAGAGATCATCAAAGTCCATAGACTCCAATCCAGGTTGTCCTCTAATCATAGTAGCAACCACATGCCAGACAGATGGCAAACTCCTTAAGAACTTCAAGTTTGCATCTTCAACAGATACCTCTGCTCCATACAGTTCTAGCATACTAAGTAGATTTTGGAATCTGTCATAGGCAGCATCAAGACCTTCTCTTTCACCAACAGTGAAAGTTTCAAACTGCTGCTTCAATAAGTTTCTATGCATCTTCTTGGAAGCATCATTACCTCCAAATCTTGTCTTGATCGCAGCCCACAATTGCTTTGCATCCTTAGCATCATGGAACTTTAGTAGGTGACCATCAGGAATAGCAGACAACAGTATGTTGAGAGCCTTATCTTGATTTCTCTTTGTAGCTGCTGGCAAGGTTGGTTTAGGTTGTCCTTCAACTTCTACAGGTTCGTCAAGAACAACATTACCATTGACAATCACATCCCATAGAGCATGGTCTGTAATAGCAAGGTACTGCCTCATCTTCATGCTCCAGAGATCATATTCTCCCTTCTTGATGATAGGAATTCTGAGTGAGGTGATGGATGGGATTGGTGCAACTTCAGTCGTCATCGTTTAGGGTTTGTTGTTAAATCGGTTTTAAGGGTTTCTTCTTAATCAGAGTCTCCACACAAGCTCTGATACCACTTGTTGGATCGATATACTCTGACCAAACTAACTTGTAGCTTGTTTAAGGGTTTAGCAACCTTGGATAAATCCAAAACTACTAATATTGAAACGCTGATATACTTTGTTAAGTATGCGGAATCTACTTCAACAAAGCTAAGAAGAATTAACACAAAACTTTGATTATATTAAACCTTGAACCTGCTTACTTTACACAGATTCACTAACAAACTCTAAACACTAATACTCTAATAATCGACTAATACTTTTCTCTAAAATCTCATATGTCTAATGCCAACCTAGGGATCCTTTTATAGGCACAAGGAAAACCCTAGTCGGTTTACAATACTTGAACGACAAGTAATTCTAATTATAGTCTAATAATAACTCTATGAACATTCTAGAATTACACATTAATCCTTAAACGTATTTGCATATCAGTCCTTTAACTTTAGCAGTACTTTGACTTCTTTAGAACATGAGCAGTACTTTGACTTCTTATCGAGCAGTACTTTGACTTTCTTCATGTAGCAGTACTTTGTAGCCCAACATTATTTTTGAAGGTAAAACGACATCTTTCAAAATGGCGCCGCTGCCGGGGAGTTGGTGTAATGACTTGCGTTAGTTGAGCTGAGTTAGTGCCTTAGTTTTTATTAAACTAAGGAAAAAAAAAACTCATTTAAAAAAATATTCCTCTCATTCCTCTCAACTGTTTAATTCTATTTCTCTTACCCTCTTATATTTGTTTAATTCTTCACTATGTCTTCTTCTTACCTTTATGGTTGTCAGTGGTGTGGGGGTCTTCATAATGGTGGAAATTGTCCCGGTTGTAGCATGATAGAATCGGGAAACGGCTTTGTGTATGACCAAAATCCCTATTCTTACCATGAAACAACCGACTTCTTCCACCAGCCCCCACAAAATGAGATGCAGACATACTCGTGTGAGTCTTGTGGAGGTAGGCCTCACCATGGTTTTGATTGTCAAACAGGGAACATGCTTGTCTATGAGCAGGTTCCGTGTAACAATCAAAATTTTGGTTTTGACCAATATCCATATTATTCACC
Organism: Artemisia tridentata subsp. tridentata; assembly: GCA_021014915.2. NCBI lineage: Eukaryota > Viridiplantae > Streptophyta > Magnoliopsida > Asterales > Asteraceae > Artemisia > Artemisia tridentata. The sequence goes on along the minus strand of CP139503.1, from coordinate 43,027,260 downwards.
GAGTTAGTCACATCAGTTTTACTGTTGTGAGTTCTGTGGAGGTCCCAACTATAGTTCTGATTGTCAAACTAGGAACCCGCTTGTAAATGAGCCTAATCCTTGTAACAATTATGACTTACCATATTTTGACCAACCTCCACAGTACTATATTGATCAGTCACCCCCTCAGGATTTAGAAATGTCACCTAATATGTTAGAATTTGACCGACTTTCTAAACTTCTACAAATAGAAATTGACCGTCTTCAGGAGAATGTTCTTAGAACTCAAATGCCCAATCCCCCTGTTGACCATGTAGAACCTGAGGATAGTGATGATGATACGGAGGTGATTTTTGACGAGGAGCAATTTTTAAGACAACAAAGTACCGCTCAAGTCACACCTCCATCTCTTGCATACATACCACCACCACCTTGCCCTTCTACCATGGAACCTTTTAATACCCTCATAATGGGGGATGAGGATATTAGCACTGCTCCCGCAAGGGAAAATGACAAATTTATGAAGTCAAGTGTTGATGATCTTGTCCCAATCCCAAGAGTGTCTAAGGTTGTAACCTAGGTTTTCAAGATCGGGATCCTACCTAGGATCGTTTTCGTCTTTGCAAGATCGTGATTGTAAGATCGGATCGGGATCCTAAGATCCTACTATAATGCTATTTTTTAATAATTTTTGTAATATTATTTAAATCTACAAATTATTATATATTATAAACATTAAATTATATGATCATTTCATGAAAATATTGTCCTAAATTATGAATATAGAATATTTAAGAAGAATTACATGTTGTTTTTAAATTATATAAAAACATAAATCATAAATTTGTAGTTTTTTAGTTTAACGTTCGAGAAAAGTAAGATTGGTTCGGAGTAGATCTTAAGATCCTATGGTCAAGATCGGGATCCTATAAGATCATAAGCTTGTTAAGATCCTACGTAGGATCCGGATCATTTTTGCTTTGTAGAATCGTAAAATCGTAAGATCCTAAGATAAGGATCGGGATCTTAACAACTATGTTGTAACACCCCCCAAATCGGTACAGCGGAAGCATACAGGTCGTGGGGTGCTACTCAACTGTTATCACATCACAAGGTAAAAAGAATGGTTTTACTTAAGCCGTTTTAGACGAAATTTCATAATTAAAAACATTCAATTTACATCATTCAAAAATAGTGCGGAAAATATTGGTCCATAAAAGGATTAAAGCCTTCCCAAAAAGGTTTTCATAGTCATCTATGATCATGCTATGCCATTCGCCAAGCCCCTCCAAAGTAAGTCATACAACAAGAAGATCTAACACCTCAGATAAAACATGCTAAAAGTCAATACAAAGGTTGAGTGAATTCAGAGGTTTAAAAGTAAAGTAGTTGATCACAAGATTTGAAGTTTAAGAGAAAGTGGGTTACGTTGTTATACACCCGTAAGTTCAGTAATTACCATTGCACTAAGCTCATGACACGCAAAACGTTAACCGGCATCATTAACATTGATGTAAGTTGACAGTAACTGCGGAATTATAAAAACATTTGCCCTCAAGTAGATAGTTTGCCAAATACCTAGGTAACTCGAATATAGCACATCACATGTTACCGTCCCTGGTCAACATGGCGGGTTAGTCATTCCTATAGGACTATACACTATATTCACGCTCACTCGCAAGTGATTAATGGTGCATGATCAAGGGACTTGTTTGTGGCAATAGCGGTACTTAGTGCTTATAAAATGTTCAGTGAAGTCTTTAGTTCAAAGTATAGTTTTCAAGCAATTGTGATCATAGTAAAAACAGTAGCACGTATCTCACCCCAAGTAGTTTACAAAACAGTTAAGATAAATAAGAGTGGGGCTATGAACTCACCTTAGTATGTAGCAATGGAGATGTCACAACTAGCATCAAGTAATGAAACACAATGGTATCAATAGTATGGGCACAACGATACTGGATCGGCACAACCTAATAAGTATATAGTTATCTCATAGTATGTTTTGTAAAGTAAAGGAGTTTCGAAAGATAATGTGTCTTAGTTGTCATGGAATACTGGTTTCAAAGTTCGTAAAAAAAAGGTTTAGTTTCAATGTCGATGAAAAGAAGTAATCATGTGTATCTCGTGTGGTTTTTGGAAAATATAGTTTCAAGATTAAATCACGTTATGACGATAAAAGTTGACGAACACAATCAAACAATTAGAAAAGAATGAAGAAAAGGAGTAAAACGTTCTCGTGTAGAAGTCGTAAAATGTACAATCAAACAGTAACTCACACCAAAACGAATAGAATAAAAAAATGAACGAATAAACGGTATCGAATGAATATAAGACTAAAGATAAGTCGATGAATGAGTTGGATGTTTACCCCGTATCCCAAAATGTAATTTTATATATATTTGGAAAGTTGTTTTGTATAAATTTAAATATTTTTGATATGTTTATAAGTTTACAAATGTTGTAAGGTTTTATAAACTTTGGCGTAACGCTTCCGTTTATATTACGTTCCCGAGTTAACGTGAATATTTGTAAACAAGTTTTATTACAAGTTTTATAAGTTTAGTATTCGGCTTATCAGATAATTTGTGTCTGTTTGGGTCCTAATATATTAAGCTCGCATCGAGTCCAACATATTATTCCGTCTCTTGTATCAAATCATACAATAAGTCCTACAGCCAATATCGTAAATCCGATAACGGTTACAAACAATGTCCAAATTAACTAAATTATTACAATGATTTTCAAATACAAATATTCCGTGGCAAAACCACAGTAATACTCCAATAGCATCCAATCATCATCGATCACGAAAACAAAACAAAGATTAAGTTAGTAAGCGAGACAAATATAAAAACAATTAGAAAAGTATATATAAAAAGGGAAACTAAAACAAGTAACCCAAATACATTGGGCTTCGGCCCAATGCTCCATACACACCCACATACTCACTTTGGGCTTACTAGCCCAAAAGACTATGCTAAATCCAAAACAGACACACGTATTGTAGGATCGAGTACTTCGAGCTTGATTGAGCTTGGTATAAACAAGAACCTCTGTATGCAATACAAGTGTTTATGCGGAAACTAAACAGCAAGTATAATAAAGAAGAAAACTCTAAAGGACAATGATCCTCTATGGATCAAACTATGAACTAAGAATTGTTTATTGAATATTGAAAACGTTAAAGGCGTACATAAACTCATAGACGGGTTTATCTTTTATACTAACAAGATGACCTAACCCTAACCCGTTCTACAAGAAAACGTGTGAAGAGATAAACGAGATCTCTACTAAAAATAAATCTTAACAAACATTCTAAATATACGGATAACAAACAATACTATCCGTAGTAACAAACACTAGCGGCAGAAACAAGATAACACTGTCGGCAGCAATGAGCTTGCAGCAGGAACCAAAGCTATCGGCAGGAACCAGCTTAACACTATCGGCAGCAACAATGAAACTCTTATTTCCCAGAGATCCTAACAATCCTCCCCTAATCTTGAGGTTGACTAGGTTAACCTGCAAGATTCCAATGTGATAGAGCTTGTAACTTCTCAGGCTTGAGGACTGTGACTTCGCAGCAACAATTAGTAGTAACCAGCAGCAAAATCCTTAACTTGCAAGATTTCAGCCTCTATAGCATCCAGCAGCAACTTCAATAGTTCAGCAGGAATAGGAAATCTTCATCTAAACATGTATACTGGTCACCATTACATTCACTTGAACTTGGCTGCTACTTATGACAACATGTACATCAAATCACTTAAGTTTCATACTATTCTCATCACATCCAGGTGTGTTAACTCCTGTGAGAGGTGAATCATTGAAAATTAATGGATTTGATGTCTCTTTACCAATAGCCATCACTACTGGAGTAGCCAATGTTTAGGTGTGTTAGATCATGGTACATTGATAACCATCTGATTTATTAGCAAATCAGCAACTATAAACGGATTTGACTTGTCTTTACCTGTAGCCGTTTGCTCAGGACTAGCCAATTCTTTGGTTTCAACTGAACCTTGGTGAATTGAATACCAAATATGGATACCAATTGTCTTTACCACAAACCATACTTTTGTGGACTAGCCAATTCTTTGGATCCCATAAAGGGTTACATCCATGGTGAATTGAGAACCATTTTCAACTCTCAGGAATGAACCATGGGTGAGTTGAAGTACCCTATAGCTTTGAGCAAGCTATTACAGCTATCAACGGATTTGATTATCACACCAGAGCCGTACCCTCATGGTGAGCCAACTCTTTCTTGTCTGCAAGACATGGTGAGTTGAGCACCATTTATTGTGCAGGTGTAAACACCAACACTGTACCTGCAAGGTGTTGCTCAAAACCACTTATTAGCACACAAAATATACAATTTTTTTTTTTTTTTTTTTTTTTTTTTTAAAAAAAAAAAAAAAAAAAAAAAAAAGAAAAAAAAAAACAGAAACACACCAAAAGAAAAGAAAGAAAATAAGAAAAGAAACCAAGAGAAAGAAAAATGTACAACAACAACAAGAACAATCCTCCCCTTAATCTGCAATCCTCCCCTTAAGCTCAGTATCTAGGGATTTACCATCCCAATATGGACCACCAAATGTTTAAACCTTGGTCCATCAAAAGCCTTGGTCAGCAGATCAGCAACATTATCATCTGTATGAATCTTAACCACCTGAATAAGATGCTTCTCATAAGCATCTCTTATGAAATGGTGTCGAATCTCAATATGCTTTGTCCTTTGATGATAAACAGGATTCTTAACAATACACATGGTACTTTGATTATCAATAAAAATCTTAGTGTTCATGTAGTTGAACCCATAATCCAACAACTGATTTTGCATCCAAAGTACCTGTCCACAGCAACTAGCAGCAGCAACATACTCTGCCTCAGTAGAAGATGTAGCCACTATAGTCTGCTTCTTGCACTGCCAAGAAACCAACCTCTGACCCAGAAACTGACAACCACCAGTAGTAGACTTCCTATCAAAGTTAGCCCCAGCATAATCACTATCACTATAGCCTTCCAACACAAAAGGAGAATCTTTGGGATACCAAAGTCCCATCTTTGGCTGTCCTCTCAAATACTTGAAGATTCTCTTAACTGCATTTAGGTTAGAAGTCAATGGTGTAACCTGATGTCTAGCACATGCACCAACTGCAAACATGATATCAGGTCTTGAAGCTGTCAAATACATGAGTGATCCAATCATGGATCTATAAAGATGAACATTAACAGCAGCATCAGGTTCATTATTGGACTTAGGCTTTGGACGTTCAAAAGGAGTTGTAGCAATCTTCACATTTTCCATATCAAACTTCTTAAGCATGTCATAAACATACTTCTCCTGGCAAATAAAGATCCCATCTGGTTTCTGCTTAACCTGAAGACCCAAGAAGAAAGTCATTTCACCCATAGCACTCATCTCAAATTCACTCTTCATCAATTCTTCAAATTCCCTGCACCAGGCTTCATTAGTTGAACCAAAGATAATATCATCTACATAAACTTGTACCAGAATGATATCTTTGAAGTTCTTTCTGATAAAAAGAGTTTTATCAATAGTCCCTCTTCTATAACCATGTTTAAGCAAAAAGGCTGATAACCTTGCATACCAAGCCCTTGGTGCTTGATGAAGACCATAAAGCGCTTTAACCACTTTGTAAACCAAATTAGGATTCTGAGGATCCACAAATCCCTATGGTTGAGTAACATAAACCTCTTCCTCAATCCTGCCATACAAAAATGCACTTTTTACATCCATCTGATATACTACAAACCACATAAAGGAAGCAAAAGCCAAAAACAATCGGATAGCTTCAACTCTTGCCACTGGTGCAAACACTTCATCATAATCAATCCCCTCTTCTTGTCTATGACCTTGAGCTACTAATCTAGCCTTATTTCGAACCACTATTCCCCTAGCATCCCTTTTATTCTTTAGAATCCATTTAGTCCCAATAGCATGCTTTCCTGCAGGTAAAGGTACCAACATTCATACTTTCTGATTCTGGAACTGCTGCATCTCCTCTTGCATAGCCTCAACCCAATCATCATTAGTAAGAGCTTGAGCTATGCTAGTTGGTTCAACTTGAGATAAGAAACAAGCATACAGACAATGTAAATAATCAGTATGATTGCTCCTCAACTGATCCTGTATATAACTGAGAAAAGCAGACTCTCCAAACTTGGGTTGATGAAGTTTACTTCTTGTCTGAACAGGGGAATTAATATCTCCAAGAATCAAAGACTGAGGATGAACAGTATTGATCCTCTTGGTAGCAATGGGATTGACTTCAATGGAGGATGCCTGATTAGTAATGGAGGGGTTGAAGTCATCATCATAAGAAGAAGAAGAGAAAATGCCAGTTATGGACTGATGATGAGGATCATTCAGCTTATCTTTTGAAGAGACCGAATTTCCAAGATCAGAAGGAATTGGAAATCTTTCAGGGGAGTTATCAATACCCAAAGTATCAACAGATGGAGAAGTCACAGGAAAATCAGCAGGAACAGAGACATCAGCAGAAACATTAGAAGGTTCGGCAGGAACAGATCCACTTTCAGCAGGAATGGTATCCGCAGGAACATGAATACCACCAGATGAATTCAGTTGTCTTCTAACTTCAGCTTCAGCCTTTCTCAGAATCTCCTCTGTCTCTTTAGAAAACCCAGAATCAATCATCTCAGCAGCTCTTTTGGCATTAAACTCTTGTCTTTGAAGCCTAGCAAGATCTTCTGCATAACTAGAATCACCTCCAGCCATATCAAAAGAATCTTTGAGCTTTGAACCTGAAATGTTGTTAGAGGGAAAAGAAGGAACAACTATAGGTCGTTCATCACTCTCTACATCAGAATCATCATCCGAGGTACCTGCATTGTTAGTTTGAGAAACATTTGTACCAGCAGATAGATTTGATTTGAATCTATTATAACCTAAGGTGTCAGATAGATAATCCAGATCAAAGTACCACTCTGGACCAGCACCCTGCAAATTAGGTTTATCTTCAAGATATCTTAAGTTGAGAGTCTCTTCTATTCTCTTAGAGGACAGGTTATAAACCCTATAGGCTTTACCATGAGCAGAATATCCAACAATAAACCCTTCATCAGCCTTTCCATCAAACTTGCCTAGGTAATCACTAGTGTTCAAAATAGTGACATGACATCCAAAAGGCTTAAGGTAACTAATGTTTGGAACCTTCCCAGACAAAAGTTCATAAGGTGTTTTATTATGAGGACTAGTAATAGATACCCTATTCAACACATAACAAGCAGTGCAAACTGCTTCAGTCCAAAACATAGTGGGCATCTTAGATTCAGCTAACATAGTCCTAGCTGCCTCTATCAGGGTCCTATTTTTCCTTTCTGCAACCCCATTTTGTTGTGGAGTTCTAGCATTACTATAGTCCCTTTTTATCCCCTTAGACCTACAGAGTTCAATAAGATTAAAATTCTTAAACTCTGTGCCATTATCACACCTTATAGACTTAACCTTTCTATTTAGCTGATTTTCTATTAAGGCAATAAAATCCCTAAGAACTGGATAAGTTTCATCTTTAGTACCCAAATAGAAAGTCCAAGAAAACCTGCTAAAATCATCTGTAATCACCAGGCAGTAGTTCTTATGGTCAATACTTCTGATAGAAGCAGGACCAAAAAGATCCATATGAAGAAGCTGCAAAGGCTCAGAAATGGTGCTCACAGCAGTTATGGCCTTGTATGATGCTTTGTGCTGCTTTCCTTTGTTGCAGGCAACACAATTGTGCTCATTAGAGAAGATCTTCAAAGGAAGCCCTTTCACCAGACCATTCTTAGCTAGCTTGTTAATGGTCTTGAAATTCACATGTGCCATTCTTCTGTGCCATTTATTAGATTCATTCACAAAAGCTTTTGCAACCAGACAAGCAAGTGACCCCTCAGGCTGAACATCACTAAGATTGAAGCTATAAAGATTGTAAGTCCTAGGAACTTTAAGTTCAACCTGACTTTCATCAGGCAACTTGAAGTCTTTGGACAACACAAAGCAATCATTTTCAGTGAAGAGTACACTGTTCTTCTTGTCACAGATTTGAGAGACAGAGAACAAATTGAAGTCTTGGAGTTCCTTCACATAAAGCACATCTTCAAAGTCCAGCTTGGCAGTCTTGATAGTTCCCTTCCCAGAAATTATTCCATCTCCTCCTCCAAATGTCACAGTACCTCCATTCAAAGGTACAAAGTCATGTAATCTTTCCAAATTCCCTATCATACTCCTGGAACATCCACTGTCAATAATTCCAACATCTTTACTTCTAAAAGGAAAATCCTGAGAAAAAGAATACATATACAACATTAGATACAAGAGAGACTCAAGCCATTGCTGACTTGAGCCTGCCTAGTGGATCAATAAGAATTAAACCCTGGAGATTGATGAGATCCACCATTGATCTTGGACCCCATTTTCATATGTTGGTTATTGATTTTCCAAGAACAACCTGCTGAGGACTTAACAGCAGTTTTCCATCTTGCCCCTCCCTTGTGCATGGTGTCAAAACAAAAACAGGTCTCAAATCATTTTGAAAGTAAGTACTAGTAGGTCTGCTGAAAGGTCTAGCAATATTGCTTCTCCAACCAGCAGGATTGATCTTGCCGGCAGGAACAGGATAAGCAGCAGGAACAGGCTTATCGGCAGGAATGAACTTTTCAGCAGCAACAGGCTTACCAGCTGAAACTGGCTTGCCATAAGCAACTGAAGTTCTCCTTGCTGCTTGTGGAATATAAGGGGGAATTTCATTAACATTTTTCCATACAGACCTATTTTTACAAGCATATACACCCATCTGTTTTTCATAATAGTCACAATCTTTAATAAGATGATCATAACTACGACACACAAAGCAAGATTTCTTTCTAGGGGACTTTTTCTTAACAATAACTTTCTCATTGCAAACAGAATTATTCAAACCAACACATGAAACAAAATTATCCTTAACAGAATTGAAATCACAACCATAATTGTTTGAAACAGAACCACAACTAGAATTGTTCGAAACATAACCATAACTAGAAACATTATTGATTTTAATACTATCAAAAGAAATATCTTCAAATGCAGCTGTCTTTAAGTGAGTTTCATCAGTAGCTACTTTTGAGGAGAGATCTTCTGACTTTATTGAAGCTGACTTGTCACTTGATCCACATGTGGCATAGTCATTAGTCTTGATTTCTGAAGATTTGTCACTGTAAGAACAAGAGACAAATTCATTAGAGTCACAATCAAGATTAGGCAAGTCCTTTGCCTGTTTGCCATAGATCATTTGTGAATCATCAAAGTCATCAAAAGGATTAGCAAGTTTAAATGTTCCAGTTATGGGTGGAGGAACAACATTCATTCCTCCTTCCTTTACATACTTTACAGGTTTTCTGTAATCTACAGGTTCAGGGTCAAAAACACTATATTCATTCGGGTCATAATATTGATTTGGCCCTATCAGGTCACCATACCCTAAACCTCTTTTAGTTTTGGTAGACATAGAACTATCAATAAGCTTATAAAGGTTTTTGGATGATTCTTTCCACTTTTCAAATCTAGCTAAGGAACTATCTAGTTTAGACTGCAAATCCTGATTTTCTAGCACTACCTTAGCTTTTTCCCTTTCAGAATGTTTAAACTCATTAATAGCATTTTTTAAATCTCTTTCCAAAACCTTTATTTTTACTTCATAAGCAGAGTGTTGTTGTTGATACCAGACCTTTTGTTGTTCTAATGTTTTAACAGCCTTTTTATGAGCCTTAAGTTGTATAAAATTATCCTTATTTTCACTTTCAATATCATCAAATTCCTATTTCAATTTAGCATATATAGGAGCACAACCAAATGGGCAGTTTTGTACCTGAGATGGATGACCCATCATTGCAAACTGACCAGCCACTTGTTTCTTCTCACCGTATCCAGCTATCATCCCATAGACCTTATCTGCTCCACTTGCAACAAACTTCTCATGTTGCTCCCAGTCCACCATTGCATCCACAGATACCAATGCCTTGGGGTCCTCTGAGTCCAGCTCTTGAATTTTGAAAGCAGAATATCGAACTTTGTCATCTACCTTCTTGTCTGTACATTCCCTAGCAAAATGTCCTGTTTGAGAACATTTATAACACCTCACCTTCCTTCTGTCAAACCTGGCAGGCTCCTGTCCATCAAAATTGACCCTTCTTCCTGCCTTCTTTTCAAACCTATCCAACTTCAACGATATCATAGCCACCTGCCATCTTAAGTCCATCTCTTCCAGATCCAATTCATCAACCTGATTAAAATCATCATACACAATCTTCTGCTGTGTTGTACTTTCAGCAACAAACGAATGAAGCACATCCACTACAAGATTATCAGATCTGGTCTGAGCTTTTGGTGTGGCAGATGAGTAGGAGATTGATGATGTTGATAGAGTTGGACTGTTTCCATATGATGCTTTGTTAGGACCAGAGTTACTAACAAAAGCAGTATGGGTTGGAGTATGGGGTGTATAGGTGGAATACCCTTTGATATCAAGTTCAAGGGTTTTCAACTTGTTGTACAGATCATCAAAGCTCATAAAGTCCAGTCCTCCTTTGGCCTTGAGGGTTATGGAAACCTGCGACCAGGATGGTGGCAAAGCCCTCAGAAACTTGGTGTTGCAGTCTTCATCATCCGGCCTAGCTTTCAACTGGTTGAGTTGACTCAGGATCTTGTGGAATCTGTCATACCCTTTGTGAATCCCCTCAGCCTCAGAAATCTTGAATTCCTGAAACTCTTGCTTGAGCATAGACTTTCGCATCTTCCTGGATTCATCATTCCCTCCAAATCTGGTCTTTACAGCATGCCAGATCTTTCTAGCATCATCCAAGTGATGAAAATCACTCATATGATCCTCTGGAATAGCTTGAAGTAGAAGAGTTCTTGCCTTGGTTTCCCTTTGAACAGCAAGGTGTTCCTCTGCTGTAACAGGTGGCTCTATATAAATATTGCCATCATCATCCCTTCCAATATTCTTCTTGCTATTTCCCTTAAGAATCACATTCCACAGATTGTAATCAGTGTTCGTGATCCAATACTCCATTCTCATAGCCCAGACTTCATACTCATCTTTCTTCAGATATGGGAATTTAGCATTGTTGGTGGACATAGTGGTGACGATCTGTGTTTGGACTTGTGAAGTTTCAGGTTTGGTTTGGTGATCCTCCGGGTTAATGACATTGGTTTGAGGGATTTCGCCTTCCATTGAACGAGGGTAAAAAGATATGAAATCGAACTTTTTCTTCTTTATCAGAGATCCTTACCAGGCTCTGATACCACTTGTAGGATCGAGTACTTCGAGCTTGATTGAGCTTGGTATAAACAAGAACCTCTGTATGCAATACAAGTGTTTATGCGGAAACTAAACAGCAAGTATAATAAAGAAGAAAACTCTAAAGGACAATGATCCTCTATGGATCAAACTATGAACTAAGAATTGTTTATTGAATATTGAAAACGTTAAAGGCGTACATAAACTCATAGACGGGTTTATATTTTATACTAACAAGATGACCTAACCCTAACCCGTTCTACAAGAAAACGTGTGAAGAGATAAACGAGATCTCTACTAAAAATAAATCTTAAAAAACATTCTAAATATATGGATAACAAACAATACTATCCGTAGTAACAAACACTAGCGGCAGAAACAAGATAACACTGTCGGCAGCAATGAGCTTGCAGCAGGAACCAAAGCTATCGGCAGGAACCAGCTTAACACTATCGGCAGCAACAATGAAACTCTTATTTCCCGGAGATCCTAACACGTATACCACCCAATCTCACTAACAGTTTTGTTTTTATACCAAATTAAGGTTTTGACAAAAGAAACGAGACTAGTGTGGCTCGACCTCGAGACCACACATACTCATTTAAGATCACCCGACAACAAGTCTCACCCTACGGCAAGGCTCACCCTATGTGGGTTTGCCTAGCCATGTCCAAACCACAACGAGAGCACCTACGGGGTGCCTCGTTAGCTTTTCAATTACTCGACCAAGTTTATAACGACATGAATATAACCCAAAATCATTTCAACCACAAAGTTTATGACAAAAACCAAGTCGAGTCCCCCACGATACGACTTGTATCGTGGGTACACATCACGAGCACACCCCTTGGTGTGTCGCTTTAATCCACAATCAAACCACAACGACCCTAGTGGTCGCATCACACTAAAACGCAAGTAAATCAACCCATACATGGGTTTTGACCCAACCAATATGCACCGTTCAAACTGAAAATCCAGATTTAACAACTATAACAAAATCACAAAGTCATTAACCCACTGACACAATAACCACGGATACAAACTCAAACATAAATCGGATGACAAGTTACGCCGCGACTCGTAACGAGTCACGACTCACCCATACGGGTTAAACACCTCCACGAGAACAACAATAAATAAATAAACGACACTAGGACAATAAATAAACAATTTTAAAAATCCCAAACCGTGACCAAAACATAACTGATTCATCATAACTTTGAGAATAAAACTTATCCGTGACTTACACGAGTCACGGCTTTAAAATCAGTGAGTCGCAACGAAAACAACAGCAATATATATATATATATATATATATATATATATATATATATATATATATATATATATATATATATATATATATATATATATATATATATATATATATATATATATATATCAAACTCGGATTCAAATAGAAATGAAATAAAACACGATCCGGGTCAACTCAACCCACTGAGTTGACCCGGCTTAGTCGACTCGACTCGCCCGAGTGGAGTTGACTCAGTTTATATGTAACACCCCCAAAATATCGCAGTGGAATGTAATATCATTGGGGTGCTACTTATTAGTACAACGGTTATAATCATAGAAAATGACTCTAAATGAGACGTTTTTAAAAGTTTATCATTCGATCAAAATAAATATCAGAGTTTACAAGAGGTCCCAAATAGTTTTAATTTGCATAACATGTAAACATAATAGTCTTCAAGAGTTTATCGAATGATAATATTATGCAAGCCATCAAAACATTCTCTGTGCGACTTCGTGCTGGCCAGAAACCTTAAAACCTGAGATAAAACATGCTAAAAAGTCAACACAAAGGTTGAGTGAAATTCATAGGTTTATAAATAAATAATGGTCCACAAGATTTCAGAGTTAAAAATAATAATTGTAACGAATACAATTATGGGTAAATAATAATTATTGCTTTAAGCTCATGACAAGCAAACTGACTGAAGGTTCATAGAATGAACCAATGCCCTGAAAGGTAAATTGCCATTTTACCTAAATTTCAAATATAGTGCGTTCGGTTGTTTAGCCAATCAACACAAACGGGATTTGTCAATCCCAATAGGCCTATTCACAATATTCGCGTTCACCCGCAAGTGATTAATGGTTCATGATTCGTTAGGGTCTTTATTTTGGCAATATCGGTACTTTAACAATAATATTTTCTGATAAGCATACAGTTTAAAGCACTTGTGTCCAAATTGTAAAATAACATGTATCTCCCCCAATGGGTTTATAAACAATTTAAGAGTTAAAGTTGGGCTATGAACTCACCGAAAGCCAAGTGAACAATCAAACTGAATGACGTAATGAATAAACCGCAAGTGTCCTACGAGCAACCTAGACATATACGCATTTATCAAATTCTAAAATAATAAGGTAAGTATGTCCATATGCCTTATAGATTATTACTTCAATTATGCTTGGTACATAATATATAAATCAGTGTAAAGACAAGTCATAAGGGTTCGATTAAGTCCAATTGTTCAAATTAAGTCAAAAGGGTTCAAATTACTTCAAAAGTTCAAATTAAGTCAAAGAGTTCAAAAAATATTATATGGTTCAAAATCAAATTTAAGGGTTCCAAATATGTGTCATGAGTTCAAATTAGTTGTTCTTAAGTTTCTTTAGTCTATGAAAGGATTTACGGGTCTATTTCCGATAGTGGGTCCTACCACTTCGTTTTTTATGTAAAAATGGTCAAGTAGTGTTATTTGACAAGTTTCTAATAGTCCAAGGGTCATTTTTATAAGTTAATAACTTTTTACACATTTTGAGTCCAAAGCTGTTAGAATTTTAATAAAATTTCCGCACAAATCGAGTTGCCATTTCTAAACCGTAAAGGGTAAAATTATGAACTTTATATGCTTGGAAAGGTATAAATCTATATATCTCAAAAATAATGGCCTCACCTAAATGAGAACATCATAGAAAGGGTGAAATTACTAATTTACCCCTGTGTCTCTATGCAGGAAAATCCAGCCTGCAGTTAGGCTTACCAAAATGAGTACATCTTTTTATCTACAGATCCTACGGACCTAAAACAAACGGGAAACGTTTTATACATGTCTTAGCTCAAACTTTCATGGTTTGACCAACATAAGGTTCTGGGTAAAATTTTAGATTAATTGCCCTTTCAAAACTGATATACATTTCTGGATAACTTTTAGTGTAGATTTTCTCAAATATTCATCGTGACGAGTTAGGATGTAAGGTTCTTGGGGAAATGACCCTGATATATGTGGCTAACTCACCATATTTTTATTTAAGGTCCAATGTCTACTGATTAAATCAGTTTATTCCATTTTTACCCCATGTCAGAAAGTAGTTTTGTATGTCTAGTCCTTATTAGGTTTTCTAGTGATCTAGCATATGTACCAAGTATAACCAAGCATAATAAACTAATGAAACATATAAAATACATAAATTAACATGTAATCTCAGTAGTAAATGAAAAGTATGAGTGCTTGGTATCCTTACAAAGATTTAGTGGTGAAATGATGAGATTGATTGATGTTTATGGAGAAACAACTTGAGATCAAGACTAGAACTACAAGATCTTTAATCTATGATCAATAATTTAATGAAAATTTTGATGAAATGGGTGTTTAGGGCTGATTATACACGAAATTTGGAGAGGAGAACGTCGTAAGGGTATGTCTAAGTGGATACATGCAATTACATGCATTTCAAATGTACATGTGTCCTAGCACTATCTAACCAAGACACAAGTGTCTTTGGTGAATCATATGGCTGGCCACATAAGTGGTTTTGGGCTAGTGGTGTATTTTGTATAAGATTTGAGGTTGTAGTTTGATCCCGGTAATTGCAAACGTAAAGTTTTTAAGACGCGAAATGTAAAAATTGGGCAACATAAAAATACAAAACTTACAAAAATATTAAAACTTGACATCAAAACCTATTTTGATATTTTTGGTGATCTTTGAGCTTGTGGGGTGATTAATTGTTGTTTAAAAATTGCAAACGTAGACTGAAAATGCGCAAAACGCAAAATGTGCAAAGTTTAACTAAAATGGAAAAGTAAAAATGGGATATTTAAAATATGATTGTAACAAACCAAAGTGCATAAAAATAATTATACTGAGTATTGTTAGGTATCGGTTCGAGTTAAATGTACGTTTAACGGCGTACACAGAATAACCTATCTAGTTATCAATAAGAGTGAATTTACTTAAAATAAAAATATTAAGTAAAATTAAATAATTAAATAATGGCCTCAAAATTGTGAATTATTACAGTACCCAATCCTTAAAGGGAATCCCGTCTCGGGATTCAGTTCGAGTTAGATTTCGATGATGTGAGTGAAAAGGTGTGGATATTTTTGACGCATCTGGTCTTCTCTTTCCCAAGTGTATTTTGTAACTCGTCGAGAGTTCCAACGAATCTTGACATTAGGGATACGGCTCTGCTTCAGCCGCTTGACCTATCGGTCCATGATTTCTACAGGTTCTTCTATAAAGTGCAGTTTGTCATATATTTGAAGCTCCTTCAACGGAATGACAAGACTCTCTTCTGAAAAACACTTCTTCAGATTTGAAACGTGAAAAGTGTTGTGAATTTCTTAAAGTTCTTCTGGTAGTTCTAATTTGTACTCTACTGGGCCAACCCTAGCTAGGATCTTGAATGGCCCGATGTAACGTGGACTTAGCTTCCCACGTTTCCCAAAACAAATCACGCCCTTCTATGGAAAAACCTTGAGCATAACTATGTCTCCCACATTAAACTCCAATGGTTTGAGTCGTACATCGGCATAACTCTTCTGCCGATCTCTTGCAGCTTGCAGTCTGTTCCTGATTTGTACAATCTTCTCGGTCGTTTCACGAATGATTTCAGGACCCGTGAGTTGGACATCTCCAACTTTAGCCGAACAAATAGGTGATCGATACTTCTGACCATAAAGTGTTTCAAGTAGCGTTGTCTTGATACTGGTGTGATAACTTGGGGTTTGAGAAGGATTCGATTAATACCAATTGATTTTCCCAACTATTACTAAAATCAGTCACACATGCTATTGTCAATCTTAGGCAGGTCAGCTAGTATGTGAGTGTAGCGGTTGTTTTCGAGGTTTGATCCTAAGATTTTTTATAGGATTGCGCGTTCTCCTGTTTAGAGGCATTGATAAAAAAATTCCGAATTTTTTTTATTTTGAGTAAGCGTTTACACGAATTTGACCAACTCAATAATTCAAGAGACAATATTTCTTTGTTTGAGGTTAATAGTCGGGTAAAATAATGCTACCTTAAAAAAATTTAAAGTTTAGTAGAATGATTTTTTTTTATATTTTTAAATATGGTGTAAATAAGACAATTTCATAAAAATCAATGTTTAGCCGTTTCTTAACGTACAAAAGTTCGGTAAGGTTTGACTAAATTTTTTTTAACTTGTTAGAATAAGTATTTTAGAAAAATCACAACGAGTTTTAGGGTTAATATAAATGCCCTATATAAGTTCTCAAAGGTTTAAGGACAGAGTCTAGTTTCCAATGCTTGGCAGTATTGGGATGTATCATGACTTATACTGTTGTGCTAGTGGTCTAAAATTTAGTCATGGGGTGTTTTCCTTGGACACAACGTCGTAAGGGTGGTTGTACATTGATAGTCCAATCTAAGGTATCCATAACTTACAAGGGAAAATCTCATTATGCGGTGTGGAGAGGGTGAATTGTACATTGACGGAATAGTGTCAAGTCATTGTGTATTGTTATTCCTAGTAGTGGATAGAGACGCTTGATTCACCTCTAAGGTTTGGTTTAGTGAGCAACGGTGTTTTGGATCACTCTTGCGTTCCAGTCAGGCTAATATTCTCAAAGAATTAGTTGAAGGATTAGGCAATTGTCCCAAAGACAATTGCTCGGGTTGCTCCGTAAGGTCTTAAGAATTTTGTTAGGTTATAAGTCAGCCCATTGTATGTTCCTAGCCCTTGTCAAAAGTTTTATTGGTCTCTTCATTGCTTACTTCCATCGAGGGGTCTTCCTCGTATTGTTAAGATCTTATTACCATAAGGTATGCGGACGAGTTTCTCATCGTAAATGATTGTGGTATTTCAGCAACCACTCCATACTAAGAAAAAGCATGTCTATGTCTCAAGTTCGGTGGGCACTAGGTCGATGTCTTATGGGTATCTAGTAGATTTAGGGTGCAACCTAGAAATATGACATCGGTTCCTATTAGCAGTCAGATGGTTAGTTCGTTGTTACACTTAATACATAACGCGGAAGGTAAAGTCTTGAAGAATGCTATTGATTGCTACTAGCATTCAGTTGGTTGATTCAATAGCGTACTTAGTGTTAAATGCAGAAGGTATTGTTTCGATTAAGGGACTGGATGTAATCGTCATCACGATTGACACCGATTTTTAAAGTGAAGGTATTTCTTAGTCACCCTTAGGGTTATGAGTCATTCGGTAGTAATCGAATTTAGAGGTTGTCTGTTTGATGGTGGAATTTTCGAATTTGAAAAATGTGAAGTAAATCGAATGTCATAAGGTTAAGTATCGTGTGAATTCTTATGGTCATAATTGTAGGTAATCCCGTTGGTAGGTTGTCCTCTGATGGTTAGTAGTGTAACTTGACCTCTCGAGTTGGAATGTGATGTTAGACAAGGCTGAATTTATGTTACAAAGTTAGGTAGAAGTTTATCTGGTTACTGTGTTTACTAATATGAATACCCATAAGTTGCACTTCTTTTGTCTACTCAGGTGAGTTTGTGATTTCTCGAGAATGGAAATAGAAAATTTGACTTTGATAAAATTTTAGGCAACCATTCTTAGCATAGCATGATCTTACCTGATTATACATAGGTGATCAGGCTTTGTATAATTAAGGTCCAATGATGCAATGCTGAGTTTAGTTATTAGAAAATATCGGTCCTTCTGTTTGCGAGGTTAAAAAATACTTTTTAAGGAAGTAAATAGTTCAGGGGGTGATTACAAAATATTTTGTAAAGTAACGGAGAAATAGTTTGTAGAGTAATAGTAACGCAGTTTTATTGCTTAAGTAGACAGTGGCTAAAGTAGTCCACAGGAGAGTAAAATAGTTTTATAAGGTGTTAGTAAAACTTGTAGAATAATTGTAACATAGTTTATAAAAAGCTAATGAAGCCATTTGTTGGTTTATGAAATAGTAGTCAGGTAGCGAATCAGTTTATTAAACGCTAATAATATGGTTTATAAATTAATTTGTGAATTAGTTTAATAGGAAAACAATTCATTGTTTATAAGATAGTAGTAAAGTCACAAATTTGATTTTTTTATGATATTGTGGTAGGATAGTCCATAGGACGACCGTAAAATGGTTTGTAAAGTAATAGTAATGGTTTCACAGATAATAGCAAAACTGTCTATAAGGTGTTTACAAAATGGTGATCAAAACAGTTTTCAAACTGGTAATGCAGTTTATAAGATGACAACTAAAAATTGTGGTAGAATAGTTATGAACTAAGTGGTAACAAAACAGATTTATATGGTACTTAGCAAACCATTTTATAAGATGTTGGAGTCTATAGGGTATTACCCAAATATTTTACATGTTATAAGTAAATTAATTTAGAACAGGGTTGTAATGTATTTTCGTAAATCGGTTGAAAAGATGGTGAAGAAATGGGGAGTGAAATAGACGAGAGTTATAATAACATGGCGGCAACAAAAGATAGAGAATTCATTGGATGGATACGTATGCAATACGACAAGGTTAACTCAACCATGATGAGATTGGAATAAGTCGCGATAAGTGTCAGTCATAATATGGGTGAATCACGACAACCATAATATATAATCTTAACATGTGTAGATACAATCACAACACATATGAATATAAGATGGAAAATCTCGGCTTACATAAACCGATATCATATATAACCATACCACATGTCCTAAAATAACTTGTTACGGTTTGTCATACAACAAAATATCACATGTGTCATTATTATGGCCACACATCCCATGGCTAGGATATTAGAAGCTATTGATGATAATAGTCTAGTCTAGGAGTTTCCTGATGCTCCTCTGGGTGGAAGGCATCATCAGGGTCAAATCCCTATTCGGGAACGGGTGGTGCAAGCTCGGGAATCTCTGGTAAGGGATCGAGTATGTGAACTGGGGAAGCTGGTACTGACATAATGCCCTACAATTGGCATATGAGGTCAAAATTAATTTAGAGGATTTGTTATACACTCTGTAGGATGTTAGTCCTTTATAACGTGTGTATATGATACTTTGAGTGAATATGATTAAGTATGCGGAATCTACTTAACCACACTTAGAAGGATATTGATTATGGAAATGGAACAGTGGTGGTTGTTGAATTTGATATAGAACACAGAAAGTATAACACCAAACGATTCAATATTATTGAGAATAATGCGAGTGATCTTCACTATCACTAGGGTTACAAAACCTTGAATCTTTATTACAAAGATAACTATTTTTGTTATGTTTAACTATTTCAGTTAATATCTAATAGTTACACATTAAGCACTTTTCAACACACTTGCTAACTAATGTCTAACTCTCTATTTATATTATCTAAGCTCATGCACACTTGAGTATTTGTCTACTTGCTAGCTTGTGTGTTTCAGTAGCTTAAGATACAACTTGTTCTGTGTATACAACTTGTTGACTGATCACTTATCAAAGATATTGTCTACCGTATATATTTGACTTTTATACACAAATATCTTTTTCATACTTATCCAGTCAGCAGTAGAATACGCTACACTTATCCACTCAGCAGTAGTATCTGATAAACTAGCAGTAGAATCTTGCGGCAGTAGAATCTCCAACACTAGCAGTAGTATTGAGTGCACTAGCAGTAGTATCGACACTTAGAGTATTTTCCTTTATGAACCAGCAGTACTAATCTTCAGAACATTTAATTCCCAACAATCCTCCCCTAAACTTGTGATTTATCCCAAATCATCAAGTTTCTTCAGAATTAAATGAGGATTGTGAGAGTCTTCCAAACACTACATAGTCAGGCTCTTTGATCTGAGCTTTTCATTGTTCTGCAAAATTAACTATCTTTCTATCTAACTCATTTTCCATCTGTGAATCACTTTCAGCCATTTTCTTTGTCTTCAACAGTATCAGTACCTTGCTTATGCTCCATTCATTACCTAAAAGATGGTGCAATTTCCTTGGATGGAGGAATTATAAGAGGCAATGGTACTGTGTATCTTGGATGCTTGAAGCCTGATATTATATTCCCTGTAATTTCTCTAAGAAGTCAAATCATCTTTCAGCAAGCCATTCAAGTGATGAACAAACGTAGTGAACTGAAATTGAAACTGAAAGAACTTAGAAAGAACTTTCTCCATTTGAATTGCTTCATCTCTTCTGAATATATATAATACACCAGAATCTTGTCCAAATTTCCAACATGATCTCGAGACAGAGCTTTATCATTTTAAGTCAAAGATGTCCGAACATGAAGAAGAGAGATGAAAGAGCTTATTTCCAGCATCCATCAACTGAAACTGAAGCTTGTTGAAGGCGAAGCTTCCATTGTAGGGAGAGATACAACAACTGCTGCTGAGCCAGGTGTGGGAAAAGACAAGAGCATACGAGATGATGATGCTTTTACTAGACTCTTGCATTTCTTGAACTTGATCAATTTGGGCAATCTTCCTCCACAATCTTTCTTCTTTGAGTGATCAATTTAAACTTCCTCCCCTGGTTCCGAGCATACACATCCACAATCTTTCATCCTCCCTTGTTTGGTTAATCTTCCTCCCCTTAAGCTTAATCTTCCTCCCCTGTTTGGAAGATCTCTCACCATCATCTGAACTTTTTCTTTTAACAAAAACTTGAGATTAGCTTTTTAGACAATGTTGTACATGTATCCATCAATTCCTTAAATTTCAATCTGCCCTCATCACTTCAAGGTGTGTAACCTCCTGTGAGAAGTGAATCATGGGGAACAGACTCATAATCCATCGTTAGATAGGTTTCTGAGCCATTATGAATCCAAAAGGTTTTAAGAAACTTTTGACTTAGCAGTATGAACTTGATTTTAATTTGAAAAATCATACTTCTAACAACCATTTTGAAGGGATTAAGTGCAGTAACAGATACTTAATCAAGATTTTGGTTTAAATTAACCTCTGGTTGTGTGAGAACCAATATATTCAGTTATAAATAATTACATATGTATAGATAAACCCATTCAAAGGGCTTTCTTGACAGGGTTTCCAGCTCGTGGCAATTGTTGCCTCTAACACAAGTGTTAGATTCACTTTTTCTCGCTGTTATTTCTATCAGATGTCCTTAGACTTGCTCATTATACTAATCAAAGTATAAAATGATAGAAAGTGAGTTGAGTCAGTTACTATCTGACCAACTGAGCCATCAAGTCAATGTGAAACATCATAATTAGGTTTCAAGAACGAAGTTTTAAAGAATCAATTTAACTTAGGTGTAAACCTTTGTTAATGGATTCCCAAACTCTGTCCATTTTGAACCTATTATGTCAGCAACTTGTATCATCATTCTGCTGCTCATATATTTCACTTGAAACTTCCTTTGTGCTCAAATATTCATACCTGAAATTGTTAGTCCAAAACAAAGAAAAAAAAATGCAGAGCATTTGTCTTATAGCAGTAGAATTATATGACTAACAGTATGAACAAAACAATCCAAATTTGTACTAGCAGTACAAACTTTTCAATAACAGTACCAATTGACAATGCTAGCAGTACAAACTTAATTTATATACAAAATCACATAATTTGAAAATTTTAAGGATTAAGCATCCCAATACTTGCTACCAAGTATTAAAATCTTCCCACATCAAAAGCTTTTGTGAGAAGATCTGCAAAGTTGTGATCAGAAGCAATTTTAATAACTTGAATCAACTTTTTCTCATTGCAGTCTCTAATAAAATGATATTTAATTTCAATGTGTTTTGTTTTTGAGTGTTGTACTGGATTTTTAATGATGCAAATTGTACTACTATTATCAATATATATGATAGTGTTCATGAAATTGTACCCATAGTCAAGAAGTTGATTTTGAAGCCAAAGTACTTGACCACAACAACTTGCAGCAGCTACATACTCAGCTTTAGTTGTTGAAGTAGCCACAATTGTTTGCTTTTTACACTGCCATGAAATAAGTCTACATCCAAGAAATTGACATCCTCTAGTTGTTGACTTTCTATCCAATCTTGCACCTGCATAATCACTGTCTGAATATACTACTAAGTCAAAAGGTGATTCTCTAGAATACCATAGACCCAACCTAGGTTGACCCTTGAGATATCTACAGATCCTCTTGACAGCTGTTAAATGAGAAACCTTAGTGTTGACATAAATAAATGCCTAAAAACATTATCAATATTTATTCATATCTCTATGTTTTGATGATCACAAAATGTAAACTCATTAAAACATAAACTTATAAATTAAACAAGTACTTAGTTGTAAATATTCACTTCTACAACTAAAATCACTTAAGGTATGAATGAACTAATGCTTAATGCATTATATGATCAAAGGAACATTTTCTTAATAACTAGATTTTTTATAAAACATCAAAAACATTTTATATATTTTTGAAAAACATTTTTGGTATTAATTAAAAATGTTTAATCTTTTATAAAAATATGAATTCAAATTTTTAACCAAAATCAGTTAAAATGTTCCAGAAAAACCTTCCCCACAAAAGGACAAAACTGGCCAACGTTCAGCATGGGCGGCCCCCTTAATTTTACTAGGCGGCCCCCTTAAAATTAAGGGGGCCGGCCACGCTCCAGTAGGCTCCAGCTGTCCAGATTTTTCCCTATAAATACCAGCCTTCCCCTGGATTTTTACTCAACCCTTTTGCACTAAAACTTTCTGTTGTAGATCTCATTTCATATCTTAAATAAACCTTTGATCATGTAATCTTAAGCATTGGTTTCCAAGTGATCCAAGCTTCCACCATCCAAGTGCAAAAGAAGAATACTTCTATCAATCAAGATTAGAAGTATTACAACTTAGTATCATTTTGTTACTTAAGTTGTGTGTTTAACAAAGTTTGTAAATCATTCATTCATTTGTATGTAAGGTGTGTGTTGTAGATTAGTGTTGTGTGTAAGTAGTGAAGATGTTGTATAAGTAGTTGTGGTATAGAAGTTGTGAGGTCAAAGTGTAGAAGTCGTGAAGCCATGGTGTAGAAGTTGTGAAGCCGTAGCTTAGAAGACATGAAGTCCTTGTGTTGAAGTCATGAAGCCGTTGTGTAGAAGTCATGAACCCATGGTGTAGAAGTTGTGAAGCCGTAGTTTAGAAGACATGAAGTCCTTGTGTTGAAGTCGTGAAGCCATAGCATAGAAGCTGTGTAGCGGTCGTGTTGAAGCAATGAAGTCCTAGTCGTGAAGTCCTAGTGTTGAAGTCGTGAAGCCGTAGCATAGAAGTTGTGTAGCGGTCGTGTTGAAGCCGTGAAGTCCTAGTCGTGAAGTCCTAGTGTTGAAGTCGTGAAGCCGTAGCATAGAGGTTGTGTAGCGGTCATGTTGAAGTCGTGAAGTCTTAGTCATGAAGACATAGTGTTAAAGTTGTGAAGCCGCATCATAGAGGTTGTGTAGCGGTCGTGTTGAAGTCGTGAAGAAGTCGTGAAGCTGTCGTGAAGCCGTTGTGAAGTAGTCGTGAATAAGTTGTGAAGAAGTTGTGTTGTGAAGTTGTGAGATTGGTTCTAGCTACGATTAGAACTCGACATTTAGCTTTGTGTCGTTAAACCCGTGTAAGCCAAAGTTGTGTACGGTTTTCTCCGCCATAAGGGAGCTTATTGAAGTTGTGAAGAAAACTCTCGAGCAAGGTGTGCTCGGGGAGTGGAGTAGGGCAAGGAAGATGTCCTTGTAGCCGAACCACTATAAATCTCTCGTGTCTCGGTTAGATCTTTCCATACCTTATTTATTTCTTTACTTGCATCGTCATTACTTTCATACACATAGGCTTATATAATTGCTAGTATTAATTAGAGGTCGACTTCACATAAAGATCAAATTGAAAATCCATTCAAGAAACCAAAACTTTTACAATCAATTTAAAAGAATACATATATAACTAATAATAAGATTTAAGTTTTATTTTTCATAACAAACTAGAATCTAAAGTTTTTTAAAAGTATAAAACAAAGGTTTTTATAATAAATTAAAAAGACGTAAAACTATTCAACCCCCCCCCCCTTCTAGTTTTCCACAATTGGTATCAAGAGCCACGTCAATCAAGATTTTTAAAATATACTGTATTTTAAAACTTGAATCGATCTATGGAATTCGAAAAATATCTAGAAGGGGAATCTTTGCTAAAACCACCACTATTTGAAAACTATACTTTTCTTCAATGGAAAAATAAATTTGAAACTTATGTGAAATCAATTGATCTAGATCTTTGGCATGTCATTTCGATTGGTGAGTTTGAAAGTCAAACAAAAACATATTTTGAAAGTTAAACAAAAACATATTTTGAAAATCAAACAAAAACGGATTTTGAAAGACAAACAAAAACGGATTTTGAAAGTCAAATTGATTATTTGAAAACAAAGAATGAAATAAATAATAAAGCTAAAATAATTATTTTTAAAACCTTGCCGAAAGTTGAATATGAAAGAATATTCTTCTGTAAAACGGCAAATGATATTTGGAAAAATTTCTTAAACTTTCATCAAGAAAAATGTCAAGCCAAAGATGAGGATTTTGATCTTGTACATGAATTAGTTATCTTAGAAAATTTAATAGATAAACATTTAGATAAAATAGATACATGTGCTACTAGTTCAAATGTTGTTAATGTAGGTATTAACGACGAAGACTACATGAATCAACTCCAAAGTGAACTCAATCCAAAATCATGGAGTGATACAGACGAAGGAGAAGATCATGATCCGTACAAGACATGTTCGGGTCAAGCCACTTCGGTTTAAATAAGATCATCATCTGAGACATTACGAAGAAAAGCTAGGACGTGAGGTAAGTTCTCTATTTAAAATTTCATAAGTAATTACTTCATGCATATAATCTTATTAATGCCTTAGGATATGCTTAGTCTGATAGGTTGCTTTGCCTTTACACTTTAGTTATATTCGTTCTGTGGCTTAATAAACTAGAAACCTTTAGTTAGCCCCCCTAAGTGTTAGTAAACCAAGCAATCTTCATATTTGGTACTCTTCGATAGGTAAATTTAGGAACTTAATTTCTTCTAAAAAGAGAATGACTACTGGAGAATCTATTGACTAGAAACTCAATTTGACCTAACGGTTGAATTGCTTCTATGTGAGAAGTTGGGTGTGTGTAACCCGTAAAAACGGTCGTGTTTAGCCTGAATTGAGCACCACTAGTAATAGTCTCATACTCATTCTCCAACTTGAATACATTATTCTTCCTAAATATACCTAACGATAGTTTATTGTTATGAACTTTGCTTTTCACTAGAGCTTTTCATTCCTAGATTTATGTCATCTTGCGTATATAAAATTTCTAGATGTTTACTTGCTCCTATGTGATTTAACTGCATGCCTTCGTAACTATTTGTTTAGTTGTTGAATGCATTGTCATAGCTTTTGTTTTTCTCTAACTACTCTGACATGATGTATTTTTGTATTTAGTCATAATACATGCTTAAATGCCATAGGATATGTAGAAAGAGGTAGCATGTGACAATAGACTTAACCAATGCCCTTGAGCATGAGATCTTTTATAAACCACTATTTTTAAACCTATAATTAATGGGACTTATTTTTAAATTTGCAAAAACTTCACATTTTGGAAAAATGATTTTTCAAAAGATTATGACACATTTCTATTAAACATGTTTCACCATCCTACCTTTCTTCCAAACTTGTGTCTATAATTACGTGTTTATCAAAAACCAAAGATTTGAAAAATATGTTTTCTTTCCTCATAAAAACATTTTGAAATAAAGCCAAAACTATTTCATTAATATATCTTTCACATCCACATAAAACCTACTTTCAAGCATTGTTGAATAATGCCAAAAACATTTCTTTAAATCATGCTTGGTGATCTCATATATGTCATATATACTTGTGTATATGACACTTATAAGTGAACTAAATCAAAAATGAAAAATCATGGTTTACTTATTAAAGATCTCACTTGGTACAAGTCTAGAAGTCCATGCTATCACAACTCCACATTCCCTTGTACATAGATAATCAATAGGATTAACTAACTAGCCTTTTAATCTTCCTAAGTATGATACTATGAATTACTTGGTGCTATGTATTATCTTCTTGTCTAATATATGTATATACATGTTATATGCTTAATGAGTAGTTTGCATGTTAGATAAAGTTGCTTAAATAAATATGCTTAGCATATATGAGTTATTAAATCCTAAATTGCCTTGAAAGAAGTTGGACTTGCTTGAAACTAAACCCAAAAACACAACCTTTTCTAAAAATTTATGCCAAAAACCCATTTCCAGTAATCTGGAAGTCAGCAGATGGGCGGCCCCCTTAAATACCCAGGCGGCCCCCTTAAAATTAAGGGGACCGGCCCCTATTTAAGGGGACCGGCCATCTGGAGTGACAGATTACTGATTTCATTTTCAATTTCCAACCCATTTTATCCTATACTTCCCAAAATTCACAAACACATTTTGTCACAAACCACCCTCCAAAATTTACCTTCCACAATCACATCATCACTACACCATAAATACCCATTTGGAGGAGGAAGCTTGACATTTGCCATAACCCAACAAATGATGTTGTTCAAACTCAACCAACACCCAAACCTCATCCTAATGAACCCTTTCACACACATAACCAATCATCCATATGTCCACCTTCATTCACTCATAATTACCCAAGTTCACAAATGTCTCCACCACTAAAAGTGTCATCACCACTTCCACCAAATAACAACCACTCTCCATCATCATCACCTTCCACTCAACACTTGAAGTTCATTGAAGAACTCAAGGAAGCCCATGAGCTTAATGCTCTCCTTGCTTTGCACCTTGCTCAAAGCAACTTAAACCCATCACCATCCATATCACCATCATTACCATCATCACCACATCACTTGAGTCAAATTGAGAAACATGTCAACAATTGTCCTTGTTGCATCTTTCTCCAAAATCAAACCATCATTACCATCATCACCATCCATCTCACCATCATTACCATCATCACCACATCACTTGAGTCAAATTGAGAAACATGTCAACAATAGTCCTTGTTGCATCTTTCTCCAAAATCAAACCATCACCTTAAATGAGCGTCTCACTTGGATTTACTATCTTCTTACTAGATCTAATCCAACACCACCACTTGAACAACATCAAAACCCTCATTCAACATGGTCAAGTCCAAGCTCTCCACCTCCAATTCCTCCATCAACACTTTCTCCAACTTCCATACACCCAAACTTACAACCCCATTAATCCAATTTTTTTTACCCCCTCTTTACCATCATCTATCCAAAATAATCCAAGTTTTCATGTCTCAAGCAAGTCCAATGGATCTCTTAGGCAATTTAAAATTTTCTACTTATTGCATGCTATAAGCAAAATATGTGTTGTATCAATAATTATGTTTTTAACATAATTATTTTCAACTAATGAATGCTTTATGTCTTGTCTTTAATATATGATTGTTATGCTTATTACTTGTATACTTGATATCATGATATATATACATGCTTGATGATTAATAACATGCTTATTCCATAATATGTTTTAAATGTATGCATGCGTAATTAACATGTTTATGTCACTATTTAATCATTCTTGATGTACATGATTCAAATGGAGCTTGTTGCAAAAACACCCTAAAAATGACCCTTTTCTGGAAATTTTTCAA
This sequence comes from Artemisia tridentata subsp. tridentata, assembly GCA_021014915.2. Classification (NCBI taxonomy): domain Eukaryota; kingdom Viridiplantae; phylum Streptophyta; class Magnoliopsida; order Asterales; family Asteraceae; genus Artemisia; species Artemisia tridentata. The sequence continues at coordinate 42,999,139 of CP139503.1, read as the reverse complement.
ATTTGGTCGCCTGGGAAAACACCAGATAGGCGGCCCCCTTAATTCCCTAGGCGGTCCCCTTAATTTTAAGGGGGCCGGCCTACAATTAAGGGGACCGGCCATCTGGGCAGTAAAATTTACTGTTTTCTTTTGCATCTTGCGACCCCTTTTATCTAGCCCAAACCTTACCTAAATCAACCATCACCTCCATCAAACACCCATTTTTATTCACCATGCTATCACCAAAATCATCTCTAAGACACCAAAACTCTATCACCACCACCTCAATGTTAATCCCCAAGTGCACCAAATGCACCATCAAAAACACCCTTTCATCCATCAATAACTACATCAACTCACACCTTTCATCACCACCATCAAGAGCATCAACTCCACCTCCTACTCAAGAACCTCCATTCACCCAACTTGTCATTTCCATATCACCAATAACACCTCTTGATGCTCATTTCTCATCATCACCAATATCACCACACCCACAACCGAACCATCATCTTTGGTCTTAGAGATGAGATACACTACATGTTTTCATCCCTTGAACACATGCTTAACAACCAACCTCCACCACAACCTCCATCATTTTCACCCACTACACTACCACCACCTTCATTCTCACCAAATTAAGCATATGCAATGCTTAATCAAAAATAATTTTTTAAACCATTTTGTGTGCAAGCCCCATGGAAGATCATGTACTCCAAGAATGATTATTTAGATTGCATTACTTACTAGCTAATGTAGGATTGAATATAATCTTGGATGGTTGTGTATTGATACACAACATTTTTAATGAATGTCTTTATATGCATGCTTATTTTTGCTATATATATGCTTGTGCTTCTAATATTTTTCTTGCAAGTATTCCATATATCGATTCCTTGGTGCCCCCAAACGAGGGGGAGTACACATCAAGGGGGAGTTTTCGTCCCGACAAATTTCACGTTTGAATTTTGTCGGCTTAACCTTTTTGATTCTACAAAAAGGGGGAGAAGTGAATGTAAACTCACTAAATACTTGTCCACAAATAAACTTTTAGGTTTAATGAGTTTAGGTTTTGTAATCATCAAAAAGGGGGAGATTGTTGACATAAATAAATGCCTAAAAACATTATCAATATTTATTCATATCTCTATGTTTTGATGATCACAAAATGTAAACTCATTAAAACATAAACTTATAAATTAAACAAGTACTTAGTTGTAAATATTCACTTCTACAACTAAAATCACTTAAGGTATGAATGAACTAATGCTTAATGCATTATATGATCAAAGGAACATTTTCTTAATAACTAGATTTTTTATAAAACATCAAAAACATTTAATATATTTTTGAAAAACATTTTTGGTATTAATTAAAAATGTTTAATCTTTTATAAAAATATGAATTCAAATTTTTAACCAAAATCAGTTAAAATGTTCCAGAAAAACCTTCCCCACAAAAGGACAAAACTGGCCAACATTCAGCATGGGCGTCCCCCTTAATTTTACTAGGCGGCCTCCTTAAAATTAAGGGGACCGCCCCCTATTTAAGGGGGCCGGCCACGCTCCAGTAGGCTCCAGCTGTCCAGATTTTTACCTATAAATACCAGCCTTCCCCTGGATTTTTACTCAACCCTTTTGCACTAAAACTTTCTGTTGTAGATCTCATTTCATATCTTAAATAAACATTTGATCATGTAATCTTAAGCATTGGTTTCCAAGTGATCCAAGCTTCCACCATCCAAGTGCAAAAGAAGAATACTTCTATCAATCAAGATTAGAAGTATTACAACTTAGTATCATTTTGTTACTTAAGTTGTGTGTTTAACAAAGTTTGTAAATCATTCATTCATTTGTATGTAAGGTGTGTGTTGTAGATTAGTGTTGTGTGTAAGTAGTGAAGATGTTGTATAAGTAGTTGTGGTATAGAAGTTGTTAGGTCAAAGTGTAGAAGTCGTGAAGCCATGGTGTAGAAGTTGTGAAGCCGTAGCTTAGAAGACATGAAGTCCTTGTGTTGAAGTCATGAAGCCGTTGTGTAGAAGTCGTGAACCCATGGTGTAGAAGTTGTGAAGCCGTAGTTTAGAAGACATGAAGTCCTTGTGTTGAAGTCGTGAAGCCATAGCATAGAAGCTGTGTAGCGGTCGTGTTGAAGCAATGAAGTCCTAGTCGTGAAGTCCTAGTGTTGAAGTCGTGAAGCCGTAGCATAGAAGTTGTGTAGCGGTCGTGTTGAAGCCGTGAAGTCCTAGTCGTGAAGTCCTAGTGTTGAAGTCGTGAAGCCATAGCATAGAGGTTGTGTAGCGATCATGTTGAAGTCGTGAAGTCTTAGTCATGAAGACATAGTGTTAAAGTCGTGAAGCCGCATCATAGAGGTTGTGTAGCGGTCGTGTTGAAGTCGTGAAGAAGTCGTGAAGCTGTCGTGAAGCCGTTGTGAAGTAGTCGTGAATAATTTGTGAAGAAGTTGTGTTGTGAAGTTGTGAGATTGGTTCTAGCTACGATTAGAACTCGACATTTAGCTTTGTGTCGTTAAACCCGTGTAAGCCAAAGTTGTGTACGGTTTTCTCCGCCATAAGGGAGCTTATTGAAGTTGTGAAGAAAACTCTCGAGCAAGGTGTGCTCGGGGAGTGGAGTAGGGCAAGGAAGGTGTCCTTGTAGCCGAACCACTATAAATCTCTCGTGTCTCGGTTAGATCTTTCCATACCTTATTTATTTCTTTACTTGCATCGTCATTACTTTCATACACATAGGCTTATATAATTGCTAGTATTAATTAGAGGTCGACTTCACATAAAGATCAAATTGAAAATCCATACAAGAAACCAAAACTTTTACAATCAATTTAAAAGAATACATATATAACTAATAATAAGATTTAAGTTTTATTTTTCATAACAAACTAGAATCTAAAGTTTTTTAAAAGTATAAAACAAAGGTTTTTATAATAAATTAAAAAGACGTAAAACTATTCAACCCCCCCTTCTAGTTTTCCACACTTAGGAGTTACTTGAAATCTTACACAAGCACAAACAGAGAACATGATATCAGGTCTTGATGATGTGAGATACATCAAGGAGCCTATCATAGATTTGTATGTGTGTACATCTACATTTTCTCCATCTACATCTTTAAGAAGAGGCTTCTCAGATTCCATTGGTGTGCTTGCTACCTTTGAATCAGCAATTTGAAATTTCCTTGGAATCTCTGCAACATATTTATCTTGGCTGATAAATATGCCTTCACTTGATTGTTTAACTTGCAGACCCAAAAAGATTGTAAGTTCCCCCATGGAACTCATCTGAAACTTATCATGCATAAGTTTCTCAAACTCTAAACACATCTCCTTCCTTGTAGATCCAAAGATGATATCATCCACATACACCTGAACTAGCAGAAGATCCTTCTTGTGCTTCTTGATGAATAATTTCTGATTAGTCTTGCCTCTTTGAAATCCATTTTCTGTCAAATAGGAAGCCAGTGTTTCATATCATGCTCTTGGTGTCTGATGAAGGCTATAAAGAGCTTTGATAACCTAGTATACCTTGTCTGGATGTTCTGGATCAATAAAACCTGGAGGTTGTGAGACATACACCTCCTCTTCAATACTACCATATAAGAAAGCACTTTTGATATCCATTTGATAAACAGTGAAGCCCATAAATGAAGCATAAGCCAAAAATAGTCTAATTGCTTCAATTCTTGCTACTAGAGCAAAGACTTCTTCATAGTCTATACCTTCCTCTTATGTGTACCCTTGGGCTACAAGTCTAGCCTTGTTTCTAATCACTATGCCCCTTTCATCCCTTTTGTTCCTGAAAACCCATTTAGTACCAATTACCCTTACACCCTTGGGTAAATCTACTAACACCCAAACCTTCTAAATTTTAAATTGGAGAAGCTCCTCTTGCATAGCTTCTACCCAGCTTGAATCATCTAAGGCTTTGAGAACATTCTTGGGTTCTGCTTGTGAGAGGAAACATACAAATAAGCAAGAGTTTGCATACTCATGCTGCTTTGATGCATAAAGAGCATCAAGAAACCCTTGTTGGTCTGAAGACATAAGTTGCTTCCTTGTCTTCACACCAGATTGCACATCACCAATCACATTGTCCAGGGAGTGGACTTTGTGAATCCTTGTGTGTGGTGTAGAAGGAACTTGATAATGAGGTGGGAGATTGTTGAAATCCACTTCATCTTCTGAGAATTCTGCTTCATGTGGTTCTGATGGGCCAGCAGTAGAAACATTTGGCCTAGCAGTATCTTGTTCTGTCTCAGCAGTAGAAACATCATTTATATTGCTAAATTGATTTTCTTGTTCCTCAGTCTCATCTTCCTTATTTTCACCTTCAATCCCTTCTTTAGCTTCATCAGAAGAAGGTTCATCATTCATTGAATTTGAATCCACACTTGTCCATATTGGCATTATCACATAATCTTGATCTTTCTCTTTTCCTAACCTTGCCTCATTTGTTGCATCACCAGCTTCAGAACCTGAAAAATCATTATTTTCTGCAACAACAGGCACATAATTCATTGATTTGGTTAGTGTCTCAAGATCAAATAGCCATTTGGGACCTTCACCTGCTACATTGGATTTGTTCTCTAAAAATTGCACCTGCAGGTTTTCCTCTACTATCCTAGTTCTTGAGTTGTATACTCTAAATGCTTTGCTATTGAGAGAATATCCAACCAAGAATCCTTCATCTGCTTTACCATCAAATTTTCCTAGATGGTCTAAGGTATTCAGAATTGTCACATGACATACAAAAGGTCTAAGAAATCCTATTTCAGGAGTTCTTCCTCTAAAAAGTTCATAGGATGTCTTATTGTGAGACTTAACAACCAAAAACAGTATTAACTGCTTCAGCCCAAAAAGTGATAGGCAACTTAGAGTCAGCTAACATGGTTCTAGCAGCTTCTATGAGTGTCCTATTTCTCCTCTCAGCTACTCCATTCTGCTGAGGAGTTCTATCAACACTAAATTCCCTTCTAATACCCTTTTCTTTGCAGAAATCATCCATAACTCTATTCTTAAACTCTGTCCCATTATCACATCTAATGACTTTTACTTTCTTATTTACTAGGTTTTCTATCTCTGTAATGAATGTCTTAAGAATGCTAGAAGTCTCATCCTTAGAACCTAAAAAGAAAACCCATGTAAATCTGCTATAGTCATCAGTAACAACTAGACAAAATCTTTTATGCTTAATACTACAAACATTTGTAGGTCCAAATAAATCCATTTGAAGCATTAACAATGATTGATCAATAGAGTTAAAAATCTTGGGCTTACAAGTGGCTTTATGTTGTTTGCCTTTAAGACAAGCAATGCATGTTTGGTCATTTTCAAATCTTTTCTGAGGCAAGCCTCTTACCAAACCATCTTTGACAATTTTATTTATGGTTTTGAAATTAATGTGACCAAGCCTCCTATGCCATTTCATAGATTCATCAAATGTGGCCTTTGCTACAAGACAAGTAAGTGCCTTTTTAGGAACAATTTTCTTCATATCAACACTGTACATATTGCCCTTTCTTGGAATTTTAAGATGTACTTGACTTTCATCAGGCATCTTAAAATCAGAAGAAAGCACAAGACATTCAGTGTCAGTAAAAAGAACTTTGTTCTTTTTGTCACACATTTGTGAGACACTAAAAAGATTATACTTAAGCTCTTGCACATAGTACACATCTTCAAAATCCAATTTACCGATTTTAAGTGTACCTTTACCAGTAATTTGTCCTCCTATTCCTCCTCCAAAGGTAACATATCCTCCATCCAATGATTGAAAGTCTAAAAGATAAGACATGTTGCCTGTCATGTGCCTTGAACACGCACTATCTGAATATCCTTGATCTTCATCATCTGCTTGTGAATGTCCCTGCACATAAATAAGAAAATTAGATTTCTTGGGGAACCCAAGCCATTACTGACTTGGATTTTCCTCGTGCATCAATGTAATTAAATCTTTTGAGAATAGTTGATGAACCATTGGATTTAAGAGGTCTCCAAATCCAACATGCTGAGGCCTTAACAGCATTAGCCCTCTTTTCCCTAACAGCAGTATGAACTGCTAGCTTTGCAGTTGTACCCTTTAGTTTTCAAAGTTGTTTTTGGACCACTGCTTTAGATTCAAAAGGCTTTTGAGCAGTTGTAGATGCATATTTGTAAGTTGTTTTTGCATTTTGAACTGCTGGTTTTGGGTAAACAGTCTTAAATGGTCTAGTAGTACTAACTGCTTGTTTAGCAGTAGGAACTTGTTTTGGGCCAGACTTTAATGAAACTGCTCTGGATGCTATTCTAGTAAAATTAGAGTGACTTTTAGTTGTATTCCTTTTTAAATTCACCCTATGATTTGAATACCCAGATACCCTTAGGTTGCAGAAGGCTGCAAGATGGTCAAATTCTCCACAAACGAAACAAGCTTTGTTATAGAAGTCAAAGTCATCACCTAGTTGGTGAGACTTGAGGTCATTCCAATTCCTTTGGTTACCTCTGGGCTTGTTTGTGGTTCTATATTGTTTACAATATCTTACTGGTTGCCTAATATGTTTAACATTTGTTTTAGGCCTAACAATATCATTTTTGACTACCTTAGGAACACTTGTTCCTGCTTTCTTAACAACATTAGGTTTAGACATAACCTGTTCTTCCTCATCATCATCAGATTTCCAGTCCTCAATGATTGGACCATCTGATTTCCTACCAGAGGACACCTTGTCCTCAGGAAGTGAAGTGTTACTTACACTCTCACTTACTTTTATAGGTTTGTCAACAACTATATCTTCTTTTGGCTTAACACCATATTCTAATGTAGGTTGTTGAAGGTCAGACAAGCCTATGTGCTCTATGTCTATCCCTGGGGGTGCAGGGATTCCTCTGTAAGGAGGTGCGACATTCTTATATCCTAACCCAGACTTGGCTTTGTTGATCACTAGACATTCAATTATTTTGCTTACCCCCTTAGAGGCATAGTCTAATGTTTCTACACTTAATTGAATGTTTTCAGTCTTCTTTTTAAGCCTATGATACTCAGTTCTTAAAAAGCTAATTTCAGCATCTTTAAAAAATATGTCTTGTTTAAGAAGAGCTTTGTCATCTGAAAAAGCAAATTCATTGTCTTTATAGTGTATGATCTGCTTCTCTAGGGTAGCTAAACCTACCTTATAATCTGTTAAGTTTTGATGAGTTTTGTTTAGTTCTATCCTTTTCTCATCATAATGTTTTCTTAAAGAGTCTAGTTATTTAAGAGCAGTTCAAGTATTAGAACAAACTTTATCATTTTGTACCTCAGTAGCAGAGAAGGCCATGAGAGCCATCTGAGTAGAAGGTTCTTCTTCATCTGCTAAGAAACTCTAATCAAAACCTAAGCCATCAATAGCTACCATAGCTTTTGAGTTTGGTTCAGTAACCTCCCCTGTTTTGGACTTGCTTCTAAAACCTTTGCTTTTGCCATATATTGATGCCTTGGTCTTCTACATTCCCTTGAGAAGTGCCCCATCTTGTGGCAGTTGTAGCATTTTATCTTTGATTCGTCAAAACCAGCAGTATCATTGCTGCTGATAGTGATCTTCTTTCCTGTTCTTTGATAGAATTTCTTAGCACTCATGCTAAGAAGAGAAATTTGCCATTTTAGGTCCATCTCCTCCAAATCATCATCATTGATTTCCTGGAGGTCTTCATGAGTGAGCATAGACCCATCATTCTGGCTTGTGAGAAAAGCACAACATGTTTTCTCATCCATAATACCAATAGTACTGCTTGATGAACTAGCAGTACCAACTCCTATATCAACCTTCACATCTTCAACTGGATTTGAGGTACTAGGAGATGACACAAATGCCATGTTTCCAGTGCTTGAACTAGCACTTCCAGCTTTCTTCACATCTTGTTCAACAATTTTGAAGTTGTTGTACAAGTCATTCAGACTCATTGAATTAATATCTGGCTTGTTTTTCCAGACAACTACATGCATAGCCCACTCTTCCGGTAGACTTCTTAAGAACTTGGAGTTTAAATCTTCTTGAGGTATCTCTACACCAAGAATAGCAAGTTGGCTCACAATCTTCTGAAGCCTGTTAAACATGTGATCCAATGATTCATTGGTTGTTGAAGAGAAGTTTTCAAAGTTCTGCTTGAGAAAAGTCTTCTGGGTCTTCTTGGTGGCTTCATTTCCACCATACCTTGCAACAATGGCCTCAAATAATGACTTGGCATCTTTGAACTTGATGAAGTTTAAAAGTTGATCATTTGGATTAGTCATCATCAGCATACTTCTGGCCTTGAGGTCATTCTTCTTCTTTACTCTATCTTCTCCAGTTGTTGGGTTAGTATTCACAGTTGCTACTACCTTGTCATCAACTGTTGATGTAGTGGTTATAGGCTTGAAAGAGTTTTCTTCTTCAATAATTTCCCAAAGTGTATAGTCTTGCACTTGGAAATACTGCTCTATCCTTAACCTCCACATATCAAACTCATTCTGCTTGAGCATGGACAACTTTGCAGCAACATTCGTTTGAATAGACTCCATGTCCATTTCTTCTTCTTCTAAATCAAATATATCAGCCTGGCTCTGATACCAATTGAGAGGATTTGTTATACACTCCGTAGGATGTTAGTCCTTTATAATGTGTGTATATGATACTTTAAGTGAATATGATTAAGTATGCGAAATCTACTTAACCACACTTAGAAGGATATTGATTATGGAAATGGAACAGTGGTGGTTGTTGAATTTGATATAGAACACAGAAACTATAACACCAAACGATTTAATATTATTGAGAATAATACGAGTGATCTTCACTATCACTAGGGTTACACCCAAATATTTTACACGTTATAAGTAAATTAATTTAGAACAGGGTTGTAATGTATTCTCGTAAAGCAGTTGAAAAGATGGTGGAGAAATGGGGAGTGAAATAGACGAGAGTTATAATAACATGGCGGCAACAAAAGATAGAGAATTCATAGGATGGAGGAGCCATGATGAGATTGGAATAAGTCGCGATAATAGTCAATCATAATAAGGGTGAATCACGACGACCATAATATATAATCATAACATGTGTAGATACAATCACAACACATACGAATATAAGATTGAAAATCTCGGCTTACATAAAACGATATCATATATAACCATACCACATGTCCTAAAATAACATGTTACGGTTTGTCATACAACAAAATACCACATGTGTCATTATTATGGCCACACATCCCATGGCTAGGATATTAGAAGCTATTGATGATAATAGTCTAGTCTAGGAGTTTCCTGGTGCTCCTCTAGGTGGAAGGCATCATCAGGGTCAAATCCCTATTCGGGAACGAGTGGTGCAAGGTCGGGAATCTCTGGTAAGGGATCGAGTATGTGAACTGGGGAAGCTGGTACTGACATAATGCCCTACAATTGGCATATGAGGTCAAAATTAATTGAGAGGATTTGTTATACACTCTGTAGGATGTTGATGAGTGTGTAAATACTCATCATTTTATACCCACAAAAGACACAAAAATGACCAAAAATGCCCAATTTATACTGCAGATATCCTTGGTTTATGTTTTTATGTATTTCAGGTACAAAGGATTGAAAACGGACATTTTTGGATCTTCTCGACAATATTGGTGCATTTGATCATGTGAAGACGGAGTCAAATTCAAACCTGGGGTTTAGCATTGGATTGAGCTTGCAAAAACCCGACACCAAAACCTATTTTTTACCATTTACCTTAACCCTAATTACCTTAATTACCTAAAACTAATAAATCCCAAAAAAAAACAAATCCTAATTAAATCCTAAACCCAACCCGTACCTTTTAACTTAATAAAAGCCAGGTCAAACGGTCAACCCTCAGTCTTCCCTTCTCTCACTTTTTGCCCGACAAAAGCACTCCGAACACCATCTTCACCTCTACCTCTGCTATTATCTCTGCCATACTCCACCTTCCCCCTCCTAGACACTCCACCCCACTCCAAGCCAAAAATACTTCACGAGATACCATGCCATGTCACCAATTCGTGTGACCATTTGGGCACCAAAATAAATTTGAGGGCTGTGATCACTCTAACTTTAAACCAAGGGCTGGGATTTAATCCCAAGAAGCACCCAAGGACTCCAAAGCTGTTTTATCTCACAAAAGAAGCACAAATAGAGATGAAGACCCTTAGTTTATTTTTAGTATAAATAGGTCAATTGTAAGCCTTAAAAGGCAGGTTTATTTTTAGCTTAAAAATTACTTAAGGTATTGTATTTTTATCTTTCCAGCAATTTTAGTGTTCTTGTTTGGTCAACGAAAGTCAAAGGTTACTATTCATGTGCTTATCTCTGTCTCATTAGTACTTATCCTGAATGTTGGCAGCTTATTTAGTCATATTTTTGCTTATGTGATAATAGTTTAGTGTTTGAACTTTGTTCTTAAAAAAAATCAAAAATAGCTTAAAAACAGTCTTAATAGGAGTAGCTTAATTATAGCTTATTGAGATACTGTAGTTTGCTTATTTAGATAGTTTATCAGTTAGATAATCAGAATTAATCAGTTTCATGGCTTAAATTGGTGTTTTCTAGTGTAAAATTGCAAATCAGATTCATAAAGTGGTGTTTGGGATAAGGACTATCTGAGGTCAAAAGCTATTTGGTACTGTTCATTGGCCATTTGATGAGTTTTGGTTGAGCTTAATTTAGGTTAAATAAGCTGTAGTAGATAGATTTTAAGTATTTTTGAGCACTTTTGAGGATTTGAGTGTATAAGTGAAAAATTAGAAGTTTTAACTGCCTTAATAAGCCCCCATTAAGCTGAGCTTGATTTGGTGGTCACTTTTGGAAGTTTTAGGTGCAATTCATTATTGTAAGTGAAGATCCAAGAGTTGGTAGTGTTTCATGTGGTGTTGAAAGTTTTAAGGCCAATTACCCTTAACTGCTGCAACAGAGAAGCAGTTGCAGACCTGCAACATATTTTTGATTGTCTCAGCTTCTTGTGTGCCTCATATCAACTTATTCTCTTGGACTGATTGCATGAAATTAGATTTATAAGTAGCTTGTAGTGTGGGCTTGAGGTTTATGAGATTAGTTTTCAATATGTAGCTTATTTCACAACTTAATTTTGGTCTGCAAATTCCCCATTAGAACTGTTTGGTTTTTCTGCATCAGATTTGGTTTCTATGACCATCTGATCTTGGTTTAAATTAGATAAGCAATTGATTGTTAAAATTGGAGATTTTCAGTTTACAAGTAGTCTCTAGTATAAGCTTTCAGAATCCGCTTTTTGTTTCTCCCAATTAGCTTTTTCCTAGCTTATAGATCAGCTTAAATTAGGCTAATTAGTGATTGTTTTTGCCTTTAATAGTCAACAGCACAAAGTGCTTATTAGCTTATTCTGAATATTTCTCTAGTCACTTTTGGTAGTTTTGAGCTTGAATTAGTGTGTTGATCTGATTGTGAGCAGTTGGTTAATTTTGGTGCTGTTTAGCTTATTTTTGAGCTTTTTAGAAACTGCTTATTTGCCCAAATAGCTTATTTAGGTTTAGATAAGTTCGAATTTCATTTTTCATAGACTTATAATTTCATTTAATATTTTTTTGCAAAATTTCATAATTTTCCAAATCAATTTACTATTTTTAAATCATTTAATTAATTTCTATTAGTTTTAATTCATAATAAATAATTAAAAAGTAGAAAAAATACAATTCTTTTTTCCAAAATTTTCTTTTGTAATTTAGAACGTAGGAAAACTAATTTGATATTCCTAGGATTAGTATTTTTAGATTTCACGTTTTAAGTCTCGCGTTTTCTCGTTTTTAATTTCATTGTTTGTTACGTTTTGTAGACTTGTATCTTATGCTTTTTAAGTTTCCCTTAGCCTATTTATGCTTCCCGTAGTTGTAGGGTATTTAATCAAAATCCAAAATATCTCCGTTTTTATATTTCAAACACGATTCACAAACCCGATCTCACAAATTCCATTCATCCTTCATCGGGGATAACGAACCGGGTTACACATACTTCACTTGTGTTTCCTTGGAAATAAAATTACGTGTTGATTTTAACCGACCAATTTTTGGCGCCGCTGCCGGGGAATGTTGTAGCGAATTTTTAAATCTCGTTTGTCGATTCGTGTTTTTGAAAACCTTTCTTTGTGAAAGTTTTCCATTCTTTTTGTGAATATTTTCTAAAAGCCCAAAAAAAAAAAATCATCATAAAAATCACCACTAACACTTTTCCTAAAGTGTTTACAATACCATAAAAACATCCAACAAAACAAATCGTAAGTTAATTGTTTTCGGATTATCTTGAAATTACAACCTATACAAGTGGTTTAAGGATGGTTTGACATTAAATTGACAAACCGAAAGAGGCGGGTTTTTAATCAGCTTTCGAGCGGACCTTTGCTTCTCCGCCATTCTGCGAGTAGTTTTGAGAGAAACGAATTTCGATTAACGAATCGATCCCAAAAATATTGTGTGTAATCTTTCCTTAAAAAAAAATCCAAAAATATTTTCATGTTCAAATTTTGTTTTCTTTTTAAAATTTTGTTTCTTTGTGGTGTATGAACACCCGTTCTTCTACACCCGATCTTATTTCACCAGTTTCCAATCCTGAAAGAATTATTCGTCGAGGTCGACGTCTTGATTTTCAAGACGACGAAGAGATGGATAACAATACAAACAATAATGAGCCACCCCCCGATCTCCGAACGATGGAGGAGTTGTGCCAACCAACAACGCAAGGACGTGGTGGCCCGATTGCCCCCGTTAATGTCCAAGCCGCGGATTTTGGACTTAAACATCACATTATCCAACAAGTCCAAACTTCTTGCCAATTTCACGGTTTACCGGGTGAAGATGCAAACAAGCATCTCGATAAATTCATTACCGTTACCCAAAGCATGAAACAAAATGGGGTCACCGATGACGCCCTTCGTCTATATCTCTTCCCCTATTCTTTGACGCATCATGTCACTGCATGGTTTGATCATCTTCCCAAGAATTCAATTCATAGTTTCGATGAAATGACTTCAAAATTCTTGGCAAAATATTTCCCACCGTCGATGGTGACGAAATTAAGAAATGATATAAGTAACTTTCGCCAGCTTCCCGATGAATCTTTATTCGAAGCATGGGAACGCTACAAGCTTTCGAGTGATCGGTGTCCTAATTACAATATGTTACTTGTTACCATAATAGACACATTCTATAATGGTTTAACATTAGGACATCGTGACACGATCAATGCTGCGGTCGGTGGTACCTTTATGAAAAGGCGACCACAAGAGTGCTATGATCTAATCGAGAACATGTCCACCCACCATAATCATTGGGATTCCTCTGCCGAGAGGAATGAGTCAGCTAAATCCACCACTACTTCTTCTTCTACCTCCGAGATGGCTTCACTCACTAAAAGAATGGATGATTTGTCCACTGCTGTCTTGAGAATACATCAAACTCAGATTCAAAACAACAACAATCATCAAGTAAATGTTATTAATCAGAGTTGTGAAACATGTGGTGGTCCTCACCCATATTCCGAGTGTCCTGCCACCGTTGGCAACACTCAAGAAAGCGTTTACGCTGCTTCGGGATCCTATAGTCAAGGAGGTAATGGTTACCAACCCCAAGGAGACCGTAATCTTCTCAGCTATCGCTCCAACAATTTTCTTGGACCACCCGGTTTCAATTCTCAAAACCAAAATGGGCAAAACCGAAATGCCCAATTCAATCAAAATCGAATGAACCAAGGTTTCCAAAACCAAGGTTTTCAAAACCAAGGCAATCACCAAGGTTTTCAAAACCAAGGTAATCAAAACCGAGGTCAAAACCAAGGAAATTTCAACCAAAATCTGGGAAATGTTCAAAACCGAGGGCAAAATTTCAATCAAAACCAAGGTTTTAACCAAAATCAAACATCCTCGGATGAATTGTTGAAGCAATTCATGAAAACCCAAGATGAAACCAATCGGTTGTTAATTAACCAAATAGCTGAGATCAAGAAGTCTTTAAATGATCGACCCTCGGGCTCGGGAACTCTTCCTAGCAACACGATCGCTAACCCGAGGGGCGATGTGAAGGCGATCACAACTAGAAGTGGTAAAGCATATGATGGACCCTCGACTCCTATGCCCCCTCCACCGAGGGAAGTGAATCGAGATACCGAGGTGACAACGGACAAGGTGCATTTCTCAAGCCCACGAAGTACCGCACACGTCCAACCTCCAGATGTCCAAACAAAAGTTCCGGAACCCGATGTTCCGAAGACCAATCCTAAGCCTTCGATTCCATATCCTTCGAGGCTTAACGATCAGAAGCTTCAAGACAAAACCAAGCAACAAATGGAGAAATTCTTCCAAATCTTCAATGAGTTGCACTTTGACATAAGCTTCGCGGATGCTCTCGTTCTTATGCCCAAATTTGCATCTACACTCAAAAGTTTACTAAGCAACAAGGATAAGTTATCTGAGATGGCAAAAACCCCACTTAACGAGCAATGCTCGGCGGTTATCCTCAAGAAGCTTCCCGAAAAGCTCGGAGACCCCGGCAAGTTTTTAATCCCATGTGATTTCTCGGGGATGGTTCAGTGCTCAGCCTTGGCCGTTCTTGGCGCAAGCATTAACCTTATGCCACACTCCGTATGGAAGAAATTATCTCTTCCAGACCTTACATCTACTTGCATGAGACTCGAGCTAGCGGACCGTACTATAACTCGTCCACTTGGAATAGCTGAGGATGTCGTTGTGAAAGTAGGAAAGTTCCACTTTCCCACTGATTTCGTTGTGGTAGACTTTGATGCCGATCCTCGAGTTCCCTTCATTCTAGGGAGAGCTTTCTTAAGGACAAGTCATGCTCTCATCGCTGTATACGCCGAAGAATTAACCATACGGGTTGATAATGAAGAAGTCACGTTTAACATTAATCAAGACTCTAAACCTCTTACCACTAAATGAAACGTTGCTACGGTTGAGCAAAAATCTGATCCCGTAATTGCTTCCAAAAGAAGTGATTCGACACTTTCAAGATTCACGGTTAAGAGTACTTCAAAAAAACGTGCTGAGCTCAAAACGATGAAAATTAACCCTGGTTCAAGCAAATGGTTTGAGAGTTGTGCTGCGGAAGTTAAGAGTGTTTTTTATTATGATGAACAAGAATCGGAGATCACAACGGAAGTGGTGGAAATTGCTAGCTCTAAGAGCACACCACTTGTCCCACCTCCGGAATCGGTTTGTCGTATTGAGATTGTTGATTCTATGGATGGAACTAAAAATTTCACTCTTATTTCTGCACCAATCATTTCCGACTCTTCCCATCCTTCTCCTCCGATTGAGAGAAGTGATATCTCTATGGAAGAGCTCGAGGTTTCTTTATTGATGCTCCAATTTCGCCGGAAATTGTTGAGCCCGATGTTGATCCGGGGGGAGATGCTCCGTTATTAGAAAAAATGATATTTGATGAACCATTATTTTCCCTCCCCCCGAAGGATGTTGTTATAAATAAGCCGTCAGATCCTTCGGAGCTCGAGCTCGAGGATTCTTTTCCCGAATATGAGAGTTTTATCTTTGATACGACTGAAGAGAGTAGTGGCAATCCCACTTCTCATCCTGATTATTCGCTCTCGACTTACGAAGCATTTTGCTTTGATATCGATCATTCGGAAGAGACGGGTAGTGGCAGCACCACTTCCCATTCTTATCTCTCTCTTCCCAAGTATGATTCATTTCATTTTGATATAAATGATCTTTATCATGAGGAGTTCTCCGGTGAACTCTCTCATATTATATCTCCTCCTGAATATGATCATTTCTACTTTGATCTTGAGGATGATTCTAGTGTGGGGGGATGTGTTATTGATCATAAGAATTTACTTCTTGAAGATTTCATCCCGACCCTCCCTCCCGTTGATGACAACATTGCTTTTGATGATGAAGAGTTTTTCATGATAATCATAAAAATATTGCTTCTCTTAATCACATATGGTTTGATTTCTCTTTCCCTTTTCTCCTATGGGAATGAGGACACCATCTTTGACCCCGGTATCTTCCCTTATAGTTTCTATTATTAAATACCGTGGTATCTCATCGTGTGGAACTTTCTTATGTTCAAATGTTTCTCAAACACATTAATGAAAGTCCGATGAGATTGTTTCTCCACTTCTTCCCATGAACCATAAATTCGGTCGAGTCAAGCTAGTGACTCGGTACAAAAACATTAGATTGCATGGTAAACCCCATGTTTCTGTCTTCTCTCTTCTTTCTAATAACTAAGTGTGGGGGAATCCCACTGTGCTTGGCTTTTGTGTTGTTTGCTCTGATTTTCAGGTTTCCCTTGGATTGTGATGATTGACGCGCCTGTTTTCAATCCAGCCGCCCAATATCCTATCCTTTTGCTAACGATTATCTAGGAATATCTTTTTAATCCTTTTTGTGAAAAAAGAATTCTGTTCCACACTTATTTAGTGGTATTACCTTTTTACGTTCTAAGTGTCGGCATAATAGCCGGTACTTTGAATATTGAGGGCAATATTCAATTCTAAGTGTGGGGGGGAATTCTCGCGATTTTTGTCACATATGTACCTTCTAGTGCCCTAATACCCCCATTTTGGCCAAAAATTTTATATTTTTTTCGTTTTTAGATAAGAAATTGCAATAAAAAAGAAGTGTTTAGTCTTGATTAGGTTAGAACAAGGGGAATCCCGACTCTGCCAGAGTATTGATCTGGCTGCTTCCTTAACGATAAGACTAAGGTTTTACGATATGTGCAAATGAAAATGCTAAACGTAGAATAGTTGGTTTTCTTTAGAGCTTATATAAGTAATCTATGGCTTTTCCTCCCAGGAGATAACTAATCTAACTTAATAAGTGCTTATTTTCAAACATTTGAACACACAAAATCATTTTTCTATACGATTTTGAAAAATACTAGTTCAAAGATTTGTTTAAACTTCGGAACAAGCATATGTCATAGTTGCAAAAGTTAAATAATAAATGTATGTGCTAAAAGCTACGGTTCAAGATCGGCCCTTGGATCCTTATTTCCGGAAGGCGTTTAGGTCTTGGCTACCCTCTTACACCGGCCCTTGGACCTCTAATTCAGGAATGTGTGAGGTCTTGGTCTAACACCCTTGGATCCTCATTTCAGAAATGTTTAGAGTCTTGGAACTCTCCGTTGTAACGGCCCTTGGATCCTTTATTCCGGAAGGTGTAAGGTCTTGGCTCCCGTGAAACTCCGTTAGTTTATGTTGCACAAGTTTAAAAAAAAAATGATGAAAAAAATGAAAAGAAAAAAATAAAATTAAATGGAATGATATTGCAAAATGCAAAAATGGAAAGATATTGCAAAATGCAATAAGTTTTGATGTGTTGAATAAAGTTTTGAAACTTGCTTGTTGTAAATTTTAAATCTATCTTTCAACTAGTATTAGTCAAAATCTTATAAAAACGTCGATTTTTGTGATCAAAATTTTGAAAATCAAGCACAGTCACCTAACTTAAATAATTGTGGGAGTGAAAAGTTAAGTTTCGGCTTACATAGATTATTAGTATAAGTAGTGTTAGCATTTTATAAAAACATTTTCACATTGAGTTTAAACTTAGTTGGGAGTATAAAAAAGAGGATGATGATTATAATTCCCTGGTGACACCCATTTTGTGTGAATCCCGTTCAACCATTTTCGGAAATCAAGCATTTATCTATTTTTCTTTTAGTTTAAAATTTTCGCATCAAATAAAAAGTCAAAACGGGGTATTCTTTTGATCCTTTCATTACTTCATATGATCGGATTGCTAGGGACTAGCAATAGTTTAGTGTGGGGGATTGATGAGTGTGTAAATACTCATCATTTTATACCCACAAAAGACACAAAAATGACCAAAATGCCCAATTTATACTGCAGATATGCTTGGTTTGTGTTTTTATGTATTTCAGGTACAAATGATTGAAAACAGAGCAAAAACGGACATTTTTGGATCTTCTCGACAATATTGGTTCATTTGATCATGTGAAGACGGAGTCAAAGTCAAACCCGGGGTTTAGCATTGGATTGAGCTTGGAAAAACCCGACACCAAAACCTATTTTTTACCATTTACCTTAACCCTAATTACCCTAATTACCTAAAACTAATAAATCCCAAAAAAAAACCAAATCCTAAACCCAACCCGTACCTTTTAACTTAATAAAAGCCAGGTCAAACGGTCAACCCTCAGTTTTCCCTTCTCTCACTTTTTGCCCGCCAAAAGCACTCCCAACACCATCATCACCTCTACCTCTGCTATTATCACTGCCATACTCCACCTTCCCCCTCCTAGACACTCCACCCCACTCCAAGCGAAAAATACTTCACGAGATACCATGCCATGTCACCAATCTGAGTGACCATTTGGGGGCCAAAATCAATTTGAGGGCTGAGATCACTCCAACTTTAAACCAAGGGCTGGGATTTAATCCCAAGAAGCACACAAGGACTCCAAAGCTGTTTATTTTTAGTATCAATAGGTCACTTGTAAGCCTTAAAAGGCAGGTTTATTTTTAGCTTAAAAATTACTTAAGGTATTGTATTTTTATCTTTACAGCATTGTAATTTACAATTTTAGTTAATGAAATTTTAGTTTTCTTATTTGGTCAACGAAAGTCAAAGGTTACTATTCATGTGCTTATCTATGTCTTATTAGTACTTATCCTGAATGTTGGCAGCTTATTTAGTCATATTTGTGCTTATGTGATAATAGTTTAGTGTTTGAACTTTGTTCTTAAAAAAATCAAAAATAGCTTAAAAACAGTCTTAATAGGACTAGCTTAATTATAGCTTATTGAGATACTGTTGTTTGCTTATTTAGATAGTTTATCAGTTAGATAATCAGAATTAATCGTTTTCATGGCTTAAATTGGTGTTTTCTAGTGTAAAATTGCAAATCAGATTCATAAAGTGGTGTTTGGGATAAGGACTATCTGAGGTCAAAAGCTATTTGGTACTGTTCATTGGCCATTTGATGAGTTTTGGTTGAGCTTAATTTAGGTTAAATAAGCTGTAGTAGATATATTTTAAGTAGTTTTGAGCACTTTTGAGGATTTGAGTGTATAAGTGAAAAATTAGAAGTTTTAACTGCCTTAATAAGCCCCCATTAAGCTGAGCTTGATTTGGTGGTCACTTTTGGAAGTTTTAGGTGCAATTCATTATTGTAAGTGAAGATCCAAGAGTTGGTAGTGTTTCATGTGGTGTTGAAAGTTTTAAGGCCAATTACCCTTAACTGCTGCAACAGAGAAGCAGTTGCAGACCTGCAACATATTTTTGATTGTCTCAGCTTCTTGTGTGCCTCATATCAACTTATTCTCTTGGACTGATTGCATGAAATTAGATTTATAAGTAGCTTCTAGTGTGGGCTTGCGGTTTCTGAGATTAGTTTTCAATTTGTAGCTTATTTCACAACTTAATTTTGGTCTGCAAATTCCCCATTAGAACTGTTTGGTTTTTCTGCATCAGATTTGGTTTCTATGACCATCTGATCTTGGTTTAAATTAGATAAGCAATTGATTGTTAAAATTGAGGATTTTCAGTTTACAAGTAGTCTCTAGTATAAGCTTTCAGAATCTGCTTTTTGTTTCTCCCAATTAGCTTTTTCCTAGCTTATAGATCAGCTTAAAGTAGGCTAATTAGTGATTGTTTTTCCCTTTAATAGTCAACTGCACAAAGTGCTTATTAGCTTATTCTGAATGTTTCTCTGGTCACTTTTGGTAGTTTTGAGCTTGAATTAGTGTGTTGATCTGATTGTGAGCAGTTGGTTAATTTTGGTGCTGTTTAGCTTATTTTTGAGCTTTTTAGAAACTGTTTATTTGCCCAAATAGCTTATTAAGGTTTAGATAAGTTCGAATTTCATTTTTCATAGACTTATAATTTCATTTAAGATTTTTCTACAAAATTTCATAATTTTCCAAATCAGTTTACTATTTTTAAATCATTTAATTAATTTCTATTAGTTTTAATTCATAATAAATAATTAAAAAGTCAAAAAAATACAATTCTTTTTTCCAAAATTTTCTTTTGTAATTTAGAACGTAGGAAAATTAATTTTATATTCCTCGGATTAATATTTTTAGATTTCACGTTTTAAGTCTCGCGTTTTCCCGTTTTTAATTTCATTGTTTGTTACGTTTTGTAGACTTGTATCTTATGCTTTTTAAGTTTTCCTTAGCCTATTTATGCTTCCCGTAGTTGTAGGGTATTTAATCAAAATCCAAAATATCTCCGTTTTTATATTTCAAACACGATTCACAAACCCGATCTCACAAATTCCATTCATCCTTCATCGGGGATAACGAACCGGGTTACACATACTTCACTTGTGTTTCCTTGGAAATAAAATTACGTGTTGATTTTAACCGACCAGATGTTAGTCCTTTATAACGTGTGTATATGATACTTTGAGTGAATATGATTAAGTATGCGGAATCTACTTAACCACACTTAGAAGGATATTGATTATGAAAATGGAACAGTGGTGGTTGTTGAATTTGATATAAAACACAGAAAGTATAACACCAAACGATTCAATAATATTGAGAATAATACGAGTGATCTTCACTATCACTAGGGTTACAAAACCTTGAATCTTTATTCAAAAGATAACTATTTCTGTTATGTTCAACTTTTTCAGTCAATATCTAATAGTTACACATTAAGCACTTTTCAACACACTTGCTAACTAATGTCTAACTCTCTATTTATATTATCTAAGCACATGCACACTTGAGTATTTTTCTACTTGCTAGCTTGTGTGTGTCAGTAGCTTAAGATACAACTTGTTCTGTGTATACAACTTGTTGACTGGTCACTTATCAAAGATATTGTCTACCGTATATATTATACTTTTATACACAAATATCTTTTTCATACTTATCCATTCAGCAGTAGAATACGCGACACTTATCCGCTCAGCAGGAGTATCTGATACACTAGCAGTAGAATCTTGCGGCAATAGAATCTCCAACACTAGCAGTAGTATTGAATGCACTAGCAGTAGTATCGACACTTAGAGTATTTACCTTTATGAACCAGCAGTACTAATCTTCAGAACATTTAATTCCCAACAAAATTAGTAAAAAGTTTATATAAATAATCTTTTATATAAAGAAATGGTGATCGGAAGTAAATCAAGTATATAAAAATTTCCTTTTTATAAATACCTGTGTATATAAATATTATTTATATAGACAAGTGTAATAGTGTATAGAATAAATGTTCATGAAGTGTAAGCGCACGGAGAGTGTAAGGCAATGCAAAGTAGTTAAAATATAAAAAGCGGTTATAGTCTAGGTCTAAAAAATATGCGACCTGGTTCTCTATAACCATGGCTCTGGTACCAATTTGTAACACCCATAAAATATCGCAGCGGAATGTAATATCATTGGGGTGCTACTTATTAGTACAATAGATATAATCATAGAAAATGACTCTAAATGAGACGTTTTTAAAAGTTTATCATTCGATCAAAATAAATATCAGAGTTTACAAGAGGTCCCAAATAGTTTTAATTTGCGTAACATGTAAACATAATAGTTTTCAAGAGTTTATCGAATGATAATACTATGCAAGCGATCAAAAAATTCTCTGTGCGACTTCGAGCTGGCCAGAAACCTTAAAACCTGAGATAAAACTTGCTAAAAAGTCAACACAAACGTTGAGTGGAATTCATAGGTTTATAAATAAATAATGGTCCACAAGATTTTAGAGTTAAAAATACTTATTGCTTTATGCTCATGACACGCAAACTGACTGAAGGTTCATAGAATGAACCAATGCCATGAAAGGTAAATTGCCATTTTACCTAAATTTTAAATATAGTGCGTTCGGTTGTTTAGCCAATCAACACAAACGGGATTCATCAATCCCAATAGGCCTATTCACAATATTCGCATTCACCCGCAAGTGATTAATGGTTCATGATTCGTTAGGGTCTTTATTTTGGCAATATCGGTACTTTAGCAATAATATGTTCTGATAAGCATATAGTTTAAAGCAATTGTGTCCAAATTGTAAAATAACATGTATCTCCCCCAATGGGTTTATAAACAATTTAAGAGTTAAACTGAGGCTATGAACTCACCGAAAGCCAAGTGAACAATCAAAGTGAATGACGTGATGAATAAACCGTAAGTGTCCTACAAGCAACCTAGACATATCCGCATGTCTCAAATTCTAAAATAATAAGGTAAGTATGTCCATATGCCTTATAGATTGTTACTTCCATTATGCTTGGTACATAATATATAAATCAGTGTCAAGACAAGTCATAAGGGTTCGATTAAGTCCAATGGTTCAAATTAAGTTAAAAGGGTTCAAATTACTTCAAATGTTCAAATTAAGTCAAAGAGTTCAAAATATATTATATGGTTCAAAATCAAATTTAAGGGTTCCAAATATGTGTCATGAGTTCAAATTAGTTGTTCTTATGTTTCTTTAGTCTATGAAAGGATTAATGGTCTATTTCCGATAGTGGGTCCTACCACTTCAGTTTTTATGTAAAAATGGTCAAGTAGTGTTATTTGACAAGTTTCTAATAGTCCAAGGGTCATTTTTATAAGTTAATAACTTTTTACACATTTTGAGTCCAAAGCTGTTAAAATTTTAATAAAATTTCCGCACAAATCTTGTCGCCATTTCTAATCCGTAAAGGGTAAAATTATGAACTTTATATGCTTGGAAATGTATGAATCTCTATATCTCAAAAATCAAGGCCTCACCAAACTGAGAACTTCATAGCAAGGGTGAAATTACTAATTTACCCCTATGTCTCTATGCAGGAAATTCCAGCCTGCAGTTAGGCTTACCAAAATGAGCACATCTTTTTATCTACAGACCCTATGGACCTAAAACCAACGGGAAACGTTTTCTACATGTCTTCTCTCAAACTTTCATGTTTTGACCAACATAAGATTTTTTGTAACATTTTAGAGTAATTGCCCTTTCAAAACTGATATAGATTTCTGGATAACTTTTAGTGTAGATTTTCTCAAATATTCATCGTGACAAGTTAGGATGTAAGGTTTTTGGGGAAATGACCCTGAGATATGTGGCTAACTCACCATATTTTTTTAAGCTCTAAAGTCTACTGATTAAATCAGTTTATTCCATTTTTACCCCTGGTCAGAAAGTAGTTTTGCATGTCTTGTCCTTTATAGGTTTTCTAGTGATCTAGCATATGTACCAAGTATAACCAAGCATAATAAACTTATGAAACATATAAAATACATATATTAACATGTAATCTCAGTAGATAATGAAAAGTATGAGTGCTTGGTATCCTTACACAGATTTAGTGGTGAAATGATGAGATTGATTGATGTTTATGGAGAAACAACTTGAGATAAAGACTAGAACTACAAGATCTTTAATCTATGATCAATAATTTAATGA
This sequence comes from Artemisia tridentata subsp. tridentata, assembly GCA_021014915.2. Lineage (NCBI taxonomy): Eukaryota > Viridiplantae > Streptophyta > Magnoliopsida > Asterales > Asteraceae > Artemisia > Artemisia tridentata. Next base: position 42,975,773 of record CP139503.1, on the reverse strand, counting down.
AAATTTTGATGAAATGGGTGTTTAGGGCTGATTATACACGAAATTTGGAGAGGAGAAAGAAGAAAACTTGGTGGAGTGAACTATGTGAAATGGCAATGAAAGAGATGAGTGTATGTCTAAGTGGATACATGCAATTACATGCATTTCAAATGTACATGTGTCCTAGCACTATCTAACCAAGACAAAAGTGTCTTTGGTGAATCATATGGCTGGCCACATAAGTGGTTTTGGGCTAGTGGTGTATTTTGTACAAGATTTGAGGTTGTAGTTTGATCCCGGTAATTGCAAACGTAAAGTTTTTAAGACTCGAAATATAAAAATTATGTAACATAAAAATACAAAACTTACAAAATTATTAAAACTTGACATCAAAACCTATTTTGATATTTTAGGTGATCCTTGAGCTTGTGGGGTGATTAATTGTTGTTTAAAAATTGCAAACGTAGACTGAAAATGCGCAAAACGCAAAATGTGCAAAGTTTAACTAAAATGGAAAAGTAAAAATTGGATATTTAAAATATGATTGTAACAAACCAAAGTGCATAAAAATAATTATACTGAGTATTGTTAGGTATCGGTTCGAGTTAAATGTACGTTTAACGACGTACACGGAATAACCTATCTAGTTATCCATAAGAGTGAATTTACTTAAAATAAAAATATTAAGTAAAATTAAATAATTAAATATTGGCCTAAAAATTTTGAATTGTTATAATACCCAATCCTTAAAAGGAATCCCGTCCCGGGATTCAGTTCGAGTTAGATGTCGATGATGTGTTAGTGAAAAGGTGTGGATATTTTAGACGCATCTGGTCTTCTCTTTCCCTAGTGTATTCTGTTCCTCGTTGAGAGTTCCAACGAATCTTGACAATAGGGTTACGGCTCTGCTTCAGCCGCTTGACCTATCGGTCCATGATTTCTACAGGTTCTTCTATAAAGTGCAGTTTGTCATCTATTTGAAGCTTCTTCAACAGAATGACAAGACTCTCTTCTGAAAAACACTTCTTCAGATTTGAAACGTGAAAAGTGTTGTGAATTTCTTAAAGTTCTTCTGGTAGTTCTAATTTGTACTCTACTGGGCCAACCCTAGCTAGGATCTTGAATGACCCGATGTAACGTAGACTTAGCTTCCTACGTTTCCCAAAACAAATCACGCCCTTCCATGGAAAAACCTCTAGCATAACTCTGTCTCCCACATTAAACTCCAATGGTTTGAGTCGTACATCGGCATAACTCTTCTGCCGATCTCTTGCAGCTTGCAGCTTGCAGTCTGTTCCTGATTTGTATAATCTTCTTGGTCATTTCACGAGTGATTTCTGGACCCGTGAGTTGGACATCTCCAACTTTAGCCCAACAAACAGGTGATCGATACTTCTGACCATAAAGTGTTTCAAGTGGCGTTGTCTTGATACTGGTGTGATAACTTGGGGTTGTAGAAGGATTCGATTAATACTAATTGATTTTCCCAACTATTACTCAAATCAATCACACATGCTATTGTCAATCTTAGGCAGGTCAGGTAGTATGTGAGTGTAGCGGTTGTTTTCGAGGTTTGATCCTAAGATTTGTTATGGGATTGTGCGTTCTCCTCTTTAGAGGCATTGATAAAAAATTTGTCCGAATTTTTTTTATTTAAGTAAGCGTTTACACGAATTTGACCAACTCAATAATTCAAGAGACACAATTTCTTTGTTTGAGGTGAATAGTCGGGTAAAATAATGCGACCCTAAAAAAATTTAAAGTTTAGTAGAATGATTTTTTTATATTTAAATATGGTGTAAATAAGACAATTTCACAAAAATCAATGTTTAGCCGTTTCTTTACATACAAAAGTTCGGTAAGGTTTAACTAAAAAAAATTTTAACTTGTTAGAATAAGTATTTTAGAAAAATCACAGCGAGTTTTATGGTTAATATAAATGCCCTATATAAGTTCTCAAAGGTTTAAGGACAGAGTCTAGTTTCCAATGCTTGGTAGTGTTTGATGGTTAATTATCGGGTGAAGTTTATAGATATGGTACTTAATTCACTTGGGCTGTATTGGGATGTATCATGATTTATATTGTTGTGCTAGTGGTCTAAAATATAGTTATGGGGTGTTTTCCTTGGTCACAAGTGAAAGTTGTGTATCAATGGCCGTTCGTCATGTTGAGACTTCTAGGCATCTCAGTGTGGGAGTGAGGTTATATCAAAACGGATGGCTGAATAATCTAGAACTCTTAGAGGACACAACATCGTAAGGGTGGTTGTACATTGATAGTCCAATCTAAGGTATCCATTACTTACAAGGAAAAATCTCATTATGCGGTGTGGAGAGGGTGAATTGTACATTGATGGAATAGTGTCAAGTCATTGTGTATTGTTATTCCTAGTAGTGTATAGAGACGCTTGATTCACCTCTAAGGTTTGGTTTAGTGAGCAACGGTGTTTTGGATCACTCTTACGTCCCAGTCAGGCTAATATTCTCAAAGAATTAGTTGAAGGATTAGGCAATTGTTCCAAAGATAATTGCTCGGGTTGCTCCGTAAGGTCTTAAGAATTTCGTTAGCTTATAAGTCAGCCCATTGTATGTTCCTAGCCCTTGTCAAAAGTTTTATTGGTCTCTTCATTGCTTACTTCCATCGAGGGGTCCTCCTCGTATTGTTAAGATCTTATTACCATAAGGTATGCGGACGAGTTTCTCATCGTAAATGATTGTGGTATTTCAGCAACCAGACCATACTTAGTAAAAGAATGTCTATGTCTCAAGTTCGGTGGGCACTAGGTCGATATCTTATGGGTATCTAGTAGATTTAGGATGCAACCTAGAAATATGACATCGGTTCCTATTAGCAGCCAGATGGTTAGTTCGTTGGTACACTTAATACTTAACGCGGAAGGTAATGTCTTGAAGAATTCTATTAATTGCTACTAGCAATCAGTTGGTTGATTCAGTAGCGTACTTAGTGTTAAATGCGGAAGGTATGGTTTCGATTAAGGGATTGAATGTAATCGTCATCACGATTGACACCGATTTTTAAAGTGAAGGTATGTCTTAGTCACCCTTAGGGTTATGAGTCAGTCGGTAGTAATCAAATTTAGAGGTTTTCTGTTTGATGGTGGAATTTTCGAATTTGAAAAATGTGAAGTAAATCGAATGTCATAAGGGTATCGTGTGAATTCTTATGGTCATAATCGTAGGTAATCCCGTTGGTAGGTTGCCCTCTGATGGTTCGTAGTGTAACTTGACCTCTCGAGTTGGAATGTGATGCTAGACAAGGTTGAATTTATGTGACAAGGTTAGGTAGAAGTTTATCTGGTTACTGTGTTTACTAATATGAATACCCATAAGTTGCACTTCTTTTGTCTACTCAGGTGAGTTTGTGATTTCTCGATAATGGAAATAGAAAATTTAACTTTGATAAAATATTAGGCAACCATTCTTGGCATAGCATGATCCTACCTGATTATACATAGGTGATCAGGCTTTGTATAATTAAGGTCCAATGATGCAATGCTGAGTTTAGTTATTAGAAAATATCGGTCCTTCTGTTTGCGAGGTTACAAAATACTTTTCAAGGAAGTTAATAGTTCAGGGGGTGATTACAGAATATTTTGTAAAGTAACGCGAAATAGTTTGTAGAGTAATAGTAACGCAGTTTTATTGCTTAAGTAGACTGTGGCTAAAGCAGTCCAAAGGGGTGTAAAATAGTTTTATAAGGTGTTTGTAAAACTTGTAGGATAATTGTCACATAGTTTATAAAATGCTAATGAAGCCGTTTGTTGGTTTATGAAATAGTAGTTAGGTAGCGAATCAGTTTATTAAACGCTAATAATATGGTTCGTAAATTAATTTGTGAATTAGTTTAATAGGAAAACAATTCATTGTTTATAAGATAGTAGTATAGTCACAAATTTGATTTTTTTATGATATAGTGGTAGGACAGTCCATAGGACGACCGTAAAATGGTTTGTAAAGTGATAGTAATGGTTTCACAAGATAATAGCAAAACTGTCTATAAGGTGTTTACAAAATGGTGGTCAAAACAGTTTTCAAACGGGTAATACAGTTTATAAGATGACAACTAAAAATTGTGGTAGAATAGTTATGAACTAAGTGGTAACAAAATAGATTTATATGGTACTTAGCAAACCATTTTATATGATGTAGGAGACTATAGGGTATCAACCAAATATTTTACATGTTATAAGTAAATTAATTTAGAACAGGGTTGTAATATATTTTCGTAAAGCGGTTGAAAAGATGGTGGAGAAATGGGGAGTGAAATAGACGAGAGTTATAATAACATGGCGGAACAAAAGATAGAGAATTCATTGGATGGAGACATACGCAATACAACAAGGTTAACTCAACCATGATGAGATTGGAATAAGTCGCGATAAGAGCCAATCATAATAAGGGTGAATTACGAAAACCATAATATATAATCATATAACATGTGTAGATACAATCACAGCACATATGAATATAAGATGGAAAATCCCAGCTTACATAAACCGATATCATATATAACCATACCACATGTCCTAAAATAACTTGTTACGGTTTTTCATACAACAAAATACTACATGTGTCATTATTATGGCAACACATCCCATGGCTAGGATATTAGAAGCTATTGAGGATAATAGTCTAGTCTAGGAGCTTCCTGGTTCTCCTCTGGGTGGAAGGCATCATGAGGGTCAAATCCCTATTCGGGAACGGGTGGTGCAAGGTCGGGAATCTCTGGTAAGGGATCGGGTATGTGAACTGGGGAAGCTGGTACTGACATAATGCCCTACAATTGGCATATGAGGTCAAAATTAGTAAAAAGTTTATATAAATAATCTTTTATATAAAGAAATGGTGATCGGAAGTAAATCAAGTATATAAAAATATCCTTTTTATAAATACCTGTGTATATAAATATTATTTATATAGACAAGTGCAATAGTGTATAGAATAAATGTTCAGGAAGTGTAAGCGAACGGAGAGTGTAAGGCAATGCAAAGTAGTTTAAATATAAAAAGCGGTTATAGTCTAGGTCTAAAAAAAATGCGACCTGGTTCTCAATAACCATGGTTCTGGTACGAATATGTAACACCCCCAAAATATCGCAGCGGAATGTAATATCATTGGGGTGCTACTTATTAGTACAACAGTTATAATCATAGAAAATAACTCTAAATGTGACATTTTTAAAAGTTTATCATTCGATCAAAATAAATATCAGAGTTTACAAGAGGTCCCAAATAGTTTTAATTTGCATAACATATAAACATAATAGTTTTCAAGAGTTTATCGAATGATAATATTATGCAAGCCATCAAAACATTCTCCGTGCGACTTTGTGCTGGCCAGAAACCTTAAAACCTGAGATAAAACATGCTAAAAAGTCAACACAAAGGTTGAGTGGAATTCATAGGTTTATAAATAAATAATGATCCACAAGATTTCAGAGTTAAAAATAATTATTGCTTTAAGCTCATGACACGCAAACTGAATGAAGGTTCATAGAATGAACCAATGCCCTGAAAGGTAAATTGCCATTTTACCTAAATTTCAAATATAGTGCGTTCGGTTGTTTAGCCAATCAACACAAACGGGATTCGTCAATCCCAATAGGCCTATTCACAATATTCACATTCACCCGCAAGTGATTAATGGTTCATGATTCGTTAGTTTCTTTATTTTGGCAATATCGGTACTTTAGCAATAATATGTTCTGATAAGCATACAGTTTAAAGCATTTGCGTCCAAATTGTAAAATAACATGTATCTCCTCCAATGGGTTTATAAACAATTTAAGAGTTAAAGTGGGGCTATGAACTCACCAAAAGCCAAGTGAACAATCAAACTGAATGACGTGATGAATAAACCGCAAGTGTCCTACGAGCAACCTAGACATATACGCATGTCTCAAATTATAAAATAATAAGGTAATTATGTCCATATGCCTTATAGATTATTACTTCAATTATGCTTGGTACATAATATATAAATCAGCTAGTCATGCAGGTTCGATTAAGTCCAATGGTTCAAATTAAGTCAAAAGGGTTCAAATTACTTCAAAAGTTCAAATTAATTCAAAAAGTTCAAATTATATTATATGGTTCAAAATCAAATTTAAGGGTTCCAAATATGTGTCATGAGTTCAAATTAGTTGTTCTTAAGTTTCTTTAGTCTATGAAAGGATTTACGGGTCTATTTCCAATAGTGGGTCCTACCACTTCGGTTTTTATGTAAAAATGGTCAAGTAGTGTTATTTGACAAGTTTCTAATAGTCCAAGGGTCATTTTTATAAGTTAATAACTTTTTACACATTTTGAGTCCAAAGCTGTTAGAATTTTAATAAAATTTCCGCACAAATCGGGTCGCCATTTCTAAATCGTAAAGGGTAAAATTATGAACTTTATATGCCTGGAAAGGTATGAATTTTTATATCTCAAAAATCAAGGCCTCACCTAACTTAGAACATCATATCAAGGGTGAAATTACTAATTTACCCCTGTGTCTCTATTTAAGAAATTTCAGCCTACGGTTAGGCTTACCAAAATGAGAACATCTTTTTATCTACAGACCCTATTGATCTAAAACCAACGGAAAACATTTTATAAATGTCTTAGCTTAAACTTTGATGTTTTGACGAACATAAGGTTCTGGGTAAAATTTTAGAGTAATTGCCCTTTCAATACTGATATACATTTCTGGATAACTTTCAGTGTAGATTTTCTCAAATATTCATCGTGACGAGTTAGGATGTAAGGTTTTTGGGGAAATGACCCTGAGATATGTGGCTAACTTACCATATTTTTATTTAAGTTCCAATGTCTACTGATTAAATCAGTTTATTCCATTTTTACCCCTGGTCAGAAAGTAGTTTTGCATGTCTAGTCCTTATTAGGTTTTCTAGTGATCTAGCATATGTACCAAGTATAACCAAGCATAATAAACTAATGAAACATATAAAATTCATAAATTAACATGTAATCTCAGTAGTAAATGAAAAGTATGAGTGCTTGGTATCCTTACAAAGATTTAGTGGTGAAATGATGAGATTAATTGATGTTTATGGAGAAACAACTTGAGATCAAGACTAGAACTACAAGATCTTTAATCTATGATTAATAATTTAATGAAAATTTTGATTAAATGGGTGTTTAGGGCTGATTACACAAAAAATTTGGAGAGGAGAAAGTAGAAAACATGGTGGAGTAAAGTATGTGAAATGATAATGAAAGAGATGAGTGTATATCTAAGTGGATACATGCAATTACATGCATCTCAAATGTACATGTGTCCTAGCACTATCTAACCAAGACACAAGTGTCTTTGGTGAATCATATGGCTGGCCACATAAGTGGTTTTGGGCTAGTGGTGTATTTTGTATAAGATTTGAGGTTGTAGTTTGATCCCGGTAATTGCAAACGTAAAGTTTTTAAGACGCGAAATGTAAAAATTGGGCAACATAAAAATACAAAACTTACAAAAATATTAAAACTTGACATCAAAACCTATTTTGATATTTTAGGTGATCCTTGAGCTTGTGGGGTGATTCATTGTTGTTTAAAAATTGCAAACGTAGACTGAAAATGCGCAAAACGCAAAATGTGCAAAGTTTAATTAAAAATGGAAAAGTAAAAATGGGATATTTAAAATATGATTGTAAGAAACCAAAATGCATAAAAATAATTATACTGAGTATTGTTAGGTATCGATTCGAGTTAAATGTACGTTTAACGACGTACACGGAATAACCTATCTAGTTATCCGTAAGAGTGAATTTACTTAAAATAAAAATATTAATTAAAATTAAATAATTAAATAATGGCCTCAAAATTGTGAATTGTTACATTATAATAACAAATACACACCCTCATTAGATCGTTTTCTTTTTAATATCCACATTAGTTTTTAAAATGTTTATATAAGATTCTTAACCCACGAAATCTTGTTTTAAGTTTTAAAGTCGGATCAGCAGGAATAATAAACGAGAAATTAGAGGTGTTTACCAACAAGAAGAGATGAGGGAGGGTGGTACGACGAAGGTATGGTGGTACACGGCTTCACGGCGCCAAACCCCAGCTAACCCAAAACAACCTCCTACGTGTCCCTAACAACCCGGATCTACACCGTCTTGGCCGGATCTACACTCGTACGTCTTTAACTCGCGTCGCCTTAACTTGGCCGGAAAACATTTGAGGCGCCGGAATAGTTTAGAGAGAGAGAGAGAGAGTGATATAAGTGTTAGAATTTAATAAACATGACAATCATATATTTATTCTAATAACAATCAAACACGTTGCGGAAGCGTAGGATCATATTTTAACATATGAAGATTAACCGAAAATTAAAGACACGTACCTTTGATTCTAGCAAGAACAAGAATAAAAACTTCAAATATTCTTCTTTAATAATCAAAGTGGATTAGCGAGATACCCCTTACCGTTTTGTATCTCAATCCAAGATGTATAAACTATAGTGAGTTTATACCACAGTCTTGTACATACGTACTATAACCGAGTTAATGATTATGCTAGTAATAAAACACAAATTTAAACCAAACAAACTTTGTTTAATAAAATTTGGATCGACCAAACCCAAAGGGTTTATGGTTCGATCAGTTATGAGCAAAAAAGAAGAAGAACAAGACTTAGGGTTATAGCAAGAGTGCAAAGATCAAGAAACAATAACCCCTAAGCCTTGTATTTATAGTGTGCTAATCTTGGAGGACAAGTTTGACTTAGATTGGGCTTTGGAACCCTTTGGCCGATCGGCCTAGACTCCCCAAGGGATTCTATAACTTTCTTGCTCCTCTAATTACACCTATAGTCCTTCCTTTATTCACTAACGGTCGTTAGTCAAATCCCGTTAATTACATAACGTCCGTTAGTTGATATTTTGTGTTTAAATAATTAAATATATAACAGTTTATATATATTAATTATTGTACATTAATTCCTCATACGTAATGTATACAATCCCGTGGTCCCGAGTTTGATTCTAGTCATACACGTTTAATATTTGTCCATAAACTTAACAACTCCCACTTGGACATCTATTAATAGTGTAATGACATTGGTTAACGTCTAGCAACACGCCAATGCCCCTAGTACAACTCAGGTGGTGGTCTCCTGGAAAAACCATTCGATGATTCATCATCATACATATCCTTTTGTTTCTAATACTACATTAATAAAGATATGGATCTTAGTAATTCTTTATTAATCATTTTGTTTCTCGTTGTTTCTGATTGAGCAAGATTACCAAATCTTCTGAACATATTCAGGGGAGATCTTGGGTGTGGCCATACAAACATCTTGCCAACCCTATGAGGGGCCTAACAGTATTAAACTTCAAACAAATTTGAAGGATCAAATTCTCTCTTGACTACGAGCATAACCCATGAACTTTGCAACACTCCTAAAAACAATCTTTATAGCTACCAGTTACGTATAGCGGTAAATTGCTTCACAGAAATGCGCTACATCCATGACAGTTATCTGGTATCTCAAGTCTGAGGATAACTATATATACATGATTTACTTGATGACAAGATCCTTAAAGTAAACTCATGAAGTTGGGATAAGTCCTATATTCAATTCATTGAATATCATGTGAAATTTGCATGTCAACACATCAATATACTTTCAAGTATATTCTACCAATACTCAGATTTGTCTAAATTTAATGATATTCCTATATCATTAATCGACAACAGATAATTTAGAATAATAAATATATTCAAGGATTAAACATGAAAATACAGGATATATTATTAAGAAAATGATAATCAAACGTAACAAGTATTTTATTCTATTAAAATAATAATTGTTCATAACATCCCATTATCCAAACACTAATCACAGATGGGCATGAAACTACTAGCTAAACGAAGTCCTATACCTTCAGCATGTTGATTAAGCTTTCCACCAGGTAAAGCCTTCGTTAACGGATCAGCTAGGTTGTTATCTGTGTGAACTTTGAGTAACTAGATTTCACCTATCTCCACTTGTTCTCTAACATAGTGATATTTAATCGAGAAATGTCTGGTGCCCTTCATGATTCCAGGTTCATTGGCAAATGTAATTGCGGCTGAATTGTCACAATACATCTTTATAGGTTTTTCGATTGAGGGCATAACTCCAAGCCTTGAAACGAACTTCCTAATCCATACAGCTTCCATTGTAGCTTCTGAAGTAGCAATATACTCACTTTCTGTTGCAGCCATCGCTATGGTACTCTGCTTCTTGCTCTTTCAATCCACAGCTCCTCCATTAATGACAAAGATATAACCCGTCTGAGACTTCGTATCATCTTTATCACATTTCCAGGAAGCATCGAAGTAACCTGTGACATCAAGTTCTACTTCTGGATTTCCCCCATATACTAAAAACATATCTCTTGTAGCTCTCAAGTACTTGAGAATATGTTTAACAGTAGTCCAATGGAGTTCACCTGGATTCTGCTGATATCGACTGGTTATATTTTGAGCAAATGCCACATCAGGCCTTGTGCATCTCACCGCATACATAATAGATCCCACAACCGAAGCATAAAGGACTCTCTTCATGCGTTCCACCTCTCCAGGTGTTGAAGTACAAGCTTTGCTACTTAATCCATGTTGTTCTTGCATTGGCAAATATCCCTTCTTTGAATTTTGCATATTGAATATCTTTAATATTTTATCAATGTAAGCACTTTGGCTTAATCCAATCAACCGCCTTGATCTATCTCTATAGATCTTGATTCCCAGAATGTATGCTGCTTCTCCTAAATCCTTCATGGGAAAATATTTCCCAAGATAGGCTTTCACCTCTTTCAATCTTGGAATATTTTTACCTATGATTAATATGTCATCAACATAGACTAGGAAAATAACATCACTCCCACTAGCTTTGTGATATACACATGGCTCCTCGAGATTTTGAGTAAATCCAAACCTTTTGATTTCTTCATCAAATCTCTTATTCCATTGTCGTGATGCTTGCTTCAATCCATAAATGGATCTTTGAAGTTTGCATTCACGGTTTGGAAATTCTGGATTCATAAACCCCTTAGGCTGCGCCTTATAGATGTCTTCATCTAGGCGACCATTTAAGAAGGCGGTTTTGACATCCATTTGCCAAATCTCATAATCATAGTACGCTGCTATGGCTATGAGAATCCTAATAGCCCTTATGTCAACTACAGGAGTAAAGGTCTCCTCATAGTCAACACCATATGTTTGGGTAAAGCCTTTAGCTACCAAACGGGCCTTATAGGTGTGTACATTGCCATCCATGTCAGTTTTCTTCTTGAAGAGCCACTTACTTCCAACTAACTTGGCATTGGGAGGAAGGTCTAGTTCAATCCGGACTTGATTATCTCTCATGGATTGCCTTTCCCCATTCATAGCAATCTGCCAGTTATCCTTTTCAGGATCATTCATGGCAGCTCTATAATTAGCAGGTTCTCCAAGATCCCCTAATATAGTTTCCTCAACCTCTACGTTAAGACATAGACGTTCAGGTGCTTTCAAAGTCCTTGCAGATCTGCGAATGGGAACAACTTCAGGTGGAGGACCCAGACTTTCAGGTTCCACATGAAGTTCGCTAGTGTTTTCAGAAGGTAATGTATCCTCTTGATCATCTTCCAGATCATAGATCCTCCCATTGAATTCTTGGGATATGAGATCTTTTTCAAGAAAATCTCCGTACCTAGCAACAATTACTTTGTTTTCAGGTGGGTAGTAAAAGTAGTAACCCATCGTTTCCTTTAGGTATCCTACAAACATACACTTTACAGATCTCTGTTGGAGTTTGTCTGGTGAGTCACGTTTAACAAACGCCTCAAAACCCCAGACCTTTAAATAAGACAAGTTAGGTGTTTTCCCAAACCATAACTCATAAGGTGTCTTATCAACCTTCTTGGTCGGAACAATATTTAAAATGTGAATTACAGATTCCAAGGCATAATCCCGAAAGGATAAAGGAAGAGTTGTAAGATTAAACATTGATCGTACCATGTCCAACAATGTACGATTTCTTCTCTCAGATACACCATTTTGTTGTGGAGTATATGAAGATGTGAGATGCTGGACAATTCCATTCTCAGCTAAATAATCTTTAAACTCTTGACTCATGTATTCTCCACCTCTGTCAGATTGAAGAGCATTAATCTTCTTTCCAAGTTGCAGTTCTACTTCTGCTTTAAAAACCTTAAATGTTTCAAACACCTCATGTTTATGTTTAAGTAAATAAACATATCCATAAAGGCTAAAATCATGAATAAAGGTTAAGAAGTAGCTAGCACCTCTCTTTGACAAATGTCTAAGTGGTCAACATACATCAGTATGTATCAAACCAAGTGGATCATTTGCCCTTTCCATACGATTATTGAAAGGTTTCTTTGTCATCTTCCCAGATATACAAGATTCGTATTTATCAAATGATTCATCATTGATATCTTGTAAAAGCCCATCACGTTGCGAGTCTTGCCTATATGAGCAAGTCGACAATGCCAAAGATAAGATGAATCTGAGACATTCTTGATTCTCTTAATATTGATGTTATACATTAAATTATAATCATTTCATTCATTCACATCAATCTCAAATACACCATTCACAGCAATAGCATTAAAATAAAAAACATTATTTAGCAAAACAGAAATTCCATTGCTTGAAATAGTATGTTGAAAACAAATATCCAATAAACACAAAAAGGAGAAAACACCTCTAACAATAGTAGGTGCCTAATGACAATTATTCAAAAACAGTATTAAGCTCGAAGGCAAAACTAATTTAAATACTCCTATAGCTTCAACAGCTGCATGTGCTCCATTGCCCACGTGCAGATATTGTTCCCCATAGGCTAGTCTCCTTTCAACTCTAAATCCCTGCAGTGTATTGCAAATATGAATACCACATCCAGTATCGTATACCCAGGAATTTATTTTATGAGTTAATGAAAATAATTCAATCATGAAAAAGTTACCTGACGTGCTTGCTTTACCAGCCTCAACCTTCATCTTTTTCACACGCAACTCCTCGAGATAGAGTGGACTGTTCCGCTTCTAGTGTCCTTTCTAATGGCAGTGGTGACAAGCCTGATTCTTCTTGTTCGGATTCCCCTTGTTCTTCTTAGGGTTATTCTGCTTGGGCATAGGTTGATATGCCATAACTTGTTTACCCTTGTCAACCTTACCATTACCCTTTTTATTCGCCTGCGGTTTTAGCTTTTGGATCCTACCTCCTTGTATAGCTAATACCTAAGGAGTAGGTGCCTTGTTTGGTAAACCCTTTTCATAGTCCACAAGCATTGCGAGCAATTCCGTGATTGTCTTCCCCGTGCAATGCATGTTATAGTTCTGAACAAAACCTTTAAAATCCTTATTCAAGGACCTATTGATTAGGTTCACACACACATTCTCAGGATAGACATAGTTGATATGGTTTAGTTGGTCCATGTACATTTTCATTTCCAACACATGATCACGAACATGTTTACCTTCCCCCTGCTTGCAACTGTGTAATGCATCGATCAAATCATACAATTCAACAGCTGCTGGCTTCTCATAAGTCTTTTGGAGTTCTTCCAGCATATCTTTAGGAAAATAGTTCTCAAACTGTTTTTGCAATTTGGGAACCATACTTTCGAGCATCAAGCACGCAACTTCATTGTGCTTCTCGAACTCCAATTGCCATGCTGCTCTGACCTCTTCAGGTTCAGTTGCAGCTGGCTCTTGAGGGCAAGGCTTAGTCAAATATTCTAGCTTTTTGGACACTCTCAAGACAATCCTAAGTGACCTATGCCAGTCATTGAAATTTGGGCTAGTCAATTTTTCCCTTTCAAAATGGTTTTTGAAAGCAGAACTTAGTACAACATTTTCGAGTTAAGCCATTTCTATAGAAAAAGTTCAAATATTGGTATTCTAATAATACAATTTTTCAAGAAAAGAAAATTACCCAGGAAATATTCATATAACCATTTAATCTTCTTGAAAACTAGGATCCAAATTTCCATAGTTTCACTACATCAGTTGATCTGCTAGCAGTGAAAGTACAAAATATGGTAATCTGTCGAACAATAATGTGCAAACAATTTTCGACTCCTAGATCATTATGGGAATTACATTTGCCAAATATAATTTGCAAAGTAAGCATGTTTCTTCCCATCTCATGCCTTAAGTTTCTAGGTCTCACTAACAACTTAATTAAGTCGTCTAATTTAGAAACTGCAAATTCTCCATTACTGGTCTCACGCATAATGGAAATTTACCTTGTCATTAAAATCTAGGCAAGGTCTCACTTACGCTAAATATTAACTCCAAGTGTTTCTTATAATTAGATAGCATGGACTTAAATTTTTAGGGTATTTATTTTGATGTGTCAATCAAAATATGTACAAAGAAGCATGCACACATCTTCGTATCATAAGTTTTCAAAATGTTTTTATTTACCAATTTAGGCTAAGATTTAAATCAACAAAGTTTTAATTGAGGTATTGGGTTCACCAATCAAAGAATTACCTACAATTATCGCCCACTATATCCTACTGCTGCATGAGTCAAAAGACCCAAGTTATTCGGATAATTACCACAAAAGTCGCGCGTGGAATTGAGGTCAATTCACCCTTAAGATGATTTTGTAGAAAAAAAATAGCTTACTTGGTAGCTCCAATTAGACGCACAAAGGAGCGGAGAGACAAACGTCCGCCCAAAGGCTAATTAAAAACGCGTCTCTTTCGGATGACAATTTAATGTCAAGCCTCCTTATACCCCTCTTATAGTTTGTCTAAACTGGGTGAGCCGTTCACACTATTAGTACAAAACTCATGATGCGCGTGATGTGTCGTTGCGGTTTAGCAGTTTTAATGCCTACTCAAGTTTTAAATTTATATTTAGCCGACTTATCAATAACACACACACTTAACGAGCAGTGTACCCGGTCAGTATGAATATAATGGTAAGTAGAGTGTCGATCACTAAGAGTGGAACGTATTATCTAGTTATTCTAATCAGTATTTTAATATATTAAGTTAGCTATACAACCTAATCTAACGCAAGGGGGGTTCAGCCTGAGAGACTGGCACGATTTGGTTGCAATTAAATAATAAACTAAACCAATAGGCACGAATCAGCAAGTAGCACACACGTACACAGATAAATACTCGAGACAATAAGAGGGCTGTCCTTATGATAAGTAGTTTGTCACTTGTTTTATTGCTAGTGTTATATGAAGTGTATAGTTCGATGCAACGCACCGAGATTAAGTCCTTTCTCGTTGGTTCTAATCTTATCGGCGAGTAAACCCTTAATGATTACTTATGACTATCCCGTTTATCTTTCTCCTACTTTTCTACAGACCATAGAATACATAGGCATCTAATAAACAGGCGAGGGCAGAGGCATGGCGACCCGATCAACGCTCAGCTAGACACAGAGGTTATCAATGCACTAATAAAAGTCACCAATGACATCAACATATAAACTTTAATTAATGAGAAAGTAGTTTTAAGGGAGTGCAACCTTTCCGTTGTCACATTACACAAGCCACCAATCTTGATGAATTAAAGTTTACTAACACAATAAAACAAAACTACTTAATGAATTAAACATATGCAGCACCTTCTTACAGCTCTTGTATCTTTGATTTGGGTGTGTCTTGTGCTGCTGCCTTGACTGAATTCGTCCTTGGTTTCTGGTCTTCGGTCTTCGGTTGAAACTTCGGGACTCTTAATTCGTCTGGTCTTTGGGGTATTTATAGTTTCTGTCTGAGGGTGAGATGCGGCGCATCTAAGGAGTAGATGTGGCGCATGTACTTAACTTCGCGTGGGGTCCAAGATTATAATATTCAGGAATATTCGTACACCGCCAGAAGATGCGGCGTATCTTCATCTTTGAATGCGGCGCATGTCCTCTTGTGTCTTGGATCGTATCTGGTGAAATATTGATAGTGATGCGGCGCATGTCACGAGTGAGATGCGGCGCATCTGGAGCAAATTTGACTTGATCTTGTCCATTTCAATAGACTCTTTACTTTATGCATGTTTTGCTCCATAATTAGTCCAAAATCGCCAAGTTTCACCAAATGCTTGTTTTCAACTGAGAATTACAAAAGTAAACGATTAAGTATCAATCCTCATATATAATATAGTAAAACAAGTCAAATAATTAGGATAAATGATAGTAATAATATGTACTTATTTGAGTTCATCAAATATCCCCCCACTTGAACTTTACTTGTCCCCAAGTAAACCTTAGAATTAATCTTATGAAAATGTATCCTAAAGGATATTAGGATTTATTTTTATATTTAAGCATGTATTCGTCTTTTGTCATAATCACACAACTAAACACTTAACGAATTAGAAGTAGAATAAAATATTTCGATAAAAGCAAATCTAATCGTTTAACTGTCCAGTCGCGACGAATATTCTATCATAAGCTTGGCAAGTATACACATCTCCTCCACTAAAGCCAAGGAATAACAAGTCTAAAGCGGTAAAAAGGGTTTTTAGGCTTAAGGGTTAATTATTCTTATTCACTATCGATCTCAAATTCCAGAAAAGGCGACAAAATCACAAATACATGATCGAATCCACGAACACGATACTTGCAATTGCTCAAATCCTTAACTCGAATAGGCTAAAGATAGGTCCAAACTTCACCAATAATAATATATCAAAAAGGGCGACAAAATCATAAATACATAGCCGAATCCATGACTACGATACTTAAGATTGCTCAAATCCCTAATCTCAATAAATCAAAGGATTCGTTGGATAAAGAATAATACAGTGCATGGATAATATTTGGGATATAAATTGGTGTAAAATGAAAAATAAACAAAACAAATAAATTAAAATCCTAAGTGTGGTTAATCACTATCCCAACCATCCCATGAATAAGACTCATATCATTGAATAACTCACGCTTTAACACTTGAAACACACGCTTTAGGTAGGCACGAATTATACTCAACAAGATCTTAATCAAAGAATAAACCTTAGTTGACGTTCCCATAACTGCCAACTCCCATTCAATCCATAATATACAACAACTAGTGGTGATATCAACCACTTACATAACTTTACATCGTTGGTTAAAACAAACATCCAACTCTTTCTTTTTCTTTTTCTTTTCTCATTTTTTCGAATTTTTTTTTTTTTTTTTTTTTTTTTTTTTTTTTTTTTTTTTTTTTTTTTAACATAAACATAGATGTGTAAAATTTCACCACATCACCAAAACAATAATTCTGAATAATTTTTCCATACTTTTCATGACTTCAGAAATAATGGTAATAGTGAAAGTAGTAAACACACGAAAAATAAACTCAAAGATATACAATATTTACTTTCACTCCAATTGCATTGTGTAATTTCCCGACCTAACCATAGATAATGAATTACGCACGCGAACACAGGTAATGTAAGGAAACACACTTTGCCTATAGCAATTAACCAACCACGGATTCTAATCTACAGGGTAGGCTAAGATTTAAGGTGTAACGAAACATTTTAAACAAAGGTGTAAGAAACGAAAGGAATGGCTCTGAGTGTTTTTCTAGGGGTATCTTACTCTAAAAATGAGAGTAACAAAAGGGTTTATACGGGGGTTAACTAACCAGTGTAGTTAGCTAATAACACATAACATATAAAGGCTATTTGGGTGTAATCCTAGAAATTTACCAATTTAGACAAGTCATTCCAATTATATAAAATAATACTTATTATGGTTGTCTCGAATAGTATACAAGCCAAGTTCTAAAGTTTACAAGTCACCGGCACACTCATAGATTTGTGAGTTTTGAAAAATCACAATTTTTGAAAATAACGTCATGTGTGCAGCTATGCAACTTAGACTTTAAACAAAAACATGCTAAAAAATTTTAAGTTTTGATATATTAAGCACATTTTAAGCATATTTTGAAAAGTTTAGGACAAGTAAGTGTTAAGTGTTCTAATTCTCCAATCCCCCCACTTAAGTTAAACAACGTCCTCGTTGTTTGTATAAAAGGTTAAAAACTGGAAAATAAAAGAATTAGAACAGAAAAACTCCCCTGAGATTTGCTCGGTATGATCCTCCATTAGTATTAGAGCAAAAATCAATTTCTTGTGGATTAGAACGTTTAAGCTTCATATTAGATGTATCCACAGGAAACGCAGGAATCTATAATACCACCAATGCTTTAAAACACACCTAAGATAAGAAAGGTTCAAACTTGCATAACACATTAGTAGTTAGGAAAAAAAATAAAACATAAAAATTAAAAATGAAAATCATCAGGTCAGTCGATGCGCCGTATCTTATGGAAGAAGATACGCCGTATCGAGCTTGGAATAATTACGGATCAGAATAAAAGATGCGCCGCATCCTTAACCAGGGATGCGCCGCATTGAAATAAACTGATAAAAAGTTTTAAATTCGAAAATAAAAAATGCAGAAAAATAAAATAAAGTAAGATATGACCATTTGCAGGAGATGCGTCGCATCTCAGAATTGAGATGCGCCGTATCCTCAGCGGCCTGACTGACTCGACACATAAACAGAATAATAAAAAGATAAATCCGAGTTGTCTCCCGGTAAGCACTTCTCTTTATTCCAGAGTCTTCAAGTTAGACTCACGTTCAGCTCTTCATTCGATTACTTCAGGTTCAAACTCCACCACCTCGTTCTCATTGTCCTCAATTTTATTATCAAAGTATTTCTTCACACGTTGCCCATTTACTTTGAATATATAACCATTTTTATCGCATATATCAATAGTTCCATAGGGATACACTTTCTTGACAACAAATGGACCCGTCCATCTCGATTTAAGTTTACCAGGATACATCTTCAATCTGGAATTAAATAGTAGCACTTTCTCTCCAATAGTAAACGTTTTATCCCCATGTAACCTCGAGTCATGCCATCTTTTAGTTCTTTCTTTGTAGATCTTAGTATTCTTGTAGGCCTCATCTCTTAGTTCATAGAGTTCATTAAGTTCCATGAAACGGTTCTTCGTTGCAGCTTCTATATCCATATTACAATTCGTCAAAGCCCAATATGCACTTTGTTCAATTTTGACCGGTAGGTGGCATGCTTTTCCGTATACAAGACGAAATGGAGTGCATCCCGTTGGTGTCTTATAGGCTGTACGGAATGCCCATAAAGCATCATTTAACTTGTCAGACCACCCTCTCGGATTATATCCAGTCTTTTTTTCAAGAATACGCTTAATAGCCCTATTGGTTACTTCAGTTTGTCCATTGGATTGAGGATGATATGCGGTGGAAACCCTATGATATACTCCATATTTTTGCAAGGCTCTTCCCAGATGATGATTACAAAAGTGTGTCCCCCTATCGCTAATCAATGCTTTAGGAATTCCAAATCTAGAGAACAAACTTTGTAAAAATTTAAGTACTACCTTGCTGTCGTTTGTTGGCAATGCTTGCGCTTCGACCCATTTTGATACGTAATCAACAGCAACCAAGATATATTTATTACCTTTAGATTCAGGAAACGGTCCCATGAAGTCCAATCCCCATATGTCGAAAACCTCACATACATGGATATAGTTTTGCGGCATTTCGTTTCTTGATGTTATATTCCCGGATCGTTGACACGCATCACATCCTTTTATATAATCTTTTGCATCATCCAACATAGTGGGCCAATAAAATCCCGCATCAAGGATCTTTCTTCTTGTGATGACTGCACCGTGATGTCCCCCCGTTGGCCCTGAATGGCAATGTGCCAATATTGCTGGGATGTCATCACCATCTACGCATCTCCGTAAAATATTGTCAGGACATAATTTAAAGGCATAAGGTTCATCCCAAATATACTCACTAGCGCGAGTTAGAAACCTTCTTTTCTCGTCGGATGTTAGCCCTTTTGGAATTTCATTTGCCACAATAAAGTTTATATAGTCGGCATACCATGGTCCATTATTATTGCTCTTAATTCCTACCATCATAAGGTGTTCATCAGGAAAGTCATCAGCTATTTCCCTTTCGTCAAGCACCTCCATATTAGGGTTTTTAAGTCTAGATAAGTGGTCAGCAGCTAGATTCTCGGCACCCTTTTTATCTTTAATTTCAATATCGAATCCTTGGAGCAATAAAACCCACCTAATAAGCCTTGGCTTGGCATCCTGTTTATTGAACAAATATTTCAAAGCAGAATGGTCAGTGTAAACCATAGTTTTTGACAATATAAGATATGATCTAAATTTATCAAATGCAAAAACTACTGCTAAAAGTTCATTTTCCGTGGTGGTGTAGTGTTCTTGGGCATTATTCAATGTTTTGCTAGCATAATAAATTGGCTTAAATTTCTTATCTATCTTTTGGCCAAGTACAGCTCCAACAGCATAATCACTAGCATCACACATTAGTTCAAAAGGCAGATTCCATTCTGGCGAAATTATAATAGGTGCGGAGGTTAGTTTTTCTTTAAGTATATTAAATGCCTTTTTGCAATCTTCAGAAAAATCAAACTTCGCATCTTTTAGCAATAATTGGGTCATAGGCCTAGATATCATTGAAAAATCCTTTATGAACCTACGATAAAATCCGGCATGCCCTAAAAAACTTCTAACACCTTTTACATTAGTGGGGTAAGGTAGTTTAGCAATTACATCAATTTTAGCTTTATCGACTTCTATACCTTTCCCAGAAATCTTATGTCCTAACACAATTCCCTCTCTAACCATAAAGTGACATTTTTCCCAATTAAGAACAAGGTTAGTTTCTTCACACCTAGCAAGCATTTTATCAAGTTTAAAGAGACAATCACTAAATGAGTTACCGAACACCGAGAAGTCGTCCATGAAGACTTCCTTAAAGTCTTCTACCATATCATGGAAGATAACCGTCATACAACGTTGGAAAGTAGCAGGGGCGTTGCATAGTCCGAAAGGCATCCTCCTATAGGCGAAGGTCCCATAAGGGCAGGTGAAAGTCGTCTTCTCTTGATCCTCAGGGGCAATTGGTATTTGGAAGAAACCTGAAAAACCATCTAAAAAACAATAATAATCATGACCTGATAGTCTTTCTAACATTTGATCAATAAATGGAAGAGGGAAGTGATCTTTTCGCGTAGCATCATTGAGTTTGCGGTAGTCGATGCAAACTCTCCATCCGGTAACAGTTCTTGAGGGAATTAGTTCATTATCGTCATTGAGTACTACCGTCATTCCTCCATTTTTTGGTACAACGTGGATAGGATTGACCCACGAGCTGTCGGAAATTGGGTAGATAAGTTCGGAGTCAAGTAATTTCACAATTTCATTTTTCACCACATCTTGGACTTTTGGATTCAAACGCCTTTGAGGTTGGATAGTTGGTTTGAATTCATCCTCCACAAGGATTTTATGCGTACAAAATGACGGGCTAATTCCCTTAATATCAGACATACTCCACGCTAATGCTCCTCTTCGTTTATATAGTACCTGCAAAAGTGATTCTTTTTCTTTTGGCGTTAAATTAGATGCAATAATAACGGGTGAATTAGTGTTCCCATTTAGATAGGCATATTCCAAAGTAGAAGGAAGATCCTTAAGCACATGCTTAACACTATCAATTTCAGTAGCACTTGCGGAATAAACTTGTTCTTTAATTATATCGCTGCTGTCATTAGATAGATGCGCCGCATCGAAATTTTTGATGCGCCGCATCGCGTTACATACAGCAGAATCAGCAGCTAAATTATAATCAACAGTATTCTCATCAACTTGATCTTCAATAGCAATTGTGTTTTCTAAATTTTTAAGCAGAAAAGAATCAAGCAAATTACTTTTTAACAATTTCTGAGTAAATTGATTAATTGTGTCGTCAGAAACATCGATATTATAGCATTCATCGTCATCGGAATTATCTTTACTCATAGATTGTTCCATGTTAAACTCAACCTCATCTTTTCCTATGGTAAGAGTTATCTTTTTATTAAAAACATCAATTATGGCCCTAGCAGTGGCTAAAAATGGTCGTCCTAATATTATAGGAGTTCTAGAATTTTCAGGCATATCGAGGATAACAAAGTCGATAGGTAATTCAAATTTATCAACTTTTATTAATATATTTTCAGCTATTCCTAATGGGTATTGAATGGACCTATCAGCTAGTTCTAAGCACATCCTAGTAGGTTTCGGTTCACCAAGACCTAATTTATCATACATAGAAGAGGGCATAAGACTTATACTAGCTCCTAGGTCGGCTAAAGCATTTTCAATATGTAAATTTTTAATTTGACAAGGAATAGTGAAACTCCCTGGATCTTTTTCTTTAGACGAAAGTTTGTTGAGCAATGCTGCTGAGCTTCGTTTCCCCATTGTTATGGTGCAAGCTTCTTCAAGTTTAGACTTGTTTGTAAGCAAGCTCTTCAGATATTTAGCATATTTTGGCATTTGCACCAGGGCTTCCATAAATGGTATGCTTAGCTGCAGCTGCTTGAGATTCTCCAGGAATTTCTTTTGATAGGCATCTTCTTTCTCTTTCCTTACCCTTTGTGGGAAAGGTAGTGTTGATCGCTTAGGCTCAACAGAAGGTTCTTTTCTGATTACAGGTTCCGGATCAGTCTCTTTTGGTTGCTCTTGCTCAGGTGATAAAGATTCAGGGGAAATCTTGTTTGTATTGTCATCTTCGGGTGTCTCTCTGATCTGAAAGGTCGACTTTCCGCCTCTAGTTGTAATCCCTTTCAAGTCTTGCTTTACCAAAAGTACCCTATTAAGCACCGTTGACAATTGGTGCACTTCAATTGCCAATCCATAAATCATGTTGTTTTGTTCCTTTAGTAAAAGCTCATGACTGCCTTTGAATTCATTAATAAAGTTTCGTGCTTCATGATGTTCTTTTTCATTGGCTTTAGCGATTTGTAGTGCAAACTCTTCCATGGTAAGATTTCTTTGGGGTTTTCCGAACAAGTAGGGGAAAATTTCGAACATTGTTCCTGAAAATTAAAGAGAGGTAGATTTCAAAGTAAAAGTTTCCAGGTATAAGGGTAAGAGTATTTTCCGTTCGGATATAAGAAAAATAAAAGTTGCTGATATCTGTAGACAATGCGCCGTATCCAAAAAGTTGGATACGCCGTATCTTATAATCGTTAAAATTAAATCAGACTTTTATTCAGAAAATAGATACGCCGCTTAGAAATTTGAATGCGCCGTATCAATTTTAATAATCAAAAATCGGTATTTATTTAAAATTAAATGCGTCGTATTAACAAAAGTTAATGCGCCGTATTTTCGTTACGATTCAAAATATAAGATTTTTGATTCAGAGGATGCGCCGTATCGATAAAAATCGATACGCCGTATCTGTTTAATAATTCAAAAACTGTTTTTAATTAAAATAATAGATACGCCGTATCCGCTAAAGCAGATGCGTCGTATGGCGTTAACGTTTCGAAAAATTTTCTTATTAAAAACAGATACGCCGTATCTTGGGGAAAAGATGCGTCGTATCGAATTAATTAAACGCGTTGTATTTTATAAAAAATTGAACGCAATACGCCGTATCTGATAAATCAGATGCGCCGTATCGTTCGATTTAGCTCAGTACAACGATAGCAGAAAACAAAAAATACGAAAAATAAAAAACAAATAAAAACACACGAAAATAAAAACAAACAAAAGCAAACAAATAACACACAAAAACAGAAAATATGCAAAATAGTACAATGAATGCAAATTAATCTAATACACAACAAAATTAGCGGTTAGATAAAAAAATTAAAAACCTAATTAAAATACTAATCAAATTAACAGATAATAACAATTCACTCCCCGGCAGCGGCGCCAAAAACTTGATGCGCGTGATGTGTCGTTGCGGTTTAGCAGTTTTAATGCCTACTCAAGTTTTAAATTTATATTTAGCCGACTTATCAATAACACACACACTTAACGAGCAGTGTACCCGGTCAGTATGAATATAATGGTAAGTAGAGTGTCGATCACTAAGAGTGGAACGTATTATCTAGTTATTCTAATCAGTATTTTAATATATTAAGTTAGCTATACAACCTAATCTAACGCAAGGGGGGTTCAGCCTGAGAGACTGGCACGATTTGGTTGCAATTAAATAATAAACTAAACCAATAGGCACGAATCAGCAAGTAGCACACACGTACACAGATAAATACTCGAGACACTAAGAGGGCTGTCCTTATGATAAGTAGTTTGTCACTTGTTTTATTGCTAGTGTTATATGAAGTGTATAGTTCGATGCAACGCACCGAGATTAAGTCCTTTCTCGTTGGTTCTAATCTTATCGGCGAGTAAACCCTTAATGATTACTTATGACTATCCCGTTTATCTTTCTCCTACTTTTCTACAGACCATAGAATACATAGGCATCTAATAAACAGGCGAGGGCAGAGGCATGGCGACCCGATCAACGCTCAGCTAGACACAGAGGTTATCAATGCACTAATAAAAGTCACCAATGACATCAACATATAAACTTTAATTAATGAGAAAGTAGTTTTAAGGGAGTGTAACCTTTCCGTTGTCACATTACACAAGCCACCAATCTTGATGAATTAAAGTTTACTAACACAATAAAACAAAACTACTTAATGAATTAAACATATGCAGCACCTTCTTACAGCTCTTGTATCTTTGATTTGGGTGTGTCTTGTGCTGCTGCCTTGACTGAATTCGTCCTTGGTTTCTGGTCTTCGGTTGAAACTTCGGGACTCTTAATTCGTCTGGTCTTTGGGGTATTTATAGTTTCTGTCTGAGGGTGAGATGCGGCGCATCTAAGGAGTAGATGCGGCGCATGTACTTAACTTCGCGTGGGGTCCAAGATTATAATATTCAGGAATATTCGTACACCGCCAGAAGATGCGGCGTATCTTCATCTTTGAATGCGGCGCATGTCCTCTTGTGTCTTGGATCGTATCTGGTGAAATATTGATAGTGATACGGCGCATGTCACGAGTGAGATGCGGCGCATCTGGAGCAAATTTGACTTGATCTTGTCCATTTCAGTAGACTCTTCACTTTATGCATGTTTTGCTCCATAATTAGTCCAAAATCGCCAAGTTTCACCAAATGCTTGTTTTCAACTGAGAATTACAAAAGTAAACGATTAAGTATCAATCCTCATATATAATATAGTAAAACAAGTCAAATAATTAGGATAAATGATAGTAATAATATGTACTTATTTGAGTTCATCAACTCATCACTCAATTAAAAGTTTATGATTATTAGTCTTAAAAAATATGTTATAAACTATAATATTGCCAGTCTCGCCTGGGAGCAAATTACCGTGCGAAGCGAACCACTGTCGACACATAAGACTTTGCAATATATAATTTATCACATCAAGTTTCATAGTTATTAGGTCAATTTATTTTCTATTCGAAAAATAACCCTCTTTTTGCTTACAATTCGACATATAATTTAACCAAAAAAACAAGTAATTAATAAAAATAAACAACCAAATAATAACACATAATCTTAACAATTAAATCATGTAGCCACATGCAAACGTTTTGATAAAATCCTATTAATAATCTATCTATGGTTTTAATATGCATATATTTAACTAAGACTCCCATTGGTTTTCGAGAAAATGGTACCAATGGACCACATATACCAAACAATTTGGTTGCGTAAGTCCTAGCAAATATATACCAAGTAGCACATAAATAGATTCATTAATTTAACTAATTGGGGTCTTCCCCAATTTTAGATCTATCTTATTACATGTGACAAACAACTTAACAATTAATATAAACCTTAATCCATGATAAACATGCATGTTTTATCATGGATTAATTACAAGTCACAAGATACGCAACCTTTACACACATAAACATGTTCCAATTTTAGCAATCCAAAACTAATTTTAATTAAGTGGGCATCGCCCCCCCCCCCCCCCAAAAAAAATTAGGGTTTCTATTTTTTTTAATGTTCTAAACCCTAAAAAAAATCGACTATCATGTAATTCTAATCATAGATTCGATTTTTATGTGTTTCGGTAATTCAATTACATGTTAAAACGGCTCGTGATGCCACTGTTAGAATTTAATAAACATGACAATCATATATTTATTCTAATAACAATCAAACACGTTACGGAAGCGTAGGATCATATTTTAAGATATAAAGATTAACCGAAAATTAAAGACACGTACCTTTGATTCTAGCAAGAACAGGAATCAAAACTTCAAATCTTCTTCTTTAATAATGAAAGTAGATTAGCGAGATACCCCTTACCGTTTTATATCTCAATCCAAGATGTATAAACTATAGTGAGTTTATACGACATTCTTGTACACACGTACTATAACCGAGTTAATGATTATGCTAGTAATGAAACACAAGCTTAAACCAAACAAACTTTGTTTAATAAAAGTTGGATCGACCAAACCCAAAGGGTTTATGGTTCGATCGGTTATGAGCTGTTAGGAATATAAATTCATATGAAGACTCGGTCACCCAGAGTAATCTATTAGCATTAAGTAGTTCGTAGGATTATTAGTATTAGTTAGTTATTATAGTATTTGTGGAGTTGGGTCGGGTCTTTACCCACTGTCAGCTTACTCCACAGCCCACACGGGGCGTCTAAGCTAGTAGTATATATACCCCTTCCCACACATGGGAAGGGTTGGACCTTCTCACATTTTCAATCTAATACATTCTCATTTCTCTCTCAAGGTTCCAACTTCTCTTTCTTTCTTCTCTCTAATTCGGATCAAAACCAACAAAACCATATGTGTTTGATTTATGAATTTGTTACAATTGGTATCAAGAGCCATGGTTAGGTTCATTTGATTATATAGTCTCAGATTTCTTTGCTTGGTTTTGTGGTTTTAGTTTGGTTTGAATAGAATAGGTAGTAAACTTCTTCATTTGTGCTTTGTTTGTGGTTGGATTTGTTCAAAGCTTGTACTTTCTTGATTAGGATTGTTGTATAAGCTTAGTTTAGTGGCTGGATAGCTAGTTTCATTCGTTTATTGGGTGTTTCAGCAAATTCGAGTGGTGTCTTGTGTTTTTTCTTCGTTGCGATTTGAGTCTCGATAAGACTTTCTTTATTGCAATTTGAGTTTAGTAAGGAAACTGGTTGTTGCGTTTTGCTGTGCATCGGGTCTGCGATTTGGCATTTTACTTAAAAAGGGAAAGAAGACAAATCGCAATATAGTGATTGTTTTATCCTATTGTGACTTGCGATTTGATCCTTGCGATTTGGGTATTTTTGGGTTGCGATTTGAGTAAGCCTGCGATTTGAGTGTGCCTGCGATTTGAGTGAGCTTGCGATTTGATCTTTGCGATTTGAGTCACTGTTGACTAATTGTGATTTGATTAATTGCGAATTGATGAGTTACGATTTGACTTGTTGCGATTTGACTGATTGAGATTTGACCAGTTGCGATTTGACGTTGCGAGTTGATACTTGTGATTTGACTTATTGCGATTTGGTTAATTACGATTTGACTTATTACGATTTGACTAATTGTGACTTGGCTTGTTGTGATTTGATCAGTTGCGATTTGACTTTTGTGACTTGATTTTTTGAAGACTAGTATTGCAATTTACTCTTGGCCATTCACTATGATTTGCTAATATCATCATATCACACTCAAGTAATCAGTATCTTAGGGTTTCTTTTGTTGATTTTATAAAATCCCGCGAAAGATTTGATTTCTCGGTTTAAATCACAAGAGTTGTAAAATCCCGTGTAAGGTTAAATCATGGCAAGCACTGCTTCTGATGACATTCAAGCTGCCGGGTCCGATACCCGCCCTCCTATGCTTGATAGGACGGATTATGAATCATGGGCACAAAGAATACGACTTTCCTGCTTGGGAAAAGAGAATGGATTTAATATTCTCAAATCCATTGATGAAGGACCTTTTCAGATGGGCACCACTAGAGATGTTGTCACTACCGGTGAGGATGGAACTGTCACTTTTGGAGTCGACAGGCCACGTACTTACAACGATCTTAATGAGGAGGAAAAGAAGCATTATGATGCAGACATTAGAGCTTCTAATATTGTGATTCAAGGACATCCCAAAGAAGTTTACAAGCTTATCAACTTCAACACTGAAGCCAAAGCTGTTTAGGACAATGTCAAAATGCTTCTTGCTGGATCTGAACTGACCAAAGAAGATCGTGAGTCTCAGTTGTATGATGAGTTTGAGCATTTCAAGATGAATCCTGGTGAGAACATTACTGACTATTATGTGAGATTTCACAAGCTTGTGAATGACATGAGGATCATCAGGATGACAATGCCAAACATCCAACTCAACTCTAAGTTTGTGAACAACATGACACCCGAGTGGGACAGATTTGTCACTGCCGTGAAGCTCAATAAAGGATTGAGAGAGAAAAATTATGAACAGCTGTATGCCTACTTACAACAACATGAAAAGCATGCTGCTTATGATCGTCAATTGAGGGAAAAACTTAATCCAACAACATCTAATGATCCTCTTGCATTTGTCGCAAATGTTCAGCCATTCAATCAATCCTCACTTGATAAAGCTTATCACCAGCCCTTTTCATCACAGAATCAGACATCATTTGCCCAATCATCGTTGCACCCACCATCTGCTGTGAACTCCCAACTGGATTCAGGATACTCTCATACTGACAAGATGATTGATAATCTCTCCAACCAAGTTTCTCTACTTGTCCAACAGTTCAGAGCAACACTCCCTCAAACCAACAACCAACTTCGAATTGCATCAAATCCACATAACCAGGCAACTGTGGAAGATGGAAGGGTTGTTATTCAGAATGTTCAGGGAAGGCAGAACGTGAATCAAAGGAATGTTGGTCGGGGTAATTTACAGAACAGAGTTGGGAATGCTAATCAGGTACAGGGAAGGCAACCCAAGTGTTAAACCTGTGGTGGACTAGGACACATCGCAAGGAACTGCAATCAACCAAAGCGTCCACAGACCTCTGACTACTTCAAAGATAAGATGCTGTTGATGCAAGTTCAAGAGAATGGAGCAGTTTTGGACGAAGAAGAGTTATTGTTTCTTGCTGGTGATGGGGGGAATACGTTTGATGCTGATGTGGATGATCAACCAGTTCAGGACTTGGCACTGAATGATCCCAACATCTTCCAAGCTGATGACTGCGATGCTTTTGACTCAGATGTAGATGATGAACCCACTGCTCAAACCATCTTCATGGCTAATCTGTCTTCTGTTGTCTCATCACCTCAACAAGCTAGTCCTTCCAATGCATCTGTCATATCTGAGGTACTAAAGCTTTATGACACATA
The DNA here is from genome assembly GCA_021014915.2 of Artemisia tridentata subsp. tridentata. NCBI lineage: Eukaryota > Viridiplantae > Streptophyta > Magnoliopsida > Asterales > Asteraceae > Artemisia > Artemisia tridentata. The sequence goes on along the minus strand of CP139503.1, from coordinate 42,946,572 downwards.
CAACGTGGTAGATGAACAGAAGATTCCCAATAAAGTACAACAGACAGATGTTGTTGAATCAGATACTGTTGATATGGGAAATAGTAATATCATTCCATATGAACAATATGTGAATCACAACAACTTGTCTGATGTACCAAGTTTTGCATCTTTTGTTATAGATAATGCTTGTGAGTTGTATGAAAACACTGTGTTTATCCCTGATGATACCTTGACCGCTAGAATTAACATCTATAAAGATCAGGTGACCATATATGAACAACGTGCAAAATTTGAGCTAACTGAACTTGAGCAAAAAATGGATAGTCAAATGCGTACATACATAACAGAACGTAATATAAGGGAAGAAACATTGAAAAAGGAGTTAAATTCTTTGCGAAAACAACTTGATCAAACTGTTAAACAAAAACAAGAGATCCAGGAAAGTGTAATTACACTAAAACATGATTTCAAAGAAAAAGAATCAAAACTCTTAAATGATTTTTCCAGACTTAAAACGTTAAAGAATAAGATTGAAAACAAGTTGTACACACAAGACCAGACCAGACAAACGGCTCAAATTATGCAACAGCATAAAAAGTTGTGTGATAAACATAGTGACCATAATGTAGGTGAACCTAAATTAGCTTTCCTTAGGAGTGCTAAAGTAGCCCAACCTGCCTTATATGATGGAAATGAACTGCTTAAGCCTGTTCATGCCCCTCCTGATGTGTTATCATTAGAAGAGAGTAATGAGGTTGAAGTAAGAAATAGAGAGAGATTGGCTGAAAAATGAAGGATCCCAAATGTATAGCAAATAAGGTCATAATCAAACCCCATAATTACTATGAGGAAAACCGATTGACTGTTTTTGCACCTCAGACTAAGTTGACGCCAGAACAAATATTTTGGTCCCTGGACATAGAAAAGAGAAAGGCTGATGAACTTAAAGCCAAAACTCCACCCCTTAGAAAAATAGCGGCTGCAACGGTGTACCCACCCAATACACCCAGGCACTTAGTTCCTTTAACTCTTCCCACATAATGTAAAACTCTAATTAGCATATATGTTCTTTGTCAACTATTGGCTGATTTTGATAAAACATGTAAGAAGAGAATTACGCCAACGGGAATTACTGAAGCGGAAAGGGGTTTTGAACTAACAAAATAGTGTTACTTAACTGAGGTTATTCCATTCTTTAAACTCCTTAAGGAACATTTTGAGGGCATGCAAAAAACCCTTAAAACTGAAGTAAAAGAGATAAAAGAGGTGTTTAAAGATATGGAAAACGAGGTATCCCAACATGTGATAGAACTTCAGAGTCGTGAGATTGAGAGAAAGAACATTCTCATCATCAATGAGAATTTGATTGCTAGATGTATTGCTCAGGATGTATTTTAATCTGCTACTGATTCTACATTAACTGCTTGTCAATTTCATGAGTTGTCTAATGCATTGAATATTACCCAGAATCGTGTTATTGAGCTTGAGGGGGAGAATTTGAAATTGCATGAGTAAATTCAAAATGATGACTATGATAACATGGTTAGGAGTTTTTCAAAACTAGAGGTTGATAATCTTAATTTGCAATTAAAGTATCAAAATTTAGAAGAAAGAATTAAAATCTCAAATGCCAAGACATCTTTGGATGCTCCTGAATTTGATGAATATTTTGAATTAAGCAAACGAGATGAAAAAATTCAAGCTCACACTAACACGATTAAACAATTGAGGGCCCAAATTGCCCAATTAAAATCAAATAATAGTGATGTGATTGGCTCCCATAAACCATCGTTTTTAGAGTCTCATAATTTTCACTATCAAGACACCATCAATAAGCTACACTATGAAAATGAGTGTTTTCGAGCTGAAAGTTCAAAAGTCAAACAGCATTACAAAGAGTTATATGACTCAATTAAAGTCACATGAAACAATCACAATGAAAATATAACTTCTTTGCTAAATGAAATTGAGAATCTAAAGACTCAGGTGAAAGGGAAAATGCCAATTATCACTAATGATAAAGTTGTTCCAAAGGTTTCTGCTTGTAGTAAGTATGCAGTTGACCCCTTAGGAACAATAGGTCTGCCCATCAAGTATATATCACTCACCTTAAGGATAGCCTTGAGCCCTTGAAACCCTTCGTGAGATCATAGAAGAGGATAGAATAGATAAACCACTTGATAGTGCAGTAGTAGATTCCTGCTTCCTCACTAAACGATCTCAAGAACTTTTAGAATATGTCATTGGCACAGGTCCTAAGATTAAGAACAAGCGAGACAAGCTTAGTGCATCATCCTCTACGACTAAGAACAAGCATGTAGCCTTTGATGTACCACTGAAAACATCTGAACCCAGCACATCAAAACTAGGAAAACAAATGGCAGTGAAACAAACTAATGTTCCCATCATTGCTTCTACAAGAGTAAGCTGTGATACTAAAGCTAGCGGGTCAAAGACTAGTCGCAATACCAAGAAAGATAAGACTGCGCCAGCTAAGAGTGCTCATGAGAAGAGAGTAAAAGTCCATCCTAGGAACAATAAGTTTGATTTGATCAAAAAGAATCGGGTTGATTCTAGTATTAGCTATAAGCATACTGTAATTAATTCGAATTCTAATGTTGTCTGTAAAACATGTAACGAATATTTAATTTCTGGTAATCATGATGATTGTGTTGTGTCATTCTTGATGTCACCTAAACGATCCCCAGTTAAGAATGTTAGGAAACCTGAACTGAGTAAGCAGATTTGGAAAACAACAGGAAATCTGTTTAATAATGTTGGTTATCAATGGAAGCCCACTGGAAGAAAATTCACATTAGGAAATAAGTGCCCCTTAACTAAAATGACTAATCATAAAGTAGTGATTGTTAAGGAATGGAAGCCACCTGGTAGAATTTTCCCGTTAGAGAAATAATGCCCTGTAACTAGGTCCATTGCATCTACTAGTGAAGTTTCCAATATGAATACCATGGTATCCATGATTCCTGTAGTTCCAGAATTTGTTTGTGCTAACCAAACGGACCCCAGTTGCACGTGGGGATCCATATTTTTCAGTTATCCATCGTTGTCTTTTTTCAAATGTAGGTCGTACAAATCGTCCTTTGGTATTTGGACTCAGGTTGCTCAAAACATATGACCGGGGATCACTCACAGCTCAAGAATTTCATGAAAAAGTTTATCAGGACAGTTAGATTCGGGAACGACCATTTTGGGGCGATTATGGGCTATGGAGATTATGTGTTTGGTGACAGTGTAATTTCCAGGGTATACTACGTGGAAGGAATTAGGCACAATTTGTTTTCTGTTGGTTAATTTTGTGATTCCGATCTTGAAGTTGCTTTCAGAAAACACACATGTTTCGTCAGAGAGTTGGATGGTATTGATCTTCTTAAAGGCAGTCGTGGCACTAATCTATACCCCATCTCTATTGAAGAAATGATGCGGTCCTCTCCTATTTGCTTGCTGTCAAAGGCCTCAAAGACCAAATCCTGGCTTTGGCACTGTCGTTTAAATCATTTAAAACTCGGCACCATAAATGAACTTACTCGCAAGGATCTTGTACGAGGCATGCCCAGATTAAATTTGAAAAAGATCATCTTTGTTCTACCTGTCAACTGGGCAAAAGCAAGAAGCATACTCACAAACACAAAACTGTCAACACCATCATGGAAGTTTTTCACACCCTTCACATGGATCTATGCGGACCAATGAGAGTGCAGAGTATCAATGGGAAGAAATATGTTCTTGTGGTGGTCGACGACTACTCTCGGTTTACATGGGTGAAGTTTCTGAGAACCAAGGACGAAACTCCAGAGGTTATCATCAAACTTATCAAGCAGTTACAAGTGAGACTCAACAAAACTGTCAGAATCATCCGTACAGATAATGGAACTAAGTTTGTTAACCAACAACTCAGTAAATTTTATGAAAGTATTGGCATAACTCACCAGAAAAGTGTTCCATGCACTCCTCAGCAGAACGGCGTTGTTGAAAGATGAAATCGTACTCTAGTGGAAGCTGCATGAACCATGCTGATATATTTTAAGGCTCCGATGTTTCTTTGGGCTGAGGCAATTGCTACTGCTTGTTACACCCAAAACCGATCCTTGATACATACTCTTCACAACAAAACTCCTTATGAGCTGATACATAGCAAGAAACCAGATCTTTCCTTTCTTCATATGTTTGGTGCACTGTGCTATCCGACAAATGACAGTCAAGATCTGGGAAAGCTAAAAGCTAAAGCAGATGTAGGTTTCTTCGTTGGGTATGCACCAGATCGCAAGGGATACATAATCTACAACAAACAAACCCGACAAATCATGGAAACTATTCACGTGACATTCGATGAGCTGACTGAGCAAACGGCTCCTGAAAAAACTAGTTCTGGACCCGCACCTAATTTTTTGTCACCTGGACCAATCAGTTCAGGTCTTGTACAAAATACCTCTCCTGCAGTTCCTTATGTACCCCCGACCAGTGATGAGTTGAAGAAATTGTTTGATCCGATGTTTGATGAATATTTTCAGCCACCAATGGTTGATACTACAACGGAAGCTCCACCTGTACCTCCAGTTACTGATGCTTCAGTTCCACAAAATTCAGAGGGTCCATCTGTATCTGTCTCAATCAGTCAACATGCACCATCTGCTAGTTACTCACCATCATCATTAAACATTCAACCTCCTTTGGTACAGCAAGGCTCTGCAGTAGATAATTCTTTTGAAGTGAATCCTTTTGCTCCTACTGATGAAACTCCATTCGAGAATATATTTGCTCCTGAATCTTCTACTAAGACATCTTCTTCAGGGGATCATAACACGGCAACATAAGTTCAGTACCCTCAACCACATGATCATCTCAGAAAATGGACCAACGATCATCCTATTGACAACATCATAGGAAATCCTTCTCGTCCGGTATCCGCACGAAAGCAACTTGCCACTGATGCACTGTGGTGTTTCTTCAATTCCGTACTATCCAAAGTCGAACCAAAAGACTTCAAAGATGCCATGTCCAAAGACTGTTGGTTTAATGCAATGCAAGATGAAATTTATGAATTTGATCGATTTGAAGTATGGGAATTAGTGCCTCCTCCAGATTGTGCAATTATTATTGCTCTAAAGTGGATCTTCAAAGTGAAACTCGATGAGCATGGTGATGTTCTGAAAAATAAGGCATGACTTGTTGCAAAGGGGTATCCACAAGAAGAGGACATAGACTTTGAGGAATCATTTGCTCCGATTGCTCGAATTGAAGCCATCAGAATCTTTCTCGCTAATACTACCAGTCAGAATATGATAGTTTACCAAATGGATGTTAAGACAGCATTCTTAAATAGTGATTTGAAAGAGGAAGTTGAGTCAACCTAAAGGATTTGTGGACCCTGATCATCCTACTTACGTCTATTACTTGAAAAAGGCCCTCTATGGCTTAAAGCAGGTACCTAGGGCATGGTATGATACTTTGTCTATGTTTCTTCTGGCAAACAGATTCTCCAAAGGTGTTGTTGATCCTACGTTATTCACTAGGAAAACGGGGAAACATCTACTTCACATTCAGATCTACGTAGATGACATTATCTTTGCCTCCTCTGATCCTAGTGAATGTGATCGGTTTTCTAAAGAGATGAGTTCTAAGTTCCAAATGTTGATGATGGGACAAATGTCATTCTTCTTAGGTTTATAAATCTCTCAAAGTCCCGGAGGCATCTTCATCAATCAATCCAAGTATGCAAATGAAATATTGAATAAATTTGGATTTAATTCAAGTGATCCTGTTGACACTCCTATGGTTGAGAGATCGAAGTTGGATGAAGACCTCTCTGGGATCCCTGTTTATCAAACCAAGTTTTAAATTATGATCGGATCCCTAATGCATCTCACAGCTAGCAGGCCGGATCTATTGTTCGCAGTATGCGTGTGTGCTCGGTACCAGTATAAGCCCACCAAAAAGCATATGAAAGCGGTAAAGCGGGTCTTTAGATACCTTCAAGGGAGTATTCACTTGTGTCTCTGGTATCCTAAGGACACCGCCATGGCACTCACGGCTTATGCAGATGCAGACCATGCGGGGTGTCAAGATACTCGTCGAAGTACGTCATGAGGTGCTCAGTTTTTAGGGGAAAAGTTAGTAAGTTGGTCATCTAAGAGGCAAATGAGTACGTCTATATCATCCACAGAGGCTGAATACATTGCCATGTCCGCATGCTGTGCTCAAATCCTATGGATGAGATCCCAACTATCGGACTATGGTTTTGCATACAACAAGATTCCTCTGTATTGTGACAACAAAAGTGCTATAGCTCTTTGCTGCAACAATGTCCAACACTCCCGATCAAAGCACATCGAAATCCGGCATCACTTTATAAGGAAACAGGTTGAGAAAGGGATTGTTGAACTCTACTTCGTGAGGACTGAGTTTCAGTTTGCTGATATCTTCGCTAAGGCACTTCCGAGAGAACGGTTCAAATTTATTCTCCCGTGACTTGGCATGAAGAGTTTGACGCCAGAAACCCTCCAGCGTCTTCAGGAAGAGAATGAGGAGTAATGGATTTGCTTCATATATCCTTGTATATATTTGTATATATTTTAAACCAAAAAAGAAAAGAGAAAAATATAAAACCTATAAAAACCATAAAAATCGGTAAAACACAAAAATACCAAAAATATTTGCTCTAGGCATGTCTTTTGTTTATCGATAACATTTACGGCCCTAAAAATGTCATTCCATAATGACACGGGACTTTAAATGAAGCTCGAGCAGAAGTTCAAATAAACTGTTAAAACATGTCTTATTGGCTTACAGTTACTTCAGACTGTAACCCGCTCTTTATTATGGGGAAACCACGTCGCCAAAAAGACGGTTGTTCCTCTCACCGGGTGAAGTTCACCCAGGCATGGATTACTTTATATCCATGTTTCTTCGATTTGATGTACGTTTCAGTGCATCATTTCTTGACCGGATCTACACACACTCCTTGTGTTAGATTAATACTTTGAATGATGTCTAGTCTAGCATGCGGAATTTACTAGCTAGCACTTAGAAGATTTGTTTGTATATTTTTTGTGTTAACGAATCAACAAAGAATGAACAATGAACAATATACTTCAACTTCAACGATTCAATATTATTAATCAATAATACGAGTGATCTCCTATCACTAGGGTTTACAACCTTGAATCTTAACTAAGCAATACTTAATCGTAAAACTTCTGTGTCATGCCAAAACTTTAACCTAGGTAATCCTTTTATAGACTAAGGATTCCTTTACAAGATAACTGATGCGTGGTTTTGCGACCTTACAACAGGTTTTACCTCTCGAGGGATCTCAAGAGGCTTGCAATCCCCACCAGGCAGTGTACCTGACCGATGTAGTATAGTGAAGTGGCAAGTACCGGGGGATTGATCGTTCTCTAGGGGAATAGTGTCGTTAGGATTGAAAAACTATTCTAATAGGTTTAAGGGTGAGGGAAGATTCTTTTTGTATTTTTATATTTTTTATGAAAGCAAGTAAAATCTCGGGTTTGAAGGAGTGGGCGGAATTAGTTGCTAGTCAACTAACCCAAATGACTACAAATGCAAATAAAATAAAATAACTGGAAATGAAAAGGTCGTGAAACTTATGTGGAGAGAAATGTGTTTACTTAGATTTCCTTACTCCCTAACTATCTTTTACCGGTTGATTAGTGTGTATTAATTGCGTGGATGACGGGTGTATTCCTTAATACCAATCGTGGGGTGGCGTACGTACTTCCCCAACTCTACAAGCTCCTACTTCACTCCTATGTCGAGCCGGCTAAGAAGCTCCTAACATGGGATCACTAGAATTCGCTCATGCATTAAATACAACCATAATAACCTTAGTACGCATTGGTTCATGTTTCTTAAGACGTTCAAGCAAGTTACCGAATAGGAGGTTAGCCAGTTTTCTTAAGCCTAACATCGATAAACAATCATCCAATACAATTAATAACACACTAATAACCAATAATCAATAGTTAGGTTTCATTAGATCTAAGCAAACACAAGATAAATCTAGCCTAACATGTTAATCAAAAGACAAGAAGATATAATCAAACAACACATAGACATATTGATTGATTAAATGACAACTTATCTTCAATTAAACATGGGAGATCCAAGGGTGTAAAAACCCTTAAAAATGGCAGAAATTAGTCTTAGGGTTTCTCCTCACAAAGTTGCACACTAATGACAAAAAATTGCAAAACTATATATAGAGTTTAAGGGCTGACGGCGTCACGCTATAGATCTTGACGCCGTCACCTCGCCGTGTCTAGGGTTCCCAGATGGTCTTCCTGACGCCGTCCCTCTTTAGTCCTCCAAAATCCTCCCTGGCTTATCAAGGCTTGACGCCGTCAGAAATGAGCTTGACGCCGTCTCTATTTAAGTTAAACCGTGATGGCCTTGATCACCTTAAAGGGTGACGCCGTCAGACTTCCCATTGTAAAATTCCCTGGCTTATCATGTGTATTTTTCATATCCACCACTTTTGCCAAGCCATGACGCCATCTGGAACAATCCCTGACGCCGTCAAAGGTACTTTTCCTGCCGATTTTGAGACTTTGTCGTTTTCTTCACTTTTATGCTCCAAAAATGTCCAAAATGCTTCCTTTTCCAGATTTCTTCTCCAAAGTACCTAAAATGACAAAAGGAACGATTTAGGGCAATATTTGATCAAATAAATACGATTTAGGGCTTAAATGACCCCCTAAAAGTGGTACACTTTTCGCTTCATCAAATACCCTTACACTTGAGATTTGCTTGTCCTCAAGCAAATGCGCTTTTATTCTAATCAAAATTCAAGTTAGGGGTCATTTAACGCTAATATAAAAGTAATTACAATAAATAATCGTTCCACTTTAATCATAATAAGCACGGAGATTACAAACTAGCACCTCACAAGTAGTGTTTAGATACTCACATCTCTCAGGTGTCATCAAAATAAATCTCATAAATGAAAATGGATAATATCTCTCACTACCTGTCATAGCAAATAGATTACCATAGGCTTGGGAAAGGATCAAAAACCTCTTCCACTAGGCGTAAGCACCTAAGATAAACTATCAAAGAGGGCTTTTACATGGGTTATAACGTTAGGTGTAGGGATATGATAAACACGGATTTGTTGGATAAGGGATATTTTACTGGTGGCGAGTTAAAGATCTTGATTAATTACATGTACAATATGGCGTTGCTAAGCCAAGACTAGACTCGACTTAAGCTAAAAACAAAATAACAAAAACATAAAATAAACATAAAATGAAACGGGATGGTAGTCCGTATGTTTTTTCTACTTTTCTTTTTCTCATTTTTTTGTATTTTTCTTGATTTTTTCGATTTTTTTTTCATACACTCTTGCCCTACCATCCAAAATAATACATCATAGGGGCGTTGCATTCCCCTTACACTTGAACTTTTACATAACTTTACAATTACTATTCTAATGACTCGAATTAAGATAATCGAAACACTTGGAGTACTTTTAAAATATTTAGCACATATGGGTGTAATAATGTTGTTCTTCTCCATTACTCCATTACACTAGTACTTTACCCATGAGTCCCAATCGTCCCAAAACAATATGTACAAGGATATGACTCGACTTAGCAACCATGTAATCAATTAGATAATTAACTTAGGGTTTAAACAAATGTTGTCACAATAATGCACTAAAAATGAGTGCATACAAGGTTGGCTAAGGCGATTTGGGTGTACATTTAAGTGGGGTGTAAACAAATTCTTCCTTTAAGTAAAATGCTTAAAGGTCGAAACGAAAAGATAGGCTCTGAGGGGTGTACTAGGGGTATCGTGTACTAAAAATGAGTACAACACAAAGGGTGTGGGAGAATTACTTGACCAATGTAGCCAATGTAATTATAACAAAAACACAGGTGTAAAACAATGGGTTAATCCTAATGCCTCTTATCATGTAGTAAATCTAACTACACGAATGTAGTCTCACTTGTGGCCTCGGAATGGTCCTAACGCAAGTTCTAGAATCTAAGTGCTACCGGTACACACATCATAGCATAAATGCTTTTCCTACCAATTCTAGGGGCGAACCTCACATATTTGGGAGTGGAAATTTTTTTAGTGGTACGGTTTTTGTGCTAGTCATATAACTCCTATCCGTGAGACGCTCATTAAGATCAAAGTTTCACTCCTATATGTTGTAAAAAAATTTAAATTTGGCACTAAAATTGCCCTAACAGGTATTTATCTCAGTTTTATTACACATCTACCATTAAATAAACAAAAATCAAGCGCAATTGTATTCTCTAAAGTATCGTACTTTACCCCCCCTTACACTTAAGATGAACATTTTCCCCAATGTTCAAATAACAAGATGTAAAAGTAAATAAGGTAAACGAATGAAATCAAATACTCCCCTGATTCGTTTGGTGGATAAAGAGGTAACATGGTTAGATCTTCTTCCAAGAGAATGTAGAAGCTCCAAGACTAATGCATCGCCAAAAGCTTGATTCCACATACATTTCCTTGTCCAAAATAACCTGTTAAACCTGAGAAAACAAACACGAAAACCTGCATAACATCGGCGGGATAAATTCTATATAAGGATATAATGCTTGTGGAATGATTATTTTTGCAGATTCCTGGAGATTATAAGTTAGAGATTTAATAAAAACTTTTTATGAAAACAAAACTTTCAAAAAATTCAGAAAATTAAAATCTGACGATGTCAGGTTGTAAGGCCTGACGCCGTCAGAAATGATCTGACAGAATTCTCATGTTAAGTTTCCGGAAAATTTCTGGAAAAACCTATACCTTACTTTCTGGAAATCCTGCAAAACATCATTATGACTCGATACAAGCATTTGACTCAAACAAATACTAATATGTATGTTAATTTAATATTATTACGATTCATGTTCATTTGTTCTAATAAACTGATTTGGATTTCCCTTACACTTATCTTTTGCAAAATACCTTTATATGTAGTTAAGACGAAGTTAAAAACAAAATAAAGCATTTTCACAATTTAGTTTTGAACATGAGTCAATAATAATAAAAATTAAACATACATACGGAAACAAATAAAATCAAACAAACAAACAAATAAACACACAAAGCAAATAAAGCTTAGGTTGCCTCCCAAGAAGCGCTTTTCTTTATTAACGAGTCTTGTAGCTAGACTCAAAGTCCTTCTACCCTATGTAAGTGAGTTCGTCATCGAGGACGTCTTTAGGGTTAAGCTTGGATTGAAGTTTCCTATTGGTCCGCTTAGTACAATATATCTTTTCAAACTTCTCTCCATCCGGGTCATACAATGTCATCTTAATATGCCATGACCCATCTCCATCTTTGGGTGGTTTGTCCCAATCCCACTTATGATCATCGTCCTCACAAGTCCACTTATTCATCCCTAGGTTGATTGGCAAAACTCCTCGGTAATCAATCATCTTCCTAAAAATTAGAGGGTCTTCAAATGGATCCAATTCGGTGTCCCTAGCCAAGAGTTGTTCTACCGCATGTGTTCGGTTAACAAAGTCCTCTTCTAGGTAAAATGGGCGTTGGGGTCCTATGAAGTCTCTATCGATCCAAGGTCCATATCTAGATGGTCTCCTATTTAACTCTAACCAATGGGGTGTTGGTTCATCACTAGTATCATAGGCATGTTTCTTCACATCATAGACTGACCAAGTATCACCTTCTCCTACCGCTATCTTAGATTCCTTACAATCAATCATAGCACTAGCGGTCGCCAAAAATCCTCTACCTATCAACAAGGCGCATGTAGGGTCGCTAACCATATCAAGGACGTGGAAATCGGCTAAAATGGTTAGTTTTCCAATGTGTACTAACACGTCTTTGACTACTCCAATTGGGTAAGCAACACTCCCATCCGCTAAGCCTATTATCACCTCGGTTTCTTCAAGTTTTCCTAGTTTTAGAGAGGTGTAGAGAGGTAACGGAAGTAGGTTAAGGCTTGATCCAAGATCGGCTAATGTGTCATAAGCCTTCGAATTACCGATCTTGCAAGGTAGAACAAATAAGCCCGGATCATCTAACTTCTTAGGTAGCTTATTTTGAACAAAGGCGGTCCCTTTTTCGCCTAACTTGAGCTTCTTCTCATCCAACACATCAATAACCGGACTTTCAAGGTGGAGCTCCTTGAATTCTTCGTCAAGGTTTTGAGTGGGAGGTGTTTCAACTATGTTGTTGACCAATTTGGATATCATAACTTCTTGGTCATTTTGAACGACTTGGGTTTGTTTGAAACACGAGCTCATGGAATTGACCGAATAATATTGTGGACAAGAACTAGGAGACGAAACTAACGAGATGGCCTTGACGTTTAGTTTCGGGTTCTTGACTGTGTCGCTAGGGAGTGCTCCCATTTCTCGGTCATTGAGGGCTTTCAACAAAGTGTCAATCTTATTGGTCATCTCGCTTTGTTTTTGTTTGAAATCGGCTTCAAACTTGGCCAAACGAGCTTCTTGAGATGCCATAAATTGGGACATCAATCCTTCAAAGTTATTGGTACTACCATTGCTGGAAGGATTGTTGTTGAAAGTACGGTTTGAGTTGGAACCGCTTGATTGGAAACGATTAGGTGGGTTGGAAGAATTGGTTTGTTGTGCGTTTTGGTTTTGTTTCCACCTAAGGTTTGGGTGATTTTTCCATGAGGGGTTGTATGAATCACCGTAGGGGTTTGGCTCGGGTTTGAAAGTGTACCACTTGTCTCCCGCTCCGTCGGTACGCGAGGATACGTAGTCCGCAAAAGCTTGTTCGGGGAGTTTCATGCAATCACGAGTGTCGTGGGGACCACTACATAATTTACATGAAGAAGTGATTTTTTTCACTTGGCTTGAAGGTTTAGGAGCCTCGTATGATTTCATAAGAAACTTGACTTGGTCTTCAAATTCTATGATCCTACGGTCGGAAGTGCTTGAATTGTTCGAAGGCAAAGATATTGCCTTGACCGTTTTATTCAAATCATGGGGATCACTCCAACTTTCGTTGTCATAAAGAGCAAGATCTTCTAGGAGAGCCCATGATTGTTCCGCACTTAGATCACGTAGCTTACCACCGGCCGATTGGTCAATGATTTGCCTCGTGGAGAGATTGATATGGTCATAGAAGATTTGGACTTGGAGCCAAAGTTCTATGCCATGGTGAGGGACTTTTTGGAGTAAGTCCTTGAATCGAGTCCATGCCTCGTAGAGGGTTTCGCCTTGACGTTGTTGGAACATCAAGATATCATTCCTTAGCTTGGTAGTTCTTCCCGGTGGGAAAAACTGAGCTTGGAAACGAGTGGTGAGATCATCCCAAGAGGTGATGGATCCTGCGGGTAGACGCTCTAGCCATTGACTAGCTTGGTCCCGCAGAGAGAATTGAAAGAGACGCAGTCGGGTCGTCTCTCGAGTGGCAACATCAAGGTCTATGGAATCAACGATTTTGATAAAGTCCTTGAGATGTTGATTAGGATCTTCGGAACGAAGTCCATGGAATGCGCATCCGCTTTGCACCAACCGGATGGTGTCGGATCGCAAGGGAGTGACATTGGCTCCTTGAGTGAGCTCAATGGTGTTTCGATAGCCATGGTGGCTAGGACGGGAGTAGTCTCCTAAGGTACGGGCTCTAGGAGGTGGGTGTTGTTGTGGTGGTAGGTTGATGGGATCAAGGATATTACCACCTTCCATGATGTCGGATGGTAATAGTTACGAACAAAGAAACGAAGAAAAAAGATAGACTAAAGAAATCCTAGAAAAATAAAATAAAAATCTCACTAGAAAGGAATCTAGTGAGTAGACCTAATAAAATAAAAATTCAACCTAAACAATAACTATTCCCCGGCAGCGGCGCCAAAAACTTGATGCGTGGTTTTGCGACCTTACAACAGGTTTTACCTCTAGAGGGATCTCAAGAGGCTTGCAATCCCCACCAGGCAGTGTACCTGACCGATGTAGTATAGTGAAGTGGCAAGTACCGGGGGATTGATCGTTCTCTAGGGGAATAGTGTCGTTAGGATTGAAAAACTATTCTAATAGGTCTAAGGGTGAGGGAAGATTCTTTTTGTATTTTTATATTTTTTATGAAAGCAAGTAAAATCTCGGGTTTGAAGGAGTGGGCGGAATTAGTTGCTAGTCAACTAACCCAAATGACTACAAATGCAAATAAAATAAAATAACTGAAAATGAAAAGGTCGTGAAACTTATGTGGAGAGAAATGTGTTTACTTAGATTTCCCTACTCCCTAACTATCTTTTACCGGTTGATTAGTGTGTATTAATTGCGTGGATGACGGGTGTATTCCTTAATACCAATCGTGGGGTGGCGTACGTACTTCCCCAACTCTACAAGCTCCTACTTCACTCCTATGTCGAGCCGGCTAAGAAGCTCCTAACATGGGATCACTAGAATTCGCTCATGCATTAAATACAACCATAATAACCTTAGTACGCATTGGTTCATGTTTCTTAAGACGTTCAAGCAAGTTACCGAATAGGAGGTTAGCCAGTTTTCTTAAGCCTAACATTGATAAACAATCATCCAATACAATTAATAACACACTAATAACCAATAATCAATAGTTAGGTTTCATTAGATCTAAGCAAACACAAGATAAATCTAGCCTAACATGTTAATCAAAAGACAAGAACAAGATATAATCAAACAACACATAGACATATTGATTGATTAAATGATAACTTATCTTCAATTAAACATGGGAGATCCAAGGGTGTAAAAACCCTTAAAAATGGCAGAAATTCGTCTTAGGGTTTCTCCTCACAAAGTTGCACACTAATGACAAAAAATTGCAAAACTCTATATAGAGTTTAAGGGCTGACGGCGTCACGTTATAGATCTTGACGCCATCACCTCGCCGTGTCTAGGGTTCCCGGATGGTCTTCCTGACGCCGTCCCTCTTTAGTCCTCCAAAATCCTCCCTGGCTTATCAAGGCTTGACGCCGTCAGAAATGAGCTTGACGCCGTCTCTATTTAAGTTAAACCGTGATGGCCTTGATCACCTTAAAGGGTGACGCCGTCAGACTTCCCATTGTAAAATTCCCTGGCTTATCATGTGTATTTTTCATATCCACCTCTTTTGCCAAGCCATGACGCCGTCTGGAACAATCCCTGACGCCGTTAAAGGTACTTTTCCAGCCAATTTTGAGACTTTGTCGTTTTCTTCACTTTTATGCTCCAAAAACGTCCAAAATGCTTCCTTTTCCAGATTTCTTCTCCAAAGTACCTAAAATGACAAAAAGAACGATTTAGGGCAATATTTGATCAAATAAATACGATTTAGGGCTTAAATGACCCCCTAAAAGCGGTACACTTTTCGCTTCATCAATAACTATCAACCTAACCTTATAAGATATACATTAAATCTTTTCTATAATTATCTTCACACGGTTTTATCATAAACAGTACAAACTTCTTCATTCACCAGTACTAACTGCTTATGTCTTCAAAACTCTTCAGCAGTACTAACTTTCATCTTCAATAGTACTAACTGCTATAGCTTAATTTCCTAACATTTCTCGTATAAGAAGAGAAGTCTTCTTTACATCACAAACTCTCTCTCGTCTATGATTCTTCAGGAGAGTTTTGGTGTTTCAAAAGGTGGTAACTGGACCCAAATTTTCACAAATACTTGACGCTCAATTCAATGACTACAACTCTTTAAATAGAAAACGGGTCATTAACTGAGGGGGAGAGTATTTGTTCAAAATTTCTGACACCTTTTTAAACTTTGTGCAATATCAGTAGTGATCAGTAGTATGTTCCATTATCAGCCCATATTAAACCTGACCACATTTTCTCCCATATTTTCTAAACTTACTTAATTCAATTAGGATCACAAATCTCAAAAGGTTTGAAATTTTTTATCGGGTGAGAAAATGTGATTTAAATATGCAATCTGATAAAAATGTGATGGTTTGGACCTAAATGTAAGCTCTCCCATATGTGCTAAACTCTTTCGTATATCGATGCACATATTGAGGGGGAGCAAATGGTTTGTGACAACAAAAAGGATGTGGCATCTCATGTGAGCGCGACTCAGACTTCACCAATGAATTGACGAAACAAAAACTGTCATTAATCGAAAGGACATGTCCTGGCCGGGTAATAATTTCAAGCTTGTCTAACCAGTGATGTAAGCGTGTCTCGAAGAGGATGTGTTTGAGTAGAGTGTACCATTTCGAGAAACTTTCTGTGAACTTGACCAGGCCGGGTAATAATTTCAAGCTAGTCTATCTAGTGATGTAAGCGTGTCTCGAATCGGTCATGTTCACTGAAAGTGGATCAATTCAAAAAGTGCGAACTCCACCCAACATGTGCAAATTTATAATAAAATCATCTGAGCACATGTTAAGGGGGAGCATTTGAAAAATATAAAACTCTCAAAGTGTTAGCAAAATGTGTTTCATAATCATAAACACTTTGAGATATTTTTCAAGGATTTGGTCAATGGCATCATAGGATAGTCATGAAGTTATAAGGTGGCTAAGGTTAGAAAAACCGTCCTATGATCCTCCAGAGCTGGAGGGATCTCCCCAAGGACAACACCAAATAGTTAGTATTAGAAATTCCTTAGGTATGATTATGAAAAATAAATAAATAAATAAATGAGTAATATGAGAAAGGAGAAAGAAGGGGTTGAAGAATTAAAAAGAAAAGTAATGTGAAAGGGTGAAAAGAAATAGCCCTCCAATTATTCAACCTTAGGGCAGAAACCGGGTTCAATTCATATGCTACTGGTTGTTACTAAGGTGACGCCGGTATTGAAGACAAGACGTCATGGACCCAGTGACACACTGCACTAAACCTTCTAAGCCACTCAAGTTCTCTTAAAAGGACTTGTTTCATTCTCACGGGGAACCCGGCATAATCTATCGACCGCTCATTACGAGTTATGTTGATATTGAAACAGGAGACACCGCTCCAGTCTCCGACTACCAAAAATGCACTTATCGAGTCTAGACCACGAGATGCATCATAAGATCTCATAGGAACACATGTTACTTCTACACTGGTTGTTCAACATTAAGGACACCAGTTGTAAACTTATGAGTCCTACGCAGATCTTAGCAATCTGCCAGAACATTTTTGAGGGAATTTACAAATGTAATTCTCAGTGATTGAATGGAAATTCCTGCCAGGTTCAACATCAAATAGCCCTGAAAGCAGGTCACTTCGGTAATTCCTTATGGATTACGCTTAGTGGTCGTGATGATTTCAAATGGTCTACAGTCGTGGAGTGAACTCGAGCGACTCACCTAATCGTTGATGTACTTCGGTAGATCTTGTAAGCCCTCTCGGGGGTATCCGATTTAGGAACGGCCTTGGTAAGGATTAGAGAAACTTTTCACACTATGCTGTTAACTAACTCGAAGTCCGAACCTGTAAGTATCGGACGTTTTATTGCAAACTGTCGTATGCAGGAATCCCTGGCGGTTGTAGCTGATCGTTGAAAAGATGTCGATCCATCACCCCATGCTCACACTTCACCATCATAAACAAAGACATCATGATAATTAAACGACCTTCAACACTGCTTCTGCAACTCTGATGCTGAAAATCATGATCCAGAAAAGTGTGAGCATGTCGGTCCAAAGTACACAAAATCACATGGAGACGATACTGCTGCAAGATGACTTGAAGACATACGTTGGATGATGATCTCAAAGAATTCTCAAAGATCATCCAAGACAAAAGATCAGTCATCAAAAGTTCACTGCTGAATGTACAAAGATTAATGACTTTGAAGAATCAAAGACTACGAGCTAGGAAGTCAAACTCATGAAATAGAATGCTAGAATTTAAAGTGTAATTTCCGGGGTGACCTCCCTTAGGGGGAGATTGTAAGGAATATAAATATTCATATGAAGACTCGGTCACCCCGAGTAATATATTAGCATTAAGTAGCTCGTAGGATTATTAGTATTAGTTAGTTATTATAGTACTTGTGGAGTTGGGTCGGGTCTTTACCCACTGTCAGCTCACTCCACAGCCCACACGGGGCGTCTAAGCTAGTAGTATATATACCCCTTCCCACACATGGGAAGGGTTGTACCTTCTCACACTTTCAATCTAACACATTCTCATTTCTCTCTCAAGGTTCCAACTTCTCTTTCTTTCTTCTCTCTAATTCGGATCAAAACCAACAAAACCGTATGTGTTTGATTTATGAATATGTTACATGAGGAAAAAAGAAGAAGAACAAGACTTAGGGTTATAGCAAGAGTGCCAAGATCAAGAAACAATAACCCCTAAGCCTTGTATTTATAGTGTGCTAATCTTAGAGGACAAGTTTGAATTGGATTGGGCTTTGGAACCCTTTGGCCGATCGGCCCAGACTCCCCAAGGGATTCTAGAACTTTTTTGCTCCTCTAATTACACCTATAGTCCTTCCTTTATTCATTAACGGTCATTAGTCAATTTTCGTTAATTACTTAACGTCCGTTAGTCGATATTTTGTGTTTAAATAATTAAATATATAACAGTTTATATATATTAATTAATGTACATTAATTCCTCATATGTAATGTGTGCAATCCCGTGGTCCCGAGTTTGATTCTAGTCATACACGTTTAATATTTGTCTATAAACTTAACAATAAATGTGTTTGTCTATTTTTATGAATCTTTTATATAAACTTCATGTGGGCCCCACTTTAGTTAGCAAACGACCGTTTTAAATTACGAAATTTTCGCCATTGAGTCCGGAATAATTTTTCCAATAAAAATAAGTATTAATACGGATAGTTTTCTCGGATTTAATTTAATCAATAAATCAAATTATTTTAGGTATTTTAGGTTGTGTCGGCACGGTTAATGAATAAATTTCATGTTTTACAAGATATCCTCAGTTTTTCAAACTAAAATAGGTTCATAGAAGTTTAAAAGCTAAGGGATTTCAAAAATAAGTATTTTGGCTAGTAAAATAAGTTTAGGAAATTTACCGGGTGTTACAGCACATACCCCTAGAAAGGAATCGCATCCTCACGATTCAGTTCGAGTTATAGGTCGGAATAATGTCGGTGAAAAGGTGATGGTACTAGTTGCAGATTTGGTTCTCACTAGGCTGTTTTTAGTGTTTCTCCTTGCCTATGGGAGGGTACCTAGGTGGTCTGCCATAAGTTGTCTCCCTTTTGATGAATTGGTGGGGTGTAATGATTCCTAGAGTAAGTTTAATAGGGGGAAATAGTTTAAGTCTTAACTACGCGATGTTTCACAATTTTTGTTAGAGTGGTCTCCTCTTGTATTCTCTCGGCCTTTGTCCAATATATGGTTTATATCCTAGAGACGCAAAATTTCAACCTGGTACATGTGTGGTAGTAAAAATGGCGGGGTGACTGATCTTCAAGATTTTGTTTCGAAGTTGTGTGTTTTCCTTCTCAGGGGAATGGATAGAATTTTGTTTGAAAACTTTATTTGGGTAGGTGTTTACACGAGTTTGACCAAAATAACTTTTCAAGTATTACAAATTTCTTTGTTTGGAATTTACAGTTACGTAAGATGACACAGTTTCAAAAGATTTTAAAATTTTGTAAAAAATGGGTTTTCAATCATGGGATGGATAAGATAAATTTTCACAAAAGTTTACGTTTGACATTTCGTAACAAAAGTTTGATAAAGTTTGACCCTAAGAATTTAACTCATCAAAATATGTATCTCGGGTGAATATCATTACAAGTTTTATGGTTGATAAAAAAACGCATTTTAAGAAAGGTCCTTAAAAGTAAGAACATCAAGGAAGAAGGGGGAGTCGAGCATGTACGTCCACCTATGTTTCTAAATATCCAAGGAAAAGGATCTAGTTGTCAATGCTGAGCAGGGTTCAATGTTTAATATTAGGCGGAGCTTATAAATGTAAGTATCCAACTTGGTACTAAAAGGTATTATGACATAAATTGTTGTACTGGCGGTCTAAAAGGGATGACTCGGTGCTAAGAGGTATCATGACTTAAACGGTTGCACTAGTGATCTGAGGGCATAAATCAGCCCGACACTATGTTGAGAAAAGTCCTTCTTGTTTACAAGGTGGGATCGGGTATCAATAGCCACTAGGTAAGCTAAGATCTCTTGGCATCCTGGTGTTGAAGTCGGGTCACCTAAAAGAAATGGGTTTTGAGTCTGTGTTGTCTAGAACTCCTAGAGGGTAAAATGTCTTAAGAGCGATGGTATATTGATAACCTAGTTCAACACATTTACTACCAATAAGGAAATCTAATCATATGAAACGAATGAGGTAACTTATTCAGTGATAAAGCAATATCAAGACTTGGTAGGTTGTTAACTATAATCTCAGGCAAAGGTGTGGGATCCACTTCTAAGATTGGGTTTATTTTAAAAAAGGAAAAATTGGTTATTCTATTTATGAAGTAATAGTATAAAAACAACTATCATGGAAGTAAATGGTTCGCTCGGTGATTGTAAAATACTTTATAAAATAGTTTGTAGAACAGTTTATAGAGTGCTAGAGAACGATTTATTATTTACAAAATGATAACAAAACCATAGTTAAATTTGTGATATATTAGCAAGACAACAAAATCGGTTTATACAATAATTTGTGAGATGATTTGTAAAAAAAAAGTTCATAGAGTAACAAGAAAAACATTTGTTACTTGTAAATGTTAGCAAAGCAGTAGTATACTTTTTGCTTTAGTAGCAAAACAGTTCATTGGGGGACAGTAAAATAGTTTTGGAAGGTAATGGCGAAATAATTTGTAAGGTAATAGTAACACAGTTTCATTGTTTTTAAATCAAACAGTGGCTAAATCAGCACACCGGAGAGTGAAATGGTTCATAAGGCCGTAGTAAAACTTGTAAGGTAATTATAACATAGTTTGAAATTTTTTTGTGAAACTGTTCGTTGGTTTATGAAATAGTAGAAAAGTGGCGAATCGATTTATTACTTAATAATAAGGAAGTTCGTGCAATGAGTTGCAAAACAGTGTATAGGGTAGTATGAAAACAATTCATTGTTTATAAAAATATTGTAACAAAACCGCAGTTTGTGATATATTACTAAAACAGTAAATTGGTTTATAAAATAACCGGTGGGATGACATTAAGAAATCAATTCATTGTTTTTAAAATAGTGTAAGATCAAAATTTATGTTTTTAAGATATAATAGTAAAACAATTTGTAGGATGACCGCAAAATGGTCGGTAAAATAATTGAAAACCGTTTGTGTGTTAGATAGTGACACAGTTCTTTGTGGACTCGATATGTGATTACTAAATGTTCAAAAATAGTGAAAGTATATAACGTAATTGAAGTATGATGGTGTGCAAAAGTTGAAATAGAACGATATTGCTTAGGTGCGTAAATAACCAAAAGAAGATGAGTCAAAATATGAGGGTAAGAATGCGGTAAGTTAAGAATGTAAGTGAGAATGAGATGAGTATGTATGAAGTTAAGGTAATGATCTGAAACTATTTATATCACGGCTAATGTGCCCCATTAGCGGTGACTATTTAAAGCGAAAGTGTTTGAAAAATAAAACATGTTTAAAATGTGTATATAAAAAGATAAACGAATGCTAATTGGTGTGCTATAGTTGAAAACCCGTGTAAAGTTTAGATGTGGAAAGATTTGAGTAGACAAAAAGGGGTAAAAGTAAAAGTGTTGAAAATAGTTAACGAGAATTAATGAATGCAGGTTATCGTGAAAAGTGTAAACACGTAGAAGTGTATAAATATAGTAAGTAGGTTTCATATACCCTATGATGCTTGCGTTAACTAAATAAAATGGATGTAGTAGAGTGGGTGTTAAAAGGTAATTAGCTTGGATCCATGGTTAAAGTGTAAAGGTGTGGAATGGTTAATGATCATTCGGGGAAATTAGTTATGATCCATGGTTAGTACAAAATCCTGACCAACAGAATTTGAATTATCTAAATCAGTATCAGCTTCGAAACATGAACACTAGGGGGAACCTCTTGTTGGAGTGTGCTCGTGTCATAACAAATAATTATATGGCTAGACATATGTGAGCCTATGGGGTCACACACATATACACTGAGGTAACACTTTATATATCGTGTTTATTGTATTTACAATATATAAATAACCTAACGTAACTCGGGATCACTATTTGGCTTCTAATGGTTAAGTAAAGTACTTAATCCATTCGACTTGGAAAACAAATGGCAAGCCCATTTAACCCATAAAGGGGGCCGGCCTAGGAGGGATTCAAGGGGGGATTTGGATGGAATTTTGGTCAAATACATGATGATAATCTCCTCATAATTATCATATCAATTTACCAAATTTCTCTCCCTCCTTTCTCTCCAAAAACACGGCACAAAACAAATATCCATCCAGGGTTTTTGTTTTCTTGATCTTTTACTTTGAATCTTATTCATTCAAGGTGATTCCAAGGTTACGGGGTGAAGGACTAGCATCCAAGAGGTATACGGTGAAGTGTAGTGTGGACTATCATAGAGGTGATCTACTTTGGTCACTTGGTTTCAAGGGTAGATTGGTGTGAAGAAGGTCTCCATTGAATTCTATCGATCACATTACAAAGGTATAATCTTGTTTGTTTTACTTTGATTGATCATATGACTCTATGGATCCGTTGATAGGTGATTTATCCACTGCGGTTGTTTATAGATAATATGTTATTTATATTCACAATCAACTATAGTGGTATCACGAGCCATCATATGATGTCATATGATCATCTTGTATGCGTAAAAATGGCCAAAAATGCATGTTTTTAATGTAATCAAAAGGGTAACTTTAAAACAGCCCCTAGGGCTAATTTTTTGAATTTAATTCGACCCATATGGGGTCTTATGATCTGGACTTTTTGACCACATGGCCATTTGTTATGCATATTTTAATTGGTATACTTGTCGGTTACCCGTAAAATGGCTAAAAATACGTTAATTTGATCGATTTGTGAAACGATTTTAAATCAGCCCCTATAGCTTAATTTTCTGTGGTAATATGATTATTAGAAGGTCCTAAAACCAATTGGTTTTGAACCTAAGGCCATTTGACACGAGTACCAATCGGGGTTTTAATTCTTGTTAATTAATTTCTTCGATTTCGTTGGCTAACTTATTTCTTGTCATTTATTTTGTATCCATGGCAAATACATGCATGTTTGTCCATGGAGTTAGCCAACACCTTGTTTTGTTCATAATATTATTGTATTATTATGTGTATATGCAAACCCGATGAAAACCTAGACCACTTGTGCCTTGTGTTGTTGTGATTTGTTGATTGGTTTCTTGTTTTAGGGGTTGCCATTGTTTCGGCACTTATGTAATGTAATTTATTTTGCTTTTGCCATTGTTTGGGCATTTTTACAATAGATAGGAAGTAGATTACTTCTATTTTACTTCATGTATTATGTAATCAAAAGCATGTAATCAAATGGCAAAAGAATGAAGGACTTTGGACCAAAGAAAGCTGCTGGACACACTGCGTTTGTTTATGTGATTATATTACTGGTGACGAAACACATGTAATGTTGTCTAATCCAGTGGGAGCTGTAAGCTTTATTACCTTGCAAGTTGCCCAACTTATTTCCAGATTTTCTTGAAATAATACATTACTTTTCACATGTTAAGCATCATAGTTTATATAAGAACCATTGCATAAATTTTATAAGATAACTTGTCGCGTTCCTGATGTTGCAACCTGAAAAGTTATCTATAAACTTGTTATGCATG
Organism: Artemisia tridentata subsp. tridentata; assembly: GCA_021014915.2. Lineage (NCBI taxonomy): Eukaryota > Viridiplantae > Streptophyta > Magnoliopsida > Asterales > Asteraceae > Artemisia > Artemisia tridentata. Next base: position 42,922,899 of record CP139503.1, on the reverse strand, counting down.
ATTCATTATTAAAACGATAAAGTTCTACATATCTATATTTTGATTTTGACTAAAAATCATATGTTATCTTAGACATTGTCATATTGCTCATGCAAACAAACGAGCGTAGTATTTTCTGTATACTCTCATGATGTTTTGCCATGCACAAGTGGGAGAAATCTTAATTGTGTGCAAGGTACAACATATAACAATATAACTAATGGTTTTTCTTGACTGCAAGGTAAGAAAACTAAGATTCTACTAGGACTTCTACACATAAAATGTATGTTGCCCTAATTAGAACAAATATCAAGATAATATGAAAAGTTACTTCAACATATTCACTGAATTGTTTAGTAAATATGATTATGTTTTCTTGCAAAGTCATAATCATGAAGTATGAAATTAACTTGAATTTACTATTGAGGCCAAGTGTCGGCGCTCGTAATTACTTTAGTTGAATATGTTTAGGTCTCTTGTAAAGACACAAACATCAATTCCGTTAATTGTTGAAAGACTTATAACGTAAAGTAAGACGTTGATTTGTTATGTCTTCTTGTTAAGACATGTACACTTACGATGTATAATATTAAATGTTTATGTTTTCTAGTCAAAACATGCACATGAAGTAAAGTATGCAGTAGGCTAAAATTTCTGTTGATGCCATCTGGTTTGACTTGGTTGGCAGATATGTAAGCCCAAAAAAGTATAAGTTCATCTAATGAGTTGTGTGATAGTGTCACAACATCAGTCCTCATAGGAATACCACAACTTTATGGTATGCCCATCACAGATAATCAAACACTATTGATATTGTTTGATCTTTGATGACTTAAACTATTTTACCTCCAAAGCTATCAAGGATAGAAAATTGGATGTGCCATGTGTAAATTCAATATGGTTCCAACCCAGAAGGAATTTAAGACACCATTGTATTACGGCATGGGATGAATCTCATTATGTATAACACCCTAAATTAAATACGACTTATGAAATACAATATAAATTAAAACTTGAGTTATATAACATGTTATGACTCGAAACCATACGATATGAACATATAACCTAAAGTAAAATACGAAATGATACAAGAACCTTATGAACTAAAAGTATGGCACGTTTCATATGTCATCTATAGGCCGAAAATCATAAACCTTGTACACAAAATAATTATAAAAGATAAGTATAAAATTTGGCCATTATGGAAAGTGATAATCATTCCAATTTACACCCTAAATTTTGGCTTCCCCCCTCCCCATTTTTTTTGTAAAAACCGTGTATTTTGATACACTTCCAAGAAAACCCTAAACTCCTTTTCCCTACTCCATATTTTCGGCACAAAGAAAACAAACCAAACCCAAAAAACAATCTATTCTATTCGACACAAGGAGAAGAGGAGGAGCAACAATAGCTTGATATTGATCATTGTTCAATTCGTATCAACAAAGGTAATTGAATACACATCTTGTTAATCCATTGAATTGTTGAATGAACCCTAAATCGACACATGTTCTATTTTTCTGTCATTCGGTTATGATCAAGAAGGAGAGGAGAAGGTGTTGGTGATTTGTTCGACCTTGAAATCTATGTATTCTCATCCCTATTCGAACCATATAAGAGGTAACCATGTAAACTCTAATCCATAACAATATTTTCGGATCAATATATATTAATATGTGTTAATATGATTAATTATGTTATGGAAATCGGATTTATATATGAAAACTAATCGATCAGAAATTTTATGCTACTTAAACAAATTTTAGACCAATGGTAAAAACATGAATTTCAGTGGTTCTTTGGTCGAAAACTGAATTCAGTGAAATAGTGATCAAATAAAATTGGTTTGATGATTTTTAGAGGTCGGGAAGGCAACCGTTTGATTTTTAGAAATTCATGTGTCAAAACTGCATTTCGGGGTATGAAAATTCAAGCGTGTTCTATGATTTTTAATTTAATATCTATAACGAATTAAGACCTAAAATTTTGGCAGAATGATATTTGGTATATGAGTTAAGTTGTGTAATTTTTGTGGATTTTTCTGAGATGTTTAACTGGGGTGAGTAAATACATACTTTCGGGGTGTTCCAGCAGGTCGAATTCGGGAAAGTGTTGTGTTTGTCGATATTTAGTTTGTACTTGTACCACTTAATAAAATCTGGAAAAATTATGTAAAATACTTAAGACATATAGGTATATCTGGGTAAAAGTATATAATTTTATAAGCAGGTATAAGGTGTTTTAAAAATGGCCAAAGTCGGATCTGTTTTCAATTGTAATGCTGAATTTAAGTAGTTGTTTATTTAGAACACTTATAAGCATAATTGCTTCACCTTTTGAACCTAAATAAGCTATTTGTCATCTTATGAGTATTTAACTCATGATTTGATTAATTATCATATTAACCTTTAACTTTGTCATAATTGCAATTGTAACTCTAATCTTTGAATGATGATAATAAGCAACCAAAATTATATGAATTAAACCCTAAAAACTACTAATTCGGAAAATATAACTTAATTATGACCTAATTGAATGTATGAAACCCTAATTGGAGTTTAATCACTTTAAATGATCAATTAAATTGACTTGTGTAATTAGAAACCCTAATCTCACACTTACTTATTTGGGAACCCTATTTTGACTTGTAAAACTCTAAATTATGAAATGACATCATTTTATAATTATATTAATATATGAAACTCAATTTTGACATTAATAACTATTTAAACCTTTTTAAATACTATTTACTATTTTAGAAACCCTAAATTGCTTTTAATCCTAAAATGGCTAAACTTACTATTTTTGGAAAGTTACTAAATATGGAAACTTACTATTTTTGGAAAGTTACTAAATATGGAAAGTTATTATTTTTGGAAAGTTACTAATTATGGAAACCTGCTAAATATGGAAAGTTACCTAAATGGAAAGAAAACTAAAATGAAACCTTTTATGATTATGAACCTATGAAACTTATAAATAAACTTATGATTAATGTAGATCGGGTGAAGAAGGAGTGATCATCTGCTTCCATTCATCTTATTGCTTTAATTTGTGTGCTTTGATAAGGTACATATATTCTTTCCCTTTTCAGTAGCGATATTTCTATCGATCCTATGCATGATATGATTCCCTTATTTGACTCTTGACTCTCATTGTATGATTGTCATTCTTATTGATTCATTCTGATATTTATTTAAATATCTCTGCTATGCTATACTTATGTATGCCATGCTTATTGAGTTACTATCTTGTTTCTCTTGGCATGCTAGATTATATTTGTTGTATGCTATGATAGATCTGTGCCTGAGCTAACATAGTTGTGGAGGTACCATGATCATGTCTTGGATGGCACCCTAGGCATGACACTCCCGTAGAGGTGTGATAGATCTACGGCGTTCCCCCTTATGTTATGATTTTGTGTACACTATTGGCCAACTTTATATGTATGACCAGTCTAGTACTGACCTACATACTTATGTTAGGGAGCATATGGATGCATCCTAGGTTTTATGTTTATATGATTATGGTGACCAGGTGGTGTGTGCCTTACACTCCTTCTCACACTTTTATTACTTAGAGGTCTCCCCTCTTCGTATACTTGTATTGCTTTAGTATGATTTGACGGATTATGTATGTAGTTCCTATGGCACATCCTTATATGAACTTTTTCCTTATTTCATTATTCTCTTGATTCATTTCTTATTCAGTTCTCATGCATTCTTGATTCTTAGTTCTCTTTAAAATTCGTATGACTTTCATGATTATACTTTTCGTTTTGTATTCTTATTCCTTAGTTGCTTATGCTTATTTACCGTTATGTTATGTTATATATATCTGTTCACTGGGCTTTTTAAGCTCAGCCGCATGTTTGCTTTTCTTATGCGGCAGGTAATAAGCGGGGCGACGGGCTTGGGAAAGAGAGAGTATAGGACTTAGAGACTTATTTATTTATCATTTTGTTGTCCATTGTTTCGGACTTTCATTTCTTTTAGTACTTTGAATATTATCTCTTTACCTTGGTTTGTTTGGTTAACCCACTATGCATTTGGGATTATCTTTTGGATACTAGTCTTGATGTTTGAGACTTGGTTATTTATTTAAAAGACTTTCGCTTGCGTAATGTATGATTTGTATGACACCATAATGTGATATCTTGGCCTTAACGGGTCGGGGTGTTACAGTTATGGTATCAGAGCGACTGGGTTTGACCTGTAGAACCTTAGAAATGACCTGTGAGGATATTGGGTAGACACTAGGCTTTTCGTTTGACGCGATCTCTTTCTTCACATTTTGACCCTTACGCTTGTTTTGTCCTTTGTCTCGTTTATGACCTTTCAGATGGTGAATACTCATCGGAATGATTGACCCTCTGGTGCTGATGTTGATGCAGTAGTGCAGAGAGCTATTGATGCGTTACTTCCCGGTTTGACTGCACGCATCACGGACGAGATTAGGAGGAACACCGCTAGTGGGAGTGGAAATGGCGGTGGTGGTGGTGATGCTCCACCAGTGTCGATTCATGTGTGGTTAGAGCGTTTTGTTAAGCAAAAACCACATTCGTTCAGTGCTGCTACTTCTCCTGCGGAGGCGGAGAATTGGATATCTCACATTGAGAAGATATTCGAGGTACTTGGTTGTGACGATGGGTTTAAGGCACGTTTGGCTAGTTACAAATTTGAGGGAGATGCCCTCAGTTGGTAGAAGGCATATCGGATGGCTAAGGGAGGTGATGAGTTTGTTGCTGGGTTATCCTTGGCTGAGTTTCGGGAGATATTCTTTCTTCAGTACTTCCATAGGTCAGAGAAACAGAAGTTCGAGCGTGACTATCACCATATTTTCCAGTTGGATAGGGAGTCGAGTGCGGAGTATATGAAGAGGTTTGTAAGACTTGCGGGTTTCTTGGGTACGAAGGCTGGGACTCTGGAGGAGCAGGCTATGCATTTTAAGTGGGGGTTACGTGATGAGTTGCTTGAAGGTGTTCTAAATACTGATTTTGCTAATGCGGCACAAGTTGTCAATGCGGTCCGTAATAAGGAATTGATGCAAGAGAGGTCTAGACGTGGAGTGAAGAGGACTCATGAGAGTGATCATCAGCAGGTTCAGGGTAATAGTCAGAGGAATGCTACTTCGAGGGGTAATGACAGGCGTAGTAACAACAACAGTGGGCAGAATCAACGGTCAGGCCATGACCAACAGTTTAGGGGTCAACAGAGTCGTGGTATTCAGCAGGGTAATCGTGGTGCTACTTCTTCAGCAGGGCAAAGGAATGTGGGGGAACAGCTTCCACCTCCTCCTATTTGTGTTGAGTGTGGGAAAACTCATCCTGGTCGTACTTGTTATAAGGCTACTGGTGCCTGTTTTAGTTGTGGTGAACTTGGACATCGGGTTAGGGATTGTCCGAAGGTGAGTGGCACCAACCGTGGGAATGGAAATGGTGGGCAGTAGGCTTCTAAGGGTCGAGTTTTTGCACTAACCAGGGATCAGGCTACGGGTACTTCTGGAACTGTCTCGGGTATGCTGTATTTATTTGATTGTCTAATTTTAGTTTTATTTGATACTGGTGCTACACATTCTGTGATATCTTCTACATCTGCTAAACACATTAATTCAACCGCAATACCATTAAACTATGCTTTATCTATCTCAACACCAATGAAAAATTCCGTGACCATTACTCATGAATACGTGAACTGTCCTCTTCGTTTCGACGATAGAGTTCGCTCTGCAAATCTTCTTCCTCTAGATATGTACGACTTTGATGTGATTTTGGGTACGGATTGGTTGTCGGAGCATCGAGCTACGATTGACTGCCATACCAGGCGTGTGATTTTCGGTGATCCTTGTAATCCTGAATTTGTCTACCAAGGTTCTCGGCTTGGTAAACCTATTAAGATCATATCCGCTATGAAAGCTCGTTCTTTACTGACACATGGTTGTGATGGTTTTCTAGCTTCGATTAAGGATTCATCTTTGGAGATTCCTAGTATGGAGAGCCTTTCGGTTGTTCGTAAATTCCCAGATGTATTTCCTGATGAACTCCTAGCATGCCGCCTAAGCGTGAGGTTGAATTCTCGATTGATTTAATTCCGGGTGCTGAACCCATCTCTAAGGCTCCTTATCGTATGGCTCCTGTTGAATTGAAGGAATTGAAAGAGCAGTTACAGGAATTGCTTGAATCTGGTTCTATCCGTCCCAGTGTTTCTCCGTGGGGTGCTCCGGTGTTATTTCTTAAGAAGAAGGACGGTAGCATGAGATTATCTATCGACTACCGCGAACTTAACCGTATCACCATTCGTAATCGTTATCCACTTCCCCGCATCGATGATTTGTTTGATCAACTTCAGGGAGCGAAATTCTTTTCCAAGATCGATTTGAGGTCTGGATATCACCAGCTACGTGTGAAGAAGCAGGATATTCCTAAGACCGCGTTCCGTACTAGATATGGCCACTATGAGTTCTTGGTTATGCCATTTAGGTTGACGAATGCTCCAGCTGTTTTCATGGATTTGATGAATCGGATTTTTCACGAATACTTAGATAAGTTTGTGATCGTGTTTATTGACGACATTTTGGTTTACTCTAAGACTAAGGAGGAGCATGAGTAATATCTCCGTGTTGTTTTGGAGACTCTGAGGCAGAAAAAGTTGTATGCCAAGTTTTCCAAATGCGAGTTCTGGTTAGGACAAGTTGCATTCTTAGGTCATGTCGTTTCCGCAGATGGTATCACCATGGATCCGGCTAAGGTTGAGGCCATTACCAAGTGGCCAAGACCGACCAATGCGACTGAGATGAGGAGTTTTCTTGGACTGGCTGGTTATTACAGGAGGTTTGTTGAGGGTTTTCCTCGTTTGTCGTTACCGTTGACTCAGCTTATGCGCAAAGGAGAGAAGTTTGTATGGACCGACGAGAGAGAAGCTAGTTTTGAAGAGTTGATGAAGAGACTTGTTTATGCGCCGATTCTTACTCTACCATCTGGTTCAGGAGGTTATCAGATCTTCAGCGATGCTTCGAAGAAGGGTTTGGGTTGAGTTTTGATGCAGCATGGGAAAGTTATTGCTTATGCTTCTAGACAGTTGAAACCGTATGAGGCGAACTATCCTACTCATGATCTTGAATTAGTTGCCGTTGTCTTTGCTTTAAAAACCTGGAGGCATTATCTTTATGGTGAGAGTTGTGATATATTCACTGCCCATAAGAGCCTGAAGTATATCTTTACCCAGAAGGAATTGAACATGCGACAGAGACGTTGGTTAGAGTTGTTGAAGGACTATGACACTAATATTCAGTATCACCCTGGAAAAGCTAATGTTGTGGCTGATGCCTTGAGTCGTAAGTCGGGAATGATTGCTAGTCTTGACTTTGAGCCGAGGATTCTTAATGACTTAGAGCTTATGGAAGTTGAGCTGTGTGTTCTGGGTCATGATGGTTTTTGGGCTAGCTTGAAGGTGGAGTCTGATTTGATGTTAAGGATAAAGGAAGCTCAGAAAGACGATGGTGAGTTATGGGCTATTGTACAAAATGTTGAGGATGGTAAGCAGTCAGATTTTTGTGTAGATGTGGATGGTGTTGTTTGGTTTGGAGATCGTCTATGTGTTCCAGATGATTTTACTCTTCGTGAAGCTGTGCTTTCTGAGGAACATAGTTCTCCGTTCTCTATTCATCCAGGTTCGACTAAGATGTACCATGATCTTAAGCAACATTTTTGGTGGAATGGGATGAAGCAGGATGTAGCTTTACATGTGGCTAGATGTATGACTTGTCAGCAGGTTAAGATTGAACATCAACGTGCAAGTGGTCTCTTGCAACATCTCGACATTCCTACATGGAAATGGGACCAGATATCTATCGACTTCGTTACCGGTTTACCTCGTACTCTTCAGAAGCATGATGCGATTTAGGGCGTTGTTGATCGTCTGACCAAATCTGCGAATTTTCTCCCCATTCGTGTTGATTATTCTGTGAGTCGTTTGGCTCAGGTTTTTTAGCAGGAAATTGTTTGGTTGCATAGTACGCCATCTTCTATAGTGTCCGATCGTGATCCTTGTTATACGTCTCGTTTCTGGAAAGGGTTAAATAAAGCATGGGGTACACGGCTTAGATTCAGTACGGCATTTCATCCTCAAATTGATGGGCAGTCGAAGCGGACAATTCAGACCTTGGAGGACACTGGGATGATTACTTGTGTTTGGTGGAGTTTGCTTACAATAATAGTTGGCACGCTAGTATCAGGATGGCTCCATTTGAGATGTTATATGGACGTAAGTGTAGAGCGCCGGTTTGTTGGAATGAAGTCGGGGAACAACTCATTGAGGGACAAGAATTAATTAGGATTACTAATGAGAAGGTAGCTGTGGCCAGAGAGAAGTTGAAGGAAGCTCGTACTAGGCAGAAGAGCTATGTTGACCGTCATCGTCGTGATGTTTTGTTTAACTCTGGTGATCGTGTTTTCTTGAAGGTTTCTCCTTTTCGAGGCGTTAAGCGTTTTGGTATGAAAGGGAAGCTTAGTCCACGCTATATCGGTCCGTTTGAGATTCTTGATCGGGTTGGTGAGGTATCTTATCGCTTGGCGCTACCTCCCCAATTATCGTATGTGCATGACGTTTTTCATGTGTCACTTCTTCGTGAGTATAATTATCATCCGCTTCATGTTGTGTCTTGCCCGTTCGATCAGATTCGGGAAGATCTTTCTTATAGTGAAGAACCTGAGGCCGTTTTGGAGCATCAGGAAAGAGTCATGAGAACTAAAACCATTCCATTCTTAAAGATTCTTTGGAAGAATCATCCTGAGAGCGAGGCTACTTGGGAGACCGAAGAATCGATGCGATCCAGTTATCCACATTTTTCTTTTTGACTTGGTACGTATTCATTTTGATTCCGCTTTCGATTACGTATTTCTATTTCGATTTCGTATTTCAATTTCGGGGACGAAATTTTCTTTTTAGGAGGGAAGAATTATAACACCCTAAATTAAATACGACTTATGAAATACGCTATAAATTAAAACTTGAGTTATATAACATGTTATGACTCGAAACCATACGATATGAACATATAACCTAAAGTAAAATACGAAATGATACAAGAACCTTATGAAATAAAAGTATGGCACGTTTCATATGTCATCTATAGGCCGAAAATTATAAACCTTGTACACAAAATAATTATAAAAGATAAGTATAAAATTTGGCCATTATGGAAAGTGATAATCATTCCAATTTACACACAAAATTTTGGCTTCCCCCTCCCAATTTTTTTTGTAAAAACCGTGTATTTTGATACACTTCCAAGAAAACCTTAAACTCCTTTTCCCTACTCTACATTGTCGGCACAAATAAAACAAACCAAACCCTAACAACAATCTATTCTATTCGAAACAAGGAGAAGAGGAGGAGCAACAATAGCTTGATCTTGATCATTGTTCAATTCGTATCAACAAAGGTAATTGAATACACATATTGTTAATCCATTGAATTGTTGAATAAAACCTAAATCGACCCATGTTCTATTTTTCGGTCATTCGATTATGATCAAGAAGGAGAGGAGAAGGTGTTGGTGATTTGTTCGACCTTGAAATCTTTGTATTCTCATCCCTATTCGATCCATAGAAGAGGTAACCATGTAAACTTTAATCCATAACAATATTTTCGGATCAATATATATTAATATGTGTTAATATGATTAATTATGTTATGGAAATCGGATTTATATATGCAAACTAATCGATCAGAAATTTTGTGCTATTTAAACGAATTTTAGACCAATGATAAAAACATGAATTTTAGTGGTTCTGTAGTCTAAAACTGAATTCAGTGAAATAGTGATCAAATAAAATTGGTTTGATGATTTTTAGAGGTCGGGGTGGCAACCGTTTGATTTTTAGAAATTCATGTGTCAAAACTGCATTTCGGGGTATGAAAATTCAAGCGTGTTCTATAATTTTTAATTTAATATCTATAATGAATTAAGACCTGAAATTTTTGCAGAATGATATTTTGTATATAATTTAAGTTGTGTAATATTTGTGGATTTTTCTGAGATGTTTAACTGGGGTGAATAAATACATACTTTCGGGGTGTTCCAGCAGGTCGAATTCGGGAAAGTGTTGTGTTTGTCGATTTTTAGTTTGTACTTGTACTACTTAATAAAATTTGGAAAAATTATTTAAAATACTTAAGACATATAGGTATATCTGGGTAAAAGTATAGAATTTTATAAGCACGTATAAGGTGTTTTAAAGATGGCCAAAGTCGGATCTGTTTTCAATTGTAATGCTGAATTTAAGTAGTTGTTTATTTAGAACACTTATAAGCATAATTGCAACACCTTTTGTAACTCTAATCTTTGAATAATGATAATAAGAAACCCAGATTGTATGAATTAAACCCTAAAAACTACTAATTCGGGAAATATAACTTAATTATGACCTAATTGAATGTATGAAACCCTAATTGGAGCTTAATCACTTTCAATGATCAATTAAAATGACTTGTCTAATTAAAAACCCTAATCTCACACTTACTTAATTTGGGAACCCTATTTTGACTTGTAAAACTCTAAATTGTGAAATGACATCATTTTATAATTATATTAATATATGAAACTCAATTTTGACATTAATAACTATTTAAACCTTTTTAAATACTATTTACTATTTTAGAAACCCTAAATTGCTTTTAAACCTAAAATGGCTAAACTTACTATTTTTGGAAAGTTACTAAACATGGAAACTTACTATTTTTGGAAAGTTACTAAATATGGAAAGTTACTATTTTTGAAAAGTTACTAATTATGGAAACCTGCTAAATATGGAAAGTTGCCTAAAATGGAAAGAAAACTAAAATGAAACCTTTTATGATTATGAACCTATGAAACTTATAAATAAACTTATTATTAATGTAGATCGGGTGAAGAAGGAGTGATCAACTGCTTCCATTCATCTTATTGCTTTGATTTGTGTGCTTTGATAAGGTACAGATATTCTTTCCCTTTTTAGTAGGGATATTTCTATCGATCCTATGCCTGATATGATTCCCTTATTTGACTCATGACTTTCATTGTATGATTGTCATTCTTATTGATTCATTCTGACATTTATTTAAATGTCTCTGCTATGCTATACTTATGTTTGCCATGCTTATTGAGTTACTATCTTGTTTCTCTTGCCATGCTAGATTATATTTGTTGTATGCTATGATAGATCTGTGCCTGAGCTAACCTAGTTGTGGAGGTACCATGACCATGTCTTGGATGGCACCCTAGGCATGACACTCCCGTAGAGGTGTGATAGATCTACGGCGTTCCCCCTTATGTTATGATTTTATGTTTATATGATTATGGTGACCAGGTGGTGTGTGCCTTACACTCCTTCTCACACTTTTATTACTTAGAGGTCTCCCCTCTTCGTATACTTGTATTGCTTTAGTATGATTTGACGGATTATGTATGTAGTTCCTATGGCACATCCTTATATGAACTTTTCCCTTATTTCATTATTCTCTTGATTCATTTTTTATTCAGTTCTCATGCACTCTTGATTCTTAGTTCTCTTTAAAATTCGTATGACTTTCATGATTATACTTTTCGTTTTGTATTCTTATTCCTTCGTTGCTTATGCTTATTTACCGTTATGTTATGTTATATATATCTGTTTACTGGGCTTTTTAAGCTCAGCCGCATTATTTCTTTTCTTATGCGGCAGGTAATAAAAGGGGCGACGGGCTTGGGAATGAGAGAGTATAGGACTTAGAGACCTATTTATTTATCATTTCGTTGTCCATTGTTTCGGACTTTTATTTCTTTTAGTACTTTGAATATTATCTCTTTACCTTGGTTTGTTTGGTTAACCCACTATGCATTTGGGATTATCTTTTGGATACTAGTCTTGATGTTTGAGACTTGGTTATTTATTTAAAAGACTTCCGCTTGCGTAATGTATGCTTTGTATGACACCATAATGTGATATCTTGGCCTTAACGGGTCGAGGTGTTACAGTTATGGTATCAGAGCGACTGGGTTTGACCTGTAGAACCTTAGAAATGACCTGTGAGGATATTGGGTAGACACTAGGCTTTTCGTTTGACATGATCTCTTTCTTCACATTTTGACCCTTACGCTTGTTTTGTCCTTTGTCTCATTTATGACCTTTCAGATGGTGAATACTCGTCGGAATGATGGAGCCTCTGGTTCTGATGTTGATGCAGCAGTGCAGCGAGCTATTGATGCGTTACTTCCCGGTTTAACTGCACGCATCACGGACGAGATTAGGAGGAACACCGCTAGTGGGAGTGGAAATGGCGGTTGTAGTGGAAATGGCGGTGGTGGTGGTGATGCTCCACCAGTGTCGATTCAAGTGTGGTTGGAGCATTTTGTTAAGCAGAAACCACGTTCGTTCAGTGCTGCTACTTCTCCTATGGAGGCGGAGAATTGGATATCTGACATTGAGAAGATATTCGAGGTACTTGGTTGTGACGATGGGTTTAAGGCACGTTTGGCTAGTTACAAATTTGAGGGAGATGCCCTCAGTTGGTGGAAGGCATATCGGATGGCCAAGGGAGGTGATGAGTTTGTTGCTGGGTTATCATGGGCTGAGTTTCGGGAGATATTCTTTCGTCAGTACTTCCCTAGGTCAGAGAAACAGAAGTTCGAGCGTGACTATCATCATATTTTCCAGTTGGGTAGGGAGTCGAGTGCGGAGTATATGAAGAGGTATATGAAGAGGTTTGTGAGACTTGCGGGTTTCTCGGGTACGAAGGCTGGGACTCCGGAGGAGAAGGCTATGCATTTTAAGTGGGGGTTATGTGATGAGTTGCTTGAAGGTGTTCTAAATACTGATTTTGCTGATGTGGCACAAGTTGTCAATGCGGTCCGTAATAAGGAATTGATGCAAGAGAGGTCTAGACGTGGAGTGAAGAGGACTCATGAGAGTGATCATCAGCAGGTTCAGGGTAATAGTCAGAGGAATGCTACTTCGAGGGGTAATGAGTTTCGGGGTAATGACAGGCGTAGTAACAACAACAGTGGGCAGAATCAGCGGTTAGGCTGTGACCAACAGTTCAGGGGTCAACAGAGTCGTGGTATTCAGCAGGGTAATCGTGGTGCTACTTCTTCAGCAGGGCAAAGGAATGTGGGGGAACAGCTTCCACCTCCGTCTATTTGTTTTGAGTGTAGGAAAACTCATCCTGGTCGTACTTGTTATTGTAACACCCCAACCCGATAAGGGTAGAAGTATTATGTTATGGTGACATATCAAAGCAAACACAAGCATATGACTAAATAACACAAAATGAATTTCAAATGTTACAAAGGAAAATCTGAAATACAAGGTTACAAAGGGAGCAATAATAGATTCTAAGTCTACAATCGTAATTACTTCTAGTCGCCTCTAATCCAGGATAGCTATGAAAGTAAATGTCCTCTAAGTCCCAAGTGCTCTCCACTCATAACCCAGCTTCCATCTAAAACCTGCCGCATGGAAAGAAATGCGGCTGAGCTTAAAAAGCCCAGTGAACAGATATATATAACATAACAGGACGGTAAATAAGCATAAGTAACGAAGGAATAAGAATACAAAACGAAAGTATAATTATGAAAGTCATACGAATTTAAAGAGAACTAAAAATCAGGAATGCATGATAACTAAATAATAATTGAATCGAGAGAACGAATGAAATAATAAAAAGGTTCATATAAGGATGTGCCATAAGAACTCCATACATAAATCGTCAAAACATACTAAAGCATAACAAGTATACGAAGATGGGAGACCTCTAAGTAAATAAAAGTGTGAGAAGGAGTGCAAGGCACACACAACCTGGTCACCATAACCACATAAAACATAAAACCTAGGATGCATTCATACGCTCCCTAACATAAGTATGTATGTCAGTACTAGACTAAGCACACATACGCATTAATGGCCAATAGTGATCACAATATAATACATAAACATAAGGGGGAACGCCGTAGATCTATCACACCTCTACGGGAGTGTCATGCCTAAGGTGCCATCAAAGACATGGTCATGGTACCTCCACAACTAAGTAAGCTCAGGCACAGATCTATCATAGCATACAACAAATATAATCTAGCATGGCAAGAGGAACAAGATACTAACTCAAATAAGCATGGAAAACATATGCATAGCATAGCAGAGACATTTAAATAAATTTCAGAATGAATAAATAAGAATGACAATCATAAGATGAATGTCATGAGTCAATGAGGGAATTATATCAGGCATAGGATCTCAAAGGTTCGAAATCAAATGGTTCATAGCAAGGTTCAATTCAAAGGTTTCCATCGAATGTTCATTTAAAGAAATCTTTTAATAATGGTTTTCATAAAAATGATCTTTAAGAATGGTTTTCATAAAGGTAGTCTTTAAAAGTACTTTTCTTAAAAGTTTAGTAAAATTTCATATAAAAGTGGTATCGCATCGTTCATAAACATCCTTTTAAAATTTGTTTTTCTCAAAACATTTCCATGATAAGAAAGGTTTTCACATCCAGTTACAAAATCAAATGAACCTTCTAAGCATCAAGTGATTCGAATACTTATGTCATAGAGTCATAATGACGAATATCAAATGGATCATGAAGAACGAATCAAAGTATAAGGGAACATAGCAATGGCTTAGGGAATCCTAATGAATCAAGATCAAGAAAATCATGAGAACGAAAGCACCCTTACTGAAAAAGGGTATAATATTTGTACCTTAGACCGCAAGTGAAAACACAGCCAGAAACATAAAGATCGGAAACAGACTCCATCTTCAGCGAATCTACACGAATTCATGGTCGTTTTATTAATAACTTATTTTAAGTCAGATTACTCGTTTTAGTCGGCTTTCCATTTTTAGTAACTTTCCTTTTATAGCAGCTTTCCAAAAATAGTAACTTTCCAAAAATAATAAGTTTTCTCTTTAAGTAGTTAACCTATTTTAAGTAACTTTCTATTTTTAGCAGGTTTCCGAATTAGTAAGTTTCCAAAATTAGTAGGTTTCCATAATTAGTATCTTAGGGTTACTTTCATCTTAATTAGGGTTTTAATCATAGGTTTAACTTTTAATACATGCACAAATCATGTCATAGGCCAATTTAGGTTATGAAGTGTTAAGGTATCTTAATTACACATTTAAAGGTCATATTAATGATAAGGTACTTTTAGGTTGAAGCACAACTAGCAGGGTACCCGCGCGTTGCGGCGGCGGGTACCATGAAATAGAATTTTTCGGTAAATCATGTATTTTAGTTTATTATGTTTTTTTTGACAATAAATTTACGGATATCAAGAATTTCGTTTAGCTCGTGCCCGTTCGGGCTCGTGTCCGTTCGGGCTCGAGCCCGTTTGGGCTCAAGCCCATTTGGCCCGTTGCCCGTTCGGGCTTGAATATTTGTATAATGTGCTTTATTATTTGTATTAGTGATATTTAATGCAGGAATTGTGTTTAAGTTGGTTGTACAATATGCTTGGTAATTTGTATTTCTTATGAAAGGTGTGTTTTAATAACTGCATTAATTGTATTTATTGACCCGTTAATTAATTGTATTTAATATACATAATGATTTATTTATTTTATTTAATGTTAGTATTTCTATTTTAATTAGTTGTACTTTGAGCTTAAGAACTTGTAAATGTTAGAAAATGTGTTTTAATTACTTGTACTTTTAGCTTTATAACTTGGATTACTTAATTTTAAGAGTTTCCATTATTAGTAGGCCTTAATGCTTTATAATATAGTAAGATAGTAACAATTAGGTTTAAAACTCCTATTTAGCCCTTTTTGTCTTTTATCAGCTTTTAATCATTAACAGGTCACAACTATACGAATTTCTCTACCACATCAGAACTCCAAAATAAAATCCACAAAAATTCACACAGGTACTTTCATGTCTTTAGAACTCACACGAATTTTTCCAGAATTTATTAATTAGTTTAACCTCACAAGAAAAATGTTCCAAGTCAGACTACCCAGAAAACGTATCTGCTACAGTATCCAAAAAGTATCCACTTGGTTTACCCACCAATACCTCCAGGAAAAATCTACAAAAATTCATGACACTACTACTCATATAGAAGTTACATACTGGAGAATTTCATGACCTAACTCCTCATGGTTTGAAAATGAAAAATCGACCAAGTGGACTGATTTTCAAAATCCCGAATTCAGTTTTGACACTTGAACTTGTAAAATCAGAAAAGGTATCTTCCCGACCTCTAAAAATTACAAGGCTTATATATTCAGAAAGCTCTTTTCCTGAACTTGATTTTAGACCCAAGAATCACTCAAAAACACGTTACTATCATCAAGATCCATTCACTTCAATTCGGCCTATTTTTCCTGGACAGTAACTAGGTTTATGATTTCATGATCGGTTTAGGTTTTCTCATTCCCATGACTTATATATTGATACAAGGTAATTATGTATGATACCAAAACAGATATTAGTCGACTTTTACATGATCTTAACATGTTCATAACCATCATATTCACAATACTTTACATAGTTCGATTCATATTAGGGTTTTTCAACTCATTATTTTATGTGAAACTAGTTATCATTTTATGTGACTTGATCTATTCTCACATGTGTTAATTCGACAAGGACATCCAACAAAACGAAACAAAATTAAACAACCAAGATTAATTGAACAAGGATAGATACGGTTACCCTTGATGCGTGATCAAAGAAACTAGAAAATTATGGATCGAACCACCAACAATTTCTCTTCTCCTCCTCTTGATCAAGATCGAATGAAAGAACAAAACAAATATGGATTGATTAGGTTTGGTTCAAAATTCGAATGGATTAAATGATGTGTTATATGATTACCTTTGTTGTGATATGAATGGAACAAGAATACAAGATCAAAATGCTTCTTCTCCTTCTCCTTCTTGTGTCGACTAGAACAAGAATTTTTTTAGGGTTTGTTTTGGTTTTCCTTTGTGCCGTACAATGAGATAGGGTGGAGAGGGTCTAGGGTTTGTTAAAGGGACGAATTACACGGTTTTGGAGAGGCAAAATAGGGGGGGGGGTGCCGAAAATTTGGTGTGGTAATTGGGATGATTTTTACTTTCCAAAATTGCCAAAATTCATACTTATCCTTCATAATTATTTTGTGTACAAGTTTTTATTATTTTAGGCCTAATAGAGACATATTAAACGTGCCATATCTTATATTATAAGGTTCATACATAATTTCATATAATACTTTAGATTATAAGTTCATATCGTATAGTTTCGAGTCATAACATGATATATAACTCAAGTTTTAATTTATAGCGTATTTTATAAGTTCTTAAAATTTCAAAATTAGAGGGTATTTTGGTCATTTCAGATTGTGGTAATTTTGGGGTTTTACAATTCTTTCCCTCTAAAAGAAATTTTCGTCCTCGAAAATTGAAGTGAAACGAAACGGAAGCACAAAGGACCAGGAACGGAAGTGCGAATGACTTGTTTCTCATGACTCTATCTTGCTGATCGAAATAGCTTCGGTTTCATCAGAAAGGACATACCATACTGAATCCAGATCAAAAGAATAATATACCAAACGTAATAGATGATAATCGTATTCTCTCGGGAGAGATACAGGAAATACGTAGGATTTGACGGATATGCCGTCCATAGAATTTGATTAGACAAATCAGATGAGAACATACAGAAAATAGCTTGTCGATAACATCAACCGGCAGAAAGCTCTACAACAATACCTAAGATTCTTATTGGAAGTGCAGAGGTCAGAAAAACGCGTGTCGAGAATCCAAACGTATCAAGTCATATAACGGTGAAGGCAGATTACGCGTATAGGTAGAATGAATCCTAAAGTCTCACTAAACGTGGACAATCTCAAACAGCTATCAGAAATTCTAAGGCTCCTAAGGCACTCCTCGTAATATCCTATGATCACAATAAGTGCACGCTATATGATGTAAGTATTATCACGTTGATCAGGCGTCATAATACTAGCATCATATAAATATGCCCTCATGATGGTCACACTTTATCTCAAGTCGTGAACAGAACAACCTATCTTAATCCACCTAGTCCTTCTACAGTCTCAGAGGTCACCAAAATCAACACCATAACTAAGAGGAGAACGAAACTACTCGAAAGAGTGACAGAAATCCTAGAATGTCTATCAGAGTTAAGGTACGTCGTTAATAACGTCAATCCTTCATCACTCACCAAAATCAACTTAGCCAATATAAGTGGTTGCTTTAACATTCGCCCATTCATGCACATAAATCTATTAGCCAATACGATTGGCATCATTTAAAACTCATAATGATCACAACGAGTACGAAAGCAGCTTCAAGAATCGTCTTAGGGAAACTTCATATCTACTTCACATCACCAATCTTTCTCTTCACGAATAAAACTGAAATGCTTAGCGGGGTTACTCTCAGTTAGTCAACTCCCTTCTTGGAAGTTCTTGTGGTTGCTTCTTTAGTCCTTCAAACTTAAATGAGGCCGTATGATACGAAGTTTTCGAAGGTAGGCCAAATCAATCATTGATACGCGGAAATGGATAATGATTTCAGATAGTGATACGGTTAAGTTCATGATAGTCGATGCGCTGCCGCATACTTCTCTCTTTCTTCTTCATGAACCAACAGGAAAATCCCAGGATAAACACTAGGGTGAAGAAAATCATATTTCATCCGTTCCTTTAATCTCTCAACTTCTATGGCATCATGGTTCGCCAACCGAGATCAGTTCGATGCCAACTCTACTTCCTAAGCAGGAGGGAATCCCAAGAGGTTCATCCGAGAACATCGGAAAATTTTTGTACAACAAACTACTTTCAATGTCAGAGCTTTCTAAGGGTGGATACTAATAGATGTCAGGAGAAATTTGACAATCAAATGAGATCGAAATATGTGCTTTCATAGCAACAAAATCTTAATAGATTTAAGTGGTTGAGAGTCATCCTAACAAAAGTAGGGTGAAGCAGATTGTTAAGGTTACATTTCAGATACGGTAGTCTATGGTAGCTTTACGAAGAGCCATCCAATCCATAACCAAAAGACCTCAAGGTCAATTATATCAAGGGTAAACAGATCCGTAGAACGAATACGGTCGTCAAACTAGACGGGTAGTTCATATATCAAGGTCAAGTGCATGGTTCATCAAAGTGTGGAGATAGATAAGCGAACAGTTCGAGGTGTTGGAATTTTGTTTAGCTTTTTAGCATAAGGGCAGGTAGGGTGTGTATCATTGGTAATACGAACATCGTATAATCGTCAAAAGTGAGATGTATGGAATATTAGTTATCAGCATCATCATGCTCAGTTAACAATTCCGTACTAAGATAGTATTTACATCAAATCCTTCCAAAGGAACTGGTTGGCAGACAAGGTTCATCATTCAAAGGGCGAGAACAAAACTTCCTATATTCATGGTTAATAATCACTAGAGTTCTCACAGGAGTAGTAATGGATTATGCAGAGTTAAGTAGTATCAGATGATACATTTATATCCAGCATAGGTAATGAATATATAGAATGTGTCAAACACATTACGGTTGAATGACCTTTGGGATGGTCGGAAAAGTGTCAACTGTTTATCAAACAGATCGGAAGTGGAGATCAAAATCAGGAAGTGAAACTTAAGTGGTGCAAGGTATACATGAAGTTCCCGAGGTATCTCAATCTTACTTGGTTTCTAAACTTAGGTTGCAAAAATTTCTAGCTTCTGAAACAAATGTTCTTATAAGGCATAGCTAAAGGCAGAGGCATAAATCAGAGTGATGCGGAAGCAATGCTAATTACATAGATGTCCTAGTCTACCCATTCCTCACCGGTAGTAACTTAAGTTCCTATGGGGAAATCTTAAAGCAATTTTTCAAAGGTTGTCTTATGAGCGCCTATAGTGGAAACTTAATGGTCCAAACTTCACAGGTCAAGGGTAAATCTATTACAAGTCGCAGCCTGTCTCTCTGATACCATAATTGTAACACCCCAACCCGATAAGGGCAGAAGTATTACGTTATGGTGACATATCAAAGCAAACACAAGCATATGACTAAATAATACAAAATGAATTTCAAAGGTTACAAAGGAAAATCTGAAATACAAGGTTACAAAGGGAGCAATAATAAATTATAAGTCTACAATCGTAATTACATCTAGTCATCTCTAATCCAGGATAGCTATGAAAGTAAATGTCCTCTAAGTCCCAAGTGCTCTCCACTCATAACCCAGCTTCCATCTAAAACCTGCCGCATGGAAAGAAATCTGGCAGAGCTTAAAAAGCCCAGTGAACAGATATATATAACATAACAGGACGGTAAATAAGCATAAGCAACGAAGGAATAAGAATACAAAACGAAAGTATAATTATGAAAGTCATACGAATTTAAAGAGAACTAAAAATCAGGAATGCATGAGAACTGAATAATAATTGAATCGAGAGAAAGAATGAAATAATGAAAAGGTTCATATAAGTATGTGTCATAAGAACTCCATACATAAATCGTCAAATCAAATTAAAGCATAACAAGTATACGAAGAGGGGAGACCTCTAAGTAAATAAAAGTGTGAGAAGGAGTGCAAAGCACACACCACCTGGTCACCATAATCAAATAAAACATAAAACCTAGGATGCATCCATACGCTCCCTAACATAAGTATGTATGTCAGTACTAGATTAAGCACACACACGCATTAATGGCCAATAGTGATCACAATATAATACATAAACATAAGGGGGAACGCCGTAGATCTATCACACCTCTACGGGAGTGTCATGCCTAAGGTGACATCAAAGACATGGTCATGGTACCTCCACAACTAGGTAAGCTCATGCACAGATCTATCATAGCATACAACAAATATAATCTAGCATGGCAAGAAGAACAAGATAGTAACTCAAATAAGCATGGCAAACATAAGCATAGCATAGCAGAGACATTAAATAAATTTCAGAATGAATAAATAAGAATGACAATCATAAGATGAATGTCATGAGTCAATGAGGGAATTATATCAGGCATAGGATCTCAAAGGTTCGAAATCAAATGGTTCATAGCAAGGTTCAATTCAAAGGTTTCTATCAAATGTTTATTTAAAGAAATCTTTTAATAATGGTTTTCATAAAAATGATCTTTAAGAATGGTTTTCATAAACGTAGTCTTTAAAAGTAGTTTTCATAAAAGTTTAGTAAAATTTCATATAAAAGTGGTATCGCATCGTTCATAAACATCCTTTTAAAATTTGTTTTTCTCAAAACATTTCCATGATAAGAAAGGTTTTCACATCTAGTTACAAAATCAAATGAACCTTCTAAGCATCAAGTGATTCGAATACTTATGTCATAGAGTCATAATGACGAATATCAAATGGATCATGAAGAACGAATCAAAGTATAAGGGAACATAGCAATGGCTTAGGGAATCCTAATGAATCAAGATCAAGAAAATCATGAGAACGAAAGCACCCTTACTGAAAAAGGGTAGAATATATGTACCTTAGACCGCAAGTGAAAATACAACCAGAAACATAAAGATCGGAAACAGACTCCATCTTCAGTGAATCTACACGAATTCATGGTCGTTTTATTAGTAACTTATTTTAAGTCAGATTACTCGTTTTAGTCGGCTTTCTATTTTTAGTAACTTTCCTTTTATAGCAGCTTTCCAAAAATAGTAACTTTCCAAAAATAGTAAGTTTCCTCTTTAAGTAGTTAACCCATTTTAAGTAACTTTCTATTTTTAGCAGGTTTCCGAATTAGTAAGTTTCCAAAATTATAGGTTTCCATAATTAGTATCTTAGGGTTACTTTCATCTTAATTAGGGTTTTAATCATAGGTTTAACTTTTAATACATGCATAAATCATGTCATAGGCCAATTTAGGTTATGAAATACTAAGGTATCTTAATTACACATTTAAAGGTCATATTAATGATAAGGTACCTTTAGGTTAAAGCAAAATAGTAACAATTAGGTTTAAAACTCTTATTTAGCCCTTTTTTACTTTTATCAGCTTTTAATCATTAACAGGTCACAACTATACGAATTTCTCTACCACAACAGGACACGAAAATAAAATCCACAAAAATTCACACAGGTACTTTCGTGTCTTTAGAACTCACATGAATTTTTCCAGAATTTATTAATTAGTTTAACCTCACAAGAAAAATGTTCCAAGTCAGACTACCCAGAAAACGTATCTGCTGCAGTACCCAAAAACTACCCACTTGGTTTTCCCACCAATAACTCCAGGAAAAATCTACGAATTCATGACACTACTAATCATATAGAAGTTACATACTGGAGAATTTCATGACCTAACTCCTCATGGTTTGAAAATGAAAAATCGACTAAGTGGACTGATTTTCAAAATACCGAATTCAGTTTTGACACTTGAACTTGTAAAATCAGAAAAGGTATCTTCCCAACCTCTAAAAATTACAAGGCTTATATATTCAGAAAGCTCTTTTCCTGAACTTGATTTTAGACCCAAGAATCAGTCAAAAACACGTTACTATCATCAAGATCCATTCACTTCAATTCGGCCTATTTTTCCTGGACAGTAACTAGGTTTATGATTTCATGATCGGTTTAGGTTTTCTCATTCCCATGACTTATATATTGATACAAGGAAATTATGTATGATACCAAAACACATATTAGTCGACTTTTACATGATCTTAACAAGTTCATAACCATCATATTCATAATACTTTACATAGCTCGATTCATATTAGGGCTTTTCAACTCATTATTTTATGTGAAACTAGTTATCATTTTATGTGACTTGATCTATTCTCACATGTGTTAATTCGACAAGGAAATCCAACAAAACGAAACAAAATCAAACAACCAAGATTATTTAAACAAGGATAGATACGGTTACCCTTGATGCGTGATCAAAGAAACAAGAAAATTATAGATCGAACCACCAACAATTTCTCTTCTCCTCCTCTTGATCAAGATCGAATGAAAGAACAAAACAAATATGGATCGATTAGGTTTGGTTCAAAATTCGAATGGATTAAATGATGTGTTATATGATTACCTTTGTTGTGATATGAATGAAACAAGAATACAAGATCAAAATGCTTCTTCTCCTTCTCCTTCTTGTGTTGACTAGAACAAGAATTTTTTTAGGGTTTGTTTTGGAGAGGGTCTAGGGTTTGTTAAAGGGATGAATTAAACGGTTTTGGAGAGGCAAAATAGTGGGAGGGTACCGAAAATTTGGTGTGGTAATTGGGATGATTTTACTTTCCAAAATTGCAAAATTCATACTTAACCTTCATAATTATTTTGTGTACAAGTTTTTATTATTTTAGGCCTAATAGAGACATATTAAACGTGCCATTTCTTATATTATAAGGTTCATACATAATTTCATATAATACTTTAGATTATAAGTTCATATCGTACAGTTTCGAGTCATAACATGATATATAACTCAAGTTTTAATTTATAGCGTATTTTATAAGTTCTAAAAATTTCAAAATTAGAGGGTATTTTGATCATTTTAGATTGTGGTAATTTTGGGGTTTTACATTTATAAGGCTACTGGTGCCTGTTTTAGTTGTGGTGAACTTGGACATCGGGTTAGGGATTGTCCGAAGGCGAGTGGCACCAACCGTGGGAATGGAAATGGTAGGCAGCAAGCTTCTAAGGGTCGAGTTTTTGCACTAACCAGGGATTAGGCTGCGGGTACTTCTGGAACTGTCTCGGGTATGCTGTATTTATTTAATCGTCCAATTTTTGTTTTTTTTTATACTGGTGCTACACATTATGTGATATCTTCTACATCTGCTAAAAACATTAATTCAACCGCAATACCATTAAACTATGCTTTATCTATCTCAACACCAATGAAAAATTCCATGACCATTACTCATGAATAGGTGAATTGTCCTCTTCGTTTCGACGATAGAGTTCGCTCTGCAAATCTTCTTCCTCTAGATATGTACGACTTTGATGTGATTTTGGGTATGGATTGGTTGTCGGAGCATCGAGCTACGATTGACTGCCATACCAGGCGTGTGATTTTCGGTGATCCTTGTAATCCTGAATTTGTCTACCAAGGTTCTCGGCTTGGTAAACCTATTAAGATCATATCCGCTATGAAAGCTCGTTCTTTACTGACACATGGTTGTGAAGGTTTTCTAGCTTCGATTAAGGATTCATCTTTGGAGATTCCTAGTATGAAGAGCCTTTCGGTTGTTCGTGAATTCCCAGATGTATTTCCTGATGAACTCCCAGGCATGCCACCTGAGCATGAGGTTGAATTATCGATTGATTTAATTCCGGGTGCTGAACCCATCTCTAAGACTCCTTATCGTATGGCTCCTGTTGAATTGAAGGAATTGAAAGAGCAGTTATAGGAATTGCTTGAATCTGGTTCTATCCGTCCCAGTGTTTCTCCGTGGGGTGCTCCGGTGTTATTTGTTAAGAAGAAGGACGGTAGCATGAGATTATGTATCGACTACCGCGAACTTAACCGTATCACCATTCGTAATCGTTATCCACTTCCCCGCATCGATGATTTGTTTGATCAACTTCAGGGAGCGAAATTCTTTTCCAAGATCGATTTGAGGTCTGGATATCACCAGCTACGTGTGAAGGAGCAGGATATTCGTAAGACCGCGTTTCGTACTAGATATGGCCACTATGAGTTCTTGGTTATGCCGTTTGGGTTGACGAATGCTCCAGCTGTTTTTATGGATTTGATGAATCGGATTTTTCCCGAATACTTAGATAAGTTCATGATCGTGTTTATTGACGACATTTTGGTTTACACTAAGACTAAGGAGGAGCATGAGTACCATCTCCGTGTTGTTTTGGAGACTCTGAGGCAGAAAAAGTTGTATGCCAAGTTTTCCAAATGCGAGTTCTGGTTAGGACAAGTTGCATTCTTAGGTCATGTTGTTTCCGCAGATGGTATCACCATAGATCCGGCTAAGGTTGAGGCTATTACCAAGTGGTCAAGACCGACCAATGTGACTGAGATCAGGAGTTTTCTTGGACTGGCTGGTTATTACAGGAGGTTTGTTGAGGGTTTTTCTCGTTTTTCGTTACTGTTGACTCAGCTTATGCGCAAAGGAGAGAAGTTTTTATGGACCGATGAGAGAGAAGCTAGTTTTGAAGAGTTGAAGAAGAGACTTGTTTATGCGTCGATTCTTACTCTACCATCAGGTTCAGGAGGTTATCAGATCTACAGCGATGCTTCGAAGAAGGGTTTGGGTTGTGTTTTGATGCAGCATGGGAAAGTGATTGCTTATGCTTCTATACAGTTGAAACCGTATGAGGCGAACTATCCTACTCATGATCTTGAATTAGCTGCCGCTGTCTTTGCTTTAAAAAATCTGGAGGCATTATCTTTATGGTGAGAGTTGTGATATATTCACTGACCATAAGAGCCTGAAGTATATCTTTACCCAGAAGGAATTGAACATGCGACAGAGACGTTGGTTAGAGTTGTTGAAGGACTATGACACTAATATTCAATATCACCCTGGAAAAGCCAATGTTGTGGCTGATGCCTTGAGTCGTAAGTCGGGAATGATTGCTAGTCTTGATTTTGAGCCGAGGATTCTTAATGACTTAGAGCTTATGGAAGTTGAGCTGTGTGTTCGGGGTCATGATGGTTTTGGGCTAGCTTGAAGGTGGAGTCTGATTTGATGTTAAGGATTAAGTAAGCTCAGAAAGACGAAGGCGAGTTATGGGCTATTGTACAAAATGTTGAGGATGGTAAGCAGTCAGATTTTCGTGTGGATGTGGATGGTGTTGTTTGGTTTGGTGATCGTCTATGTGTTCCAGATGATTCTACTCTTCGTGAAGCTGTGCTTTCTAAGGCACATAGTTCACCGTTCTCTATTCATCCAGGTTCGACTAAGATGTACCATAATCTTAAGCAACATTTTTGGTGGAATGGGATGAAGCAGGATGTAGCTTTACATGTGGCTAGATGTATGACTTGTCAGTAGGTTAAGATTGAACATCAACGTGCAAGTGGTCTCTTGCAACCTCTCGACATTCCTACATGGAAATGGGACCAGATATCTATGGACTTCGTTACCGGTTTACCTCGTACTCTTTGGAAGCATGACACAATTTGGGTCGTTGTTGATCGTCTGACCAAATCTGCGCATTTTCTCCCCATTCGTGTTGATTATTATGTGAGTCGTTTGGCTCTGGTTTTTCAGCAGGAAATTGTTCGGTTGCATGGTACGCCGTCTTCTATTGTGTCCGATCGTGATCCTCGTTATACGTCTCATTTCTGGAAAGGGTTACATAAAGCCTAGGGTACACGGCTTAGATTCAGTACGGCATTTCATCCTCAGACTGATGGGCAGTCGGAGCGGACAATTCAGACCTTGGAGGATATGTTGAGGTCTTGTGCTTTAGAGTGGACAGGCCACTGGGATGATTACTTGTGTTTGGTGGAGTTTGCTTACAATTATAGTTGGCACGCTAGTATCAGGATGGCTCCATTTGAGATGTTATACGGACATAAGTGTAGAGCGCCGGTTTGTTGGAATGAAGTCGGGGAACAACTCATTGAGGGACCAGAATTAATTAGGATTACTAACGAGAAGGTGGCTGTGGCCAAAGATAAGTTGAAGGAAGCTCGTACTAGGCAGAAGAGCTATGCTGACCGTCATCGTCGTGACGTTGTGTTTAACTCTGGTGATCGTGTTTTCTTGAAGGTTTCTCCTTTTCGAGGCGTTAAGCGTTTCGGTATGAAAGGGAAGCTTAGTCCACGCTATATTGGTCCGTTTAAGATTCTTGATCGGGTTGGTGAGGTATCT
Source organism: Artemisia tridentata subsp. tridentata (assembly GCA_021014915.2). Taxonomy (NCBI): domain Eukaryota; kingdom Viridiplantae; phylum Streptophyta; class Magnoliopsida; order Asterales; family Asteraceae; genus Artemisia; species Artemisia tridentata. The sequence continues at coordinate 42,896,148 of CP139503.1, read as the reverse complement.
TATCGCTTGGCGCTACCTCCCCAATTATCGCATGTGCATGACGTTTTTCATGTGTCACTTCTTCGTGGGTATAATTATCATCCGCTTCATGTTGTGTCTTGCCCGTTCGATCAGATTCGGGAAGATCTTTCGTATACTGAAGAACCTGAGGCCGTTTTGGAGCATCAGGAAAGAGTCATGAGAACTAAAACTATACCGTTCGTAAAGATTCTTTCGAAGAATCAACCTGAGAGCGAGGCTACTTGGGAGACCGAAGAATCGATGCGATCCAGTTATCCACATTTTTCTTTTTGACTTGATACGTATTCATTTTGATTCCGCTTTCGATTTCGTATTTCTATTTCGATTTCGTATTTCAATTTCGCGGACGAAATTTTCTTTTTAGGAGGGAAGAATTATAACACCCTAAATTAAATACGACTTATGAAATACGCTATAAATTAAAACTTGAGTTATATAACATGTTATGACACGAAACCATACGATATGAACATATAACCTAAAGTAAAATACGAAATGATACAAGAACTTTATGAACTAAAAGTATGGCACATTTCATATGTCATCTATAGGCCGAAAATCATAAACCATGTACACAAAATAATTATAAAAGATAAGTATAAAATTTGGCCATTATGGAAAGTGATAATCATTCCAATTTACACTCTAAATTTTGGCTTCCCCCTCCCCATTTTTTTTGTAAAAACCGTGTATTTTGATACACTTCCAAGAAAACCCTAAACACCTTTTCCCTACTCCACATTGTCGGCACAAAGAAAACAAACCAAACCCTAAAAACAATCTATTCATTTCGACACAAGGAGAGGAGGAGGAGCAACAATAGCTTGATCTTGATCATTGTTCAATTCGTATCAACAAATGTAATTGAATACACATCTTGTTAATCCATTGAATTGTTGAATAAAACCTAAATCGACCCATGTTCTATTTTTCTGTCATTCGGTTATGATCAAGAAGGAGAGGAGAAGGTGTTGGTGATTTGTTCGACCTTGAAATCTTTGTATTCTCATCCCTATTCGATCCATATAAGAGGTAACCATGTAAACTCTAATCCATAACAATATTTTCGGATCAATATATATTAATATGTGTTAATATGATTAATTATGTTATGGAAATCGGATTTATATATGCAAACTAATCGATCAGAAATTTTATGCTACTTAAATGAATTTTAGATCAATGATAAAAACATGAATTTTAGTGGTTCTTTGGTCTAGAACTGAATTCAGTGAAATAGTGATCAAATAAAATTGGTTTGATGATTTTTAGAGGTCGGGAAGGCAACCGTTTGATTTTTATAAATTAATGTGTCAAAACTGCATTTCGGGGTATGAAAATTCAAGCGTGTTATATGATTTTTAGTTTAATAACTATAACGAATTAAGACCTGAAATTTTGGAAGAATGATATTTGGTATATGATTTAAGTTGTGTAATTTTTGTGGATTTTTCTGAGATCTTTAACTGGGGTGAATAATTACATACTTTCGGGGTGTTCCAGCAGGTTGAATTCGGGAAAGTTTTGTGTTTGTCGATTTTTAGTTTGTACTTGTACCACTTAATAAAATATGGAAAAATTATGTAAAATACTTAAGACATATAGGTATATCTGGGTAAAAGTATAGAATTTTATAAGCACGTATAAGGCGTTTTAAAAATGGCCAAAGTCGGATCTGTTTTCAATTGTAATGCTGAATTTAAGTAGATGTTTATTTAGAACACTTATAAGCATAATTGCTTCACCTTTTGAACCTAAATAAGCTATTTGTCATCTTATGAGTATTTAACTCATGATTTGATTAATTATCATATTAACCTTTAACTTTGGCATAATTGCAATTGTAACCCTAATCTTTGAATAATGATAATAAGAAACCCAAATTATATGAATTAAACCCTAAAAACTACTAATTCAGGAAATATAACTTAATTATGACCTAATTGAATGTATGAAACCCTAATTGGAGTTTAATCACTTTACATGATCAATTAAAATGACTTGTGTAATTAGAAACCTTAATCTCACATTTACTTAATTTGGGAACCCAATTTTGACTTGTAAAACTCTAAATTGTGAAATGACATCATTTTATAATTATATAAATATATGAAACTCAATTTCGACATTAATAACTATTTAAATCTTTTTAAATACTATTTACTATTTTAGAAACCCTAAATTGCTTTTAAACCTAAAATAGCTAAACTTACTATTTTTGGAAAGTTACTAAATATGGAAACTTACTATTTTTGGAAAGTTACTAATTATGGAAACCTGCTAAATATGGAAAGTTACCTAAAATGGAAAGAAAACTAAAATGAAACCTTTTATGATTATGAACCTATGAAACTTATAAATAAACTTATGATTAATGTAGATCGGGTGAAGAAGGAGTGATCATCTGCTTCCATTCATCTTATTGCTTTGATTTGTGTGCTTTGATAAGGTACAGATATTCTTTCCCTTTTCAGTAGGGATATTTCTATCGATCCTATGCCTGATATGATTCCCTTATTTGACTCATGACTCTCATTGTATGATTGTCATTCTTATTGATTCATTCTGACATTTATTTAAATGTCTCTGCTATGCTATACTTATGTTTGCCATGCTTATTGAGTTACTATCTTGTTTCTCTTGCCATGCTAGATTATATTTTTTGTATGCTATGATAGATCTGTGCCTGAGCTAACCTAGTTGTGGAGGTACCATGACCATGTCTTGGATGGCACCCTAGGCATGACACTCCCGTAGATGTGTGATAGATCTACGGCGTTCCCCCTTATGTTATGATTTTGTGTACACTATTGGCCAACTTTATATGTATGACCAGTCTAGTACTGACATACATACTTATGTTAGGGAGCGTATGGATGCATCCTAGGTTTTATGTTTATATGATTATGGTGACCAGGTGGTGTGTGCCTTACACTCCTTCTCACACTTTTATTACTTAGAGGTCTCCCCTCTTCGTATACTTGTATTGCTTTAGTATGATTTGACGGATTATGTATGTAGTTCCTATGGCACATCCTTATATGAACTTTTTCCTTATTTCATTATTCTCTTGATTCATTTCTTATTCAGTTCTCATGCATTCTTGATTCTTAGTTCTTTTTAAAATTCGTATGACTTTCATGATTATACTTTTCGTTTTGTATTCTTATTCCTTCGTTGCTTATGCTTATTTACCGTTATGTTATATTATATATATCTGTTCACTGGGCTTTTTAAGCTCAGCCGCATGTTTTCTTTTCTTATGCGGCAGGTAATAAGCGGGGCGACGGGCTTGGGAATGAGAGAGTATAGGACTTAGAGACCTATTTATTTATCATTTCGTTGTCCATTGTTTCGGACTTTCATTTCTTTTAGTACTTTGAATATTATCTCTTTACCTTGGTTTGTTTGGTTAACCCACTATGCATTTGGGATTATCTTTTGGATACTAGTCTTGATATTTGAGACTTGGTTATTTATTTAAAAGACTTCCGGTTGCGTAATGTATGCTTTGTATGACACCATAATGTGATATATTGGCCTTAACGGGTCGGGGTGTTACATTTTGTCATGATTGAAGTTCTGAATTTGTTAACTACCTAAGAGTAAGTAATTAACAAACTAGTGTCAAGAACTAACGATGTATTTTGGATGTCCCACTTGAAAACAATTTATTGTTACTCAAGATGTTGAGTATCTGGAGATTAGTCTCTACTTACAAAAGCAAGTGGGAGCATCTTTAGATCTTGAAGTTATTCAAGAGCAACCTTCTGAGTACACTTGCTAATGTCATACTAAGGTTGAACATGCATATGTTAAACCATAGATTGATATCTCTCATTCATAAATCCGCAAGGATACCTCTTTCACCTGAATGATATAGTTTTTATATCAATGCTAAGGGATATAAGTTGGAGGATCATAGTGAACCTGCTAACTACAGAAATGCATTATTAAATATTGTATCTGATGAATAGCTCAAAACTATGAATGTTAAGATGCAGTCCTTGAAAGACGATCACTCATGGAGCTTGATTGATCTCTTACCAATCAGTTAGACTGTGAGGTTAAGAATGAGTTTCTTGATGAGAAGAATCAAAAGGACAAACTTGTATACACATTTAATGTACGCGTAGTAAAAGGAGTTTACTCGTACTCAAGAAATTGACTATGACTAAATCTTCCTACCTGCAAACATTAAATGTATAAAGATGATTAATTGTCATACCTATTTTCATGTAAATGAAATATGACAATAGGATATCAAAACACTTTTCTTGTTGATTACCTTTGCGAGGACGATGAATAATCAAAAGGGTTTATGAATCCATATAATCTTTATTATGTATACAAGATAGAAGAATCCATGTGCGGATTAGATCATGCATCTAGGAGCAGAGATCTTAAGTTAATTATAAAATCATTGATTTGATTTTCATTAATAAGATTACTCCTAAGTACACTGAGAGCAAGTTGGAGCACTATATTTATTTTCTTAAATCTCCTATGTCATTAACATATTAGAAACAACATTCCATCTTAGCTAGACTTTAATCCTTAGCTTGGAATGAAGTTTCTCTTAAGGGATTTATAAAATAAGACATACAACCTTGTTATGTATATGTTTATTAGAATAAACATAAGCGGTTATTAAGTCTAAACACAATATGACACGTTATTGAGGGGAGTCTCAATGATCAATCTCACTTGATGAGATTGAACACATGAATGGAAATCTTAAGTTCGACTAAAGGATTCATCATGTAAGTCGTATTACGCATTGGACTACATATATCATTTGCATGAATGCAAGATGAGTTGATAACAACAAATATCTAAGTGAAAGTCATTAGATAATTGTTAAACGAACATTATAATGGACCTACAAAGTACCAAAGATATGTTCAACGTTTACGGACATTTGAGGAGCTCTGTTTTGTTTGCATACATTGATGCTTATTTAACAGAGATGATGCTCAACCCTAGTCACAGTAGGATGTCATCATGAATGATGAAATTGCTGACTAGATGTGCTCACCTGAGAGCATTAATGTGTTATACATAAATAGAATAAGAATACTTTACAGTTTGAGAAACTGTTCAGATGATTGTCTAATGTAGGTGTTTTGCTAGCTTCAAACACCCTATGGAATGTATTTTTGCAATACTCGTCTTGTACTTGAATGCACACATATAAAGGACAATCATCATTCAAACCTTTCATGATTTTTGAAACAAGTATTCTCAAAGTTTACTCAGATGACTACTTGTTGTCTTGTACAACATATTTTGATCATGGTGGGAACAACGGATTCCGACCTATGAGTAGTCTTATGCATATCTGTTTTTAGTATTTGGATAATGGAAATGTAAGCAGTCGTATTATATAATGAATTGATATACCTGGTATGATCATCTTCATTTACACTACTGTGTTCTATATTTGCATGTTTAATCCGTGAATAATTTATTTATTCTAAAATTGTCCATTGTAAGTTGACGATACGGGAGTATCATCAAATTAAGGAAAATGTGAGCGTGTTGGTGATTATTTACCAAACTCACATATTGTTCATTGTGATGAACATTGGACTGACCCAACCTACGAGTATTTACTACATGGATCGTCGTTAATAGTGAATCTCGCAAATGGTTATGTCTCTTATCCTTAGACTTGAGATGCAAGTAGGTCTTGCATGCATGGAATTTCATTCCTTGATATGGTTAAACGCTATCCTGAATAAGGTAGTTATAAAAACCATCTTCAGGGGTGATATGAAACACATGAATGACACGTGCAGTCAAAATAGGATTTGTTCCTCCACATGTTATGGAGTTAGATACTATTGGGCCGCTCGATGAATTAGACAGATGTTTGTATGGCCGCACCCAAAATGAGATTAAGATGAATCTTAATCCACTTGGTAATCTTGTTCCATATCTATATCGAGAAACATAATAGCTAAACAATTAGAATGACATTTGATCCATGTCTAATGTTCAACATGGTATCTGTAACAAAAGGATAGGCGACGTATAAACCATTTAAATGAGACGTTTAAGAAACTACCCTCACATATTTCCAGGGGCATTGGCGTGTTGCTAGATGCTAACCTTTGCTTGTATAATTACTCGATTATTATGACGTCGCAAGTGGGAGCTGTTGGAGTGTGCTCGTGTCATAATAAATAATTATATGGCTAGACATATGTGAGCCTATGGGGTCACACACATATACACTGAGGTACCACTTTATATATCGTGCTTATTGTATTTACGATATATAAATAACCTAACGTAACTCGGGATCACTATTGGGCTTCTAATGGCTAAGTAAAGTACTTAATCCATTCGACTTAGAAAACAAATGGCAAGCCCATTTAACCCATAAAGGGGGCCGGCCTAGGAGGGATTCAAGGGGGGATTTGGATGGAATTTTGGTCAAATACATGATGATAATCTCCTCATAATTATCATATCAATTTACCAAATTTCTCTCCCTCCTTTCTCTCCAAAAACACGGCACAAAACAAATATCCATCCAGGGTTTTTGTTTTCTTGATCTCTTACTTTGAATCTTATTCATTCAAGGTGATTCCAAGGTTACGAGGTGAAGGACTAGCATCCAAGAGGTATACGGTGAAGTGTAGTGTGGACTATCATAGAGGTGATCTACTTTGGTCACTTGGTTTCAAGGGTAGATTGGTGTGTTGAAGGTCTCCATTGAATTCTACCGATCACGCTAAAAAGGTATAATCTTGTATGTTTTACTTTGATTGATCATATGACTCTATGGATCCGTTGATAGGTGATTTATCCGTTGCGTTTGTTTATTGATAATATGTTATTTATATTCACAATCACCTATACCTCATTTATGGTCAATTCAAGTAACTCTACTCACCAACTTAAGGTTAATGCTTCCTCATGAGTACTATTATCTCATTTAAGTTTTCAAGGTCCAATTCATACGACTAAACCATTAATGCGTCTATTCCAATTGAGGGTTAGTTCCTAAGGCAACTAATGATGTCATCCAACTCGTCGGCTTATAATGCGGTGTATCCTATTTTCTTACAAATTAAGGGGTCTGGGAAAATGAGGCATGTGACCTAATGGCCTAGGTCAATACCAGAGTAATCATATTTTCAAAATAGCTTTCGAATAGCATTCCAAATTAGTGTTTCCAAAATAATATGTCCAAAATAGTGTATTTCAAAATAGTGTGCTCACAATAGTGTATCCAAAACAGTTCTCGAAATAGTACATCAATACAATACATCTTTAAAATAGCGAAACCAATGTTGACCGTCCAAGACAGTATTCAAAATAGTATATCGAAATAGCGTACCAAAAATAACGTATCCAAAAATAATTTTCCCGAAATGACGTTTTCAAAATATCGTATCAATTTATATATGTATCTCGTAAAATAATGTATCGCAACTTATTTTTTTTATTATTTTTTTTCTTTAAGGGGGTAGTAAGGTAGACAACTGGTATTCCCAAAGGATAAGTGAAGGGTTAGGTATTTTTTCCAAAAATAGTGGCTCGGGGGTTGCTATATAAGTTCCTAAGGCTTCTGCTAGGTTACAAATTAACCTATTGTATGCTTTCTAGGTCTTGTCAAAGATTCATTGGTTATTTCGTTGTTTACTTACATCAAGAGGTTCATCTTACAAGTGCTATGGAATGGTCATTCTTACACGGCTAGTGATCTAACCCGGTTCATCCATTGAGTGTAAGGTTTGGGGTAGTGATGACTGTAACATGACCAAAAACAAAACAAGGCTAAAGATACAAATTCAAAACCACAACGAGACCCAAAATCACAAAAATCAAGCAATCCAAATTCAAACAAAGCCAAAACCAAATCCTCACACTCCAATAAACTCAAATGTGCTTATTACAATATCAAACGAGTTAAAATAATCAGCTCGAATTCAAAACGGTGACCGATCGGGTCTCACCTGACCCGGTGCGAACATAATCAGACGGCGACGAACAATTATTCCATATAAGCGGAGAAGTATAGCGGTTCGAAGAGTATTACGATTCATGAAGTGTTGCGATGTCGGTGTGTTGTGTGTAGGGGTAAACCTTCGTGCTATTCGGTGCTCGTGTACATATGCAAAACTTTACCATTCTCAAAATCAAATAGAAAATAGCTCGAACATAATTCTGTTATAACTACTCCCAGTATCGTAAAATTCATTTCTGAGACATAGGTGATCAGGCTATGTCCCCGCTATCGCTGGTTAATTATAGGTGATCAGTCTACTTACAACCGAGGTTCAATGAATTTTGAAATACTCAGCTTAGTTATACTAGTACTATGTCCCTCACTTTTAAAACCGTTTTCAAAACCACGACGAGTATTCAAGTTCGGAATCAAATAATGTGTTTACGCAAGGAAATAGCGTAACTCCGTGACAGGTTTGATGCATCGGCGTAAGTATATGAAAATACTTATAGTGAATAGTGAAAATTAGGTGAATATAAATTATCCAATAACAAGGCACACATCTCATCAAATATATCATTACATAACTCATCAATTATGTTATTCAAACAAAATTATAAGCGAGGCATCGGCTTGGCAGGCAGGCACGTGATGGTCATAGGATTAAGTTTTCTTAGAAATGGTTATAATGCAGGTTTTCGAAAATACCCAATTCTCTATAACCTGTGGCTCTGATACCAATCTGTAACACCCCCAAATCGGTACAGCGGAAACATACAGGTCGTGGGGTGCTACTCAACTGTTATCACAACACAAGGTACAAAGAACGGTTTTACTTAAGCCGTTTTAGAAGAAATTTCATAATTAAAAACATTCAATTTACATCATTCAAAAATAGTCCGGAAAATATAGGTCCATAAAAGGATTAAAGCGATCCCAAATAGTTTTTCAGAGCCATCTATGACCATGCTATGCCATTCGCCAAGCTCCTCCAAAGTAAGTCATACAGCAAGAAGATCTAACACCTGAGATAAAACATGCTAAGAGTCAACACAAAGGGTGAGTGAATTCATAGGTTTAAAAGTAAAGTAGTTGATCACAAGATTTCAAGTTTAAGAAAAAGTGGGTTACATTGTTATACACCCGTAAGTTCAGTAATTACCATTGCACTAAGCTTATGACACACAAAACGTTAACCGGCATCAATAATATTGATGTAAGTCGACAGTAACCGCGAAATTATAATAACATTTTCCCTCAAGTAGGTAGTGTTGTAAATATCGGTCTTAGCGGCCGATATATCAGTGATATATCGCTTATCAGCGGTCGACCGATACGATATTTCACTTATAGGTCAAAAAAATTGGTTTCGTCAAAATCGGTCAAAAATCGATCAAAATCGGATCTTGGCAGTCAAAATCGGACCTTTGTCAACTCCACCTCCGACGACTGCACCTCCGGCAACTCGACCACACGTAAGATATTTCTGGTAGGGATGGCGAGGATTGGATTTCCGGCGAAGATAGAGGACCATCGGTTGTATAACCTGTTGTATGTTTTGTCATCGAGGAAGAAAGAAATGAGATAGATGTGGTATAAGTGTGGCTGCAAGAAATATTAGGGTTAGAGATAAGAGTGTATGTGGCTGCAACTTTACTTGTTTCAGAGAAGAGAGTGTGTGGCTGAGAGTTTATTATGTGATTATATAGTAAGAAATATTAGGGTTAGGTTAAGTAGTTGTTTGGGCTTTTATTTTTTTATTAAACATAGTTTGGGCTTTTATTTGATCTATTTTGTTTAGCATTGTAAGGTTATTGTTCAGCATTAATGAATTTTTTTATTAATAAAAAAATTAGTTTTAGTTAAATGTGTGGTTATTGACTTCTTTTGTTAGGATATTACTAATATTTATTATTTTAAAAATAAATTTCTTTATAATTTATGGTCTCCGATATATCACTGATATATCGCCTCCAAGACCGATATAGCGCTTAGCGGTGGTCGACCGTCGAGCGATATTTACAACCTTGCAAGTAGGTAGTTTGCCAAATATCTAGGTAACTCGAATATAGCAAATCACATGTTGTCGTCCTTGGTCAACATGGCGGGTTAGTCATTCCTATAGGTCTATACACTATATTCGCGCTCACTCACAAGTGATTAATGATGCATGATCAAGGGAATTGTTTGTGGCAATAGTGGTACTTAGGTCTTATAAAATGTTTAGTAAAGTTTTTAGTTCAAAGTACAGTTTTCAAACAATTGTGATCATAGTAAAAACAGTAGCATATATCTCAACCCAAGTAGTTTACAAAACAGTTAAGATAAATAAGAGTGGGGCTATGAACTCACCTTAGTACGCAGCAATGCAAGATGTCACAACTAGCATCAAGTAATGAAACACAACGGTATCAATAGTATAGGCACAACGGTACTGGATCGGCACAACCTAATAAGTATAAAGTTATCTCAGAGTATGTTTTGTAAACTACATGAGTTTCGAAAGATAATGTGTCTTAGTTGTCGTGGAATACTGGTTTCAAAGTTCGTAAAAAAAAGGTTTAGTTTCAATGTCGATGAAAAGAAGTAATCATTTGTATCTCGTGTGGTTTTTGGAAAATATAGTTTCAAGATTAAATCACGTTAAGACGATAAAAGTTGACGAACACAATCAAACAATTAGAAAAGAATGAAGAAAAGGAGTAAAACATTCTCGTGTGGAAGTCGTAAACTGTACAATCAAATAGTAACTCACACCAAAACGAATAGAATAAAAAATGAACGAATAAACGGTATCGAATTAATAAAAGACTAAAGATAAGTCGATGAATGAGTTGGATGTTTACCCCGTATCCCAAAATGTAACTTTGTATATATTTGGATAAAGTTGTTTTGTATAAATTTAAAGATCTTTGATATGTTTATAAGATTACAAATGTTGTAAGGTTTTATAAACTTTGGCGTAATACGTCCGTTTATATTACGTTCCCGAGTTAACGTGAATATTTGTAAACAAGTTTTATTACAAGTTTTATAAGTTTTGTATCGTTATCATTCGCGTAATTATTAGTATTCGGCTTATCGGATAATTTGTGTCCGTTCGGGTCCTAATATATTAAGCTCTTATTGAGTCCAACATATTATTACGTCTCTTGTATCAAATCATACAATAAATCCTACAGCTAATATCGTAAATCCGATAACGGTTACAAACAATGTCCAAATTAACTAAATTATTACAATGATTTTCAAATACAAATATTCCGTGGCAAAACCCTAGTAATACTCCAATAGCATCCAATCATCATCGATCACGAAAACAAAACAAAGATTAAGTTAGTAAGCGAGACAAATATAAAAACAGTTAGAAAAGTATATATAAAAAGGGAAACTAAAACAAGTAACCCAAATACATTGGGCTTCGGCCCAATGCTCCATACACACCCACATACTCACTTTGGGCTTACTAGCCCAAAAGACTATGCTAAATCCAAAACAGACACACGTATACCACCCAATCTCACTAACAGTTTGGTTTTTATACCAAATTAAGGTTTTGACAAAAGAAATGACACAAGTGTGGCTCGACCTCGAGACCACACATAGTCATTTAAGATCACTCGACGGCAAGGCTCACCCTACGTGGATTTTCCTAGCCACGTCTAAACCACAACGAGAGCACCTATGGGGTGCCTCGTTAGCTTTTCAATTACACGGCCAAGTTTATAACGACACGAATATAACACAAAATCATTTCAACCACAAAGTTTGTGACAAAAACCAAGTCGAGTACCCCATTATAGGACTTTTATCGTAGGTACACATCACGAGCACACCCCTTGATGTGCCGCTTTAATCCATAATCAAACCACAACGACCCTAGTGGTCGTATCACACTAAACACGCAAGTAAATCAACCATTACAAGGGTTTTGACCCAACAAATACGCACTGTTCAAACTGAAAATCTAGATTTAACAACTATAAGAACATCAGAAAGTCATTAACCTACTTACTCAATAACCACAAATACAAACTCAAACATAAATCGGATGACAAGTTACGCCGCGACTTGTAACGAGTCACGACTCACCCATACAGGTTAAACACCTCCACGACAACAACAATAAATAAATAAACGAGACTAGGACAATAAATAAACAATTTCAAAAATCCTAAACCGTGACCAAAACACAACTGATTCATCATAACTTTGAGAATAAAACTCATCTGTGACTCACACGAGTCACGGATTCAAACTCAGTGAGTCGCAACGAAAACAACAACAAATATATATATATATATATAATATATATATATATATATATATATATATATATATATATATATATATATATATATATATATATATATATATATATATATATATATATATATATCGAACTCAAATCCAAATAGAAATTAAACACGATCCGGATCAACTCAACCCGCTGAGTTGACTCGACTACGCCCGAGTCGAGTTGACTCAGTTTATAATAACAAACAAACACCCTCATTTGATCATTTTCTTTTTAATATTCACACGAGTTTTTAAAATGTTTTTATAAGATTCTTAACCCACGAAATCTTGTTTTCAGCTTTAAAGTCGGATCAAAAGGAATAATAAACGAGAGATTAGAGGTGTTTACCAACAAGTAGAGAGGAGGGAGGGTGGTACGACGGCGGTATGGTGGTACACGGCGGCAAACCCTAGCTAACCCAAAACAACCTCCTACGCGTCCCTAACAACCCAGATCTACACCGTCTTGGTCGGATCTACACTCGTACATCTTTAACTCGTGTCGCCGAAACTTGGACGGAAAACACTTGCGGCGCCAACAAAAGTTTAGAGAGAGAGAGTGAGTGAGTGATATAAGTGTGTGTGAATAGTGAAACCCTAGTGGCTTTTTATACTCCTGGAGGGACTGCTTTTGCCAAAGGATGAAAGAAGGGGTGAGCGGTGTAAAATGGGGCGAGGGGGTGTTTGTGTATTTTTATGAATCTTTTATATAAACTTTGTGTGGGCCCCACTTTAGTTAGCAAATGACCGTTTTAAATTACAAAATTTTCTCCATTGAGTCCGGAATAATTTTTCCAATAAAAATGAGTATTAATACGGATAGTTTTCTCGGATTTAATTTAATCAATAAATCAAATTGTTTTAGGTATTTTAGGTTGTGTCGGCTCGGTTAATGAATAACTTTCACATTTTACGAGATATCCTCTGTTTTTTGAACAGAAACAGGTTCATAGAAGTTTAAAAGCTAAGGGATTTCAAAAATAAGTATTTTGGCCAGTAAAATAAGTTTAGAAAATTTAACGGGTGTTACAGAGGTGACATCGGTTAGTACTGATTTAGAGTGTAATATGCCCATTGACACACCGCCCTCGCCAAGACTTGATATTTTTGGAGATGAAAAGTTTGATATCCATTCACCTTTTGGAGAGCAATTAGTCACCCTATTAATGGAGGATAAGGAAACTGACTTACCTAGACATATGGTTAAACAACTTCTAAGTTTTCTAGTCTATAAACCTATCCTAATCCCAAGGATGTCTGATGCACCTTTAGATAACTCTGATTCGATATCTAGATCTGTTGAGACTAGGGACTTACTTTTGGAGGAGCTCACCGCCGAGATCGGCCTAGACGATTCAATTCCAACGGAAATTGATGATGGGTATTACGATTCGGAGGGTGATATTCTATACTTAGAACAATTTCTTAATGAAGATCCTATCCCAATGGAATTTGAAAACTCCACTAGTAGTCTTGATACTAGTTGCGACTCATCTTCGTAGCTGTCACTAATACTCTTATTGATACTGATTCCGACTTAGGTTTGGATTTAGGTTTATTGGAGATAGTTACACCACTTCCTAATTCTAAGCATATTTGCTTAAGGGAAGTGGAAAGATTTGATCCTTTTTTCTGCCTGACATAGCCGGGTGATGTGACGTGGGTGATGGAGAGACCTTTAGATAGATTCCCCCATTTACCATTGCCCCGTCAGGTGGCATACTCACCTAAGGCAGTGTTGTATCGCTTTTACCATCCAAACTTAACACTAAGTGATGGATGCAACCTTGAACTTAGGAGTAAGTAACCCTAGAGTTAAGCTAGAGACTTGAACAAAAACAAGCGCTTCTCGGGAGGCAACCCGTGTTATCCTAAAATATTGAATAAGTAGTTTATCTACACTTAGGTTTATTTTAAGTAACTTAGGATATTAGTAGTAGTAATGAGTAAGACTTTTTGGCTAAATAGGGATTGAATCTTTATGTATGTCATATTATTGCATCTTCCTGTGATATTTCCTTTGGGTTTCAGGAAAGATATGAGCCTTCACGATTATCTGACATCATTGTTGGACTTTTTCATTATTTCTTCATGGCTTCTCTATATTTTTTGCTCCACGTCGAGGATCCCCTTTAATCGAGAAGACTTTCATGATTGTTGCAGTTGCTTTCCATCATCACTCATTCAGTCTCCGATCGATCTGCACGTTTATATCAGGGGAGTCCTCAGTTATGATCATTTATATCTGATGATTTCCTGTAAGCATGCATTTTCATGATTAATAAATGACTTAGGAATTGCATTAGATACCCGTTACACTTAGAATTTTAGCATTGGTCTTTTATGTTCTAAGTGTAGGGGTGGCACCCGAACACTTTTGAACATTGAGACCAATGTTCGGTTCTAAGTGTAGGGGGTTTATATCGAAATGATCATACTTATGCCTACTTGTTTGCCCCCATGCAACCCCATTTTGACCTAAATTAAGTTTATTTATGCAAAAAAAAAAAAAAAAAAAAAAAAAAAAAAAAAAAAAAAAAAAAAAGAAGTTTTGACTATACGTTATTGACTAGTCACTTAGGCTAGAACAAGGGAGATTCTGACTTGACTGAGTATTGCACTCTAGCTTTCCCCTTAGCTTTCGAGACTGAGCGTTTGCAAAAACTTAAATTTTTTTGCAAAGAACGAAAAATGATAGAGTTGAGTATAAGTTAGATGCTAAGCGTAGAGTAGTTGGATCTCTTTAGAGCTTATAGCGGTTAATTGTGGCTTTTTGCTCCCACCAGCTTAAAAACATATATAAAATAAATTTTTCAATAAATTAAGATGCATGGTTTTTTTAATTCTTAGTTTTTACTCCTTTTTAGAAATTCCTGCTTATGGAAGTTGGGTACACATCAGGGTACTGTCAGTGTTGCGGGGAAATAGTATAACTGATTCCTGATGGTAAGTTGCTATTGTTTCGGATGTTAAAAGACCGCAGGACTCGGGATTTGGCCCCTTATAAATGTGTGAAAAACTAAAGCCGTAATAGACTACTCTTTCCTGACGGTTCGTTCCCGTTGACTCAGTTGTTTAAAAGGTGGAGGTAATAATAATAATAATCCAAAGCCATAAAAGTTTTATGTTTCCTGACGGTTCGCTCCCGCTGACTTAGACTTCAAAAAGGTGGAGGAAATTCCCAAGGTCGAAATAAGACTACTGTTTCCTGACGGTTAGCTGCCGTTGACTCAGTTGTTTAAAAGGTCGGGGGCTAATACTACTTAATAATAATGTTAATAATGCCAAATTTCGACTCTGGGTATATCTAAATAAAGCTTCTGTCTCTAGACTCGTAGATGAGTTGTTTCGGATGAAATAAAAAGGATATCCTCTAAATTGTGTTAAATTAGGACCTAAATGTACCTCATTTCTATATGCAGCAGTTCTCTTGGGAAGGATTTCAAACTAATTATTGTCAAAACCGGGTGCCTTTATAGGATTATAATCTATCGAAATAAGAAAAACTCGTTTTTCAAAATAAAATCCTTAGAGGAACTAGGAATAAGGGAGCAATGAGTAGCTGCGCGTCACAATTAGCATCTATGAGTAGTGTTAGCATCTAATTTTATATTTAGCTGTGATTTCTGTTGGTCTATGTAATTTGAGTAAATCTTGATAAAAATAAAGAACAAATTCATTAATTATGATGAACAATAGTTACAAGATTACTCAATACCCACTTGACTACATGATAACATCTTCAGCTTCTTCAAGGGGATAATTTCGGTATACTATCCCCTTTGGGTGACAAATAAACTCTCATTGATCCAAGCTATGCTTAAGATTCAATGAGAGGATGATCCTATCAACTAATACTAAGTATTTTTGTTTGTTTAGAATCCATACTATCCCTATTACAAAGCAAACATATATATAGGTAAAAAATACAAAGACAACATGTAATGGTTGGTGAGATGTCAGCATCAGGTGGTCCCTCTTCATCTTCCTCTTTTGGAAAAGCACCAACATCCCTTTTGAATCAGTCATAATAAATATTCCAACTCTTATGGCAATTTCTTGTACTTTGTATGACTTCCTTTTTTGGAGGTTCCCGCCCATATTTTTTAGTCTGCTTGTAGAGATAGCGTCTTCAGGGTCACTGAGACATTTGTCAAATCTCAGTGACACTGGAGTTGTTTGTCGCTCATATACTTTACTCACAGACACCGCCTCAGTAAGTAAAGTGTTTCTTCAGTTCAAAGAGCATTATATAACACTCACTGAATCTGTATCAGTAAGTGACCCACAATTTTATTTAGTGAGTTGGGTTATTTTATTTTCAAATCCTTGTCAGGGTAATTGGGTGAAATTCTTGACCCAACAATTTCGTTTTAAGCTTGGTTTGGGAAAGGTGAAAATTGAGGATGATAATTATTATCGCCTGGAGGCACCTAGTTTGCGTGTTTCCCGTTCTTAAGCTTTATATATATACCGTGAAAATAAAGTCAAGCGTGGCGGGTCACTAATGATTTTTATTTATATCCTATAAATTATTATTTATCTGTTCTTGTTTGATATGATACATTATTCGCTTCGGGGATGAAAATCGTTTTTGACTTAACGTGTGTAATAATCGTTGCGTGAGGGCACGCAACCGTTAAAGTGTAGGGGTATTTTGGTATCGGTTAAATTAAACATATATTTTATATCAAATTTCTCTCATTTACGGTATAATAAATAGCAAAAATGTTTATTTTAAAAGCATATTGTGTTTAAAATGTGTTATTTATTATTGTAGATACGGAACACGGACATTGGAGCAAAAGTACGAGATTTTGAGCGTTTATTGAAGATTATTAAAGCCCGAATACTCAAGCCCATTGGACCCGAGATTTTAGACCCAACAGGCCCAACTTTCGAGCTATTATGCCATAATTATTCATTTTCGTCCAACAGGCCACAAGGCCTATACTTAGCCCATCAAATGCCACCATGGCCATTTAGCTTATTAAAAAAACCTACAAGCGTATTGGGAAAAGGGGGTCCTGGTGAAGAAACAATAGCTGCACCCCAATGAAGGGGTCGGTTCATCACCCAATAGCCACACACGTCTCATCTTGTATTAATATTTGGGTTGTGTTATATAAACACTCCCTATGGGGGTCCAAATAACTTGCCCTTTAATATTTTTGTTTCACTTTCATCTCAATTAATGACTAGTACTGGTATTAATTAATGTTTTTAATTCCTATTCGTATGAATATTTCAAACAGATGTCATATTTCATTTTCATTCATTTCAACTTTTACTAAATGAATTTAGGGGCCGTTTGGTTTGTTGCTAGGAATCACAATAGGTATCGGATTTGTTAATAAGTTTTTAATATCAGTTAATCAGTTTTTCAAAGCATTTATTAATCAGTTTTTAATCAGTTTACTAATCAGTTTTTAACATCAGTTGTTAATCAGCCTTTATCTTTTTCAAAGCATTTATTAATCAATTTTTAATATCAGTTAATCAAATTTTAAAGCTAGCTTTAAATCATTTTTATAATATAAGGACATTCGTACAAGTAATTAGTGGATATTATTGGGGTTAACCATGGAGTTTAAGAGACTGGGTTTTGAACCGTATAGAGTGGGTCTCATCTCGCTATCTTTACGTTTTTCATTTCATTTGGTTATCTCTAACCTTTTTATCTCTTTATTTTTAGTATTTTAATTGTTATTGTCATGTTTGTTAGTTTAAGGATTAGTTTAGTTTTATTTTGTTTTATGGAGTAGATTTTTATATGCTTGTTAAGTAAGTTATGAATTGAGATTTAAGTGTGAAAACCTAGAAATTGTTGATTAATAATCTTTGGGTTACTTGTATTGATTTTGGTTATTTTGACGGGCAAAAGTCGTTAGGATAATTAATTAAATCTAGTAATTTTTACCAAGATAAAGAATTGTTTTCAAAATAAAACAACGTTGTGAGAAAATAGTTTATTTAAACGGGTATTGAAGATTGATAATTAATAATTTCCGGATTATTTTAGATTTATGTAGTTGGTTGTTTCAACGGGCAAAAGCCGTTAGGATAATCAATTAATTAAATCTACTGATTATTACCAAGAGAAAGGATTGTTTTCAAAATAAACAAACGTTGTGAGAAAATAGTTTCTTTTAACAGGTATTAGTTCATCACTTTAAACTCTAATTCACACTTAATGATCTTTTCGCCTCACTTGACAAGCATATACTTTATTATCATATTTTAGATCTTATATTATTGTTTTGCTTGTAGTTTTCTTTTATTAATCTAGGGCAAATGACACAAAAATGCACTAAACTTAGGGTCTATTTCCAATGAGCGTAATTTTCTTTTTTTTTTCTTTTTTTTTTTTTTTTTTTTTTTTTTTTTTTTTTTTTTGCATAGAAAGGCGCCCAACAAAAATTTTCAGCCGATTTATGTTTTTTACTAACTTTTGTTAACCCACTTCATTAGTAAATTACATGTTTGGTCATTGAATTCGTATAATCATTACATGTTTGGTCCTTCATTTTTTTTTCAAAATTTTTTTTTGAAAATTTTTTTCCGTGAAAATTTTTTCAATAACTTTTTTTTCGAAAAAATATTTTCGAAAAAAAATGATTGAAAAAAAAAGTTTTCGAAAAAAATTTCAAAAAAAAAATTCAAAAACTTTTTTTTAAAATTTGTTTTTGATTTTTTTTTTCAAAAATTTTTTTTTTTCAAAATTTAAAAAAAAAATGATTTTTTTTTTCAAAAACTATTTTTTCAAATTTTTTTTCTAATATTATTTTTTTGAAATTATTTTTTCGAAAAAATATTTTAGAAAAAAAAATCGAAAAACAAGTTATAGAAAAAAATTTTAAAATTTAAAAAAAAAAATCAAGGGCCAAACATGTAATGATTATACGAATTTAAGGACCAAACATGTAATTCACTAATGAAGTGGGTTTACGAAAGTTAGTAAAAAACCTAAATTGGCGGAAAATTTTTGTTGGGCGCCTTTTTATACAAGAAAAAATGAAGAGTACCCTGATTGAAAATGGACCTAAGTTTAGTGACTTTTTGTTCCATTTACCCGTTAATCTATTTAGCTTTTAACATCTTTTATAAAAAAAAAAAAAAAAAAAAAAAAAAAAAAAAAAAAAAAAAAAAAAAAAAAACCTTTTGTGATAACTAAGCATCAAACAAAACTTGACCGACGTATTTCAATTCACCACTCTTTCGTAACGATACTTTTGAGATCAATACATGCCAAGATACTTTAGTATTTAGGTTCGTATAATCTTTCCATTTCTATAAATTATTTTTGAAGGTAAAACGACATCTTTCAATATGCTAAGTAGTTACAACTGCTAGTACAAAGTTATTGCTACTCAGACAAAGTTACTATTGCTAATACAAAAGTTAAAATTGGTGCAAAGTTACAATTGCTGGTGAAAAGTTAAGACTTTTAGTATAAGTTAAGAATGTTAGGTATTTTTGTTAATACTGCTTTTCAGATATGTATTAGAATTTATAGAAAAGATTTGATATACTTAGAAAAGTATTGTAAGCCGTGTAGGACTCCTTAGTGTATAAAAGGAGGTCATATGGCATAGAGTTAGATACACAGAAACGTATAATTCTTAGCTTCACGGTTTTGTAACCCTAATACTTTGAGAGTATTCGTATTATTCTTAATAATATTGAGGCTTATTTGTTTGTTGAATTATATATTCATTGTTTCACTGTTTCATTAATAATTCTTCTTAATATTAAAGATTAGATTTCGCATAATCTTTAATACATTCAAACATAGTTTCTACTATAGTTGTGTTAGATTTATCTGTAACACCCCCAAATTTCTAAACATAGCAGCGGAAGATTAATCTGGGTGTTACGGTGAGGATCGAAAACAAAATCATAAGAAAACAGCCTAAGACGGCATTTTTAATTTACATAGGTCCATAATACAAATCCAGTTATAAAACATTACATCAGAGTACTAAGGTTTCATTTAAGGAAACATTATTTTAACTGGATTACGACTTTATTATACACCATTTATTGAAGATAGGGTATGCCTGCTCCATGCCTTGCCGTGCTCCTCTAGTTCCCTGAGATACATGCTTAAAAGTCAACATAATGTTGAGTGAAATCATGGAGTTTGTAAATTTAAATATCAGTTTGATTCACAAGTAAGATTGTATTTTGAGATACAATCAGTTTAAAAATTGATATCGCAGTTTATATATTGCCCTAAGTCTCATGACACGCAAACGTTAACAAAGTACCGCATAAACGGAGGTGATCACCAATTTAATGATGAAAATTTTGCCCTCGAGTAATAGGTGATTTGCCAATTCCTATTTTTCTCAAATATAATGTATCGCGACTAATACGACTAGCAAAAAGCATTCCGTCCTAGTATTAGTGGGATAGGTTGTCAGTCCTTCATAGATCTATTCATTATATTCGCGTTCACCGCAGTGATTAATGGCTCATGATAAAGGGTCTTGTGGCAATAAGGTAACTTAGGCATATATCAAGTCAGGTAGCATACAGAAAAATACTTGTGATTAATTTATAGCATGTATCCCCCTCACGGAGTTTAAAAAGTATAAAGAGTTTAAAAAGTGAGGCCATGACTCACCTTACGCGCTATTGATGATGATGAAAATAAATTCAGAGATGATTATAATAACTTCGATATAGAACCTGGTAAATATATATAAATATCTGAGAATCTTACTAATTTCTAGTGGTGTATGCGTATGAGTGGTGGATGATGATTATTCAACGATCTAATCGTTGAGAATGAAGAGGTTATATGCTTATGATGCTCGTACTCTCGTAAGATCATAGTTTCAACAAGTAAATAAAATATTACTATGAAATATTTCTATCGCTATTAACTAATATGCAAATATAATGCAAGTGTGCATATAAAGTAAAGATATGGTGTAAAAATGGAAAATAAACTAAGAATGACAAGTTATAACAGTTGGTCCTTGATCTTTCCAGGTTTTACATTTTTTACCCTAACCGTGGTTTGCGTTACGTCGGTAGTCCTTATTCAGTCCATAGTCCGGTAATAGTCCAATAATTGTCCAATAGTCCATATAAGGCTTGAAGTTCAATAATATGTCAATTTCAATCCTTTACAACTGTTTTCACAGCTTCAGTCCCTTAGTTTCCAGTTTTGGCAGTTTTAGTCCTTTTCGGTTAAGTCGCGTTATATTTTTAGTCCTTTTTGCATAAAAATGACGGGAAAAATATTCTGAAAATTTTTATAACTTTATTAAGTTTATTTTAACTTATTTCAAGTGTTTATTCCAGAGTTGAGATTATTTTTACTTTATTGGGCCGAGTAACGATTTGGTTTAAGGTCCGTTAACAAATTAGGAGGCGAGGGCGTGAAAATAGTTTTGGGCTTGGATTTGGGCTATTTTTAGGATTCCAAAAATATATCGTATGGGCCTGTTGGACCTGATTATCAAAAATCCTTGTTGGGCTTGGTTTTTGGCCCAAACCGAATGCTATAATAATTTTTCTAAAAATAATTAGCTAACTCTTAGTGAAGGTCGATCAAACTGCATGGTTTTGAGCGTGATGAAAATATTATGGGGTTGAATTTAGAACATGAAAAATATAGTTTGCTAGCTTGTTATTCGAGTGATATAAAAATATAAATATATTATGTACGAGATTTCAAAAATAGAATGAAGGTTTTTGGGTTGGTCGAATGGAGTAATTTTGGAAAATATTCCATGCAATATTTCTAAGTGTTTGGTTCTTAGTTGAGTGGCGTTAAGAAGGGATTAATTTGAGTGTCGATATGAGGTTATGGGAGGGATCTTAGAAAATGAAATATTTAGTTTGCCATGCGAACTATTGAGAAGGACAAAAATATTTATGTTTTGTGTGAAAGGTTTCGTATTAAACTAGTCGTGAAATGGCTTGATCGAGTGGATTCCTAGCTAGTAATATTTTGAACATTTTTCTGTTTCTTTTTATCCGGTTTAGTGTGGGGTTTCTTATTCAAGCTCAAGTTGAATTTGGGTGACATTTATGAGATGGTCATATGTCAAGCGTGTCTTGGGTGTTTCGATCAAATTAAGTTTCGACATGTTTCCTCTAGTTCTTGTTAATCCGGTTGCTCGAATGTCTTAATGTTCGAATAAAATGCACATGCTACTAATGAGATGTCATTACATACAGATTTAAGTAAGACTTACAATAATGCATGGTTTGTTTACATGTTAACGTGTGAAGTAAGTTTGTGACTGTATGGTATGGATATGCAATGAGATAGGCATGGTTCGAATTGTAGCATGGAATGAGCATGCATGGGATTGTAAATTTAAGAGAGAACAAGAAACTTACAACACCTTTGAGAAAAGGTGGTGGAGACTTGATGCTTGTAGGATGGAACACGAAAAGGAAATAATCCCACTTGCTTTGGACTCTCTACTCTTACACTAGGTAAGTTCACTGTCGAACAATGGTAGTTTTTAAATGAAGGTATGGTGATAGTGAAATAAGGGTGAAGGTGGTTGTGGGGTTCGAATGAAATACAAAGAAGGGCTAGTGAGTTATAAGTGTTCTTATAAGACTTGATCGGATTGGGTTCGCTTTCAATATACACGACAGAAAGGGTCTTTGTGGTGTTTAAGGAATATATTGATTTTGATGGAAGGTGATGGTGATAGAGATTTGCAATGAGCGAATGGAAGAGCTTATATAGGGAAAATATCTTCATTTTGTTTGACTTCTTGACTGATGATTGCATTGTACTGTTATCATAGGACACTTGTGTGATGGTATTCTCATTTGAGTGTGAGAGTAGTTGTCATTTTTGTATGTTAGCTATTTGTATAGTTCTTGTTCCTTGGTTCTTATACGTGTATAAGTTTATTAACCACAAGTTATATTTCTATTTTACTTTTGCATTTTGGAGTGTCAATTTTTGATTAGCAATGTAGCTTATAGTCGGTAATATAATTAGTATATCATGGGAAGTTGTTGTTTTGCGTAGAGGTTCTTAAGGATATGCTGGGTTCGAAATGGAAATAACCAAAACAAGTTTAATATCAAGTTACCAAGTGCTATTTTTAGTTGGATTTTTGATATTACAGTGGGTTAGTTACGTGATGCTTTTGAATGTGTAAGGATGAATGAAAGTCGTGCTTGGTATAAATAAACATGTCGAGTCTATTGGAAAAGTGGGTAACGAGTGGTTATTAATAGTAAGGCAAGAAAGAAAGAAAATTAAAGATGGGTTAATGAAACAGTCTTGTTGTCGAGGTGATGGTGGGTTGTGATGTTTGTGTTGAGTTTTTATTGGTTAACTTGTTATGCGTCGAGCTTTAAGTTTTGCATGGGAGTTTTTGTACATATGTTGTATAGATCGGGTGAGCAGGGCAAGGGAGCAAAGAATGCCACAATTAAAAATAAGTGGGTCGAGTGGCTGTGATGTTCATTCGATTTGGGCTAGCTCAATGGTTTAGTGGAACTAAGGTTTTGTGTTTGTTGTTGGGCCGGGTAGTTAAGGGTCCGATGGGTTTGTTGTGGTAATTTAGGATTAGGTTTATTGTTAGTGTTATTAGGGTTTAATGTTTTAGTTAAATAGATGTAGGTGATATTAACTTCGATTAAGTGTAGTGAATGACTCATCGAATATAATTACTTGTCGTTGTGTAAATGAGTTGTTGCGTAGGAGGTATAAATCCTAGTGTCGATGTGTATAATATATATATGCGTATATATAATGCATGGCTACTACTAATAACAATAATAACGAAAAGTTTAAATTTCTAGCGAAAATAGGCGTTGGAAAACAGTAATACGAGATTATTATTAATTACTGAGATTGATTACAAGGGTTTTTCACAGGATCTTACAGTACTCCTCCCTCATTCGAATTCCGTCCCGGAATTCAAATCTAAAACGGCTACTAAGAGTGGTTTACGGGAATAGATGGGGATATTTCTCACGAATTTGGTCTTCGCGTTCCCATGTGTACGTTGGTCCTCTCTTAGAGTCCCATTTTACTTTCACAATAGGAATACGACTTTGCTTGAGTTGCTTAACTTCTCTATCCATTATCTCTACGGGTTCCTCGGTAAACACAAGTTTGTCGTCTAGTTTAATCACTTTTAGCGGAATGACGAGAGTCTCGTCCGATAGACATTTCTTAAGTTGAGAGACGTGGAATGTAGGGTGTATTCTACTGAGTTCTTCTGGAAGTTCTAGCTTATAGGCAACTGGGCCAATCCTCTCGAGGATTTTAAATGGTCCAATATACCTTGGGTTGAGTTTTCCACGCTTTCCGAAACGTATCATTCCTTTCCAGGGCGAAACCTTTAGCATAACTCTATCTCCGACTTCAAACTCCATGGGTTTCCTTCTCACGTCTGCGTAACTCTTTTGTCTGTCACGAGCGGCTTGGAGACGATGTTTGATTTTGAATATTTTCTCGGTTGTGTCGTGGATTAGTTCTGGTCCGGTAAGCTGCATGTCACCAACTTCTGTCCAACAGATAGGTGATCTGCACTTTCTCCCATAAAGTGCTTCGAAAGGTGCAGCCTTCAGGCTAGCTTGGTAACTGTTGTTGTACGAGAATTCAACCAATGGTAAGTGTTTATCCCAACCTTTTCCGAAGTCAATCACACATGCTCTAAGCATATCTTCTAAGGTTTGGATTGTTCTTTCACTTTGTCCATCAGTTTGAGGATGATAAGCGGTGCTCATGTCTAATTAAGTACCGAGGGCTTTCTGCAAAGATTGCCAAAATCCTGAAGTAAATCGACTGTCTCTGTCTGAGATGATAGAGACTGGTACTCCATGTCGGATTATGATCTCTTTGAAGTACAACTGAGCGAGTGTGTCTAACTCGTCAGTTTCTTTGATAGGCAGAAAATGAGCTGATTTGGTTAAACGATCGACAATAACCCAAATGGTGTCATATCCGGTCGACGTTCTTGGTAACTTGGTAATAAAATCCATAGTGATTCGTTCCCATTTCCAAACTGGTATCTCCGGTTGTACAAGTGGTCCAGAAGGTTTCTGGCTTTCGGCTTTGACCCTTGAACAAGTCAAACACTTCCCAACATGTGTTGCAATGTCGGCTTTCATGTTTGGCCACCAGTAGAGTTGTTTGAGATCTTGGTACATTTTGGTGGATCCAGGATGAATGGAATATTTAGACTTGTGAGATTCATGCATGATAAAATCACGGATACCTCCATAGAGAGGAATCCAGCATCTTTTCTTGAAGCATAACATTCCATCGGATCTTCGTAGGAGTCCGTTCTCTCTTTCTATCATGCCCTTAATGTTCTCTTGAGCTCGATTCTCTTCCTGAAGAGCTTCCGATTGGGCTATGAGTATTTGAGATGGGAGTGGTGAATGAATTGTCATTTCTAATGATCTAACTCTAAGAGGTTTGGTTCTTTCTTTTCTGCTCAATGCGTCGGCTACGACATTCGCTTTACCGGGGTGGTAGCAAATTTCACAGTCGTAGTCGTTGAGTAGTTCTATCCATCGGCGCTGTCTCATATTCAACTCTTTCTGATCCAGTATGTGTTGAAGACTTTTGTGATCGGTGTATACCGTACACTTTGTACCATATAGGTAATGTCTCCATATTTTAAGAGCGAATACTACCGCTCCTAATTCTAGATCATGAGTGGTATAATTTTCCTCATTTTTCTTGAGTTGTCGAGACGCATAAGCTATGACTTTGTCTCTTTGCATTAGTACCGCACCTAAACCATGATGCGATGCGTCACAATATACTACAAAGTCTTCGCTTCCGTCGGGTAGCGCTAGAATTGGTGCTTCACAGAGTTTTTGTTTTAAGAGTTGGAATGCTGATTCTTGTTTCTCTTCCCAGATATACTTCTTGTTTTTCTGGGTGAGTTCTGTCAAAGGCTTTGCGATTTTGGAAAATCCTTCTATAAACCTTCGATAGTAACCAGCGAGTCCTAAAAATTGTCGAATTTCAGTTGGAGTGGTGGGTGAAGCCCAACCTTTAACTGCTTCGATCTTGGCGGGGTCAACGTGAATACCTTGACTGTTGATGATATGACCTAAGAATTGAACGGTGGAGATCCAAAAATCACATTTGGAAAATTTTGCATACAGTTTTTCTTGTTTGAGTACACCCAAAATGGTTCTCAAATGTTTCGCATGCTCTTTTTCGTTACGTGAGTAGATCAAAATGTCGTCAATGAATACGATTACGAACTTGTCCAGATATGGCTTACACACTCGGTTCATTAGATCCATGAACACTGCCGGTGCGTTGGTAAGACCAAATGGCATTACGCGGAATTCGTAATGTCCGTATCGTGTTCGAAAGGCTGTTTTGGGAACGTCTTCCTCTCTGACTCTCAATTGGTGGTATCCTGATCTTAGATCAATTTTTGAGTAGACACTCGATCCTTGCAGTTGGTCAAATAGATCGTCTATTCTTGGTAATGGGTATCGATTTTTCACTGTGAGTTTGTTCAACTCTCTATAATCGATGCACATTCTGAATGTTCCATCTTTCTTTTTGACAAACAGGACTGGTGCTCCCCAAGGTGATGAGCTGGGTTGGATGAATCCTTTATCTGACAGTTCTTTCAACTGCTCAGATAACTCTTTCATTTCGGAAGGGGCTAATCGATATGGTGCTTTTGCAACAGGTGCTGCTCCAGGCACTAAATCGATTCGAAATTCTACTTGCCGGATGGGTGGAATACCTGGCAAGTCGTCGGGGAAAACTTCTGCAAACTCGTTTACAACTGGCACTTCTTCCAGTCGTTTTTCTTTCTTTTTCAATTTATCTTCCGTTACTTGGACTAGAAAGACGTGACACCCTTTGTTTATGTATTTCACCGTTTTGACGTATGAGATGATATTGAGTCGGGTTTTGTAGTGGTCACAACGAACGGTTAACGTTTCATTGTCGATGGGAATTTGGATAACTTTTTCGTCGCAGATGATTCGGGCACGATGTTTGGATAACCAATCCATACCCACAATCGCGTCAAAGCTTCCAAGTTGGATGGGCATGAGGTCGATTGGAAATGATTTGTTTTGGAGGGTTAGGGTGCAGTTTTGAAGTACAGTGTTGGTGTTTAATAGTTTTCCGTCGGCTATTTCTATTTCGTACGCGGTATCTAATTCTACGGGTGCAATATTAAGCAATAAAGCAAATGAAGTAGATACAAAACTCCTATCGGCTCCAGAATCAAATAATATCTTAGCACTATGTTGATTCAGTAAGAAAGTACCCGTGGTGACGTTGGAATTCTGTGGCATGTTTCCATCTCCGAGTACATAAGCTCTTCCTCGGGCAACCTGATTGTCATTCTTGGGACAGTGACTCTTATAATGACCTGTTTCACCACAGCCGTGGCATTTTACTGCTACAGGGTGCGCATTTGCTCCAGTGGCTCTACAGTCTCGGGTCACATGACCTATCCTCCGACAGTTACCGCAGATGGCGGTACATGGCCCCGTATGATGCATCTTGCACCGATTGCACTGGGGTTTTGTCCCAACATACCTTTTTCCTTCCGCAGGTGCAGCCACATAAGCTCTTGCGGCTTCTTGACGACGGTTCTGTTGACGATGACGGTCATTTCGGCTTTGTTGATAATCTCTGTTGCGGTTGTTTCGGTCATTGTTACGGTAGTTCCTGTTATGATTGTAATAACTGCTGCTGTTCCGGTTGTTGCTGCCAAAGTTATCATAGTTCCTCTTTTGACCTATGACTGCGGATTTAGAACCTCGTTTAAGCTCTCGATTCATCATTCGCTGAGCAAACACGAATGCGGCTTCAAGGGTCTTTGGGTTGGATGCGGTAACATCTCCTTCAATGCTCGAAGGTAGTCCCTCCACATATTTTTCCAACAGTTTTTCAAAGTCAGATACCATGTGTGGACATAGAAGAGATAATTCTAGAAATCTCCGGTTGTATGCACTGACGTCACAGTTTTTCACCACTAACTCGTGAAATTCATCTTCAAGTTTTCTGATCTCCGTTCTCGGACAGTACTTCTCCAGCATTTTATTCTTCAGTTCGGTCCAAGAGATTTGGTATGCTGCTTCAGCACCCATTATTTTGACAGTAGCATTCCACCAAGATAGTGCATCTCCCCTTAGGGTTCCGGTGGCAAAAGTGACCTTATTGTTTTCAGCACAGTTGCTTCTCATGAATACCGTTTCCATGCACTCAAACCACTGGCCTAATTCAGTCACTCCTTCCACACCTCTGAAGGTGGTGGGTTGACAACTCATGAATTCTTTGTAAGTGCATTTACGTGGAGTAGATGCCTCACTTTCATTTGTTGTTCCCATAGTATTGCTTGAGCGGTTTAATGCATCGGCCTCGCGGGCTGCGGCGATGCCATCATCAATCATTCTTCTAACCTCATCAAGCGTCAATGCTACGGTCTGGTTGGTAGTTTCATGTGTGCTATGTTCCATTTTTCTATTAATGGCACAAGAATATAGATTTAGAATTTGGATAGAATAGCTGAGTATATGCACAATGTAATCATGGTGTGAAATGATAATTAAATTGAATATTTTCCCATAATTATGATGTCTCTGCAATTCATCAATTTACAGATGTGGGATTGTTAAGGAACAATCAATTTAATTATACAAACTGAATTTCATGTCACCATATTTTATGTGTTCAGGTTTTACAATATTTACACAATTAGAGAATCATAATAATAACAGGTAACATCATGACATGTCTGGATACAATTACAATACATACGAACAACCATAATACATAAGTTAACAGATATATAGTACATTACTACCAGCATTACAACATTAATAACTTGATCAGTTGAGTTTTACAACAAAACGATACAAGAGTCTTTATTAATTGCCACATGCGGCAGACTATAACGTCTCAAACTATACAATCATGCTAACTATGTCTACTGCTCAGGTCTATCCGTACGCCTCGTGAGCTCTGAGATCTGGTCTCTGAGTCTCTGTATCTCAGCCTGATGCTCTATCTGTATGTCTCCCATGAGTCTCTCCAATGTGTTAGCTCTACGCTGTGACAAGTGAGCCTCCCAAGCTAAGTCCTGGCCCTCTCTACGTAAGGATATCGCGTGGGAACGGGTATCTGCCAAGTCTGTCTGCATCTGTCTCAGGCACTGCTGTATCACTGCTCTGTTGGAAGCCAACCTATGCAGAGTATCGCTGATAGTACCCGGGGAATCCAATGGCACATGGTCTATCATCCGAAGAAGTGACTCGATCTGCTCTCCGTGACTCTCGAGTCTCGTCACTACTGTGGATGGGATAAGGGTGTGGGTGACTACCGGTCTAAATCCTTCCCAAGCATCATGGGTCTGAGCCGGGGGAGTGAAACCAGGAGGGTAAGGTAATGAGGGTGAAGATGGGTGTATCTGGTCTGAGATGCGACGTCTACTCGATGAAGGAATATCCTCTGCAGGAATCGGATCCCGCTGTCGAGGTGGTAGTGGATATGTCTGGGTATGTGTGTCAAGTACACAGTCAGGTAGTGATGGTGGTGTAATATGATGGGGCTCGGGTAAATCATCAGCAGGGAGCCATTGCTGACTCTCATAGTACAAGTCGTCAGGGGGTGGTATATAGAAAGGAGAGTAGGTATCATAGACAAAATGCGGGGGTAAAGTAGGTGCTGGCAAAGCTGGCACATGAAGGTCATCTAATAAAGATACGGCGGCGGCTCTATCCTCTACAAAGGGCTCAATCGCGTCGGGCACGATCTCTGGTACTACAGCATCGAGAAGTACGGGGGACGTGACTGATGCTAGTGATCCCTCGGAGTCCGGCTCCGATGATACACTAAAGTGGGTGATAAATGACATAGTACTGTAATAATCCATATATAGTAAAATAAGTACTTACTAACATCAAGTAGTGTATTATGAGCATAAGATGATCTAGTCGTGCACAGTAACTATCAAGTATGCAGAGGCTTATATATGATAATTTAACGAATAACGTACCGAGCACGGCAGCAAGCAGGCATGGAGAATTTAAGGTAACATGGTGTATAATTAATTTGTTTGAAAAATGTAGTTATAGCCCAACGTTTTTTTTTTTTTAAAAAAAAAAAAAAAAAAAAAAAAAAAAAAAAAAAAAAAAAAAAAAAAAAAACATTTGGTTCCCTATAACCGAAGCTCTGATGCCAAACTGTAACACCCCCAAATTTCTAAACATAGCAGCGGAAGATTAATCTGGGTGTTACGGTGAGGATCGAAAACAAAATCATAAGAAAACAGCCTAAGACGGCATTTTTAATTTACATAGGTCCATAATACAAATCCAGTTATAAAACATTACATCAGAGTACTAAGGTTTCATTTAAGGAAACATTATTTTAACTGGATTACGACTTTATTATACACCATTTATTGAAGATAGGGTATGCCTGCTCCATGCCTTGCCGTGCTCCTCTAGTTCCCTGAGATACATGCTTAAAAGTCAACATAATGTTGAGTGAAATCATGGAGTTTGTAAATTTAAATATCAGTTTGATTCACAAGTAAGATTGTATTTTGAGATACAATCAGTTTAAAAATTGATATCGCAGTTTATATATTGCCCTAAGTCTCATGAAACGCAAACGTTAACAAAGTACCGCATAAACGGAGGTGATCACCAATTTAATGATGAAAATTTTGCCCTCGAGTAATAGGTGATTTGCCAATTCCTATTTTTCTCAAATATAATGTATCGCGACTAATACGACTAGCAAAAAGCATTCCGTCCTAGTATTAGTGGGATAGGTTGTCAGTCCTTCATAGATCTATTCATTATATTCGCGTTCACCGCAGTGATTAATGGCTCATGATAAAGGGTCTTGTGGCAATAAGGTAACTTAGGCATATATCAAGTCAGGTAGCATACAGAAAAATACTTGTGATTAATTTATAGCATGTATCCCCCTCAGGGAGTTTAAAAAGTATAAAGAGTTTAAAAAGTGAGGCCATGACTCACCTTACGCGCTATTGATGATGATGAAAATAAATTCAGAGATGATTATAATAACTTCGATATAGAACCTGGTAAATATATATAAATATCTGAGAATCTTACTAATTTCTAGTGGTGTATGCGTATGATTGGTGGATGATGATTATTCAACGATCTAATCGTTGAGAATGAAGAGGTTATATGCTTATGATGCTCGTACTCTCGTAAGATCATAGTTTCAACAAGTAAATAAAATATTACTATGAAATATTTCTATCGCTATTAACTAATATGCAAATATAATGCAAGTGTGCATATAAAGTAAAGATATGGTGTAAAAATGGAAAATAAACTAAGAATGACAAGTTATAACAGTTGGTCCTTGATCTTTCCAGGTTTTACATTTTTTACCCTAACCGTGGTTTGCGTTACGTCGTTAGTCCTTATTCAGTCCATAGTCCGGTAATAGTCCAATAATTGTCCAATAGTCCATATAAGGCTTGAAGTTTAATAATATGTCAATTTCAGTCCTTTACAACTGTTTTCACAGCTTCAGTCCCTTAGTTTCCAGTTTTGGCAGTTTTAGTCCTTTTCGGTTAAGTCGCGTTACATTTTTAGTCCTTTTTGCATAAAAATGACGGGAAAAATATTCTGAAAATTTTTATAACTTTATTAAGTTTATTTTAACTTATTTCAAGTGTTTATTCCAGAGTTGAGATTATTTTTACTTTATTGGGCCGAGTAACGATTTGGTTTAAGGTTCGTTAACAAATTTGGAGGCGAGGGCGTGAAAATAGTTTTGGGCTTGGATTTGGCTATTTTTAGGATTCCAAAAATATATCGTATGGGCCTGTTGGACCTGATTATCAAAAATCCTTGTTGGGCTTGGTTTTTGGCCCAAACCGAATGCTATAATAATTTTTCTAAAAATAATTAGCTAACTCTTAGTGAAGGTCGATCAAACTGCATGGTTTTGAGCGTGATGAAAATCTTATGGGGTTGAATTTAGAACATGAAAAATATAGTTTGCTAGCTTGTTATTCGAGTGATATAAAAATATAAATATATTATGTACGAGATTTCAAAAATAGAATGAAGGTTTTTGGGTTGGTCGAATGGAGTAATTTTGGAAAATATTCCATGCAATATTTCTAAGTGTTTGGTTCTTAGTCGAGTGGCGTTAAGAAGGGATTAATTTGAGTGTCGATATGAGGTTATGGGAGGGATCTTAGAAAATGAAATATTTAGTTTGCCATGCGAACTATTGAGAAGGACAAAAATATTTATGTTTTGTGTGAAAGGTTTCGTATTAAACTAGTCGTGAAATGGCTTGATCGAGTGGATTCCTAGCTAGTAATATTTTGAACATTTTTCTGTTTCTTTTTATCCGGTTTAGTGTGGGGTTTCTTATTCAAGCTCAAGTTGAATTTGGGTGACATTTATGAGATGGTCATATGTCAAGCGTGTCTTGGGTGTTTCGATCAAATTAAGTTTCGACATGTTTCCTCTAGTTCTTGTTAATCCGGTTGCTCGAATGTCTTAATGTTCGAATAAAATGCACATGCTACTAATGAGATGTCATTACATACAGATTTAAGTAAGACTTACAATAATGCATGGTTTGTTTACATGTTAACGTGTGAAGTAAGTTTGTGACTGTATGGTATGGATATGCAATGAGATAGGCATGGTTCGAATTGTAGCATGGAATGAGCATGCATGGGATTGTAAATTTAAGAGAGAACAAGAAACTTACAACACCTTTGAGAAAAGGTGGTGGAGACTTGATGCTTGTAGGATGGAACACGAAAAGGAAATAATCCCACTTGCTTTGGACTCTCTACTCTTACACTAGGTAAGTTCACTGTCGAACAAGGGTAGTTTTTAAATGAAGGTATGGTGATAGTGAAATAAGGGTGAAGGTGGTTGTGGGGTTCGAATGAAATACAAAGAAGGGCTAGTGAGTTATAAGTGTTCTTATAAGACTTGATCGGATTGGGTTCGCTTTCAATATACACGACAGAAAGGGTCTTTGTGGTGTTTAAGGAATATATTGATTTTGATGGAAGGTGATGGTGATAGATATTTGCAATGAGCGAATGGAAGAGCTTATATAGGGAAAATATCTTCATTTTGTTTGACTTCTTGACTGATGATTGCATTGTACTGTTATCATAGGACACTTGTGTGATGGTATTCTCATTTGAGTGTGAGAGTAGTTGTCATTTTTGTATGTTAGCTATTTGTATAGTTCTTGTTCCTTGGTTCTTATACGTGTATAAGTTTATTAACCACAAGTTATATTTCTATTTTACTTTTGCATTTTGGAGTGTCAATTTTTGATTAGCAATGTAGCTTATAGTCGGTAATATAATTAGTATATCATGGGAAGTTGTTGTTTTGCGTAGAGGTTCTTAAGGATATGCTGGGTTCGAAATGGAAATAACCAAAACAAGTTTAATATCAAGTTACCAAGTGCTATTTTTAGTTGGATTTTTGATATTACAGTGGGTTAGTTACGTGATGCTTTTGAATTTGTAAGGATGAATGAAAGTCGTGCTTGGTATAAATAAACATGTCGAGTCTATTGGAAAAGTGGGTAACGAGTGGTTATTAATAGTAAGGCAAGAAAGAAAGAAAATTAAAGATGGGTTAATGAAACAGTCTTGTTGTCGAGGTGATGGTGGGTTGTGATGTTTGTGTTGAGTTTTTATTGGTTAACTTGTTATGCGTCGAGCTTTAAGTTTTGCATGGGAGTTTTTGTACATATTTTGTATAGATCGGGTGAGCAGGGCAAGGGAGCAAAGAATGTCACAATTAAAAATAAGTGGGTCGAGTGGCTGTGATGTTCATTCGATTTGGGCTAGCTCAATGGTTTAGTGGAACTAAGGTTTTGTGTTTGTTGTTGGGCCGGGTAGTTAAGGGTCCGATGGGTTTGTAGTGGTAATTTAGGATTAGGTTTATTGTTAGTGTTATTAGGGTTTAATGTTTTAGTTAAATAGATGTAGGTGATATTAACTTCGATTAAGTGTAGTGAATGACTCATCGAATATAATTACTTGTCGTTGTGTAAATGAGTTGTTGCGTAGGAGGTATAAATCCTAGTGTCGATGTGTATAATATATATATGCGTATATATAATGCATGGCTACTACTAATAACAATAATAACGAAAAGTTTAAATTTCTAGCGAAAATAGGCGTTGGAAAACAGTAATACGAGATTATTATTAATTACTGAGATTGATTACAAGGGTTTTTCACAGGATCTTACATTATCTAATATAAGTAAACCTTAAACAAGCTTAAGGAATTCGATCTAAGTTCAACCAGGACTGAACAACTGGGATTCAACAAAGGGCGTGAGTTTGCCCAAGATGACCCTCCGTTCACGGGCCATCCCCTTGTCCTACTCCCACGTCACACGCGAGTTGCTAGTTTCGAGAGAGATAAGGTGAACCGGTGACCTAGTTTCATTTGCAATTATCGTGGGCCCCATGATGGAATATAACCGTTACATGTATTAAAAAAAATAAAATAAAGGCACACTACCCCATATTTTACTTATAAATACCCCAACACTTTAACAATTTTATACACAACTTCTCATATCTCATTCAAACAACATATATCTCATTCATTTTATTTTTAAAATGAATTCCGATATGATTATGTTCACTGATTCAGAAGAATAACAAGAAATTGAAAGTCCGAACATGAATTTTATTGCAAGAGCGATACACAGAAACGTATAATTCTTAGCTTCACGGTTTTGTAACCCTAATACTTTGAGAGTATTCGTATTATTCTTAATAATATTGAGGCTTATTTGTTTGTTGAATTATATATTCATTGTTTCACTGTTTCATTAATAATTCTTCTTAATATTAAAGATTAGATTTCGCATAATATTTAATACATTCAAACATAGTTTCTACTATAGTTGTGTTAGATTTATCTAATATAACTAAACCTTAAACAAGCTTAAGGAATTCGATCTAAGTTCAACCAGGACTGAACAACTGGGATTCAACAAAGGGCGTGAGTTTGCCCAAGATGACCCTCCGTTCACGGGCCATCCCCTTGTCCTACTCCCACGTCACACGCGAGTTGCTAGTTTCGAGAGAGATAAGGTGAACCGGTGACCTAGTTTCATTTGCAATTATCGTGGGCCCCATGATGGAATATAACCGTTACATGTATTAAAAAATAAATAAATAAATAAAGGCACACTACCCCATATTTTACTTATAAATACCCCAACACTTTAACAATTTTATACACAACTTCTCATATCTCATTCAAACAACATATATCTCATTCATTTTATTTTTAAAATGAATTCCGATATGATTATGTTCACTGATTCAGAAAAAGAACAAGAAATTGAAAGTCCGAACTTGAATTTTATTGCAAGAGCGATGTCGTTTATTAAAGATAGACGACCAAATCGCCCGGTGATAAAACGCATTAATCGAGATCATTATGGTGCGCATGACCATTTAGTAGAAGCTTATTTTTGTGAGAACCCACTGTACGATGAATATAGGTTTCGGAAAAGGTTCCGAATGAGTCACAATCTTTTCAACTTGATAGTTCGGGAGGTAACTATTCATTGTCCATTTTTTAGTGGTAATATTGATTGTACCAAAAAAGAAGGCATTTCATCGTTGATGAAGTGCACCTCCGCAATTCGTCAATTGGCATACAGCGCGGTTCCTGATGCTTTAGACGAATATCTGCAGATAAGTGACAAAACTTCTCATCGATCTCTTGATTATTTTTGTGATTCTGTTATGGAAATTTTTTGTCCAGAGTATTTGCGGAAACCCACTATGACTGATTTCATAAAGCTTTATCGACATCACGAAGAAACACATGGGTTTCCGGGGATGATAGGAAGCCTTGAATGTACAGATTGGCCGGAGTGGTTTTGTTGTCCGAATGCACACAAAGGGCGATACGTTATACGTGATCATTATCCGAATCCGTTAATTTTGCTGGAAGCTGTTGCATCTCAAGACTTATGGATATTTCTTTGGTGTTTCTGGGTCGAACAACGACATCAACGTTCTGGATCAATCCCCTTTATTTAACGATCTTAAACAAGGAATAGCGCCGGAGATTCCGTTTGTTGCTAACGGGGTAACTTACCCATTTGGTTACTATCTTGTTGACGGGACATATCCGGAATTGGCAACACTCATTAAGACGATTCCATAACCATCAGATGATGACCACAAGAGAATAAGGTATAAGCAAATGTAGGAATCTGCAAGGAAAGATGTGGAACGAGCGTTTGGTGTTCTAAAGAAGAAATGGGCGATACTTGCCAATCCCGCAAAATCGCTGAAAAAGATAGAATAATGAAAATGATGTATACATGCATCATTTTGCATAATATGGTACGAAAAGACAAAAAAAGGAGATATCTCCAGAATGGTACCCGGAGGAAGGACAACAACCGAACGACCCCATACAATCCGATGACAAATGCGAAAAATGATGAGGTACATCAGATCACATGAAGCGCATCAAAACCTTCGTGCCAATTTGGTCGAACGCTTGTCTCGTAATATTTAATCTCAGTTTTAAATGTAACATTTTTAATATTCGAAGTCTGTAATGTTTTTAATTTATGAATAAAAGTTTTCTATTTCGTATGTTCACGTTCTTATATTTTTACGTTTACGTTTTTAATTTGTAAGTATTGAAAAAAATGGGAGTTAAGGTGACCATAAAAGGTGACCTTGTCTACAAATAAGTGAGTGGGTGTGAGGGGAAGTGAGAGGAGAGAGAAAGTTGAGGTAGCGCTAAGATGTAAGGTAAATATAGTGGTTCCTTGGTCTCTAGTCTTACAGTTGGAAAATCGATCAGTATATAATTTATGGGTTGTGTTATACAACCCCCCCCTGATGTGACATGGGGGGTCAAAAGTCAAAAGATTCCTTTTTATCTGCACAGTTTACAGTACAACACAGTTTTTTGTCAGTTTTTGTTTCGTATTTTGTCAGTTTTAAGCTTTTAACTTATTAAACTTTATATTTTTTGTTCCGTATCTTTCTGACTTATAGTTTTTTGATATACACAAAATTATAAAAATTAAAAAAAAATGCAAAAATGGAGAGGGGTGTCTTTTGTAAAAAAAAGGGGGGTTTGTATAACCTACCCTATAATTTAGCTCGTAAACTAAACTTGATTAACGCGGTAATAATATATAAAATCTTGAAACTTTTAACAAGAACTTTGTTGATACAAAAGTTGGGCGTTCCTTGATTCCGTACCAATTCGATCTTAATGCTTGAGACCTGCGCACTAAGAAAACAGAAAAACACCGTTAGGCTTATCGTGGGATTGTCTCCCACGATTATCCTCCGGCGTGAGAGTAAGTAATCGGTTTTAGGGTTTGTAGAAGAGTTAGGGTTTTGTAAGTCGTACCTTTAATGAGAGTCGAAGGACTCTTTATATACACACGAAACCCTAGTCGGTTTCGTGTCCTTCACTCCTCAGCATATCCCGCATAGGGCGGTATATGATATATATCCATAAATAAAGGATATCTATATCAAAACCATAAATAGCTTTGGGTTTGGGCCATCGTGAGCCCAAACCGCTATTGTGATAGCCCATTCGTGATGGGTATGGGTCCATTCGTGATGGACTTAAGTATGGGTCGGGTTCGTGACCCGAATACGGACTATACGTCATCATGTCCCCCCAGTCTAGTGTGCGCAATGCGTGATTGCGGGTACTAGACTAACAACTTAAAAATATATATTACTCTATGCGTAGCGGGGAAGTTTTAATTATTTCCCGCCAAAAATAGCGAGTTAACCTAGTCCAAGTATCTTCTTCGAAAATCGTATGTGGTGGGTGAAAAAGTGCTTTACCTTTTGAGTCCCCAACCGTCCGATTAGAGCAAGTGGGGTACACATGTCGTATATCCACGAATATGTGTACCCTATATAAAGTGAAGCCGTCATTTCTCTGTGGCTACCACAGTAAAAACCATCATTTTTCCGCCATTGTTAAACCTTACTATAGCGATCAAGAAATCAACGAAATCCCAGGTAATAGCGCGTGCGCTGCATAACACTTTAAATTCCAATAATGGTTCTTCAGTTGTCTGAGATTCCTTCCGATATATCGGAGGATGAACTTCGTCAGTTCACCTCCGATTATTACATCCCTCTCTCATTGCATCCGGTAGTTCCGGCTGCGAATGCATCAATAGCAAATTTCCCGCGAGGGAAGGTGGGGGTTTGTACGCGCTTCTTCGAATTCGCTAACCAGCGTGCGCCCATCTCCCTCTTTTTGTGCGATATTCTAAATCATTATCGCCTTCATATTTCTCAGCTGCACTGTATAGGTGCAGCAAAAATAACTAACTTTGAAGTAAATTGTCGCCTTTTGGGGATTGAGCCCACAGTCCATCTATTTCGTGCGTTCTACCACACAACGTGGTCGAATGGGTGGGTGTCTTTTGCTAAGCGCGCCGGGACATTGCAATGCTATACAGATAAGTTAGATGCGCTGAGGGTTTGGAGGGAAAAGTTCTTTTGGGTAGATAGTGCCTTCTTTCCATGGGTTTTCGAATTTTATACCAAAGAATCATTGCCGAAGGATGAGCGCCCAGACCCCAGGTTGTATAACGAGGCTGATGCGGACATGATAAATACTAATCGCATTCCGATACAAGCGTATCCAGAAGAGTTTTTGGTGCACATAGGCATCAGTCGCAACTACTTCGGTAGGCCAGAAGAGGTGCCATCTTTTTTGGATGAAAATAGCCGGGGTGGGTACTCGTCCTTCCTTCCTTTTCGATTATTAGTAGTAAGCGCTCCTCCCCTGGTCGGGGTGCGACTAGCTTATGAAGCGCTGCTATATGTTGCTTAAGCTTGGTGAAGGCTTCTTCCGCTTCCGCAGTCCACCGGAAGTCTCCCTTTTTAGTGCACTTCTTGAGTGTTTTGAATAAAGGAAGTGACTTATCCGCTGATTTGGACAGGAATCTGTTCAAACCGGCTAGCTTTCCATTTAGAGATTGAACTTCTTTCAACGTACGCGGTGAAGGAAGTTGGAGGACAGCGTCTGTCTTTTCTGGGCATGGCTTAATGCCATCTGGTTCTATCAGATATCCCAAGAACATTCCTTCTGTAGCACCGAAAGTGCACTTCTTGGGGTTTAACTTCATGTTGATCGCCCGTAGCGTTCTAAATGTTTCTTCTATATCACGCACCACTTCGTCCTCAGTATGGCTTTTTATGACAAGATCGTCTACATAAACTTCTAATTTGCGGCCCACTTGCTTTTCGAATGCATTATCTACCAATCGCTGGTAGGTGGCGCCCGCATTCTTCAGGCCAAAAGGCATCTTTGTGTAACAGTAGACCCCTTGGCTTGT
Organism: Artemisia tridentata subsp. tridentata; assembly: GCA_021014915.2. Classification (NCBI taxonomy): domain Eukaryota; kingdom Viridiplantae; phylum Streptophyta; class Magnoliopsida; order Asterales; family Asteraceae; genus Artemisia; species Artemisia tridentata. Next base: position 42,856,499 of record CP139503.1, on the reverse strand, counting down.
GTGGAAAGCTGTTTTTTCCTCGTCTTCCTTTGCCATTTGGATTTGGTGGTACCCTTTGTATGCGTCCAAGAAACACTTAAGGGGATATCCACACAACGATTCCACTTTCCAGTCTATCTCTGGTAGTGGGTAGCAGTCCTGTGGACATGCTTTATTAAGGTCAGTGAAGTCCACACACATTCGCCAACTGCCATCGCTCTTTTTGACCATCACTGGGTTGGAGAGCCAATCGTGGTAATAGACTTCCCACATGATGCCAGCGTCCACAAGTTTGTGTACTTCTTCTAGTATAGCTTTTGCGCGTTCTGGAGCCTGGCCGCGCTTTTTCTGCCTTACTGGGGAATATCCTTGTCGGATTTGTAACTTGTGTTCTGCGATTGATCGTGGCACGCCAGTCATGTTTTTTGGTTCCCAGGCAAAGATATCCAGATTCCTCTGTAAGAGTGCACACACGGCTGTTCTGCCTTTGTCAGACAGCGACCCTCCGATTGATACTTCTTGCTCTGGGTAATCGGGGTGAATTGCGACCTTCAAATTTGGAACTTTAGCTGCGCTCTGCTCTGGGACGTGCGTCGTCTCACATGTAATCGTGTTACATTCTTCTGGTGGCGCAGCGTTGTTGTAAATGGTGACGATGCCGCCTTCTACTGGGAATTTGAGCATCCCATGCGCTGTGGATGGTACCGCGCGCAACGCCGAGATTCCTGACCTCCCAATGATGCCATTGTATGGCGAAGGGGATTTAATTACCATAAAGTTCATCCAGGCTGTCGTGGAGTGTTCCTTATTACCGACAGCAACTAGTAGGCGCAGTTTCCCCATAGGCCATATCTTCTCTCCTGTAAAGCCAGTGAGCGCAGTCGTGGCTGGAATTAACTGTCCTTGTATCTCAGGACGCAATCTCTTGAAGCAATGTTCATACATTATATCCGCTGATGCGCCCCCATCGACATACATGCGGTGGATGTCGTGACCCCCCGCATTTATTTCAATGGTAAGTGGTTCTGCCACTGCGTTGTCCGCAGTTAAGGTGGGGAAAGAGATTTCGCTTCCATGAGAGAACTTCTGGCTCACCTTTTGCCTAATCTTTCGCTGCCATGACTGTATCATGTAGATAGTATCAGCTTTTTCCTTAGGCGCTTCCTTCTTGCCTCCGGTTCTCTGCTTGTCTTTCCCCTCCTTAATGTTTTTAACGAGGTGGTCCAACCTGCCTTCTTTTACTAGTTTCTCGATTAGTTGGCGTAACTGGACACACTCATTAGTGGTATGGCCTTTCTGTGCGTGATACTCGCAGTATCCGTTCCCTACGCGCCGATCCTCAGGGGTGCGCATAGGTGGGGGTCTTGGAAAGTTCGCACCTTCCGTCGCGAATATCTCCTTTGGAGTTTTTGTTAATGGGGTGTACTTGTTGTTTCCCCTTCCGCCTCCTTGGTTGCGATAACTTTTGTTACGATTGCCACTCTGGTCATTGGATTGTCTCCTTGACTCTTCTTGTGACCTATGGTTCGAGTAGCCTTTCTTGCTATCTGCGGCGGCTGCTTCTCCTTGGACGAAGGACCTCGTTCGTTTCATGAGTTCGTCAAAGGTTAGGGGAACCTTATCATTTAACTTTTTTATCAAATCTGGGTTATTGATTGCATTCTTAAAACCCGATATTTTTAGTATTTCTGGGCACGCCTTGACTTGCATGCATTCGTCCTTAAAGCGTTCTGATGCGCGTGATGTGTCGTTGCGGTTTAGCAGTTTTAATGCCTACTCAAGTTTTAAATTTATATTTAGCCGACTTATCAATAACACACACACTTAACGAGCAGTGTACCCGGTCAGTATGAAGATAATGGTAAGTAGAGTGTCGATCACTAAGAGTGGAACGTATTATCTCGTTATTCTAATCAGTATTTTAATATCCTAACGCAAGGGGGTTTCAGCCTGAGAGACTGGCACGGTTTGTTTGCAATTAAATAATAAAATAAACCAATAGGCACGAATCAGCAAGTAGCACACACGTACACAGATAAATACTTGAGACAATAAGAGGGCTGTCCTTATGATTAAGTAGATTGTCACTTGTTTTATTGATAGCTTTATATGAAGTGTATGTAGTTAACCCTTTCTCGTTGGTCCTAATCTTATCGGCGAGTAAACCCTTAATGATTACTTATGTCTAAAAGTTATTCCTAAGTGATCAATTTAGAAATAACCGTGGGAGCCACATTATGTCCCGCAGTCAAATGCCCGCAAGCCACTAATAAACACATAGGTTATCAATGCACTAATAAGTAGTAACCAAAGACATCAACATATAAACTTTAATTGATGGGAAAGCAAGTATTAAAGGGAGTGCAATCTTTCGTTATCACATTACACAAGCCACCAATCCTGATGAATTAAAGTTTGCTAACACAATAAAACAAAACTACTTAATGAATTAAACACATGCAGCACCTTCTTACAGCTCTTGTATCTTTGATTTGGGTGTGTCTTGTGCTGCCTCTTTGACTGAATTCGTCCTTTGTTTCTCCTGTTCGAACTTCGGTTTTAGGTTTTCCGGAACTTGTAATTCGTCTGGTCTACGGGGTATTTATAGTTTCTGTCTGAGGGAAGATGCGGCGCATCTACTAAGTAGATGCGGCGCATGTACTTAACTTCGCGTGGGGTCCAAGATTATAATATTCAGGAATATTCGTACACCGCCAGAAGATGCGGCGTAACTCCATGATTAGATGCGGCGCATGTCCTTTTGTATCTTGGATCGTATCTGGTGATATCTTGATAGAGATGCGGCGCATGTCGAGAGTGAGATGCGGCGCATCTGGAGCAGAATTGACTTGATCTTGCCCATGTCAGTAGACCTTCAACTTTATGCACGTTTTGCTCCATAATTAGTCCAAAATCGCTAAGTTTCACCAAATGCTTGTTTTTACCTGAGAATTACAAAAGTAAACGATTAAGTATCAATCCTCATACATAATATAGTAAAACAAGTCAAATTAATAGGATAAATGATAGTAATAAAATGTACTTATTTGAGTTCATCAAATATCCCCCCACTTGAACTTTACTTGTCCCCAAGTAAACCTTAGAATTTCTTTTATGAAAATGTATCCTAAAAGATGTTAGGATTTATTTTTATATTTAAGCATGTATTCGTTCATTTCATAATCACACAACTAAACACTTAACGATTCAGAAGTAAAATAAAATAAGTCGATAAAAGCAAATCTAATCGTTTAACTGTCCAGTCGCGACGAATATTCTATCATAAGCTTGGCAAGTATACACATCTCCACCACTAAAGCTAAGGAGTAACAAGTCTAAAGCGGTAAAAAGGGTTTTTAGGCTTAAGGGTTAATTATTCTCTTTCACTATCGATCTCAAATTCCAGAAAAGGCGACAAAATCACAAATACATGATCGAATCCACGAACACGATACTTGCAATTGCTAAAATCCTTAACTCGAATAGGCTAAAGATAGGTCCAAACTTCACCAATAATAATATATCAAAAAGGGCGACAAAATCATAAATACATAGCCGAATCCACGACTACGATACTTAAGATTGCTCAAATCCCTAATCTCAATAAATCAAAGGTTTGGTTGGATAAAGAATAATAAAGGGCATGGATAACATTTGGGATATAAATTGGTGTAAAAATAAAAATAAACAAAAAAAATAAATCAAAATCCTAAGTGTGGTTAATCACTATCCCAACCATCCCATGAATAAGACTCATATCATCGAATAACTCACGCTTTAACACTTGAAACACACGCTTTAGGTAGACACGAATTATACTCAACAAGATCTTAATCAAAGAATAAACCTTAATTGGCGTTCCCATAACTGCCAATTCCCATTCAATCCATAGATATAGTACAACAAATAGTGGTGATATCGACCACTTACATAACTTTACGTAAGTTGGTTAAAACTAACTTCCAACTTTTCTTTCTTTCTTTTTCTTTTCTCATTTTTTCGATTTTTTTTTTTTTTTTTTTAAACATAAACATAGATGTGTAAAATTTCACCACATCACTATAACTTTCTTTCCGGATAATTTTTCCATACTTTTCATGACTTCAGAAATAATGGTAATAGTGAAAGTAGTAAACACACGAAAAATAAACTCCAAAATATACAATATTTACTTTCACTCCAATTGCATTGTGCAATTTCCCGACCTAACCAAAGATAATGAATTACGCACGCGAACACAGGTAATGTAAGGAAACACACTTTGCCTATAGCAATCAACCAACCACGGATTCTAATCTACAGGGTAGGCTAAGGTGTAAGGGTGTAACGAAACATTTTAAACATAGGTGTAAGAAACGAAAGGAATGGCTCTGAGGGTTTTTCTAGGGGTATCTTACTCTAAAAATGAGAGTAACAAAAGGTTTATACGGGGGTTAACTAACCAGTGTAGTTAGTTAATAACACATAACAAATAGTAGGCTATTTGGGTGTAATCCTAGAAATTTACCAAGTTAGACAAGTCACTCCAATTATATAAATAATACTTATTATGGTGGTCTCGAATAGTATACAAGCCAAGTTCTAAATTTTACAAGTCACCGGCACACTCATAGATTTTTGAATTTTGAAAAATCATAATTTTTGAAAATAACGTCATGTGTGCAGTTATGCAACTTAGATCTTAAACAAAAACATGCTAAATTTTTTTTTTTTAAGTTTGATATATTAAGCACATTTTAAGCATAATTTTTGAAAAAGTTTAGGACAAGTAATTCTTAAGTGTTCTAATTCTCCAATCCCCCCACTTAAGTTAAACAACGTCCTCGTTGTTTGTATAAAAGATTAAAAACTGGAAATTAAAAGAATTAGAACAGAAAAACTCCCCTGAGATTTGCTCGGTATGATCCTCCATTAGTATAAGAGCAAAAATCAACTTCTTGTGGATTAGAACGTTAAAGCTTCATACTTGATGTATCCACAGGAAATCCAGGAAACTATAATACCACCAATACTTTAAAACACACCTAAGATAAGAAAGGTTCAAACTTGCATAATACATTAGTAGTTAGGAAAAAATAAAACTTAAAAATTAAAACTGAAAATCATCAGGTCAGTCGATGCGCCGTATCTTATTGAAGAAGATACGCCGTATCAAGCCTGGAATTAATACGGATCAGAATAAAGATGCGCCGCATCCTTAACCAGGGATGCGCCGCATTAAAAATAAACTGATAAATAGTTTTAAAGTCGAAAATAAAAATGCAGAAAAATAAAATAAGATATGACCATTGCAGGAGATGCGTCGCATCTCAGAATTGAGATGCGCCGTATCCTCGTGCGGCCTGGACTGACTCGACACAGAAAACAGAATAATAAAAATTCTCCGGGTTGTCTCCCGGTAAGCACTTGTCTTTATTCTAGAGTCTTCAAGTTAGACTCACGTTCAGCTCTTTAATATCGATCATTGAAGGAGTCGGAAACATCGCGCTCCTTCATCGCCAATTCAGTAATATTGAACACTCCTTGCCCGTCCTTAATTTCCACGCCGTTCTTCTTCATTATCTGTATGAACAAAGTCCTGTCCCTTTCGGGCAGAGATGACAAAATGATAGACGGGAAATTCTTATTATCATATAGGCACAAATAAGCAAGGTGGGGTGGTAGTTCAATAAACACATCATTGTTCAAATTCGTTTTCTCAACTACTCTCCTACGTTTATTAATTACTACACAATCATACCACTCATCATCAGAATCATTAACAACATTGCGTCTAAGTTCGGTGGGTACATTAAGGTCAATGAATTCCTCAAAGTTCTCATGATTAGGATTAGTTGAGTTGTTTTGAATCAATGTTTCTCCCATAAGTCTAGCTTCAAGATCGAGGTCCATACGCTCTCTTAATCCTAGCACATAAACACCTCTAATTATGCTTTTAACCGGATCTTGGCATTTATAGACTAGTTTATTATTCCCTACCCTTAATGAAAATTTTCTTTTAAACACATCAATCTTAGCATGGGCAGTAGACAAGAAAGGTCTTCCGAGGATTAAAGGAATCTTAACATCCTCGGGCATGTCTAGTATAACAAAGTCTACGGGAAAAATAAACTGCTCAATCTTAACTAGCACATTATTAGCAATCCCTTCAGGTCGTTTTACCGTTTTATCAGCCAATTCAATAAGTAACTTAGTTGGTGCTAATTTTCCTAGTCCTAGGGTAGCGAATGTCTTAAGAGGCATAACACTAACACTAGCTCCTAAGTCAGCTAACACATTATTGAAGGATATATTATTAATAGAACAAGGTAGAGTAAAACTTCCTGGGTCTCTTTCTTTATGAGGCAAGGCATTTAAGTCGGTTGCAGAACTCTCTTCTTTCATTGTTGCCTTGATCTCCTCTTCAATCTTTGTCTTTTCTTTTAGTAGTCTCCTTAAACTGATTGAAGAATTAAAGAAAAATTCGGGTCTTGCACCATCATTACCATTCATCGATCTTCTAGGTATATTAGGAGTGACTTCTTCAGTGGTGCTTATGGCCTTGATATGATCTCTTGGGTTGGTTTCAGTTGAGCTCGGTAAACTTCCATATCCCCTTTCTTGAAGAACTTTGCTCATTTGACCAATTTGTTGTTCCAATGCTTTGATCGAAGCTCCTTGATTTCTTGTAGTAGTGTCCGTTGAAGCTCGAATTTCTTTGATCATAGCAGTATTCTCTTCATGTCTTTTAGCAGCATCGGCCATAATTTGCTTTAAAGTATCGTCTAAAGTCTGCCTCCTTTCTTGATAAGCGGGATTGAAGTTGTTCTTTTGATAGAATCCCGGACTAGCTTCCCTAAATCTTCCTGAAGGTCGGAATGGTTGTCCAAATTGGGTGTAATATGCTTCTTCAAATGTCTCACTTTCATTCTTGTTCGGGCAATCTTTAGTGTAGTGAGGTCCTTCGCACTTTTCACATCCAACTTGGGCAGCATATGCTCTTTCATCTCGCTTCTTCATCTCTCTACTAATTTTATCCAATTGAGCTTGAATAGCAGCAATCCCGTCAAAATTAGTGCTGCTCTTAGATCTAGTAGAGGTCCCATCGTGCCATTTTTGGGAATGATCAGCAGCATCTTGGATTGCTTTCCTAGCATTGGTTGCACTCATTTGAGGTACAGCTCCCTTAGCATCCAAAATCTGTCTTGTAGGCACGTCCAATCCTTGATAAAACAATATTATCTCCTGCATAGGGGTTAGATAGTGTTGAGGACATTTTATCAATAAATCTTTAAATCGTTCCCAAGCCTGATAAAGGGTTTCATCAGGCTCTTGCTTGAAACTATTGATAGCCTCCATCTTTTTAGCAGTCTTAGCAGGTGGACAATATCTCTTCAGGAATTTGCTCTTCAAACCTTCCCATGTAGTGATTGAACTAGCAGGTTCATTCCTTAGCCACTTGTTAGCAGCTCCTTTTAGTGAGATTGGAAAGATTCTTAGCATGAGTTGATCGGTATTGACTCCTTCTGAAGTAAACAAATCTGCAATCTCCAGGACCTTTTCGACATGCTCATTAGCATCCTCTTGTTCCGTCCCACTGAAAGCATTCTCTCTTAGCTCTTTGAGAAACTGACCCTTCAACTCAAATTTCGAATTATCATCAAACTTAGGTCTAGCAACTCCTGAAGTGTAATCAGCACGGGTATTGTTCATGTATTCCTCCATAGTAGTGTTTTCGCCCATTGTTTCTGTTTCAACTTCCTCTTTTTCTTCAGAAAAGTAATCAAGCTCGAGTGAACTTGAAAGATCAAAGCTTCTTGTGTTGAAGAGCCTTTTAAGCGAATGTAGGGCTCGTTCAGGATCTTCGAAAGGTTGAATCAAGTTCTTCGTAGAACTCCTGGTCATGCACTTCCTGAAATCAACACAAAAATATCAGTAGGGTATGCTCGAGAAAGTAATATATCAGATAATTAATAACGAAAACGGAATACGAAAAATTAAAGTTACTGATATCTGCAGACGATGCGCCGTATCCAAAAAGTTGGATACGCCGTATCTTAATACGTTAAAATTAAATCAGACTTTATCCAGTAAATAGATACGCCGCTTTAGAATTTAAGAATGCGCCGTATCGAATTAATTAATCAAAAATCAGTTTATCTAATTAAAATTTAATGCGTCGTATTAACGAAAGTTAATGCGCCGTATTTTCGTTATGTTTAAAAATAAATATCGATTTTTGATTCAGAAAGATGCGCCGTATCGATAGAGATCGATACGCCGTATCTGTTTAATAATTCGCAAACTGTTTTTAATTAAAATAATAGATACGCCGTATCTGCGAAAGCAGATGCGTCGTATGGCGTTAACGTTTAGAAAATTTTTTTTTTTTTATCGAAAACAGATACGCCGTATCTGCTAAAGCAGATGCGTTGTATTACTTTATCGCTTAGAAAAATTTTCTTATTAAAAACAGATACGCCGTATCTTGGGGAAAAGATGCGTCGTATCGAATTAATTAAACGCGTTGTATTTAAAAAAATTAAACGCAATACGCCGTATCTGAGAGATCAGATGCGCCGTATCGTTTGATTTAGCACAGTACAACGATAGCAGAACAGAAAAATACGAAAAATAAAAACAAAAATTAAACACACAAATGAAAATAAACACACAAAAATAAAAGAAAACAATTAACACACAATACAACAAATATGCAAAATAGTACAATGATGCAATTAATCTAATAAAAAAGAAAAAAAAACTAATTAAAATACTAATCAAATTAACAGATAATAACAATTCACTCCCCGGCAGCGGCGCCAAAAACTTGATGCGCGTGATGTGTCGTTGCGGTTTAGCAGTTTTAATGCCTACTCAAGTTTTAATTTTATATTTAGCCGACTTATCAATAACACACACACTTAACGAGCAGTGTACCCGGTCAGTATGAAGATAATGGTAAGTAGAGTGTCGATCACTAAGAGTGGAACGTATTATCTCGTTATTCTAATCAGTATTTTAATATCCTAACGCAAGGGGGTTTCAGCCTGAGAGACTGGCACGGTTTGTTTGCAATTAAATAATAAAATAAACCAATAGGCACGAATCAGCAAGTAGCACACACGTACACAGATAAATACTTGAGACAATAAGAGGGCTGTCCTTATGATTAAGTAGATTGTCACTTGTTTTATTGATAGCTTTATATGAAGTGTATGTAGTTAACCCTTTCTCGTTGGTCCTAATCTTATCGGCGAGTAAACCCTTAATGATTACTTATGTCTAAAAGTTATTCCTAAGTGATCAATTTAGAAATAACCGTGGGAGCCACATTATGTCCCGCAGTCAAATGCCCGCAAGCCACTAATAAACACAGAGGTTATCAATGCACTAATAAGTAGTAACCAAAGACATCAACATATAAACTTTAATTGATGGGAAAGCAAGTATTAAAGGGAGTGCAATCTTTCGTTATCACATTACACAAGCCACCAATCCTGATGAATTAAAGTTTGCTAACACAATAAAACAAAACTACTTAATGAATTAAACACATGCAGCACCTTCTTACAGCTCTTGTATCTTTGATTTGGGTGTGTCTTGTGCTGCCTCTTTGACTGAATTCGTCCTTTGTTTCTCCTGTTCGAACTTCGGTTTTAGGTTTTCCGGAACTTGTAATTCGTCTGGTCTACGGGGTATTTATAGTTTCTGTCTGAGGGAAGATGCGGCGCATCTACTAAGTAGATGCGGCGCATGTACTTAACTTCACGTGGGGTCCAAGATTATAATATTCAGGAATATTCGTACACCGCCAGAAGATGCGGCGTAACTCCATGATTAGATGCGGCGCATGTCCTCTTGTATCTTGGATCGTATCTGGTGATATCTTGATAGAGATGCGGCGCATGTCGAGAGTGAGATGCGGCGCATCTGGAGCAGAATTGACTTGATCTTGTCCATGTCAGTAGACCTTCAACTTTATGCACGTTTTGCTCCATTATTAGTCCAAAATCGCTAAGTTTCACCAAATGCTTGTTTTTACCTGAGAATTACAAAAGTAAACGATTAAGTATCAATCCTCATACATAATATAGTAAAACAAGTCAAATTAATAGGATAAATGATAGTAATAAAATGTACTTATTTGAGTTCATCACGTTCCATGAAAGCACTTGTGGATTCCCCTTGTCGCTGTTTGACCCTAGCGAGTTCGACAGGAATTTTGTCGCACTTCTTCCTTTGAGTGAAGTTTAAACGAAACGCCTTGCGCAACTCTTCAAACCCACCGATGCTTCTGCGTGGAAGCTTACTAAACCAGTTGCGCGCATTCCCTACTAATGTAGAGTTGAACATATGGCACCACACAGGTTGTGGCCAATTTTCGATAGTGGCTGCTGATTCGAAAATTTTTAGGTGATCATCAGGATCACCTGTCCCATCATATGTTTTGACGTTAGCAGGCATGCGCCTTTTCTTATTCTCCAAAAAATCGCTGATGCGCCTAGTAAACGCATCAACTTTTTGGCGACGCCAAGGAAGAGACATGTCTTCGTCTTCCTGGTCGCGGTATTTCCCCCTTGATTTCCAGTGTCCAGTTTCTTTGTCCTCGTTGTCCGAGGAATCACTTGAAGATGAGCGTACTCTTTTGTGACGCTTGCGTCAACTATCATCAGAATCTGAGCTTGCTCCTCTGCGGCGCTTGCGCCGACTATCCTCAGAATCAGAGCTTGAAGGACTTTCACTTGGGGAGCACCGTCGCCCAAGCCTATCCTGAACCCTGCGACTGCCAAGCCTAGCATGGACATTGGTGTGCCGTTCCCCATCTTCATGTTCCTCTAGATGCTGGAAGTCGGCTGCTTCATCATCCACAACCTTCCTTCCAATCCTGGTAAACACCGGTTGTTTGCGGCTATCCTTCTCGCGTCTTTCCTTTCGGTAGCGCGGTGGGGATGCTTCGTACTCAGGGTCGAAGTTGAGCCTGGCGTGCAGACTTTGGCTTGACCTCTTCTTTGCCTCCTCTTGCATGAGCGCAGTCAAGGCTTCGTAGTTTTGAGATACGAAGTCACTTGGCGCTAGTTCAGGCGTGACTCCTTCTAGCGCGATGGTGTCCGTTTCCAAAACAAGACCCTTGTTTCGGATAGGCGCATTTGGTGGCTCAGTGAAGTTTACTTCTGGCATGGCTAGAGGAGTGCGTTGTGGGTCTACCGCGCTAGTACTTGTTGTAGTAGCATTGGTAGTCATAGTGAGCGGTTCTGTTGGAGTAAAGAGCAGATCTGAGTACGTTCCTAAGCTTCTAGGCGTGCTGGTTGTCCCAGAGGCCTGCTTAGAGGCCGCATCAGTTTGCTGTTTCTTCCCTAGTAAATCGTCATGCGTTTTCTTCGCATGTGGAGTCCGCTCCTTTCCGTGCTTCGTCATTCTAGTTCAAAGCTCTTAGTGTCGGGTCCCACGGATGGCGCCACTTGTTGATACAAAAGTTGGGCGTTCCTTGATTCCGTACCAATTCGATCTTAATGCTTGAGACCTGCGCACTAAGAAAACAGAAAAACACCGTTAGGCTTATCGTGGGATTGTCTCCCACGATTATCCTCCGGCGTGAGAGTAAGTAATCGGTTTTAGGGTTTGTAGAAGAGTTAGGGTTTTGTAAGTCGTACCTTTAATGAGAGTCGAAGGACTCTTTATATACACACGAAACCCTAGTCGGTTTCGTGTCCTTCACTCCTCAGCATATCCCGCATAGGGCGGTATATGATATATATCCATAAATAAAGGATATCTATATCAAAACCATAAATAGCTTTGGGTTTGGGCCATCGTGAGCCCAAACCGCTATTGTGATAGCCCATTCGTGATGGGTATGGGTCCATTCGTGATGGACGTAAGTATGGGTCGGGTTCGTGACCCGAATACGGACTATACGTCATCAAACTTTGAGAGAGATAAATATCTCTTATATAAGTATTCTTACACACACGACAGGATAAATATCTCTTATATAAGTGGAATTTGCTTATTAGTTTAGGTAGTTCTTCTTGCACTCTCATGTTAGTTGGTCTTCTGAGATGGTCTAGCTTAAAGCCTTAAATAAGTAGTTCGTCTTGTGTTGTTTTGGTGTTCGTTTTTTCTGTCTTTTGTTAGGCCGGGATTGTTGATTGCGGTTTATGTTAGTTTTGTGGATATATTTAATATACGTATGACCGGATTTGAACACGAGTCTATCGGATTGCACACTTTACGTATGAGAATCGATGTTTGATAATTAATATATACTACCTCCGTCCCAAAATAAATGTCACGTTTGACTTTTTAGAGTCTTTTTTGTTCAACTTTGACCGTAAATATTTTATTTGTGTTATATAATACTTGATGCAAAATATATGTATGGATTGGCTTTCAAATGTATTTTCATTGGTATATTTTTCATAAAATATTATATAAAGCAAATAAAAATATTTAAAGTCAAAGTTTAACAAAAAAGACCCCAAAAAGTCAAACATGACATTTATTTTGGGACGGAGGGAGTAATCGTTATATTTAATTATTAATTTACAATAAATACTTAACGGTCGTTAGTACTTAACGATAATAAGGTATAACAGTCGTTAAATAAACATGAAAGGACTAGAAGTGAATACTAGCCAAGAGAAGGTTCTAGAACCCCTATTGGGCTAGTATTCGGCCGAGTATGGGTTTCCCAAGACGAATCTTGCTGAAACTTGGACACCAAGTTTACCACACTATATATACAATCCCTTGTATCATTAGTTGTTTAATCTTGGTTCCTTAGCAAGCCTTACTTCTTCTTCTTCTCTCTCTCTAGTGCTTGGCCATTCGTATACCCTCACCACCAAAGGGATACGATTTTTGTCTTGCACAAACAAAGTGTTTGGTTTGTTATTGTGATCAAGAAAATAGCAGTTTCGTTGTTTATTCAATTCCAACAGTTTCGCTGTTTATTCTAGAACGAGGTTTTAAGCCCACGCTTTGCGGCGGGTTGTTTGGATACATAGTTATTGAGTAGCGGGTTTGACAATGTGTTGTGTAGCTGACAATTTTAAAGTTGGCTGTTCATTTGTGTGTTTGACAGCGTTGTCTAGGTACATATTTTTATCAGAAGCTAGTTTTGCATATAAGATTCAACCAAATAAATATCATTCCAACATCTGAAACACATGTATAACAGGAAAGAAAGTATACAATCTAAATTTATCCAATTGGTATGGCACCAGATAGTCACCACCCAAAAGGCAGCACCTTGTTTGCAGCTTCCAGCGGTTTGGCTCCAATCCAATGAACTTTGTTTACATCAATTACTTCCACAAACCTAATGCCACAAAATGACAACTTAAATTAAGCAATTATAAGTAATGGGTCAAAACTGTGAAGTTTGGGTGAAATTAATAGATACGTGCTACTCATTTTAGCGTAATCTTTCTCTCCCTTTTCACCCGCTTCAAATATCCCACCTCTTTAAAAAATACTTAACTAAAGGTTTTCTACACAAATTAGCATTACGTAGGGGAAATGGTACCTATCTGTTCACGCATCAATTAAGCGTATTCTGAGACCACAACGTTGTATTCTGAGACCACAACACTGTCTGCGGCTATGTTTGTACTGCACGTGAGTAATACTCTTCAGTTCCTCACTGTCTCCTTTGGCCTATGAAAAAGAATACAAATTAGTTATAAATTTCTGAAATCTAAAAGGAATTCTTTAATCTCAAAAGCCAAAAGGAAAAATATACTTTGAGTGACGATGATCAACACAGCTTCAGTGAGAAAGATCGATTAGGTTTAGATAATAAAAATAGAAAAGCTAGTGCTATTTGTAGCCTGCACAAAATATAAGCAGTGCATTTTACATGATATTTGCATAAAAATTATTAATCTTTATATAGAGGTATCAATAGCATGTTTATTGGCTTGTATGAACATCCCACAACGTTGTGAAATAAGCACTTCCAAGTTTTTAGATATTCAAAGCCGTTTCAAGTGTATTTCAGTATTAAAATGCATACCTGCTAAATGACTTTGGTCATAAAGTTTATGAGAATACACATTTTGTTATTACAAAAACATACGCTAAAAAACTGTTTCAAACTCGACACATACAAAAATTGACCCGAATTCGTTCCAACACGCGCACTATGTCATCTCTAATAATGATACATTTGCAAGACTCTTACACAGTGTGCATACCTTTTAAAAACTATCAAATTATGAAAGCACTAACCATAATTGCTTGCGTTTCCCCCAGCCACCACTTCGAGCACGATTCGAATAGCCTTTGTTATCTATTTAAGCTGACCTGCTATACCACCTATTCCCATGTATTCTACTTCACATTTGAATCACACGATAATATTGATATCATGCTCATGTGATGGGCAGTACTTCTGTTGCCAAAAAGGATGCGCCATGTACTCGATCAAATCAGTTGCATTCTTTAGAATCTGCACAAATTATAAAGAAATGGTACATTTAATTCCATCATCTCATCTGTTAGGGGTTTTAAGAAAAACGATAAAATCGAAAGTTCAAAGATAAACTTGCAAAGTTTTTGCAAACATCACCAGCAAGGCATCCTACAAAAGAAATCAACCAAACCCCCAAATTAACGAAACCCTAATTTGTTAAAAAAATTAAATAATAAAAAGCATAAAAATTAAAAACCCTAAATTTTAAAACCATAAAATTAAACAAAAATAAATCAGCATAAATAAAAACCAAACATTTTTTTGGACGCCGCCTGCTTGTTATTGCTTTCTCAAACCGGAGATTCATAGATTCAGAGAGAAGACAGCGATCGTGTGGGTGTTTTTGTGGTTTGGGGGTTATGAAGAATCCAGAAGAGATGGATGTGGAATTTGTGTTTCTTGGGAGGGTTGTGGAATAAGAGAGGAACCGAGCTTCTGTAGTTACACACACACTCTGTACTGTAGATATAAGGTTATTAAAAAATTATTTGGGTGGTTCTGTAGCAATACACAAAAACTGCACTGTAGTTATAATTTGGTCGGATCGGGGTAACTCCGGTGTTGGATCGGTGTCGGATCTCAAGGTGGAAGAGGGATGAAAACTAAAGTGTGAGGTGGGAGGTGAGAGATAAAGCCGGGTATAAAAAAATGGATCAAACTCGGGTTTTAAAAGGTGGATACCTATAAGTCTATGTGAAACAGTACACGGTTTTTATACTATCTTTATAATTGTAACTATCTTTTGCCATTTTCTTTGTTCTCGCTTGGCCTGAACGATTTAGCCATCCAATTCGTTCTGGAAGATATTAAACTTCAACTATATATCATAAAAGCAATTTATCTACGTAGAAATGTCAACTAATAAAGAAAATGAAGATTAATGTCAAGTCCATTGAATATCTTAATTGCCGTGGTGTTTTAAAAGCTTCTAGTAGTTTACTTTGGAAATAAATTTAGGAAGGTTTTTCAATTGTTTACAGTCACGTTGAATGTGACATGTGAGGAGGCCCATTGGAAAATAAAGGAAGGCGACATGGGACACAATTGGTCCAGCGTAGGAGCTATATATTAAATCAATTTGAATACAACGTCTTACAACTAGAATATAGTGGATATAATGACTGGGGTAGCTGCGCGTTACTGCGCTAATGTTTTGTTTAATTTAAACTCGAAATGAAACAGTTGTTAAAAAAAATCATTTTTGTTATTAAGGACTAACTATGCAAAATAGAAATAACCGTAAGTACTATTTTCGGTAAGAATTTCTGAAAATAGTATATTTTTTACAAAAAAAGTATCTGAAGTTATCGGCATTTTGCAATGTTAGTCCTTAGGGACTAACTTTAAAATTTATAAATAACCTGAGGGACTATTTGTGTAATTTGCGATGAATAGTAAATACTGTTCATGGCACTGTTTTGCATTGTTTTGAACTGTAGCGGCCATATTTTCATTTTTAGTCCCTGAAAGTGTCGGTATGTTATAAAGTTAGTCCTTAGGGACTAATTTTGAAATTAAAAGTTAACCTGAGGGGCTGTTTCTGCACAATATTTTGCACAGAAACAGCCCCTGAAGTTATTGGTCCGTTGCAAATTTAAGTCACTTCTGTTAAGTAACGGCCGTTAAGGACTAACTTTGCAATCGATCAGTAACCTTAGGGTCTAAAATGAAAATTTGTGTGTTACTGTAGCTAAAGTGTTTTTGTCAAATGGTTACTGTAGCTACTGTGTAATGGTTTTTAGTATATATATATATAATATTTTAACTTACTAAAGTTCATTTATATACTGAAAAAGTAAAATCACTGTTAGTGTAATGGGGTGCTGATGGGTCAAGCTTGCACTAATTCAAGTGATGAAATGATTCCCTGCACATGTTAAAATAAACCGTTAGACTTATCGTGGGGACGGACCCCACGATTAAGCTTTGGCGTGAGAGTAAGTAACCATCTTTGTCAGAGAATGTTTGGAGTGTGTATTTATGTGTGAGAAAGTCATAACTCGTAAAGTGTATGAGAACCCCCTTTTATAGTCGAGTTCAATACTAGGGTTTCCTAGTATTTCGTTTTTTATTGTTAGTGGTCAGAGTGGGACCCTTGTAGGGCAAGAATCCGCTATAATCGTGATTGCGGACAAATATTATCTTCTGTGGCCCATGGTTGATCCGCTGCGGGGCTACGGAAGTGTCGTTTGGATGATCTCCGTGCGTCTCTATATGTCCGAGCTGTAACTCATCTATTATTGGGTTTAGTAGCCTGGTATGTTCGTTTGTTGGGCCGGAGCACAAATGCGTATAATACGGTCCAAGCCCAGTAGACCTGCTATCCGTATTATACGTCATCAATCACTTTATCAACAATAAACTTAAATATTCGTAATATAAATTTTGGTCTGATATATGTCGAAAATACTAGAACCGGAACCAGATATATACATGTCTAAAAGTTTTTCTTACAACTTGTAAAGTAGTTCAAGCCTTTACCACAATAAATTTTGGAAAAGTTTTAACATACAATCTAAATATGTTTTTGCCTGGATATAATTTAAGTGAAAATTCAAGTGTTGTGATACTTTAGATGTCGATGAATATAGATTTTTGATTATGTGATCTGTACTTTTTGAGAAATCTAAAAAGTATTGGCCTTTATGAACAAGGACGTGACTTTTGTTATACACACACGGCTAAAGTCAAATAAAGTGGGAAGACAATTAGACTTACGAGTATCTCCATTGTTTGCTGACTCACTTTTCCATTTAATTAATCACATTTTACATGCAAACCGGGAGCCAAACAGTACGTACTCGTTCGGATAACTCATATCCATGTCATATCCACGTACTAAACTCCATTTTACATAAACTCAAATAGTGTTCACCATAGACTTTTCTATAGGATCATAGAGGACCACCCAAAATAAGCGGTTTGGGCCCGTCCGGATCCGAGGTAGTATACCACACCTCCCTCTCTTATTCAACGCCGCTCCGACTAAAACCCACTACCGATACAAAACCGTCCGGCCAAGACCGACCCGCTCCGAAACCGAAGGATCTATATTGTTTTTTGTGAGTGAATCTACAGTAGAATCTACAGTACATCAAAATTAAAATGAGGGCACAGTCTTTTGTGAGAGGAATGAAAAGTGTGGTTGTGTGATTGCCACTTGTTACCATCGGCAGTAGCTTCGTTTTTTATAGCCACATCCTTTTTTGAGTGGTTTAGATACCTGAAGTTGCTTCTGAATTCTTCATAAGCACACACACCAACCGAAATAAGAGATTGGTTTTTTGTTCAATTTATTTTGAGGTCTTGCTTTTCATTTTTTTTTTCAAATTAGGGTTCCGTTAATTTGAGGATTTTGTTGATTTCTTTTGCAGAATAACTTGCTGATGATGCTTGGCAGGTAAAAAAAAAACAGTTGCAGTTTTTGTTCATATGGTAAATGGTTATGCTTATGCTGAGATTGCTATTTATTAGACTTTATACTTCAATTTTGAGCGATGTATGAAAGATGTTACTAGCTTTGAAGAAAAAAATGAGCACCATGTAACCTATATATCACTTTGTTATGATCTTCTATGTGTTTATATTGAACTAAGTTGTTGCCTTTATTTTTCCTAATAATGGCTAATTTTAGAGCTAATAAGCAGTTTGATAATAGCTAATTTTGCTGCCTTTTTCTGGGCTTAATAAGTTTCAAGTAAAGAAAGTATTTTTTCCAAAAATTGTGTTTTTAGGATTTACGATTGTTGTTGCAGTTGTTGTTGTTGGGTATTTGGCAACGGCTACTTTTGATTGATGTTTTTGGGTTTAATAAGCTTTGATAACTGGTGTTGTTGGTTATTTGTTAATTGCTACTTCATATCCTATGCACGAGCTTATTTGTTATATACCTATAATTGTTGTGTACTTACTTAAAAATGAGTAGGATAGTTGGTGCAGAAACACTAATATATTTGATTTACAAAAAGGATTTGGTGAAACTGTTAGTAGTTTGTTGTTATAAAATATACTTCGTATTATACAAAAGATGCCCAAAGAGGTTGTGCCGTGACATTTGCGTATTCTGTCTCACTTTAGGGTTTTCAATGATTTTATCTGTTTCGGCTAATTTTATGTGCATATGATACCTTAAATTAGGAATGGTGGATTTCCTCTTATGTGTCTTAATATGTGTATCATAGGATAAATTAAGCGTGATGGAGTTACATTTTATTGTGTAGGTATTGCTTCGCATAATGGGAGGGCAACACATTCTGATTTGTGTTTGCAACCATGGTGGATGCACTGCTAGGCAAATTTACAGTTGAGGTAATCCGCATCGGCGGGGCAAATTATTGGATTTGCAGCCATGGCGGGTTAACCCTTCTCTTTACCTACGGTTCCCTTCCTCTTTACCCTAAGGCAATGATGATAAATATTTGCACTTGAATGTTGCAGTGACATAATCTGCTTATACCGGTATCTTGGCACGGCAATATGACTAAAATTAGAATTGCAGCCATGGCCGGTATATTCTGTCGGATTTTACGTTTGCAGATCTGAGCCTTATACATATTTGAGAAAACATAAGCAGCCATAATATGATAACAGGCTATAATGAGTGCTTATACCATGGGCTGTGATGATTGTGGTAATCTGAGCGAAAAAATGAAATGGGTCTTCTAAGATCCGACCGTAACTTGGCGGGGCAACAACCAGATGGCATAGTTAAAATGGTTACTATGCAACTGTGTTTGTTTGCAGCCACGACGGAATTCACATATTCCACTTCAAAGATAATAACACTTCCTATTCAATGATATAGCTTTTAAGAGTAACTTTAGACTCAAAGGACCAATTTGAGATAAAGACAACGGTGTGGGTGATCAAGATTTACAAATGAGTTGTGAAATATTGAGTAATCATCAAGTTAATGACTACCCTGATCAGTCTTATGGATCTCAAGGACCGGGCCGTATAATTCACTTGCTACACCTGAAAATTCATCGATTTCTGTTGGAGATGACGAGTTTGACAGGAGTAGGAGTAGGTCTGGTGGTGATGATCTTGATGTTGATGAAGATGAGCCTCAGGCTAAAAGATGGTAATTTTTTGTTTTGTAAAAGTTTTACTGTTTATCAATAGTCTTTTAACTGCTGTAACTATTTGGTAATGTTTATGACACTATTTTGCACGAGGGCTGCGGAAAATGAAGGGATATCGATGATTGGAGGAACTCGGACAATGAGAGAATCGAGGGTCGTGGTTCAAACCACAAGTGATATTGATATACTCGACGATGGTTATAAATGGAGAAAATACTGGGAAAAAGTGGTCAAGGGAAATCCTAATCCAAGGTAAAGAAAGTTTTACTACATTTTCGCTTCATTATATTGAAAGTGGTAAAATCTTGATTTCTAATTTGAGGTTTCTACTATTGGTTTCATCTATGCAGGAGTTACTATAAATGAACAAGTCTCGGTTGCTCTGTTAGGAAACATATTGAACGAGCATTGCAAGACATGAGGTCAGTTATATCAACATAAGTCCGAAATTACATATTAGCAGTAGCATGTGATTGAACGACATCTGTTGTTCCCGTTGCACGGTTAAAATTAACTACAAAGTTAAGCTAACCGTGTTCCATAGCTTAGTAATGTGTTGATTAACTTGACAAATAAGAAAAAACGTAAAGGATAAAAGACAAGTGTTTTTCAACGTTTAAATTCTTATTAGAAGTAAATCAAAAGAATCTATACCCAAGTGTTTGATGAAAAAACACTTGGGATTGAAATGAAAAGTATGGTATGTCTCCTCTCTAAACTTAAGCTAAGTTTAAATGGCAACTATAAGGAACCACTGAGCTATCTCAGGGACTAGGTTGCTCTGTGTAGGAGTAAAAGTGGTTTGTGAATGTCTAAGTATTAATTGCACAAACTTGTCCACTTTTACTCCATCTTATGATCCTATTTATAGACAAGTAAAAGGCAATCGTTAAGTACAAGACAAAAGATGACCTAAGCTAATCAGGACAAAATACTGATGTATTTTGTCACTGTTACAAGAACCTATTTTGGGTATTGGACAAGAGTGCTTTCTGAGTAACAGTGATGACACTGTTCTTGTTATGTAGCCTTTCAGGAAAGTTTGACCTTAGAGTGATAAGGACTTCTCTAAGTCAGTTTAAACTTTTCCCGCCTTTCTTTCAGTCTCATAGTTCTTTAGTGTTTGGTCTTCAGTCTTCATTCTTTATAGTTTTTGAGGAGCCTGGGGTTCAGTGAGTTATTATCATCACTCACTGAACCCATTATCTTCTTCTTTGGCTTAGGTGCCATTCAGGGAGTTCCTTCTCACTGAATGGAGAATCTTTTTTCTTAGACTCGTCCTAGGTATCTTGAAGATAACTCACTGAGTGACTGTTCACTCAGTGACCTGAGAGTGTTTAAGGATGTATGACACTTAGGTTAATTTCTATTCAAATCCTTGTTTAAGGAAGCTTGGGTACTGAATGGACCCAACAATCTCCCCCTATTTGGATATAAATGTAGCCTAAGTGTTTGATCAGTGTAAGTGAGCAATTGGGCTTCTTCTTACACTGAAGATACTATAAAGTAATTAAGGACACTGGTTTAATGAATATGGAACATCATCTTATTCATCAAAATTACATTAGTCCTATCATCTAATACAAAATACTCAGGGTTAAGTACTCAGACATCCTTAATTCCCATGAGCTCAAGTTTAGTCTTCTTGGACACCAATACCTGCTTTTCAGGTCTCTCACTTATCATCTTCTCCATTAGCTTTATGAATTCATCATTCTCAGGACTCTTCACATGGAGTGCCATCAGCTTGCAGGCCAGTAGGGTTATGGTTTCCACCAGGTGAATGTCACGGACTCTCTGAAAAGCTTGTTGACCAAACTCATCAATGACACCTTCAGGGGGAATTCTGTTGTTGTGAAGTGCAGCAATGAATTGTTCAGGTTCCTGACCTATTTATTTCCTTTTCCTCCCTGTGCTCTAAGTTGGTTCAGGGATTGTTAGGCCCTGAGACGCAAGTGCCTTCTGATGGTCAATTCCTAAACTCTTGGCTACCCTCTCCAGTTCCTCATACTTGTTTGTCAGGGCAGCCAGAATGTCAGGGACGCACCTGTTCTTCTTTTTCTTCTTCAGGATGGGTCCCATCATATCCCATTCCTTGATCCCATATGCTGAGAACTTGAAGGGAGCATTCTTATCATTCACTCTTGGTCCTATTTGAACAGTTATGGCAAGAGGATCAGTGTTCGCATGGATAATCATGTCAGTGATGGGACCTTCAACCTTGGTCTTTGTCATGGTCTAGACATACCTCTCAAAGTTTCTCTTCTTCTTCTCGTTGATCAGCTTGACCTTTTCATTATGTTTTATGATTATGTCAGCTTGAAGTTGAAGAAACTGTCCTCTCCTTATAGATTGATCAGTCTCCCTAATTACCTCCTTGGCTACTTCAGCAATGACGGGCTTACTGAGCATTTCAGCCTTGATTCTATCCTCTTGTTCCAAGACAGCAGCCACTTCTTCATTTGTTCCCCTAAAGACTTTCCCATTGTGCAAGATGATTTCCAGAAGTACTGGTGCATCTGGATCAGGACTCATTTCTCTTGGTGCCTTAACAAGTTTGGGAGGTGAGTCTTTAGTTTTCATGATTCCCTTCCCTTTTTCAGTGGGTGGGGGTGTGCTGAAGGAGGATTCAGGGAACGTTGTGGTTGTTGCTTCAGTTGGAATAGGAGTGGTAGCAACAACAAGTGTTGAATATGTTGTAGGTCATGGCATGAAGCTTTGAAGAGGGACAGCTTCAGTGATAACTTCAGCATTTGGTTCAGGAACTGATTCATCAGGAGTTGGTTTCTCCCCCTCAACAGATGCTGGAGCTTTAGTGGAAGCATCTGTTGATTTAGGAGCAGGGTGAACTGGAGGAGACTGAAGAAGTGTCAGGATGGTGGAGACCATGCCCTTGATTTCTGAGGCCTTTGTCTTCAGTGAGGAGATGTCGTTGGTCATGGTGACATGAGCCTCAGAAAGTTGGGTGACCTTGGTGGTGTAGTGGTTCACAAGCTCATTATGTTTGTCAGAGAGCTGGCTAAAAGTTGTGGAGATCTTGGTTAGGCAGCCTTGGGTATCATTGACTGACTTATGAAGGGCTTCCTGTTGAGACCTGAGGGTAGCAAGATCCACCTCCTTGAGTAGCTTGAGGAGTTTACTAAGGTTTGATGAGGTGGTCTTGTGTGTATCCATGAATTCAGTCAGCTTGGTGATGAGAACTAGGTCATCTTTGAATTCTTCTTGAATGGCACTGAGAGACGTAAGCAGATTGTTGAATTGCGTCCCTTGATCAAGACCCAGTTTCTTAATGGAGGTCTTTAAGTCACTGACATGTTTGTCAGTAGAAGCAGTGACTTTGTGGAGTTGAGCCTGTGACCCTTC
Source organism: Artemisia tridentata subsp. tridentata (assembly GCA_021014915.2). Lineage (NCBI taxonomy): Eukaryota > Viridiplantae > Streptophyta > Magnoliopsida > Asterales > Asteraceae > Artemisia > Artemisia tridentata. Next base: position 42,833,615 of record CP139503.1, on the reverse strand, counting down.
AACAGTCGCCCTGAAGTCAGCATAAGAGGCCGCTGCTTCAGTGTGCTGATCCCATTGCTCTTTGATGATCTCTTTGAAGAGGGCAGTATTTGACTTCCTGAGGAATTTGACCAACTGCCTTTCAGTGAGGGGAAGCATATCATTATACTTCTACAAATAGTCAGGAATTGCAGTAGCAGAGTCTGAGGAGCCTGCTGTGTGATGAGTTGAGGATGATGATGATGATGGTTATTTAGGTTGAGCTTCAGGAGGGGGTGAGTGAGATTGTTGTTCAGGATGAGGGGAGTTAACTTCTTGAGGAGGAGATGAAGCTACTGGTTGAGTATGCTGAGGTGACTCATAAGTGAGTTGTTCATCAGTATCCATGGCATCCCCAACAGGGAGGACTTCATCATCTGCAAAGTCCACTTGTTCCTCTTCTGACTCTTCATCAATGAACCTTTAGATATCAGTCAGGGTAGGAGCCAAGGTTACATCTGGCTCCCCCTCAGAAGAGGGCTTGCCTTTGTTGTGGCCAGGTCCTGACCCCTCCAAGAGAACAGGGTGGGTTATCTCTGCCTGGTCTGCGGAGTCAGTTCCCAGGTCATGCACAAAGCCGTAAGGGGGTGTAGGTTCCATATCAGCGGGTGGTTGCATGACCCTTGAGTTTTTGTCCCCTGAGGTCCTTCAGGGACTGGTGGGTTTGAGCAAGTACCATCACTAGGAAATGAGATGTTGAGGTCCCCCTTTCCGCCAGAGTTGTGCTACCCAGATGAAAATATAGGGACCGGTACTCCCTGAGACTCTGATTGTGATTGATTAGAGCCATAAGCAGGATGTGACATATTGAGGTCCCCCTTTCCACCAGAGTGGTGCTGCCCTGATGAAGATATAGGGACCAGTCCTCCCTGAGACTCTGATTGTGATTTATCAGAGCCATAAGCAGGATGTGAGAGGGTGTGGTTCCCCTTTTAAGTAGAGTAGTTCTACTCTACTGAGGATTCAAGACCCTTTTCTCCCTCGGGCAAAGGTTGTGATGTATTAATGACTTCATCGGGAAGTGATTGTTGTATTGTTCTTGACTCAACTGACTTGTTTATGTCAGCAGAGTCTTTAGGAGATGGTTTGCCCGAGGACACTGAGTGTGATTTCTCAGTGCCCTCCGTTGGCATTTGTTCTTTGGTCAAAATATTACTGGCCTCCTTAGTGGGTGTCTCAGTGGGATGGCGCTTTCTGTACCTTCTTTTCTCAGGCTGTGAAGCAGAGGTCTCAGTGTTGAGTGGTTTGGGTTGAACCCCTTGTTCTTTTTCTTCTTCTCCTTCTTGGAAGGAGAAGGCATTGGTGAAACTGCATTAGTACCCTGAATTACTGTCAACATATATGTTGTCAGGGTGATTTGTGTGACCTTAGTGGGGTCTCTTGAGTAGTTGGCCTTGTGTAAGACATCAGGGACAGATCCCTATATATTTGGCCTAACGTACTCAGAGCCCAATAAGTCTTGGAGCACACAGGAAATGAACCTAGGGTAAGACATGTTTCTTTGCCTAGATTTCCCTGAGTGCTTGACTATGAGGTCCCTAAAGATAATTTCTCCAATATCAATTTTTATACCTTCAAGGAGGCTGAACAGTATCATTTGTTGAGCAGTGTTCAATTGCTCCATGGAGGATTTGTTTCCACCCAGGACCGGAATGGCAAAAGTCATCAGTATCCTCCAAACAGCAGGAAACTATTTTTTTTATAATTGGGGCTTTGGCCAAAAGAGTCCCTGGGGCCACATCAGGGTGTTTATCATCATGTGGCCCAAGTAAAAGCAATTCGGCTTTTACTTCACTCTCTGAGGGTTGAGGGGAAAAAGTCTCAATAAAATCAAGGCCTGTGGCTTTGATGAAGGTTTTGTAGTTAAGGGAGAGGGTTTTCCTCCCATTCATCACTGAGAACTTAATGATGGAGTCCTTGGTGACATCATGGTTGGTGACCACTGCTGTACACCAGAACTCCCTCAAGTAGTCATTGTAAATGACTGAGGGTGTCTTTGTAAATTCCGTAGAGAGAAAACAGTTTTGAAGGTATTTCACCATATCCTTAAAAGCAGGAAAATTTTCCGAATAGGCAAATTTCCCTACGACATTGTTTTTGGTCATGTCTACGCTTTTCAATTGGAATTCCACATTTGGAGCGTAGGTAATAGCTCTAGAAGTAGCCATTTTAAGAGAAAAGTTTTGATTTTGAAGAAAGGTTCTGGTTATGAGATGAAAAACACACACAAGTTTTGAGAGAAATTGCAAGAGTTTGATTAATGTTTCCAAAGCGTGTGTGTGTTATTTTTTGTGTGGGTATTTACAGGGAAGTGGAGAGAGAGGGGTGTTTTTGCAATTTTGCGAATTTTATTAACAATTTGAAAACTATTTTGTTTAACCGTTTGATATCCGCATTAAATGCCACCTAATCCACTTCCCGGGTTTTGCGCAACTGTCAAGGTGAACAGTTGCGACGTTCTAAAAAATTTGCATTTTGCAGGGTGACGTCACCACATATAATATTAAAGGATATTACTTGTGAGGAGTGGCATTAAATGCCAAGTGGGATATGTGGTGATGATGTAGGGGCCCAAGATATGGATGCCAGAATGTAAAAGAACATATATTCCTATATTAACTATGTATCCATTTACCAACCTCGGACATTTACTAACTAAGTACTTAGAGCATTTAGTTTTGCATTGATGTCATTTGTTGATGTCTTGAGGCCCCTGAATGACTTTTCATTCAGTGTGAGGGTGCTTAGGGAAGGTTATTCAGTGAGACATAAGAAGCTCATTCACTGAGAGATTTGTTGAGTCAGGGACCAGTGGTTACCATTATTTACACTTAGTTGGATAGGTTTAGTCAGTGGACTGATTTTCAATATCCAACATTCCCAATTCAGCTTTCAGTCTTGTGAAAGTTGGTTCAACCAATGGTTTGGTGAATATATCAGCTAGCTGATATTCAGTGGGGATGAAGTGTAATTCAATGTCACCTTTCATGACATGGTCCCTGATGAAATGATATCTGATATCAATATACTTGTTTCTCTGATGAAGAACATGATAGTTTGAGATAGCGATGGCACTTGTGTTGTCACAAAAGATGGGTACCATTTTGTAATGGATGTCATAGTCACTGAGTTGACTTTTCATCCATAGCACATTTGCACAACAACTGGCTGCTGCAACATATTCATCCTCAGCTGAGGACATGGCTACTGATTGTTGTTTCTTAGTACTCCAACAGACTAGTTTACCACCAAGGAATTGACAGGAGCCTGAAGTACTTTTCCTATCCATGTTGCAGCCTGCATAGTCAGAGTCAGAGTATCATTTGAGATCAAAACCTGAACATTTAGGGTATTACAATCCAAGATTTGGAGTACCTTTCAGGTACCTAATGATCCTTTTTACAGCTGTGATATGTGATTCTCTTGGGTCAGACTGATATCTGACACATAGACAGACTGAAAATTGGATGTCAGGCCTTGATGCAAGGAGGTACATCAGTGACCCAATCATACCTATAAATAGAGTTTGATTTACTGGTTTCCCAGCAGGGTCAGGACCTAGATAGTTTGGGGGAACCATTGGAGTTTTCACTGAAGCACAGTCTTTGAGCACATATTTTTTCAGTAGGCTTCTAGTGTACTTTTCTTGACTGATGGAGGTTCCCTTATCAGTCTGCTTGATCTGTAGTCCAAGGAAGTAAGTGAGTTCTCCCATCATACTCATTTCAAATTTTTTTGTCATCACTTTTTCAAACTGTTTGCAAAGTTTGTAACTTGTTGAGTCAAATATGATGTCATCCACATACACTTGAACAAGAATAACATCTTCTTTTGTCCCATAGATAAACAGGGTGTTGTCTATCTTTTTGTTTTGGATGAGAAAGGATGAAAGAGTTTCATACCATGCCCTAGGAGCTTGTTTCAATCCATAAAGGGCTTTGTCAAGCTTGCAGATATAGTCAGGAAACTCACAGCTTTCAAATCCAGGTGGTTGTTGAACATAAACTTCTTCTTTCAGTGTTCCATTGAGGAAGGAACTTTTTACATCCATTTGATATACTTTGAAGTTCATGTAGGTTGCATATGCAAGGAAGATCCTTATGGCTTCCATTTTTGTAACTGGTGCAAATGTTTCTTCATAGTCAATGCCTTCTTAATGATTATAACCTTTGGCAACAAGTTTGGCTTTGTTCTTAGGCCAAATATACAAGTAGCCCGGTCTATTAAGGTGTTGGGCTTTTTTAGCACCAAAAAAGTCGCTTTCTCAAAATAGCCCAAGAAATAAGCGACTTTCAAAAAGTCGCTTAAAGCGACTTTTTTGTCAATTAAGCGACTTACTATTTGTGTCTTTTTGTAGCCAAAAAGTTACTTTTTTAAGCGACTTTTGCTAGATTTTAAGCGAATTTTTGACTTTTTAAGCGACTTTTCGCTAGGGGCCAAAAAGTACACGCCACATGTCGCTCCCACATTTGGTCGCTTATTTCTTGGGCTATTTTGAGAAAGCGACTTTTTTGGGGCTAAAAAAGCCCAACACCTTAAGCGACCGGGCTATTTGTAGAATTGGCCCTTGTTCTTAATAACTATGCCATTTTCATCAGTCTTGTTCTTGAATACCCATTTCATTCCAATGATGGAAACATCCTGAGGACATTTGACCAAGGTCATTACCTTGTTTCTGTCAAAATGTTCAAGTTCATCATGCATAGCCTGAACCCAACTAGGATGTTTCAGTGCTTCTTTGACACTCTTAGGTTCAATATTGGAGATGAAGTCCACAAAGAGACATTCATTGGCTGAGGCTGCCTTAAGTTTAGCAGCCATGCTTCTAGTAAGCATTCCTTCAGTGGGTTCTCCAATTATGTTGACAAGTTCTATATCTTTAGACCTAGTCCAATTGTCATGAGGTCTTGGATATTTATTTGAACTTGCAGAGGCCTGATTGGGTGGTGGTGTAGGTTCAGGTGCAGAAACTTGAAGAATATCAGGATCTTGAGTATCTGACTGACCAGGTTGATCACTGAGATTGATTGGTTCTTGAAAAATTTGTTCAGACTGATTGATTTCACCTGTACATGTTTGTGCTTCAACAAACTCAGTGATGGTTTGTTGAGGGAGGTTATGTGGGATAATGTAATAGGATATATCAGCATTTGCTTGATATTGAGTGGAAGGATTACTATCAGGATGATATTCATCAGGAGGGTATCTTGATGAGTCATCAATTCCAATCTCTTCCACTGAGGTGTTTGAGAATCTGATAGCTTCAGTACTCTCATCAAAGTTGACATGAAATGTTTCCTCAGTTTGTTGTCTCCTTGTATTAAACACCCTGAAGGCTTTAGAGACAAGAGAGTATCATAGAAAGTATCCATCATCAGCTTTTGCATCAAATTTCCCTAAGTGATCCTTGTGATTATGAATAAACACAGGGCACCTAAAGACATGAAAATAGCAGATGTCAGGGATTCTTCCTTTGAATAACTCATAAGGAGTTTTGCTATGTCTCTTGACAATGATGGATCTGTTTTGAGTATAACAGTCAGTCTTAACAACTTCAGTCCAAAAATGTTCGGATAGTACTGATCCATTTAGCATTGTCCTAGCAGCCTCAATGAGTGTTCTATTCTTCCTTTCAGCGACACCATTTTGTTCAGGTGTGTAAGGAGAAGAGAAGTTTTGAGAAATTCCTTTCTCATCACAGAAACACTCAAGATCATGATTTTTGAATTCAGTCGTATTGTCAGTCCTAATTTGTTTGACATTTATGTCATTTTGGTTTTCAATGTTCCTGACAAAGGACATGATTGTTTCAGCTGCCTGACTCTTTTTGGTCAAGAAGTAAACCCAAGTGTATCTTGAGTATTCATCCACTATGACCAGAGTATACTTCTCATGATGAATGGACATTGGACTGACAGGTCCAAAAAGATCCATATGGAGAAGATGAAGGCAACTTTTGATGGAGAACTTTTGTTCGGTTTTAAAGGATGCTCTATGATGTTTACCTTTTTCACAAGCAGAGCAGGGTTTATCCTTTGAAAAAAGAGTGATGGTAAGCCAAGGACCTTGTTTTGTTTGACAAAATTGTTTATGTTTTTGAAATTCAGATGAGAAATTCTCTTATGCCAAAGCCAGTTTAGTGTTTCAGTGGCTTTAGCAAAAAGACAAGTTCCATTCTGAGTTAGAGTAGACATATCTAACATATAAACATCCTGTCTTCTCGGTGCAATAAGAACTATTTCTAGGTATATCTGGGTAAAAGTATAGAATTTTATAAGCTCTTTTAAGGTGTGTTAAAAATAGCTAAATTCGGACATGTTTTAATGTTAATTCTGAATTTAAGTAGTTATTTATTTAAAACACTTATAAGCATAATTGTTTCACCTTTAGAACCTAAATAAGCTATTTTGTCATCTTAAAAGTATTTAACTAATGTTTTGATTAATTATAATATTAACCTTTAACTTTGGCATAATTGCAATAGTAAACCTAATCTTTGAATAATGATAATATGAAACCCAAATTATATGAATTAAACCCTAAAACTGCAAATTCGGGAAATATAACTTAATTATGACCTAATTGAGTGTATGAAACCCTAATTGGAGTTTAATCACTTTAAATGATCAATTAAAATGACTTGTGTAATTAGAAACCCTAATCTCACATTTACTTAATTCGGAAACCCTATTTTGACTTGTAAAACTCTAAATTGTGAAATGACATCATTTTATAATTATATTAATATATGAAACTCAATTTCGACATTAATAACTACTTAAACCTTTTTAAATACAATTTACTATTTTTAGAAACCCTAAATTGCTTTTAAACCTAAAATGGCTAAACTTACTATTTTTGGAAAGTTACTAAATATGAAAACTTACTATTTTTAGAAAGTTACTAAATATGGAAAGTTACTATTTTTGGAAAGTTACTAATTATGGAAACCTGCTAAATATGGAAAGTTACCTAAAATGGAAAGAAAACTAAAATGAAACCTTTATGATTGTGAAACTATGAAACTTATAAATAAACTTATGATTAATGTAGATCGGGTGAAGAAGCAGTGATCATCTGCTTCCATTCATCTATTTGCTTTGATTTGTGTGCTTTGATAAGGTACAGATATTCTTTCCCTTTTCAGTAGGGATATTTCTATTGATCCTATGCCTGATATGATTCCCTTACTTGACTCATGACTGATGCGTGGGTTTTGCAACCTTACAACAGGTTTTACCTCTCGAGGGATCTCAAGAGGCTTACAACCCCACCAGGCAGTGTACCTGACCGATGTAGTATAGTGTAGTGGTAAGTACGGGGGATTGATCGTTCTCCACAGGGAATAGTGTTCGTTAGGTGTGAAAGACTACTCTAATTAGGTCTAAGGGTTGAGGAAGATTCTTTTTATGTTTTTATAATTTTTATGAAAGCAAGTAAAATCTCGGTTTTGAAGGAGTGGGCGGAATTAGTTGCTAGCCAACTAACCCAAATTACTACGAATGCAAATAAAATAAATAACAAAAATGAAAATGTGGTGAGAAACTTATGTGTAGAAAAATGTGTTTACTTAGATTTCCTTACTCCCTAACTATCTTTTACCGGTTAATTAGTGTGTCTTAGTCGCGTGGATGACGGGTGTATTCCTTAATACCATTCGTGGGGTGGCGTACTTACTTCCCCAACTCTACAAGCTCCTACTTCACTCCTATGTCGAGCCGGCTAGGAAGCTCCTAACATGGGATCACTAGAATTCGCTTGTGCATTAAATACAACCATAAAAACCTTTAGTACGCATTTGGTTCATGTTTCTTAAGACGTTCAAGCAAGTTACCGAATAGGAAGTTAGCCAGTTTTCTTAAGCCTAACATAGATAAACAATCATCCAATACAACTAACAACACACTAATAACCAATAATCAATAGCTAGGTTTCATTAGATCTAAGCAAACACAAGATAAATTTAGCCTAACATGTTAATCAAAAGACAAGAATAAGATAAAATCAAACAACACATAGACATATTGAATGATTAATTGATAACTTATCTTCAATGTAACATGGAAGATCTCAAGGCAAAAAGCCTTGAAAAAGAGGCTGAATTCGTCTTAGGGTTTTCTCCCAAAATTCCACACACTAAGCTCTCTCTAATGACAAAAAATTAGAAAACTATATATAGACTTTTGCATCTGACGGCGTCACCTTATGGATTGTGACGCCGTCACCTCGCCGCTTCTAGGGTTCCCGGATGACCTTCTTGACGCCGTCCCTCTTTAGCTCTTCAAAAATCCATTCTGGCTTATCAAGGCTTGACGCCGTCAGCTCGTGAACGTGACGCCGTCCCCTTATGATTTAAGCCGTGACGCCCTTGATCAAGTTAAAGAGTGACGCCGTCAGAATTTACATGCTATTTTCACTGGCTTATCATGAGTAAATTTCACGTCCACTTTTTCTTGCCAAGGCATGACGCCGTCTAGAGTAAATTGTGACGCCGTCAAAGGTAACTTTTAGCCGATTTTTGAGACTTTGTCGTTTTCTTCACTTTTATGCTCCAAAAACGTCCAAAATGCCTCCTTTTCCAGATTTCTCCTCAAAAGTACCTAAAATGACAAAAGGAACGATTTAGGGCGATATTTGATCAAATAAATACGATTTAGGGCTTAAATGACCCCTTAAAAGCGGTACACTTTTCGCCTCATCAAATACCCTTACACTTGAGATTTGCTTGTCCTCAAGCAAATGCGCTTTTATTCTAATCAAAATACAAGTTAGGGGTCATTTAATGCAAACATAAAAGTAATTACAACAAATAATCGTTCCACTTCAATCATAATAAGCACGGAGATTACAAACTAGCACCTCACAAGTAGTGTTTAGATACTCACATCTCTCAAGTGTCATCAAAATAAATCTCATAAATGAAAACGGATAATATATCTCACTACCTGTCATAGCAAATAGATTACCATAGGCTTGGGAAAGGATCGAAAACCTCCTCCACTAGGCGTAAGCACCAAAGATAAACTATCAAAGAGGGCTTTTAAATGGGTTATAACGTTAGGTGTAGGGAAAAGGAAAACACGGTTTTGTTGGATAAGGGATATTTTACTGGTGGCTAGTTAAAAACCTTGATCAATTACATGTACTATACAATGTTGCTAAGCCAAGACTCGACTCGATCTTAAGCTAGAAACAAAATAACAAAAACAAAAACATAAAATAAACATAAAATGAAACGGGATGGTAGTCCGTATGTTTTTTCTATTTTTCATTTTCTCATTTTTTTTTGTGTTTTTCTTGATTTTTTTTTTTTTTTTTTTTTTTTTTTTCATACACTCTTGCCCTACCATCCAAAATAATACATCATAGGGGCATTGCATTCCCCTTACACTTGAACTTTTACATAACTTTACAATTAACTAATCTAATGACTCGAATTAAGATAATTGAAAAACTTGGAGTACTTTTAAAATATTTAGCACATATGGGGGTAATAAATGATGTTCTTCCCCATTACTCCGTTACACTAGTACTTTACCCATGAGTCCCAATCGTCCCAAAACAATATGTACAAGGATATGACTCGACTTAGCAACCATGTAATCAACTAGATAATTAACTTGGGTTTAAACAAATGTTGTAACAATAATGCACTAAAGATGAGTGCATACAAGGTAGGCTAAGGCGATTTGGGTGTACATTTAAGTGGGGTGTAACAAATTCTTCCTTTAAGTAAAATGCTTAAAGGTCGAAACGACAAGATAGGCTCTGAGGGGTGTACTAGGGGTATCGTGTACTAAAAATGAGTACAACGCAAAGGGTGTGGGAGAATTACTTGACTAATGTAGCCAACGTAATTATAACAAAAACACAGGTGTAAAACAATGGGTTAATCCTAATGCCTCTTATCATGTAGTAAATCTAACTACACGAATGTAGTCTCACTTGTGGCCTTGGAATGGTCCTAACGCAAGTTCTAGAATCTAAGTGCTACCGGTACACACATCATAGCATAAATGCTTTTCCTACCAATTCTAGGGGCGAACCTCACATATTTGGGGGTGGAAAATTTTTTAGTGGTACGGTTTTTTGTGCTAGTCATATAACTCCTATCCATGAGACGCTCATTAAGATCAAAGTTTCACTCCTATATGTTGTAAAAAATTTTAAATTTGGTACTAAAATTGCCTTAACAGGTATTTCTCTCAGTTTTATTACACATCTGCCATTAAACAAACGAAAAATCAAGCGTAATAGCATTCTCTAAGGTCGTACTTTTACCCCCCCCCCCTTACACTTAAGATGAACATTGTCCCCAATGTTCAAATAACAAGATGTAAAAGTAAATAAGGTAAAAGAATGAAATCAAATACTCCCCTGATTCGCTCGGTGGATAATGAAATTACACGGTTAAATCTTCCTCCAAAGAGATGTAGAAGCTCCATGACTAATGCATCGCCACAAGCTTGATCCAAAAACATCTCCTTGTCCAAAATAACCTGTTAAACCTGAGAAAACAAACACGAAAACCTGCATAACATCGGCGGGAAAAAATCTATATATAAGGATATAATGCTTGTGGAATGATAATTTTGCAGATTCCTGGAGATTATAAGTTGGAGATTTTAATAAAAACTTTTTAAAAACAAAACTTTTAAAAATTTCTGGAAATTAAATCTGACGCCGTCAGGTTATAAACCATGACGCCGTCAGAAATGACCTGACAAAAATTTTCATTTTAAGTTTCCGGAAAATTTCTGGAAAAACCTTTACCTTACTTCTTGGAAATCCTGCAAAACATCATTATGACTCGATACAAGCATTTGACTCAAACAAATACGAATATGTATGCTATTTTATTATTATTACGATTCATGTTCATTTGTGTTCTAATAAACCGATTTAGATTTCCCTTACACTTATCTTTTGCAAAATACCTTTATATGTAGTTAAGACGAAGTTAAAAATAAAATAAAGCATTTTCACAATTTAGTTTTGAACATGAATCAATAAGAATAAAAATTTAACACACATACGGAAAATAAAATCAAACAAACAAATAAATAAACACACAAAGCAAATAAAACAAATAAAGCAAATAAAGCTTGGGTTGCCTCCCAAGAAGCGCTTTTCTTTATTAACGAGTCTTGTAGCTAGACTCAAAGTCCATCTATCTAGTGTCGCTTATGCTCACGTACCCGAGTGTGAGCCATCTAATTGTTGCCTCATCTTTCTTGTATTCATCATTTAGCTCCAAACATCCATGATAATATCTCTTATTTTTCTCATGTGGATATTTGAGCCCCTTCCCCTTATCATTCTCACTTAACAAGTCGATAGGCATAATTCTATTGCAAGATTCAATGGGGTAGTTCTTAAACCTAGGATGTGCTCGGGGCATTTGATAGACAAAATCTTCATCCCCATCCGAGAATGTAATTAACCCGTCCACAAGTTTTTCGTCAAGGTTGGTCAACCTTTTGAAGGGTTCTCCAAAAATGACTTGGGTTAATTTGTTATCAATGAATTCTCCTAAGTTCTCCATAACCATAAAATCCACCAAATACACAAAACTTCCAACGAATACGTGTAGTGGCTTAGTCCTAGCAACGATGTTATCACCTTGATATTCTAGCTCATCTACCATGATTTTATTATAATTAGCGCGAGAGATAATGTTCATAGGCAAAGATGCGTTAAGATAAGCATAAAAATCATGATAACCAATCTTACACGGGAATTGCATGTTAAAGAGGCTATCCTTTTTGATCTTAGTCCTAGGGTCAACATACTTAAAGGGATCAATTTCCTCTTTTCCCCATTCCTCGTTAACTACTTCTCCATTACCGGTATCCTCATCGGAGTCTGAGTAGTAAAACGGACTAACATAGTCATTCTCATGGTCAGACTCCTCCATCTCAGAATTATTACCAAAGTGGTGGTTGGGTGAAAGGTTGTTGTTTGCTACTATGGGGGCGGGAACGGGTAGTTGAAAATTTGCACGGCGAAAAACACGAATAACAGGGATCAAATGACCAATGTTACTCATGAGGTAAGTGGAAGGTATCACAAACAAAAGTACAAAGAAATAAGATAGACTAAAGAAAACCTAGAAAAAGAAAATAAAAATCTCACTAGAAAGGAATCTAGTGAGTAGACCTAATAGAAATAAAAATTCAACCTAAACAATAACTATTCCCCGGCAGCGGCGCCAAAAACTTGATGCGTGGGTTTTGCAACCTTACAACAGGTTTTACCTCTCGAGGGATCTCAAGAGGCTTACAACCCCACCAGGCAGTGTACCTGACCGATGTAGTATAGTGTAGTGGTAAGTACGGGGGATTGATCGTTCTCCACAGGGAATAGTGTTCGTTAGGTGTGAAAGACTACTCTAATTAGGTCTAAGGGTTGAGGAAGATTCTTTTTATGTTTTTATAATTTTTATGAAAGCAAGTAAAATCTCGGTTTTGAAGGAGTGGGCGGAATTAGTTGCTAGCCAACTAACCCAAATTACTACGAATGCAAATAAAATAAATAACAAAAATGAAAATGTGGTGAGAAACTTATGTGTAGAAAAATGTGTTTACTTAGATTTCCTTACTCCCTAACTATCTTTTACCGGTTAATTAGTGTGTATTAGTCGCGTGGATGACGGGTGTATTCCTTAATACCATTCGTAGGGTGGCGTACTTACTTTCCCAACTCTACAAGCTCCTACTTCACTCCTATGTCGAGCCGGCTAGGAAGCTCCTAACATGGGATCACTAGAATTCGCTTGTGCATTAAATACAACCATAAAAACCTTTAGTACGCATTTGGTTCATGTTTCTTAAGACGTTCAAGCAAGTTACCGAATAGGAAGTTAGCCAGTTTTCTTAAGCCTAACATAGATAAACAATCATCCAATACAACTAACAACACACTAATAACCAATAATCAATAGCTAGGTTTCATTAGATCTAAGCAAACACAAGATAAATTTAGCCTAACATGTTAATCAAAAGACAAGAATAAGATAAAATCAAACAACACATAGACATATTGAATGATTAATTGATAACTTATCTTCAATGTAACATGGAAGATCTCAAGGCAAAAAGCCTTGAAAAAGAGGCTAAATTCGTCTTAGGGTTTTCTCCCAAAATTCCACACACTAAGCTCTCTCTAATGACAAAAAATTAGAAAACTATATATAGACTTTTGCATCTGACGGCGTCACCTTATGGATTGTGACGCCGTCACCTCGTCGCTTCTAGGGTTCCCGGATGACCTTCTTGACGCCGTCCCTCTTTAGCTCTTCAAAAATCCATTCTGGCTTATCAAGGCTTGACGCCGTCAGCTCGTGAACGTGACGCCGTCCCCTTATGATTTAAGCCGTGACGCCCTTGATCAAGTTAAAGCGTGACGCCGTCAGAATTTACATGCTATTTTCACTGGCTTATCATGAGTAAATTTCACGTCCACTTTTTCTTGCCAAGGCATGACGCCGTCTAGAGTAAATTGTGACGCCGTCAAAGGTAACTTTTAGCCGATTTTTGAGACTTTGTCGTTTTCTTCACTTTTATGCTCCAAAAACGTCCAAAATGCCTCCTTTTCCAAATTTCTCCTCAAAAGTACCTAAAATGACAAAAGGAACGATTTAGGGCGATATTTGATCAAATAAATACGATTTAGGGCTTAAATGACCCCTTAAAAGCGGTACACTTTTCGCCTCATCAATGACTTTCATTGTATGATTGTCATTCTAATTGATTAATTCTGACATTTATTTAAATGTCTATGCTATGCTATACTTATGCTTTGCCATGCTTATTGAGTTACTATCTTGTTTCTCTTGCCATGCTAGATTATTATTGTTTTATGCTATGATAGATCTGTGCCTGAGCTAACCTAGTTGTGGAGGTACCATGACCATATCTTGGATGACACCCTAGGCATGACACTCCCGTAGAGGTGTGATAGATCTACGGCGTTCCCCTTTATGTTATGATTTTGTGTGCACTATTGGCCAACTTTATATATGTGTGACCAGTCTAGTACTGGCATCCATATTTTGTTAGGGAGCGTATGGATATATCCTAGGTTAATGTATTTGTATGTTATGGTGACCAGGTGGTGTGTGCCTTACACTCCTTCTCACACTTTTATTACTTAGAGGTCTCCCCTCTTCGTATACTTGTATTGCTTTAGTATGATTTGACGGATTATGTATGTAGTTCCTATGGCACATCCTTATATGAACTTTTCCCTTATTTCATTATTCTCTTGATTCATTTTCTATTCAGTTCTCATGCATTCTTGATTCTTAGTTCTCTTTAAAATTCGTATGATTTTCATGATTATACGTTTCGTTTTGTATTCTTATTCCTTCGTTGCTTATGCTTATTTACCGTTATGTTATGTTATATATATCTGTTCACTGGGCTTTTTAAGCTCAGCCGCATGTTTTCTTTTCTTATGTGGCAGGTAATAAGCGGGGCGACGGGCTTGGGAATGAGAGAGCATAGGACTTAGAGACCTATTTATTTATCATTTCGTTGTTCATTGTTTTGGACTATCATTTCTTTCAATACTTTGAATATTATTTTACTTTGGTTTTGTTTGGTTAACCCACTATGCATTTGGGATTATCTTTTGATACCAGTCTTGATGTTTGAGACTTGGTTATTTATTTAAAAGACTTCCGCTTGCGTAATGTATGCTTTGTATGACACCATAATGTGATATCTTGGCCTTAACGGGTCGGGGTGTTACATTTTCTATGTTCCCATTGATTATGAACCTTTGCTATGTTCCCATTGATTATGAACCTTTGCTATGTTCTCATTCACCATAATGTGATATCTTGGCCTTAACGGGTCGGGGTGTTACATTTGCTATGTTCCCATTGATTATGAACCTTTGTTATGTTCTCATTGATTATGAACTTTTGCTATGCACCCTTTGACCTGAACCTATGATTATGACATTTCTGATGACCTTAGACTCTGTGTCATTACTATGACATTCTGTTTGACCCTTCAGTTTGATACCCGAGCTATCACTAGTCATGGGGGTTCCATGACCATGTCATTGATGCACCAATGGCATGACTCTAGGGTGGTTGAGTGATGTTCCACCCCGTCCCTTTCTGTTATATATTATGTTTGGCCATTATGATTTTCTGCTGGGGCGTATAAATGCATCCTAGATCTAATCTGTTATATTATTATGATATATTTCTGGTGACTGGTGCTTTGTGCAATACACGCCTTTCACATTTCTGGGAGCTAGCTACTCCATTATGTTACTTATGTATTGATGAAGACCATGATTATGATGTTTATGATATGATATGTTTCTGGGCTCGTGGTAGATTTCTGACAACCTTTACACCTTTACATTTTGATATACCTTTTGTTATTCCCCAATGCACCATATTCTGTTTTATCCATTTCAGTTGACTTATGATATTGTTCAGATGATCTTGATCTCTCATTCTTTTGACAGATGATATTCGTTTCAGCAGGAGTTTGCGTTTCCTTTTTCTTTACATATTTATGTTTGATTATTCATTCTTATATATATCTGTTCACTGGGGTTTTTAAGCTCAGCCGCATTTCTTTTCCTGCGGCAGGTTTTAGGTTGGAAGCTGGGTTTGAGTGAAGAGTGCGTAGGAGCTCTTAGTGGACTACCCTGACAATAGATACCCGTTTGCTCTTGGATTAGATTTTGATTTATCTTCAGTTAGATCTAAGTTTGGAGTTGTATTTTAGTTTTGGAAATTATTTTGTATAGAGTAGCTATCATTAGAATACCTTTGTAACTTTTATGTTTATAAGTCTTCCGCTTGCATTGTACGTTTTGATTTGTCACCCTAATGTAGCATTTTAGCCCTTGTCGGGTTGGGGTGTTACAGGTTGTGTAACGTACACCTCTTCACGGAGTTGTCCATTGACAAATGTCGTCTTCACGTCCATTTGATATACAGTGATATTCTTGTGAGCAGCATACGCCAGAAACATTCGAACGGCCTCAAGTCTTGCCACTGGTGCGAAAGATTCCTCAAAGTCGATACCTTCTTCTTGACTGAAACCTTTAGCAACCTACTGAGATTTGTTCTGAATAATCGTGCCATCAGCATCCAATTTGTTCTTCCAGATCCATTTTAGTCCGACAACGTAAACTCCATCCGGTCTTTCTACCAGTTCCCAAACCTCAAGACGCTTGAATTGATTAAGTTCTTCTTGCATTGACTCAATCCAACTGTCGTAAGTTAGGGCTTCTTTAATATTTTTCGGTTCTGCGTTACAAACGGTGAGTGCATAAATGCAAGTTTCACCGTCTGTATGGAGTCGTTTACGTGTCATGACCGGGTTGTCTGGATGGCCAATCACGTTCACTAGAGGGTGATCCTTAGTCCATTGTGGGTTGAAGGGTATTGTTGAAAATTTTGGGGCATATTTGACGGATCCAAATTGCTCGTTGAAGACTCGGCAATATCTGGAATGGTGGGAGCCGGAGCAAATGGATTGAAGAAAGCATTTCCATCAAAATGTGCGGGTGTGGGTACTTCAGAAGATGGGAGGGGATCATCAGCTGCAGGCGCAGTATTAGAAGCTGTTTGATCTACTGATGATAATGTTTTTGTTGGAGGTGCATCTTCAACAACTGCTGTGGTTGTAGTTATTGTTGTATCAGGTGCTTGAATGTTGACGGGTTGTGCGGCGGAATTGGTGGATACATCAGAAGCACGACTAACAAAAGAATCATCAAATAGCGAAGCAAACAAATCTTCCAAGTCCTTGCGGTTGTGAGATAGGGGTGCAGCGGAATGATTAGGGAAGTTCAGACGGTTAGAATCGGGTCCTAAGCTGTTTTGCTCAGAAGCCATGTCGGTAAGTTCATAGAAATGAGCATGTATGGTCTCTTGAATTTCTAAGGTTCAACGGTTCCAGATTCGAAATCCTTTTGAATTCTCGCATTATCCAACCAAAATCCCTATATCAGCTTTGGCTTTTAACTTTCCAAGGTCATCACGATCATTATTTGGGTAACAGAGAGCCCCAGATACATGAAAGTAATTTATGTTCGGTTTTCTTCGGTGAACAAGTTCATATGGGGTTTTGTTGTGCCTTTTGGTGATCATACAGCGGTTTTGGATGTAGCAGGCGGTAGAGACAGCTTCAGCCCAGAGGTAATCCGGTAATTGAGCATTTATTAACATCGTTCTTGTGGCTTCCACTATTGTTCGGTTTCGTCTTTCGACCACTCCATTCTGTTATGGGCTGCGTGCAATTGATGTTTGGTGTTCAATCCCTACTTTATCAAAGAACTCACGAAGGGTGTAATTCTTAAATTCGGTTCCGTTGTTTGTTCGAACTTTTCTGACGATGTTGCGGAGCTGAACCTGAATTTTGGTGAGAAAGGTGATGATCATCGAAGGAGCTTGATCTTTGGTGCGAAGAAAGTAGACCCAAGTCCATCTCGAAAAATCATCTACGATTACCAATATATACCTCTTCCCATTGATTGTCTGAACACGCATTGGGCCACAAAGATCCATGTGGAGAAGTGGGAGTACATGATCCGTATTGTGCTCGGTTTTAGGAGGAAAGTGAGCACGAGTACTTTCCCTTGTTCACAAGCTGGACAGAGATGATCTTTGGCATACCGGAATCTGGGAAGACCGTCTACTAACTTATGACGTGCAAGTTCCATCATAGTTTTGAAGTTCAAGTGAGACAAACGTTTATGCCATAACCATGCTTTTGTAGAGTGTGCCTTGGAGAGTAAGCAAATCGGAGAAGAAGCGGTCATGTCTGAAAAAGAAATGGTGTAAAGACTCGTTCCACGTTTCTCTGACATTAAGTCATTTCCTTGAAGATCACGAACAAAGCAGGTTTTCTCCCCAAATGTAACTTCCAAGTCACCATCACAAAATTGCCCTACGGAGAAAAGGTTATTTCCAAGGCCTTCAACGTAGTATACACGGCTGATTTCGATGTTCCCGTTGACGTAGTCCCCATAGCCCATGATAGCGGCAAAATGATCATTCCCGAACCTGACAGTTCCTATGAACTTTGCGACAAAGTTTTGATGCGCGTGATGTGTCGTTGCGGTTTAGCAGTTTTAATGCCTACTCAAGTTTTAAATTTATATTTAGCCGACTTATCAATAACACACACACTTAACGAGCAGTGTACCCGGTCAGTATGAAGATAATGGTAAGTAGAGTGTCGATCACTAAGAGTGGAACGTATTATCTCGTTATTCTAATCAGTATTTTAATATCCTAACGCAAGGGGGTTTCAGCCTGAGAGACTGGCACGGTTTGTTTGCAATTAAATAATAAAATAAACCAATAGGCACGAATCAGCAAGTAGCACACACGTACACAGATAAATACTTGAGACAATAAGAGGGCTGTCCTTATGATTAAGTAGATTGTCACTTGTTTTATTGATAGCTTTATATGAAGTGTATGTAGTTAACCCTTTCTCGTTGGTCCTATTCTTATCGGCGAGTAAACCCTTAATGATTACTTATGTCTAAAAGTTATTCCTAAGTGATCAATTTAGTAATAACCGTGGGAGCCACATTATGTCCCGCAGTCAAATGCCCGCAAGCCACTAATAAACACAGAGGTTATCAATGCACTAATAAGTAGTAACCAAAGACATCATCATATAAACTTTAATTGATGGGAAAGCAAGTATTAAAGGGAGTGCAATCTTTCGTTGTCACATTACACAAGCCACCAATCCTGATGAATTAAAGTTTGCTAACACAATAAAACAAAACTACTTAATGAATTAAACACATGCAGCACCTTCTTACAGCTCTTGTATCTTTGATTTGGGTGTGTCTTGTGCTGCCTCCTTGACTGAATTCGTCCTTTGTTTCTCCTGTTCGAACTTCGGTTTTAGGTTTTCCGAAACTTGTAATTCGTCTGGTCTACGGGGTATTTATAGTTTCTGTCTGAGGGAAGATGCGGCGCATCTACTAAGTAGATGCGGCGCATGTACTTAACTTCGCGTGGGGTCCAAGATTATAATATTCAGGAATATTCGTACACCGCCAGAAGATGCGGCGTAACTCCATGATTAGATGCGGCGCATGTCCTCTTGTATCTTGGATCGTATCTGGTGATATCTTGATAGAGATGCGGCGCATGTCGAGAGTGAGATGCGGCGCATCTGGAGCAGAATTGACTTGATCTTGTCCATGTCAGTAGACCTTCAACTTTATGCACGTTTTGCTCCATAATTAGTCCAAAATCGCTAAGTTTCACCAAATGCTTGTTTTTACCTGAGAATTACAAAAGTAAACGATTAAGTATCAATCCTCATACATAATATAGTAAAACAAGTCAAATTAATAGGATAAATGATAGTAATAAAATGTACTTATTTGAGTTCATCAAATATCCCCCCACTTGAACTTTACTTGTCCCCAAGTAAACCTTAGAATTTCTTTTATGAAAATGTATCCTAAAAGATGTTAGGATTTATTTTTATATTTAAGCATGTATTCGTTCATTTCATAATCACACAACTAAACACTTAACGATTCAGAAGTAAAATAAAATAAGTCGATAAAAGCAAATCTAATCGTTTAACTGTCCAGTCGCGACGAATATTCTATCATAAGCTTGGCAAGTATACACATCTCCACCACTAAAGCTAAGGAGTAACAAGTCTAAAGCGGTAAAAAGGGTTTTTAGGCTTAAGGGTTAATTATTCTCTTTCACTATCGATCTCAAATTCCAGAAAAGGCGACAAAATCACAAATACATGATCGAATCCACGAACACGATACTTGCAATTGCTTAAATCCTTAACTCGAATAGGCTAAAGATAGGTCCAAACTTCACCAATAATAATATATCAAAAAGGGCGACAAAATCATAAATACATAGCCGAATCCACGACTACGATACTTAAGATTGCTCAAATCCCTAATCTCAATAAATCAAAGGTTTGGTTGGATAAAGAATAATAAAGGGCATGGATAACATTTGGGATATAAATTGGTGTAAAAATAAAAATAAACAAAACAAATAAATCAAAATCCTAAGTGTGGTTAATCACTATCCCAACCATCCCATGAATAAGACTCATATCATCGAATAACTCACGCTTTAACACTTGAAACACACGCTTTAGGTAGACACGAATTATACTCAACAAGATCTTAATCAAAGAATAAACCTTAATTGGCGTTCCCATAACTGCCAATTCTCATTCAATCCATAGATATAGTACAACAAATAGTGGTGATATCGACCACTTACATAACTTTACGTAAGTTGGTTAAAACTAACTTCCAACTTTTCTTTCTTTCTTTTTCTTTTCTCATTTTTTCGATTTTTTTTTTTTTTTTTTTTTTTTTTTTTATTTTGTTAAACATAAACATAGATGTGTAAAATTTCACCACATCACTATAACTTTCTTTCTGGATAATTTTTCCATACTTTTCATGACTTCAGAAATAATGGTAATAGTGAAAGTAGTAAACACACGAAAAATAAACTCCAAAATATACAATATTTACTTTCACTCCAATTGCATTGTGCAATTTCCCGACCTAACCAAAGATAATGAATTACGCACGCGAACACAGGTAATGTAAGGAAGCACACTTTGCCTATAGCAATCAACCAACCACGGATTCTAATCTACAGGGTAGGCTAAGGTGTAAGGGTGTAACGAAACATTTTAAACATAGGTGTAAGAAACGAAAGGAATGGCTCTGAGGGTTTTTCTAGGGGTATCTTACTCTAAAAATGAGAGTAACAAAAGGTTTATACGGGGGTTAACTAACCAGTGTAGTTAGTTAATAACACATAACATATAATAGGCTATTTGGGTGTAATCCTAGAAATTTACCAAGTTAGAAAAGTCACTCCAATTATATAAATAATACTTATTATGGTGGTCTCGAATAGTATACAAGCCAAGTTCTAAAGTTTACAAGTCACCGGCACACTCATAGATTTGTGAATTTTGAAAAATCACAATTTTTGAAAATAACGTCATGTGTGCAGCTATGTAACTTAGATCTTAAACAAAAACATAAAATTTTTTTAAGTTTGATATATTAAGCACATTTTAAGCATAATTTTTGAAAAAGTTTAGGACAAGTAATTGTTAAGTGTTCTAATTCTCCAATCCCTCCACTTAAGTTAAACAACGTCCTCGTTGTTTGTATAAAAGGTTAAAAACTGGAAATTAAAAGAATTAGAACAGAAAAACTCCCCTGAGATTTGCTCGATATGATCCTCCATTAGTATAAGAGCAAAAATCAACTTCTTGTGGATTAGAACGTTAAAGCTTCATACTTGATGTATCCACAGGAAATCCAGGAAACTATAATACCACCAATACTTTAAAACACACCTAAGATAAGAAAGGTTCAAGCTTTGCATAATACATTAGTAGTTAGGAAAAATAAAACTTAAAAATTAAAACTGAAAATCATCAGGTCAGTCGATGCGCCGTATCTTATTGAAGAAGATACGCCGTATCGAGCCTGGAATTAATACGGATCAGTATAAAGATGCGCCGCATCCTTAACCAGGGATGCGCCGCATTAAAAATAAACTGATAAAGAGTTTTAAAGTCGAAAATAAAAATGCAGAAAAATAAAATAAGATATGACCATTGCAGGAGATGCGTCGCATCTCAGAATTGAGATGCGCCGTATCCTCGTGCGGCCTGGACTGACTCGACACAGAAAACAGAATAAAAGATAATTCCGGGTTGTCTCCCGGTAAGCACTTGTCTTTATTCCAGAGTCTTCAAGTTAGACTCACGTTCAGCTCTTTAATATCGATCATTGATTCCTACATTGCCGCGTAGGATCCACTTAGCAACTAATTCGTCACGTATATATTCAGGTCCCAAGTTCAAAACTCCTTTATAGAATCCTTCCATCATCTGATACGGGTATTCAATCCCTCTCTTCATGTCATCATTACTAATAAAAAGGAATGGAGAGAATTTGTAGCAGACCCTATTAGTAGCATGTTTAAATCCAGGGTGAGTTCGGGGCATCATATAAGTGATAACGTCGCTTCCACATTGAAAGGTGATCTTTCCTTCAAATCGCTTTGCATTAATAGTGATCTCCCTACAGAATGGTTTTCCAACAATCACGTCGCCCATACTGCTGTCACGATAGGCATTCATGTCTTCAACAACGGCGAACTCAGTAACAATAGTAAAGCGTCCAACGAAGATCGGGACATTAATGAAGGCTCCAACTACATTCTTTCCCTACACACTCCACTTTATTTCTCATAATAGAATTGTAAAAGCTTCTTGACATAACATTGATCGGCAAAATAGGAAAGAAATTGGCGTCAATACATTTGTATCCAATCATGCATGGGAATTGCAAATTGTAAGCACAATTGGCGTGGATCCTTCTACCATAATCCCAAGAACCATCATATCCCTCAAATTCATCGTAATTCCTAGTATTAATAACGTTGACTTTTGGACTATCCACAATTTCTCCTTCTTCTAACTCAGATTCAGCATCATCCATGAACAGGTCATTGGATTCCAATGGTCCATTAAGGTCATTAAGTTCAATGTAGTCCCCATCGTAACGTTCGAGTGATTTATCATGCACTAATACTTCATTCATAAAATTGGCTTCGAAGTCGAAGTCAAGCAGTTCTCCGTATCCTTCCATTTTTCTTCTGAAATAATCACGAAAGCATCAGTAGGGTATGCCCAAGAAAGTAATATATCAGAAAATCAACAACGAAAACGGAATACGAAAAATTAAAGTTACTGATATCTGCAGACGATGCGCCGTATCCAAAAAGTTGGATACGCCGTATCTTAATACGTTAAAATTTAATCAGACTTTATTCAGAAAATAGATACGCCGCTTTAGAATTTATGAATGCGCCGTATCTAATTAATTAATCAAAAATCAGCTTATCTAATTAAAATTAAATACGTCGTATTAACGAAAGTTAATGCGCCGTATTTTCGTTACGTTTAAAAATAAATATCGATTTTTGATTCAGAAAGATGCGCCGTATCGATAGAGATCGATACGCCGTATCTGTTTAATAATTCGCAAACTGTTTTTAATTAAAATAATAGATACGCCGTATCTGCGAAAGCAGATGCGTCGTATGGCGTTAACGTTTAGAAATTTTTTTTTTTATCGAAAACAGATACGCCGTATCTGCTAAAGCAGATGCGTCGTATTACTTTATCGCTTAGAAAAATTTTCTTATTAAAAACAGATACGCCGTATCTTGGGGAAAAGATGCGTCGTATCGAATTAATTAAACGCGTTGTATTTAAAAAAATTAAACGCAATACGCCGTATCTGAGAGATCAGATGCGCCGTATCGTTTGATTTAGCACAGTACAACGATAGCAGAACAGAAAAATACGAAAAATAAAAACAAAAATTAAACACACAAACGAAAATAAACACACAAAAATAAAAGAAAACAATTAACACACAATACAACAAATATGCAAAATAGTACAATGATGCAATTAATCTAATAAAAAAGAAAAAAAACTAATTAAAATACTAATCAAATTAACAGATAATAACAATTCACTCCCCGGCAGCGGCGCCAAAAACTTGATGCGCGTGATGTGTCGTTGCGGTTTAGCAGTTTTAATGCCTACTCAAGTTTTAAATTTATATTTAGCCGACTTATCAATAACACACACACTTAACGAGCAGTGTACCCGGTCAGTATGAAGATAATGGTAAGTAGAGTGTCGATCACTAAGAGTGGAACGTATTATCTCGTTATTCTAATCAGTATTTTAATATCCTAACGCAAGGGGGTTTCAGCCTGAGAGACTGGCACGGTTTGTTTGCAATTAAATAATAAAATAAACCAATAGGCACGAATCAGCAAGTAGCACACACGTACACAGATAAATACTTGAGACAATAAGAGGGCTGTCCTTATGATTAAGTAGATTGTCACTTGTTTTATTGATAGCTTTATATGAAGTGTATGTAGTTAACCCTTTCTCGTTGGTCCTATTCTTATCGGCGAGTAAACCCTTAATGATTACTTATGTCTAAAAGTTATTCCTAAGTGATCAATTTAGTAATAACCGTGGGAGCCACATTATGTCCCGCAGTCAAATGCCCGCAAGCCACTAATAAACACAGAGGTTATCAATGCACTAATAAGTAGTAACCAAAGACATCATCATATAAACTTTAATTGATGGGAAAGCAAGTATTAAAGGGAGTGCAATCTTTCATTGTCACATTACACAAGCCACCAATCCTGATGAATTAAAGTTTGCTAACACAATAAAACAAAACTACTTAATGAATTAAACACATGCAGCACCTTCTTACAGCTCTTGTATCTTTGATTTGGGTGTGTCTTGTGCTGCCTCCTTGACTGAATTCGTCCTTTGTTTCTCCTGTTCGAACTTCGGTTTTAGGTTTTCCGGAACTTGTAATTCGTCTGGTCTACGGGGTATTTATAGTTTCTGTCTGAGGGAAGATGCGGCGCATCTACTAAGTAGATGCGGCGCATGTACTTAACTTCGCGTGGGGTCCAAGATTATAATATTCAGGAATATTCGTACACCGCCAGAAGATGCGGCGTAACTCCATGATTAGATGCGGCGCATGTCCTCTTGTATCTTGGATCGTATCTGGTGATATCTTGATAGAGATGCGGCGCATGTCGAGAGTGAGATGCGGCGCATCTGGAGCAGAATTGACTTGATCTTGTCCATGTCAGTAGACCTTCAACTTTATGCACGTTTTGCTCCATAATTAGTCCAAAATCGCTAAGTTTCACCAAATGCTTGTTTTTACCTGAGAATTACAAAAGTAAACGATTAAGTATCAATCCTCATACATAATATAGTAAAACAAGTCAAATTAATAGGATAAATGATAGTAATAAAATGTACTTATTTGAGTTCATCAAGTTTACTAGAAGTTTCAAATTACCTGTCATGTGTCGGGAACATCCACTATCAATAATCCAAAGGACGATTTGAATCACCTACATCACAAGAAGATGACACAGATGGAGAGTTGGTAACGGTGGATCCCGTTTGGTTAGTAGCACAATTATTAAGCATCTTTGGTAACCAAGTAAAACTAGGTTTATCCTGTAACCAACGCTGCCATGTCCAAATAGATTCTGCTTTCTTCCTAGTGAATGCACTTGGTGATTGAATTGTTTTAGGGGCAAATACGGTCTTGTCTACGGTAGATTTAGAAACTACTTTTGGCGGTTTTCCTAAGATTGACTTAGCAGCGGTAGTAGGCCTAGAGGAAATGCCATTAGTACGTTTCTGTTTACGAGATAAAAGGGTTTTTGCAACACATTTTTGATGATTGCCAGACAAAACACTAGTACGAAAAATCACACAATAAGCATCAACATTAACATCATTCAGAACATTCATAGTTTTAGCATTCGTTACATCACATTTAGAATTACACTTTGTAAAGTTTGATTCTACTGTAGACATAACATGCGTCTTATTCGAATTCCTAGTGTGAACTTCTACTTCTTCATCTTTAGTTGAGCCGCTCTTAGGTTTCCAGACACTAATCTTCTTTTGGTTCTCTTTGGTCTTGGATCTGCTAACTGTAAGAGGGGTGCCTAGTCCTGTAGAAGTTGAAACTTGCCCATTAGTGGTCGGTGAATATGCTTTCTTAGGTGTTGCCTCTACTTGATACATGCCTGGTGCAATCACATTCTTTTGTACAAATTTTCCTTTTTCAAGTACTTTGAGTTTCTCTTTCAACTCAATGATAATGTGTTTTTGTTGTTCAATCTTTGAATCCAATTCTCGGTTCAATCAAACAGTGTCATTTCTGTTTTCACAAACTTCATCAATGTCCTTTTCATATTCAGAAATTCGATGCTTTAAAACAGTTTTTTCTTTTTCAATATTCTGAATTTGAGAAGCTTTACTGTTTTGAAAGGACAATGACTCTTTTTGTTTTTGTAATTTTAACTCAAAGTTAAGACTCTAAGTCTGACACCATTGCAATTTCTGGTTGAGTTGGAAAATTTCTATTGAAATTTTGTTTTCCACATCACCATTGACTTGTCGAAGTCTCTCATTTTCTCTTTTTAAATTATCAATCTCAAATCTCAATTTCTCAATATCAACAGAGTGATCATCAACAATCATTTCATTACACGACAGATAAATGGAATTCATGATAACAGAAATTACATCAGAACATAGGACATTCTCCAAGAGTCGATCTGCTAATTTTTTCAAAGATTTGTTTTGACATTTTTGTTTTGAGATCTTGTTTTCATTTGCTTTGAAAATGTTCATCATAGATGCAACCTCTGTTTGAAGTTCTTGTTCCCAATGTGTAGCACACAGTCGCAGGTGTTGAACGTGTGGTAAAAGTTGCTTTTGAAAAACTTCTGTCTTTTCTTTCTCATAGGGAGAAAGAAAAGTAGAGACTTTTATTTTTGAATTTTGTTCAATTGCATCTTCCAAAAGTTTTATGTCGTCCATGAATGTATTAAAATATCTAAGGACACGACATTGTTTTGGCATTGGGGCAATAACACCTGGATTTGGTAAAGGGCCATTAACTTGTGCTACTTTGGTCACAGGGACAACTTCAGAAGTGTCATTCATTTCAATTAAAGACCATGTTTGTTCTGATTTATCTTTTTGAGGTACGAAAGTGTCATTAATATTAGGTACTCTTGAGTAGTCATATGGTTTATTAAAATGAACATCACTCATTTTAGATCGACTCTCGTCCTCTTGTTCCATTTCCTCTTCATTATTATACACAACAACACGCATGAAAGAATCATCAAACAAAAGTTCTGGACTATATAACTTTGGATTTTTCTTGAGTGCTTAATGTAAAAAACTTGGTTTGTCACTCCCAATGGCAAAGCCAGATCCGTGGGGATGTGGTTTTACAGTTACTTTTTGAATGGTTGTTATTTATTCACCAGTTTTATACACAACGTTTTGAAATTCTTTGAGTTTGGATTCCAACGCAACAATTTCCTCAAGATATGAATCAACACGTTTCCTTGAAATTTGTCGGTGTTCAGAAAAATTATCTTGACAAGTTGACAACTCTGTTTTTGTTTTGGAAAGATCAGAGTGTAGAATGTCAACTTGTTTTTGAAAATCTAATTTTTCTTGTTCCTTTTGTGAAATTAAATCATTTTTGGAAACGGTCAATTCACGAACTTGATGCTCTAAATTTTGTACTTTCACATATGATTGTTGGAATGCAACTTCAAAGCTTTTCTCCCGTTTTTCTTTATTTTCAAAATTTAAAAGTTGAAGCTTGTAGCACTCAAGATCCTTAGTTAACAATGCAACTTTAGCTTTTAGATTTCGATTTATTTCATTGCACTTATCAATTTGGGATTTCTATGCATCTAATTGTGTTTGGGTGGTCAAAAGCAAGGTCATGAGCTCTGGATCTGTATCATGCAACAGATCATTTTGTTCAATGTGATCATTGTTATCATCATCAAGAGGATCATCAAATGAAACAACGGGTTTAATTTGATCTTCATCAAATGTAACTACGGTGTTTATTTGGTCATCGACTTGAGAGGATAACGATGAGTCATTTTGACCAATATTTTCTTTAGTAGATGCAGATGCAGAGGGTGATACAATTTCATGAATGAGACATTCAGATTCAGGTACCGAAGACAAGCCTTCGGTATCATAAACCGGGCCTGTTTCACCCATATGCATTTCTTGCATGTTAGCCATCAACATTACAGCTGCATTTGCCTCTAGATATTCCATGTCATCGTCCGAGTATGCATTGGCCATAAAGTTGTGCTCCTTCTCAGTCCAAGTGCCACCAGCTTCATCTTTAACTGCCAAAAGAAGAGCTTCTTTGTGATACACACTGCCTCTGGTTCTTGGCTTGGGGCAAGCATTGGCGATGTGACCTTTCCCTCCACAATTATAGCATTTGACCATGGTTTTTCCAATCACAGAATTCCCAATCTCAACAATTTCTGCCCTCTTATGTGTTACCAACGTTGTTCCTGCTATTCCTAACAGAATTAAATCTTTGTCCCCTTGAGTTCCCCATATAACTGCCCGAACCATATCTCCCAGAAGCTCGGTTCTGAATTTCAACCCTGCCATCATGAACAACTGCCTGATTCCTTGTGTTGGATGAAGACCTTAGACGATTGTTGGATTTGTTAGAAAATTTGTTGAAGGCTCTTGCAATCAAAGCAAATCCTTCGTTCAATAAGTTAAAAGCCTCGTCTTCATTGTTGTTGTCATTAGAGTAGAACATAGAATTGGTGTTGTCATATGAAACCAGTTGATGATCAGCTTGTTGCGGTGATGCTTCGTATGGAACGATTTGGTTGGATGAAGTTTGTGAGGGATAAGGTAAAGAATGTTGTTGTTGAACATAACTCTAATTTGGTTGTGGTGCAAAGTGAGACTAAGCAATCAAAGCAAATGAATTTGGAGTCGATGATGGTGAGTAACCTCCTCTTGCTGCTCTGCTTTGTTGACTTCCGATTGGTGATGCTTCAAATAATCATACAGCAACCCATACGAGGTGTTGTGTAGATTCTTGGCTTGGCGAACAAAAGTGGCATACTTCTGCCAATTGGGTCCAAGACAACTCAAAAACTTAGTATTCACAGCAATCCTTGGGAGTACAATGTTGTGACAGTCCAAGTCATTGATTATATTGGTGAACCTGTGGTAGTATGACTCTAAAGATTCCCCGGCCTCATTCATGAACATAGTATATTCCAGATAAAGCTTAGATTCCATATCCTCCTGATTTAACTCTGTTCCTTCCATGAGAAGATGTACATGTTCCCACATGTCTTTTGTCGTCTTCTGTGCATCGATACTTCGAAAGATGGGATTTGGAATTCCTTGAAGTATGTAAGACATTGCCAATTCATTTGCTTCTTGCTGAAGAACTTGTTCTGTTGTGAGTTGAGCAATGGGAATAGGAGTTGTAGTTGCTTCTCTTGGAGGAATGTGATTTGGATCTACAGGAATCATTGTAGTAGGAACTGGATATGGGCCTTCAATGATTACCTTCTTTAAGTACTTTCCATGGGGTTTCTTTAGCTCAATAAACCGAAGAAATCGACTTGACCAATGTACGTAATTCTCTGGTGTTAACATTGGAGGTGTGTCAAAGGATCCTGCTTCATGTCTGGATTGTTGACTGCTGATTGCTTCGCATATTTGGTCAAACCAGTGAGGTTGTTTTGGAGGAAGTTGGTAAGTCTGCATTGGTTGTTGAGGGACTTGTTGTTGAGGAATAAATTGATGTTGCTGCATTAAGATGTGTTGTTGCTGATACTGTGGTTGATACTATGGTTGAGGATACTGTTGCTGATATGCTTGTTGACGATATTGTTGTTGTTGATTATAGAAGTACCTATAGTTTGGTGGTTGAGACATCTTGAAGTAACTTGTGGATGTAGGATGTTTAAAGGATAACGACGGTTGTTGTTAAAGATTAGGTTTGTTAGTAGAAGAACTTGAAGAAAATCCAAGAAAATCCTAAGTCGAAGAAATAACCCTTGCCAAACTCAAAGAATTCAAAGGTGAAGAATAAACTCGAAGAAATAATCCTTTAGAAAGTCGAAGAATTGTTTCTCGAAGTATCCCTAAGTCGAAGAAATCTTAAGCTTTGAAAGTCGAAGCTTGGAAAGTCGAAGCTTTATACTTCTAACTCGAAGTTAAATTTCTCGGAGAATAATTCTTCTAACTCAAAGAATACTTTCTTGAAGGATTTTGTTGAAACTCGGAGCTATGTTACTCGGAGAACTCTTCTAACTCGAAGAGGAACTCGAAGACTTAGAAACTTTACCTCCTAACTTCGAAGTTCAGTTACTCGAAGGATGAAACTTACTCGAAGTCTTCTAACTCGAAGACTCGAAACTCGATGAATTCTTCAAACTTGAAGAGTTACTCGAAGTGTTATCCCCTAACTCGGAGAAACACGCACATGAACAGTACCGAAATCAAATTCTTCAAATTACCTACTAAATCTAATCTAAAACAACCTAAATTACCCCTTGGCGATTGATACCACTTGTTGTTACTTAGGTTTATCACACAAGCTACCTTAATTCTAGAGAGAGAAAGTTAGAGAGAGAAAGTTAGAGTGGAAGGTTTCTTAATAATAATGAAATGATAATCTCAATTAACCAACCAACCATCTCCCTACAAAGGAGGGGGTATTTATAGTTTTCTTACAAGGATGAGCTTTTGCCCTAATTGACAATATTAATTAAACTAACTAAATAGACACAGCCCATGGGCCTTCTACACAGGCTGAGTCATAAAACTAACATAAAGGCCTAAGCAACCTATTACAATCTATGATCAATACTTGATACTTAATAACGTGTTCCCAACATTGGTACCTTGTGTTGTGATACCAATTGAGTAGCACCCCAGTGTATTATATGCTTCCGCTGGACCTGATTTTTGGGGGTGTTACGGATTGGTATCAGAGCCTAGGTTATAAAGAGCTGGGTATATTTTCTAAAACCTGGACTATAACCACTTTTATGAAAACTTAACCCTATGACCGCCACGTGCCTACCTGCCAAGCTGATGCCTCGCGTATGATTTTGTTTGAGGATATATTTGATGAAACGAGTAATGATATACTAGACGAGATGTTCATGATATATTTGACGAGTTGTTTGATGAGATGCTTGATTATATATTCGTTGAGATGTGTGCCCGACTATTGGATATTTTATATCCGCCTATTTTAACTATTCACCATACGCATTTCCATATGCTTATGCACGCATCATACCTGTCGCGGAGCTATGTTATTTCCTTGCGTAATCTCATAATTGAATGTCGAGTTTGTACACTCGTCGTGGTTTTGGGAATGATTTTGGATGTAACGGACATACTACTAGTATAACTAGGCTAAGTATTTCAAAATTCATTGAACCTCGGGTGAATATAGACTGATCACCTATATTCAACCATGGACAGTGGGACATAGCATGATCACCTATGTCCAACTCAGAGGTGAATTTTGCAATACTGTGAGTAGTTATAATGGAATTATGTTCGATTTGGTTTTTGATTTTGGAAATGGTAAAGTTTTGCGTGTGTACACGAACATGGAATATTTACTTCTTCACAAACTACACACTGGCATCACAACACCGCATGAACCGTAATGCCCTTGGCACCGCTATACGTCTCCGTTATACGGAATTCCTGTTTGTCGTCGTCAGGCTGTAGTTTGCATCGGGTCAGGTTAGACCCGATTGGCACCATTTGAATCTGAGTTACTTATTTATAACTCATAGAGATTGTAATAAGCCCATTTGAGCTTATTAGAACGTTTGGATTTAATTTTCACTACGTTTGGATTGGTTTTGATTCTGATTGAATTCGGATTGTTTGATTTTGTGATTTTGGACGTCATCCTGGATTTGGATTTGTTATTCGGCCTTGTTTTGTTGTGGTTTTGTTACAGTCGCCTCCACCCTAAGCCTTGTGCTCAATCGATGTTGTTCAATCAAAGTTGTTCAATCAATGTTGTACCTCCCGCTTTAAGTACTATGTACATTACTGATTCAATCGACTGATTGCTAGTAGCAATCAACATCTTCCCTCAGATTTGTACCTGAACTCGCTAAACTCTCCATTTGGCAGAGATTACACGCCCAGCAGAAATTTTAAGACCTTAAGGAGTAACCTGAACCACGTTCCTTGGGACAACCACCGAACTTTTCTCTCGTCCCTCGGGAATACCAGTTATCTTTGCTAACCTCTTATAGGATAATAAACTATTTTGCCATTAATTTACAAACTGTATTTGATTTTTCTACCGACCATTTTGCGGTCATCCTACAAAATATTTTACTGCTATTTCACGAAAATCAAAATTTTGATCTTACTACCATTTTATAAATGGCGAACTGGTTTCCTGTTACCCGTAAACCTTCTATAAATCATTTAGCGAAATGATTTCATAAAACGTTTTGTTACGATATTATGAATCAAACTAAAAATCAAAATTTTGACTTTTCTACAATTTTATAAACGATGAATTGTTTTCCTATTAGCCTATAAGCCGTTTCACAAATCATTTTGTAAGACGATTTGCTGTTTTTACTAGTATATCAGAAGCTAAACCTTAGGAGCGAATCCCGCACCTCTACCTGAGTAATCGAGTGTGGCATTGGTTGGGATAGACACCTCCCGTTGGCCAAATTCTCTCATAACGATACCTACGACTCCAGTATTTCAACGGCACCGTGTGAAGTGTTTTGTGGTCGACCGCCGACTTGATGGGTAGAAGTTGGGGATACCCAACTTACTGACCCTGAACTTGTTCATGAGACTATCTAGAAGATCGTTCAGATCAAAACCAAGTTGCAAGATGATCACAAATCGTCAGAAGAGTGTGCTGACAAATGACGTAAACCTCTTGAATTCCCAGTTAAAGCCTAGATTATGCTTAAAGATCCACCATGAGAAGGTGTGATACGTTTAGTGAACGTGGAAAGCTTTATCCTTGCTATATTGATCCTTTTGAAATCCTTGCTAGAGTTGGACCGGTAGCCCACAGACTCGAGCTACCGTCAGGACTCAGTAGTGTTCGCAACGTTGTTATGTGCAATGTGAAGAAATGACTTGCCGATGAGGCAGCCACTATTCCTCCGGGAGAGATCCGGATTGATGAATGTTTAAACCTTGTAAGAAACCTATCGAGATGATGAACCGTGAAATCAACCGACTTTAGTAAAGTCTCATCCCTATCGAAAAAGTTTGTCGAAGCTCACGAAGAGGCCTTTAATATACGTGGGGACGTGAAAATGAATCCTCGTGTGTATACACTCATCTCTTCGACCGTAACGAGTAACTTGAATTGAATCGCGAGGTCGCAATTCCGTTTAAGGAGGTGAGACTGTAATACCCCGCAATTTTCCAGACATATTTCTATACGATATTTTCCCTGTTTTTCATATATGAACTTTTATGAACTCATTTGGTTTAAAAACGCGAAGTTATCTCGCGAAACGTGGAATTTGTACACAACGCGTACTGGCACAACCGACGATTTGATTTGATTATTCTATTATTTGTGAGAAACAAGGCGTATGAATACTCGTTTTTATTAGAAAAATTATTCTGAGCGCAATGGTGAAATTCTCGTACCTTGAATCAACTGTTTACTAGCCTAAACGAGCCCCGAACTTGATTTCGTGAAAGATAGCAGGAATTACGATATTGGTCCCTGGACTAAAGTTTCACCGCCGCCCCTAGACTTTAGTTGTTGGCAGTCTTGATCTCTAGGGTTTTCATAACTTTGGCTTGCCTATATAAACACGCCTATAACTCATTTTAGGGTTTTTATTACCCTCTCATTCCAGCATCCACCATTGCCGGCCACCTCTCCACCACCTCCGACCTCCATCACCACCAACCCTAACGCCACACCACCACCCAAAACCCTTTTATCTCATCTCTTGTGCCCCGTATTCGAAGAACACGCGCCCAAGAACACCTTCCACCACCACAACGCGCCGCCACCACCAATTATTGGTCAATATTTGTATAGATCCGAGAGATTTGAAGGTGTTTTTAGATCGAGTGGTTTATTTACTGTTGGTTCGAGAACGCCACCACAGCCACCATGGCTATCGCCACACCACCACCATCTCCTTCATTTCTTTCTTCCTCTCACTCTCTCGTCTGTGTGGTATGGTAAAAACCATATCTCGTTTAACTTATTCAATTACCGAGCGTATACATATTTTGATGTGTTAAGGTTTTCGTGGATTTGAATGAGATAAGAAATATTGATAACAAGTTTGATAACGTTTTTGATTCTGTTCTTGTTTCGTGTGGTAAGAACCTGTGGATAGTGATTGTGGTTTTGGTTGCTTACGGGTCGGGTTATAACCCGATTTCGGTTTGGATTTGTGGGGAGTTGAATACGGGTCGGGTCGACCCGGGTTAAGTTGCAGTTGTGTACCTGGGTTCGATTCATATTATTTGGTTTTGATTTGTTTTGTTATGAGTCGAGTGTAGAACCCGAGTGGGTTGTGTCACGACCAGTTTTGGTCTAGATAGAAGTTGATGTTGAGTTTGCAATTGTGGTGATTCGGTTCTGGTATACAGGTCGGGTTACAGCCCGTCTAAGTGTTACAGGTCGAGTCTCTTCTTGGTCTCGGTTTGGTTAACAAAACACCACGAAGGTGTAGTTGTCACGGATAACCGTGTTTGGTCCTGAGTTTACAATTAGATTTAGAACAGTTATTTAGTTTGCTTTGTTGTGATTGTTGGATTGTGAGTCGTTTGGCCTCAAATAGAATTGTGTGCGGAAATGGTAAAACCGTGTAGGCTGTTGTCATTCTTGGTTCAATACAGTCGAGGAACCCGCAAGGGTCCATTGTGGTTTGATTATTTGGATTGTGGTTGTGTCGCGGTTGGAAAATACCTACGTCGGTTGTTTGTCTTTGCTCTATCTTCCGAGCCAAACACCCAAGAGGGTGTGGCTTCATGGTGAGATCCAACAGGAACCCGAATAGGGTGTGACTGGTTATGTGTTTGGCGGTTTATGTGTTGGGCCTA
This sequence comes from Artemisia tridentata subsp. tridentata, assembly GCA_021014915.2. Classification (NCBI taxonomy): domain Eukaryota; kingdom Viridiplantae; phylum Streptophyta; class Magnoliopsida; order Asterales; family Asteraceae; genus Artemisia; species Artemisia tridentata. Next base: position 42,799,005 of record CP139503.1, on the reverse strand, counting down.
AGCCCAAGTAAACATGTGGGTTTAATAAATTGGTTTTATGCGTTAACAATATTACGGATATTGAACTTTAACTAACGAGTATTACTTTGTTTTTAACTTGAAATATTTAGTATGTTTCGGACATTTGAAATCATGATTTGGATTTGAATACGGATTTTGACTATTATACTTGGACGTTTGGACAATTATGGATCGTTATCGGATTTACGGTATTAGATATTGGATTCATTGGACATTTTGAGACTTGAGACGACATAATATATTAAACTCGAAAAGACTTTAATATATTAGACTCGGACCAGACACAAAATATTCAATAAACCCAAAACTAATAATTACGCGAATGATAACGAAACATAAAACTTACAAAATATTGTATTTTCAGACTTGGTTAATTAAAGTCATGATGACTTGGGAAAATTGATTTTTATTTATAAAACGTTTATGTTTTATACAAATTATTTGGGATATCGGGGTAAATACCGAAACGTACAAACTGATTTATTTTATTTGAGGTGTTTAATTGTCGTTAACTTCTAGATTTGTCTTCTTTGGTTTGAGTTATCGTCAGTATTCTCTCGACTATGTCGCTATGTTTTTCTCTTTGGCGTGAGTTGTATGTCGAGTCTATGTTTTCTTACCACACCACACGAAACGTTGATACTAAGCTTTTGATAAGTATAGAAGTTGAGTAATCCACGAAAACTACAACACGTTGTCTTTTATAGACTTTATTATTGTGCGAGACGTATTTTGAGATAACTGTATATGTATTAGGTTGTGCCGATCCTAGACCGTTGTAAGAGTATATCTTGGAACCGTCGTGTTGTATGTCTTAAGACCATTGTGATTAGCTAGATGCCAATTGTGTCAGTCGTGGTCTATGCATTGATGTGGCTAAGGTGAGTTCATGGCCCCTACTTTTACCAGTTTTATAACTATTTTGGGGGAGAATTCATGCTCATTTCTACTTAAACTCAATACTTGTTTTACTTGAAACGTGATTTTTTTTCTCAAACATATTGTTTGGCTGAAATAACTTATTCGTTTACTTGAATGCGTTATGTGTTTACCTGTTTATTGATGTGGACTGAAATTGTGATTGTGGTTTATGAAACTGTTACGCGAGCTGACTAAGGTTATTATTCCATGTCTGCAAATGTGCTGAGTTATTGTTATGAGCTGCATTAATGCAGGATAATTATTAACAAGGGCTTTTTGTACCTATTACTAAGGGCTCATGTGCCTATAGACTTTTGTAGAGTGCACCTACAGGGAATTATTGTTGTGATTTGACTTTTGTGACCTAGCCAGCGTAACAGTTAAACTTGCGTGACACTCTATGAGTGTAGTATCTGTATGATTGATTATGGTCCGAGATGCTTTGACTATGTTTTTATTTGCGGATTTGGTTCTGGAACTGTGATTAGGCAGTGGGAGCCTACGTTGAATTTGACTTGTTTGTAAATGACGATTTGAACTCGAAAACCTTTTGGTTCAACCATAATGTTTTAAACTAAAACCTACGAACTCACCAACGTAAGCTGACCCTTTTAGCATGTATTTTCAGGTATAAGGTGATAACTTATTTCTGGAGGCGCTTGGGCAAGGGGCAAGGTCATAGACGAATCTGATAAATGTTTGGGACCGCTTTACTTATTTTAAGGGCCTATTTTCGCACTACTTTTGAATAATGTAAATTTAACACTTTTTGTTAATCAATTTTATTCTAAACGATTGAGGTAAAATCGTTCTTGGTACCTTGTGTTGTGATACCAATTGAGTAACACCCCAGTGTATTGTATGCTTCCGCTAGACCCGATTTTTAGGGGTGTTACAGTATGTTATAGAAATCCGTCTGTAAAACAAGTTCAGTAGTTAGAGTATGTCGTGAAATCATGTCGAGATCGAGTAAGTCGAGTAGGTCAGGAACGAGTCGTGAAACAAGCCGAAGTGAACAAACAACTTGGTTCGACACCCAAAAGATCACGATTCGAGTATATAGTTTATTTTACCATTTCATTGCACACATGTCATTTTATAAAATAAAAAAATTACATTCTGTTTATACAATAGTTCAAACACACCCTTTGTTAATGTAAAGTGGGCTTTGGCCCAGTTTGAAACAAATGAACATACTTAAATCTGTATAGGCTTTGGCCCAGTTTGTGAAACCACAACAAAAATTCCAACAGCAGGTTTGTTACACAATTTCGTTTGAACATATTTTACGCCAGTGTGTAAACCCGACGCTCGTATATCGAGCTTGAGTGAACGATGAAGAAGAAGCCCGAGTCTATTCGGCCTTGTGTTACGGCACAACCAACGTGCCCTCACGGTAACGAGCTTTAGGCCCTTTTAACCGAGCAAAACAAACACACTCCATGTGTGTTTTGTGATCCGAAACTATTAACACACCCACACACCAGATACAAACATAAATGCTAACACAACACACCCTTATATTGTTGTTTCTAATCAATCCATGACACCCTTTGTGGGTGGTGGTGGTTGAACCAAAAACAAGGGCAAACATCCCTTGGTGGTGTTTCTTTGTGACTCAAGGAAGGCAACACAATACACCCCTTAACCAAATACCAAAACAAACGCAGCCTACTTTATAACTAAAGAAGTTGATGAATAAGCAAATGAAAATAAGTATAACTCAAAACAACTAACTTAAGCACTTCCAATCCAATGCCAACTATAAGTCTGATTTTAGTTTTTTAATTTTCCCTCATAAGTGTGCCACACAAACACAATATCACCAATGAAAAAAAAAGAAATCAATCGTATAAACAAAAGTATACATCAATCGATTTATTTTAAACCAAAACAAGATTATAACATCAAGAGTATATTTTCAAACCAAATATCAAAACACAAGAATTTCAGAAATCCTTACAATATACGGAAGAGTCGATTGACAGAACCAAGTATCAAAACCCGAATCCGATTCAAGCAAGCAATCCACACACCCTTCTCGACACAGAAGACGTTTGCACTTAGTATACCAACTTTGAATTTTTTTTGATAAGGCTTGAGTGTGTGGACTTGCTTGTGAATCGACTTGAGTTATAAAAAAAATAGACGAGGAAGGTTTGAGCCTCCTATTCTCGATACCAGTCGACCCATAGCCAAAAAGGGGATGCTATCACCCTCAACTTCATCATCTTCTTGGTTGGATATGTTGACTTCGAGGTTTAGAAAAAAATAGATCAGACCTGCGATGCTAGGGACCAATTGCTTCAGATCTGGGTTATGCAGGCGGTGGGATGTTTGGTGACGTTATTATTCAGAGGAGGCGTGGGTGAGGGAGAGAGAAGGGAGCATGTATATCTCTTTCCTTTTTTTTTTTCTTTTTAATGTTTATATGAGGGTTAGTGGGGTATGGTTGGGAATAAATATAAGGAATAAAATTTTTATTTAGGTTTTGTTAATTTTTGTGGGTATTAAGTGTACCCCATGTCCCGTTGAGCTCCGGTGTAAATCTGAGTTTTCGAGGTTAGCGAGAGCGCGAAAAATATGATTTATGAGAATGTTTTTGTAAAAGTAATATAAAATCACAATTATTGATTCCGGATAACCAATATTGGATTCATGCCGTTACTAGGGTTGTGTCGGTACGCGTGTGGTTTTGTGTGCGAGATACTTCTCGTTGTATTACGTAAATACTCAGTAATAGTCAGAAAACAAAAAACTCATATTTTCTGATAAAATAACCAATGTAATGAGTTACTGTAAGCTACAGTGTGCGGGTTTGCTTCCCGAAATAGTTATGCAAGCTCATGAATGCTTAATTTAACAGTTAGGTAATAATAAATTAACATTTATTATTAAACTATTAGTTGGAAAATTACCGTTTGTCACATCGTGAAGGCTTTAAGAAATGGTAAGTTGTAGATGCTGGAAATCAGAGTAATTTTTTTTCAACATAAGCTAATTTATTGTGAACATTGTGAAAACATTCATCTTTCTGCAGGTATCTATATCAGTAGGAACACCTATATTCGTGCTGGGATTGCAGAGTGGAAGGTCACCAATCCAGTTCATGTGGTGTGTTACAACATCTTATATGTATATCATAAATTTGAATTCCTCTTTATGATGCAAGTATGCGTCGAAGTAATTTTCATGCGTAGAAAGCTTTTTTGACAGCTGATATTTATGCAGAAACTTAGGCATTTCACAGCTGAAATTTTATGCAGAAAATGCCATTTTGGTTGATGATTTCTTACGTAGGAACTTGCATTTCAATTCCGGAAGTGATCCCATTACACCATACTACTATAGTGTCGCTTCCACAAAATAAGAGCACATGATTAAATTCACTCGAGCTAAATTATGTCTTTATTTTTGCGGATAGCTCATGTATGACCGCTCTCAGTAAATTATTTACGACACTTTTTAATAATTAATCCAGAACAGGCTGTTTGAGTTTTTTGTGATCTATTTCGACATGATTTAAATAGTTGATAGTTATTGAGGACTGAAATATTGTGTTGCACACAATATTTCCAAATCTTTCATACTTTCTATTTATCATGAATCTTCAAATGAAGTGTAATAAGTTTATAGTTCATAATGGTTACATATGTATTTTTTATCAAGGTGATGTAAAGGCTGTCCATGAATACCAGTTTCAAGGTCATCGCATGGTAGGGAGGTTACCTGCTCAGTTTGGATTCGGCGAGGACAGAATGAGCTAGCTAAATTGTGAAGCAGATGCTGCTGTTGCGGTTGTACCCAGGGGTTTCTGTTGCTCCAACAGCAAATGGTGACATGTATGCAGATGTCGACATCGATAATGATATGCTTCCAGGCTCAAGGTAAATGGTGACATATATGGGTGATTTTAGGCATTAGATGTATAATGCCAACAAGTATACATTAGTGCCAGGTACTTTTAGAGGTAAGACATTTGAGATAGCTTGGCTCACTTTTGATTAAAAAAGTGCGACGATATATGATTTAGCAAACCACTTTGGAATTGCAGATGGATATTGGCACTAGCAAAACACAAGGAAATATATTAAGGAAAGAGGTATAGCATAGTGGGACACAGAAAGATTGTCACAATGTCGAAGAATTTCAAGTGGCAGCCACGAGAACGCCAACTAAGGTGAGGTCTGAGATATTAAATGTCAGCATGTCATTATTTATCTATCAAGTATAGTATTCATGCTTGATTAGTGGGGCTTATAGCTGATAATCACTAACAGGAGGTGGGTACATGAAAGGAGGAAACGTCGACAACAGGCTTGAGCCGATTACTTAGGCACTTTTGGTATTGAATCACCTGCTATGTATGGCCAAATTCTCAGTATACTACCAATCCTATATATTAACATGGTAGAGTAGCTTGAACCACATTGCTATTTTTAGAGGTTGCTAATGTAAGAAATTGACACAGAAAAATAATGCCACTCATGTTATATTACGAGAGTAATTTGAGAGTCCATAATGAACTACTTATATTATTTACGATTGACATGATCATTAATTTTACATTGAGCATCTAAGAAGCCAATATCATAAATGATTGGTTGACTTTATATTTTATCTTTCATTGATGCTTAGTTAAGAAAATATATGGTTGAGTTAATTTGTAATTGTGGGCGCTGATTTGTGGACTATAGGGCAACTTGAAACTGCTTATCTTGACAAGGTAGAAGAGGCAGTAGATTATCAAGTGCAGCTGCAACAAATGCACTTGCTAAAACAGACAGTAAAACGAAGGCAACTGATGCTGCAACTCTCCTATCAGCTCTCTGGACCAAAACATGTATGTATTTAAATTTGGGTACTTTACTTATTTTAAGCTATACATGTTTGGCATATAAAGATTGTGTCGGTTACAACTTTTTTGCTCATTGATTGTTCGTATGACTTGGTGATAACATATGCGTTTGTATTCTGATGCACATAATACTTTCGTAGATAAACATCCTGCCGCGAAGCGCGGGGCTAAAAACCTCGTTCATATTACATCAAATATTTCACATCATATCAAACCATGGCTGCTATTTCAATTGCATATGCATCTTCATGTTCTTCGTTCACACTACTAGAATCAAGAGAATTGGCTACGGCAAAAATCCCGACGACACATTGTCGTCGGTATTTATCACTAAAGGACAAAAAAAATGCTTGACCGAGCCAATACTGCGTTGAATTTTTTGAATGTTAAAATCCCGAAGACATGTTGTCGGAACCGTATTGGTCAAATTTGACTTCTCCCCCGCCTCTCAATAATAGCGAATAATTGGGCGGGAATTTGACCCGCCAAGATATTGCCGACGACATGTCGTCGGTAACATATAAACTAAAAAAATCATGTTAATTAGCTTTTGATTAGCGTTTGATGAGCGTTTAACTTTGTCGTTAGTGTTATTTTCCCGACGACATGTCGTCGGGACGTATTTAGACCAATTTTTTGCTTCCCCTGCTTGTGAATAATAGCGAATAATTGAGCGGGATTTTTTCCCGCTAGTTTGGTACCGAAGACATATCGTCGGTATTATTTCCCGCCTCATTGCAACTTTATCCCACCAAAGTTTTACTTATATATAACATAACTGATCATCCTTAATTCGGCAAAACACAAATAACCCAATCGTCAATTCCCACAAAACACACATAACAATGACTGGTTACACGCCGAAAGAGGAGTGGTCAAAGGTTTTATCGTCGATGTATCTCTTTAATGAATTTCTTAATACATATGGCTACGAAATTTATGATAAATATGGTTCTTATAAGAACATTAGCCCGTGAATGAGAGACCAGATTCTGGAATGGTTGAGGAACAAGCCATACTACAGAGAGATGTTGGACGCTAAAGCTGATGATGTTGGAGGAGAAAGCACATTGGAAACCAAACTTGATGATTTGGGAAATAGGATAACAAATTTTGAAGCTATGTTTGAACATTTCATCAAGCAAAGGAAAGCAAGGAAGGGAAAAGATGGTGCAGGTTCTAGCAATGTGGAAAGTAGCAGCAAAAAAAATAAAATGTATGATTGTTCACCTTCGAATGAGGACATGCATAATATTCCCATCCAAATGTATCTTTTTGATGTGATGTTCTTAGTTTTATATTTCTTGTTCCACAAGAACACATAAAAGGATTATATCGCTGCATCTCAGGTTTTGAAATTGGTGTGAAGATAAGAGGTTGTGAGATTGAGTGGTTTTGAGGATAAAAGTGTATATAATGTGTTTGTGAGGATAGAGCAGATCTGCTAGCTTTTGGTGGGAGGTTTTGGCGCCAATATTTTAGTGGGAAGTTTTGGTGGGAAGTGTTTTGGCGGGAAGTGTTTGGTGGGAAGTTTTGGCAGGAAGTGTTTGTTGCTTTGAGGTTTCGAGATGCTTTGAGAGTGGTAAGATGACTTTAGTAGACAACTACAAGGATTTGGACTTTACTTGTGGATCTGAGGAAGACATATCGACTTATCCGTTTAACATGTTATGTATATCTATAACATATCAACTCATTCGTTTAACATATTATGTATATCCATAACATCTTAACTCATCCGTTTAATATGGGATGTATATAACACCTCGACTCAACCGTTTAACATGTTATGTATATCTATAACATATCGACTAATTCATTTAACATATTATGTATATCCATAACATCTTGACTCGTCTGTTTAACATGGGATGTATATTCATAACACCTCGACTCATCCGTTTAACATGTTATGTATATCTATAACATATCGACTCATTCGTTTAACATATTATGTATATCCATAACATCTTGACTCATCCGTTTAACATGGGATGTATATCCATAACACCTCGACTCATCCGTTTAACATGTTATGTATCTATAACATATCGACTCATTCATTTAACATATTATGTATATCCATAACATCTTGACTCATCTGTTTAACATGGGATGTATATCCATAACACCTCAACTCATCCGTTTAACATGTTATGTATATCTATAACATGTCGACTTATTCGTTTAACATATTATGTATATCTATAACATCTTGACTCATCCGTTTAACATGGATGTATATCCATAACACCTCGACTCATCCATTTAACATGTTATGTATATCTATAACATATCGACACGTCGTAAAATAAGAAACCGTGTACCGCCTCAAGTTAAAAATATTGATAGATGTGACAATAAGTTACTCCGTGAGACCTTTTTTTAATCCGTTTAACATGTTACGTTGAGGATTTTGACTAGTTATTTTATTTAATTTTAATTATTGTTTTTTTCGTTTATAAAAGTAATTAATTTTAAATTAACAATTTAATTTTAATTATATATTAAATAAAATATTTAATTTTAATTATATATTATATTAAGTATTTAATTTTAACTATATATTAAATAAAATTAATTATATTAAATAAACTATTTTCAATTTTATAAAAGTATTTAATTTTAAATTAAAGTATTTAATTTTAAATATAAAGTATTTAATTTTAATTATATATTAAATAAAAGTATTTATAAGAAATAAATTTGTTTAATATATAATGCATACCGATGACTTGTCGTCGGTATTTATTTGTGAAAACCCGCCCAAAATTTTCATTTGTCCCGCCAAACCACAAAACGTCAAAAGTATTTTATTTGTCCCGACGACATGTCATCGGGACAATTAGTAGCTATAATAAAAAGTACACAAAAGCAGATCTGGTCTAAACACTTAGAAAAAATAATCGATCTTCTCAATTATTGTCTCGCTGGCAACCATCTCCAAACCATTACACCACCATCTCCACACTGGCCACCACCACTAGCATCTCCACACTACCATTACACTACCGCACCACCATTACACCACCACTACTCCACCACTGCAAACCACAGCAAACCACCACACCACCACAGCTTGCCACCACACGAGCACCACTGTGCACTTCTCCTCCTCCTCTTCTTCCGTTTAATTCTTTCTCAACCCCTCCTTTGTTTAATTCTTCCTCTTCTTCTTTTTCCCCACTTCTTCTTTTTTCCCAACGAAGGTATTTTTAATTTTGCTATTTTTTTTTATTTTTATTAATTTATGTAGCAATTGCTAATTTTATGATTTTTTTTTTTGTTACCATCGAGAGCTAGCGAGAGTCGAGAGCGAGAGCTGAGACAGCCGAGACATAGGTAATGTGGACTTTTTTTATTAAAAAAAAAAAAAAAAAAAAAAAAAAAAAAAAAAAAAAAAAAAAAAAAAAAAAAAAAACTTTTGGTACCCCGACGACATGTCGCCGTCAAACGTTTTAGCTCTTTAATTTTAAGCAACCAATATAATGTGCTCTCTTTTTATATAGCCCGAGCCCGAGACCACAGCCCGAGAAGTAAGTCCCGAGACCACAGCCCGAGAGACCACAGCCCAAGAGCGAGAGCCCAGAGCTGAGACAGCCGAGACAGTATGTTGTTTTTTATATATGTTTATGAAATGTGACTGATTAACTAGTAGTTTGCGGATTAAGTATAATTTGATAGTTTAATTTAAGCCCATAAGGTTAGCCAGACACCTCCTAAGCACCCCCTAAGAAGTTTAATTTGATAGTTTAAGGACTAATATTAATAAGCGTTTAGTATATTAATACGTAATTACATAGGGGTGCTGCATGGGATTGCTAAATGAAATTGCCCGGGGTTGTCTAGGATCGCTTATTTAAACTGCATACTTCTTGCTTATTGAAATGTGAAATAATTGCATATTGAAATTGCAAAATAATTGCTCATTGATTATGCTTATATAGGGCTGTATGGGATTGTTTTTTTTTTTTAAACTATAGGTGGCTACTTCTGCGCCTTTTTTTTGCAAATGGGTTGATTTTTATGGGTCTTTTAGAGAAAATTTAAAGAGCAGATTGAGTAAAGTTTGATACATAGTTTTTTTTTCCCCACTCTTAAAAGTTTAATTTAAGGACTAATATTAATAAGCGTTTAGTAAAGTAAAAAGTATTCTTAAAGAGTTTAAATAGTCGTTGACACATATTAGTCTTTTTGTGCATATGCGTTTGGTTTGTATGCGTTTGGTTAATATTTGAATGGCATTTGATTGTCAGACTTTTGTTTAAATATGTATATTTATTTGAATGTATATGTATCTGAATGTGTGCATACTATTGTTAATTTTTTCATGAATTTTTATATGTTATTCAACTTGTACTTTTATAGATGGCAGCAGCAGTTGCACGCCGTCACGGTGGTGACGGTGCCGGTGACCCACCACCTCCCCCGCGCAATCTTGAGAGCGGTTGCCATGGTAAGAATTTCTGGATTATTTTAAAAGAAACTTAAACTTGATCATTTGTATTTGGTTACTTGTTATTTTATGACATTTTTTCACTCACTTCAATTTGTAGGATCACGACTCCGAAGGGGCAGGGGTAAGGGCAGTGGAGGGAGGGATGGCAGCGGCAGGACGGGTGTGCGTAAAGCCACCAAGAACGTAGCCCTCAAGAATTCCGTGCGTGATTTCGGCCCGCAGCCTATTGACTTTGACTTCAATGATCAGGGGACAATCACTCATGTCGGCGACAACGCTAAGTGGTTCAGTAACTACGTTGGTGAGCTGATTAGGGAGTTCCCGATGTGCTATGATTCCTGGCACACAATCGAAGCCGAAAAGAAGGCGCGTATCTTTCCTCGACTCGGGGTCAGTTATTTCATTTTCATTTTATATTGTTTTGTTATCGTGTTTATATATTTCAATGTGTATATTTATTTAAATTTGTTTATTTATTTATCTATATATATTAGTTAACAAATATCAAAAAATTAACAAATATCAAAAAATTAGTTAACAAATTTGTTTATTTATTTATCTATTTATATTAGTTAACAAATATATATATTAGCTAACATATTAAAAAAATTAGCAAATATCAAAAAATCAAGAAAAATAAAAAAATTGTTTATTTATTTAAATTTATTTTAGTTATATTTGATTGCAGGAAATGTTTGATCTGAGGACCCACATGCGTTCACCCCGGTGGGAGACCATCAGAGATGGCATCAACGATTATCTCACAGGTCGCTACAGGGACAACAAGCACGACATGAAGCGAGATCACTGGACTATACCAGGTGGGGCTGACAAGGTGGATGAGATACGAAGGTAAATTTTTTATTTTTGTTAATTTTTTGATATTTGTTAATTTTTTTAATATGTTAGCAATTGATATATGTTAATTTTCTGTTTTTGTTATTATGTTAGAAACCCTCCTCCGAACATGGAGCCGTCTATGTGGGAGAAGCATATTCAGTTCTACCTCAAGGAGAAGAACGCCAAAAGGGCCAAAGTCAATAAGGAAAATAGGAAGAAGAACAAGGTCTATAGCCGCCACGGATCTCGGTCGTTGGCCGCATCTCGACACGAATACGTAAGACACATTATGATTATTTTACATATTGTTCATTATACATATGGTGTTTGATTTGTTGTTTTTAATTTGTTTCGCCTTATATGCATGTGTATGTATATACAGTTTCAGAGGAGTGAGAACCGTCAGTACCAGTCTGTTGTTTTTGTATGCTTGGATTAGATGATGAGATATTAGATGAATTTAGAGAGAATATGATAAGAGGTGGGAACAATTCTAGAGAGAGAGAGAGAGTGGAGAGAAATATGTGTGTGTTAGATTAAGAGAATGAAGAGTTCCACCCTTTCCCTTGTGGGGGAAAGGGTATTTATAGTTCTTACATAATATGCCCCTAGCGGGCTGTGGAGCGAGCTGACAGTGGGTAAAGACCCGACCCACTCCACAATACTAATAATAATAACTAAGCTACTACTAATATTACTAGTTATCCTACGAGCTATGATGTGCTAATAAGTACTCGGGGTGACCGAGTCTTCAACTGAATATTCATATTCCTAACAATCTCCCCCTAAGGGAGGTCACCCCTGAAGTAATGTTCTGAATTTTTGCACTTCATCCATGGCTCTTGACTTCATAGCTCGTTAAACAATGATTCTTCACAATCCTTGATCATTGTGCAGCAGCAAATCTTCAGATGACTTTTTCTTCTGTCTTGGATGATCTTTGTTGATTCTTTGGAGTTATCATCCACCATGTGTTTCCATGTCATCTTTCAGTGGTATGTATCAATGTGATGTGGTACTTTTTGAACCGACATGCTCACTCCATTCTGGGTCATGACTTTCAGCATCAGAGTTAGCAGAAGCTGTGTTGAAGGTCATTTAGGTTGTCATGACTTCATTGAACATGATGATGGAGTAGAGCGAACATGTGGTGATGGATTGTGTTTGTTGCGCCAACATGCTCACACTTATCTGGATCATGATCTTCAGCTTCAGAGTTGTGGAAGCAGTGTTGAAGGTCTTTTCGATTGATCATGACTTCTTTGTTAAAGATGATGTTGCAGTGTGAACATGTGGTGGTGGAATGGCATCTTGTACGGCAATCTGCTACAACCGCATCAACTGCATCATCAATCAGCTACAACTGCAAACAGCTGCAACAGCAATCAGCTACACTCGCCAGATGTTCCTGCATACGACAGTTAGCAATAAAACGTCCGGTACTTACAGGTTCGGACTTCGAGATTGTTAACAGCATAGTGTGAAAACTCTCTCTAATCCTTACAAAGACCGTTCCTAATCGAAAACCCAAAGAGGGCCTTTTAAGATCTTATCGTAGTAAATCAACGATTAGGTGAGTCGCTGGAGATCACTCCACGACTGTAGACCGCTTGAAACCGCCATGACCACTAAGCGTAATCCATAAAGAATTACCGAAGTGACCTGCTTTCAGGGCTGTTTGATGTTGACCCTGGCAGGAATCTCCATTCAATCATTGAGAATTACATTTGTAATTTCTCTCATAAATGTTCTGGCAGATTGCTAAGATCTGCGTAGGACTCATAAGTTTACAACTGGTGTCCTTAATGTTGAACAACCAGTGTAGAAGTAATGCGTGTCCCTAAGAGATCTTATTATGCATCTCATGGTTCTAGACTCAATAGTGCGTTTTGATTTAGTGAGCGGAGGCTGGAGAGAACAGCCACCTTTTCAATATCATCTAACTCGGAGTGAGAGAGACGATAGAAATGTATTGTACTCCGTGACAATTGAAACAAGAATCCTTTGAGGGACCTTGAGTGGCTAGGGAGGGTTGTGCAGCGTATCACTGGGTCCATGATACTTTGTCTTCAATGTCAGCAATCAACTAAGTGATTCTGACAGCATATGTATTGACTCGGTTTCTGCCTAAGTTGTAAGGAGGGCTTCTTTCTTTTCACCCTTTATCTTTACATTTCTTTTTCATTCTTCAACCCCTTCAGTGCTTACCGAGACTTCATAACTAGCACCTTGTTGGGTTTGTTCCAGTACTAGCTCCATCTCAGTCGGCACTCTTCCCTTATTCACACTTTTTCTCCTTTTTAATCATACCTAAGGACTTCTACACTAACTAGTGGATTGTCCCTGGGTAGATCCCTCCGGCTCTGGCGGGATCGTGGGAACTTGTACCTAACCTTACCATCCTTATAACTCCATACATTAATAAAGTGGTCGGTCTTTGGTGTTCTTCCACAATTGCCATAAACCAATTCCTTGAAAATCTCTCAAAGTGTTCATGATTCTGAAACACATTTTTGCAAACACTTGAGAGTTTTATATTTTTCAAATGCTCCCCCTCAACATGTGCTCGGTTGATTGTTTTATAAATTTGCACATGTTAGGTAGAGCTCGCACTTTTTGAATTGATCAACTTTCAGTGAACATGACCGATTCGAGACACGCTTACCTCACTGGTTAGACCAGCTTGAAATTATTACCCGGCCTGGTCAAGTCCATAGAAAGTTTCTCAAAACGGTACACTCTACTCAGACACATCCTTTTCGAGATACGCTTACATCACTGGTTAGACCAGCTTGAAATTATTACCCGGCCAGGATATGTCCTTTCGATTGATGACAATATATGTTTCGTCAATTCATTTGTGAAGTCTGAGCCTTGCTCACATAAGATGCCAAATCCTTTTGTCCATTTGCTCCCCCTCAATATGTGCATCGATATACGAAAGAGTTTAGCACATATGGGAGAGCCTAACATTTATGTCCAAAACATCACATTTTCATTAGGTTTCATATTTAAATCACATTCTCTCCCCCGATCAAAAATTTAAAACCTTTTAAGATTTGCGATCCCAATTGATTTAAATAAGTTAGAAAATGTGGGAGAAAATGTGTCCGATTTAATATATTCTGATGATGATAACATACTGAGCTCCCCCTTAATCTAAGAGGGAGATTCACTGCTTTATATGCACAAGATATTGTTTATGACACAAGTGATATTGACCTTTTGCGCAGATAATGTAATCATCCATTTTTCTGAGTGAATCAGTGGTCAACATCAATTATCCATCCACCAACAAGAATGTCCAAATATTATAGATCCCCACTTGGTGAGATCGGAATAAATATTGCTTTGTTTCACTGAAGGTGGTGGTGGTGATGACGATGTTGTTGTTGTTGTTGCTGCCGACGTTGTTGTTGTGGTGAATTCCGAGCCAATCAATAGAGTTTGAACGTCTGATCAAATGGTTAGAATGGGAACTGGCACATTCATTTTGGCTATGGAATCTGCATAAGAATATCAACACAGATATACATACATACAGATACACTATTCCTTAATAGCTACCTTTCAGCAGCTTGCCACATTATAATACCAAGTTCATCTTATAATCAAACCACAATCAGGAAGTACGTCAAATCACTATCTAGCATGAAGAGCAAATAGCAATCATGAACATGGCAATTCACACAGATTTCAATATTCAATTCAGGATCTTAGGAACATGATTCAAACATGATAACTATATACCTAAGCGAATCCTGAGAACATATGCACAATATCAACAACAATTAAGCAGCAATCGACTTAACAAAAGTCAAACAACCTTTGAAACTCATTCATTCAGATCATACAAATGTCATTGGAGTATTCAAAAACATCAAACACAACTGGTTTTTCTAACTTCTTTTAGGTTTTGAGTCTTAAGGTGTTTAGGGGATTAAACGAGGATTCCAAAGTAACACAAATGAACCTTCTAGATACACAAAGCTAGGAAACTATAAGCAAATTGCACATAATGTCCTAAACTTTCTAGCAACTAACACGTTTGGCCATTTGATATAAAGTTTTAGCAAGATCCTCTTCAACTAATACCCCATTAACTACAAAACCATTTCTAACGAGTATGATTTAACCAATAAATCCGTTTGATGATATAAAATTTGAATTCACTCTCCCCCTCAATCAATGACCCGTATTAAATTATTGTGGTCGTTGATTGAGTGACACATTTTATGCATAATCCAAGTTTAAAAAAATTTCAAGCAACACAAAATCACCAAGTGTCTTACAAATAATTTTCAGAAGAATCACAGAATGAAAACTATTTGCATACAAAGAAGATTTCTCTTCTTTTTCAAGAAATGATGCACTGAAACGTACATCAAGTCAGGGATGCACGGATATGAAGTAATCCATGCCCGGGTGAACATCACCCAGTGAAAGGAACAGCCGTCTTTTTGGCGACGTGCTTTTCCCATTGTGAAGCGCGGGTTGCTATCTAAAGTAATAGCAAGCCATTTAGACATGTTTTAACCATCCATTTTAACTTCTGCTCGAGCTTCATTTAAAGACCCGTGCCATTATTGAATGACATTTCTAAGTCCGTAAATGTTATCGATAAACAGAAGACATGCCTAGGTGAAACTATTTTTGGTATTTTCTATTTTTTAATTTTTATGGTTTTTCTGGTTTTACGTATCTCTATTTACAATTTGCAGGTTTTCTATAATTTTCTATTTACAGTATGTTTTAAGATATGTACAAACTATATTATTCAGTTTAAGACGATGATGAAATGAATACCGAAATGAGGATACGTTCAGTAAGTTGTAGAAATCTGTGGTCAATCATCTCTTAAACTTTCACCACCAAAGCTTTCGAGGCTCCTGAACAATCGACGGAACTTGAGCCTTCCCAATGTACAGCTTTGATAGCTTCCCCCAAACCGACAATCTTCTTACTAAGCAGATTCTAAGCTCTCTTTCAAGCTTACATAAGGTAAGTGTACAGCGGAAACCGTAGCAAACCACATCAAGTATTACTGCTCCTTTTTAAGAATAATCATCGTGATTCTCCGTTCGGGGATCCTCAAATAGATCAGCAACGAATCATCTCACATTTGAATAATTCTTCTCACATTTCTTCCCGCTGAAGATTGAAGAAATGCCTACCAAAAGTATCCAGAGACCACTTCCCCCCAAGTAGTTGAAGAAATTCAAACAGTCTCATTGTATGAAGCCCGAAAACCCGAAGTACACACTCAATCCCATTAATGAAGTCGAAAACGTAACATCAAGATCAATTAAGACCTAGAAATCCCCTTTTCTCCCTTCAGGAAATTGCAGATGAGAATTGTTACACCAAAGTCAACTAAGTCCCGAGTGTAAGAATTTTATCCCGTGTGTAGTCGAAATGATAACACCAAGACAGTACCGTGAAAACCAAGTAAGTCCCAGATGAACACATTTCCTTCTGTAGGATACCGACTAACCAGAAGTCATCATACAATTGTGAACCTCTTTAATTATCAGAAACTGTTTCATACATATCTTCCCCCACGTAGTTGGAATAATACATCAAGACTCACGAGTTAAAACACTGATTTTCTCTGCGGTTATGACATTTGTCTTCCCGGAATAACTTTATTTAAGAAGAAGTATAAAGTTCATCATGTGTACTCGTTGTGCGTTCAGATGTATGTCTCCTTCCCCCTTGCTGGTTTTGATACCTCAGAATCAGCAGCACATCTTACACACAAATACTTGAAATCTTGTGAGAAGAACAAAATTAGCTCAAATGTATCAAGTGAGATCAACCGCTACCGAAGCACTTTCTGACTATCTTTACCAACCCTTAAGTAGGCCATCTGAATTGATAACTGATGAAGCAAACCCGATATACCAAACTTGAAACTGAAGTAGAATTCCCCATTCTCGTGACTTGAACTTGCACTAATGTTGGAAGAACGGTGTAGAGAATTAGTGCTCCACGCAAATCTCTAAGTACTCAATACCCAACCAAGGTATGAGACATTAACACCTCTTATGATTATCCACAACGTCAACGGCATGTGACACTGAGTACTACAACGTAACTCCTTTAAGTGATAGTTACCCCGACTGCTGGTAACTAGATAACCTAAGTCTTCAACTTAAATCTTAAGCACGAGCAAGTTATCATTGAAGGTCATGCATCCAACCAACCCCGACTTCAAGATAGAGTAAGATCACGCCTTTGAGAAAGTCAACTTCAACCCCAAATAAGTGATAGCTGATCAATTTCGTAGTCACAATTAGATGCCCAACAAGTGATTGTTTGTTCGCTCACTTGTTCACACTTATCACCCCTCAAAAATTGCATATGAGAGTGCCATTTTTGATTGAACAAGTGCACATGAGGTTGATCCACTGTTCACACTTCTCCCCCTCAAAAATTGCATTTGAAGTTGCCATTTTTGATTGAGTGAATGAACGTCCAATTTGATGGAAGTAGATCCACTTGTTGTCTGAACGAGCATGGAGCAAGTATGAAGCCTTTTGATGAGAATAGTCAGAAACCAGGACAGTCGTATGACCATTACTCAAATTTCAATCACCATGTAGTTTATTCACCCTTCTCCCCCTCAAAAATTGCATATGACTGCCAACTGCAATTTTTGAATGAACGAGTGAATAAGAATACCATCAATATACGTAGATCCACTTTGGTGACTGAATGAGCATTTGAAGAACATGAAGCTTGTTGAGAATGGTCATAAATAAGAAGATTCCTCTTCTTCCGAAGATAAAGCGCACTCAAGCGTACGCCTTTCTTTTCTTTGATGAACGGGGACTGAAGGGATGTCAGCAGACGCCATTGTCATTGAAGAGCGAGGCCTGAACTGATGTATTCAGACGTCATAATGATGAAGAGCGAGGCCTGCACTGATGTGTACAGACGTCATAATGTTGAAGAGCGAGGCCTGCACTGATGTGTACAGACGTCATTGATAATGAAGATCAAGATTGACTTGCTTGAACCCCTGCATCATGAGATATCACTCTTTTCGGCACCCAAACCCTGAATCTTTCCTTAATAGGAGGGAACGAAGTACCTGCACTTAAGTAAAGACTTCCTGCATAGACATTAAGGGTTTGTTTGCATTTATATGGGTTAGTGATATCAACATATTGACCATTTGGGGTTTCACTGTCAACCTTATCTTTGCAATCAGTGAACTGCTTACAAGTAGGTATCCATCTAAGACCAACAATCTTAAAAATTCTACCCGTCGGAATCTACCTAAGGCAAGATCTAGGAGTGTTTGGTTTCTCACGAACAGTGGAAGACTTGTTTAGAGAAGACCTTTGTCCTACAGTAGTCTGCCTACCAGGTTTCTGAGTATAGCTTTTTGGTTCTACGGGCTTGTTGTTGTTTCTAGTCTTAGAGGTCTGAACCTTAGCACGAGCATTCACTTCCTTCAGGAATTTTGTTATACACTCATCATGGGTTGCATTAAAAACACATTTCTGACAAGTTGCGCAAACAAAGTGTTTGGAGTCAGAGAAAGATCTAGGTTTCTTAGAGTGATCTGCTATGGGAATCGCATTAGTCGACGCGCAACTACTCTTAAGAACAGGCAAATTCCTAGTCTTTTCATGTGTGTTTTTCTTAGTATCCTCTAGATTGTGATTCTGAACACTGTTTTTACATCTAACATGTTCCTTTGGTGTCACTAGTGACACATGCTTTGAACTAATCCTAGAGGAACTAGAGGCACTCATATGATGAGGTTTTGCAAGCGTATATTCCTTTTTACTAGGTCTAGACTGTGAAGTGACTGGTTTTGACAAAACCTGTTTCGCATCAACTTGGGAGGCAAACCGTGTATTTGAAGATTTTGGCCGTTCAGATCTGAACGCAGTCAGTTGTCTCACAACTGATTGGTTTCTAAGTGGTGGTTTCCCCAAGATTGATGGTTCTGCAAACTTAGTGTTCACACTATTTCCTGTCAATTTTCTTAACTCGTTTTTCAACGCTACAATTGCTAAGCCCTTTTCCTGAAGGTAAGCTTTGAATTCATCATTTTTGGCAATCAAAGAGGTATTTTGCTCTACATTCTTAGTTTTTGCTTCTTTGATTGTATCACACAGTTCTTTGCAATGAATTTTCAAAGTCTCATTTTCATTAATTAATTCAGCCACTTTATGTTCAAATTCAGCATTTGTAGTCGTAATAACATCATGTTTAGCTTTAACTTCATTACACATTTCACGCATCTCAGACAACCTGTTTTTCAAGTTTTTGATCGTCACGTTTTTGGCTTGTAGCTAAGCTTTCAAATCGTTTATTATAAAAAAGTCACGGAATTCAGGGAGTTCCGGATTTTTACATGGTAGTTTAGTTTGAATACTTTATTCCTTTTGTTGTATTGATATTTCAAGATCAATACAATGTTTTTCAAGTTGTAAAAATCTGTTTGAAAGTTCATCAAAAACTTCTTTTTCAACCATATCATTTGATTTGGAAGACTCAACTATAAGCGAATAACTAGACGCATCATCATGATCAGCATCCTGATCAATTTCTCCCCCCTTATGACTCATATTTGTTGACTCAGAGGTGATATTGCTATCAGTCTTTTCCAACAGATATGTGTCATAAGTAGGTTTACTTTGATCAGAATGTTGATGTTCATTAGCAAGGACATTATGTTGAACAGTTAAATGTACCTCAGCAAATGGCTCTTGGTCATTTACTGGTCCGATATCAGCATCCACAACATGTGTGATATGAGTCACATAACTGCTGCTACCGTCATGCGTGTCTGATTCTGTTCCATTTCCCACATGTTGAGCCCTTTCATCAATGAACCCCTTAACATTACTCATAAGTTGAAGTAATGTCCTTCTGAACACGTCAACCTCGATTCCAGTGTGATTAGCAAAACACTTTTCCGTCATTTGACTGTCATAATCATGATCCAAAGGGAATTGCGAATCAATGAACACTTGGAGTTGGTTGTTGATCACACAAAAAGCAGCCATGGATCCGTCTTCAGAAAATTCTCCTTTGTCAACTTGTTGTTCAAGTTGATCCAAGTATAAAGTCATTTGGACTGTGAAATCATGTACATCTTGACTAAAGAGTGTTGTGAAAGCCCGCGTGTAACCCATCACGTATTCAGGTTTCTCAAACAGAACCGTGAGATGTGAATGAAGTAGACGAAAACATTCAATGCGACTTTCCTTTGCATTAAGCACCATAAGTGACTGATAAAGCTTTTTCTCTTGTGAATTCGGGCACGAAGATTCCACATTGGTATTATCAGAATCACCCACGTTTATTTGTTGTACAGAACTGGAAATCTTTTGTTTATCATATGTGTCGTACAACTTGAGTACCTCAGATATGAAGGAATCTGAAGTAGCAGACATGATGTAAACGTGCACGGGATTTTACAATTCTATGATTTAAACCGAGAAATAGATTTTTTCGCGGGATTTTACAAAAATCAAGAATGAACCGTGAGATGATAATGATAATGTGAATTGTTGTTTGATTTTGGTTGAAAGGGTTTGAGTGAATTCAAGTGACCACCGTAGTTTTATTCAATACACTTGAAAATATCTAATAACTAGCACGGTAGTTATATCCAATGAACCCGACAAATTTCACCCAAAATTAATTCACCATCTCGGGTAAACAAAGCACGATCAAAAGTGTCGTTCAAAATTATATCTCAAAAATGTTTATCCCAAAACAACCAAATTCTTCCTTGTGAAAATTAACCAAACAACTTTAACAATATTGGCCTTGTGATGTCAATTCAACCGAGATGAGCCCAAAGTCAAACTCAATATACCACGGCCCAAGGGAAAACCAAATTAAGCTCAATCCAATCACTATTAATCCCTAAAACACACTCAACCTACACTTACACTAACCCTAATCCTATTATCCATCTAAGAACGCAGACAAAAAAACAGGAATATCCTCTCACCTACTCTTTCTTCACCACTCAAACCGATTAAATCACTTCTTGATCTAACAAAACCTTTAACCAAAATCAGCCACCAATCGAACACCACAGAAGTATGAGATGCGGTCACAAAAAAATCGTCCTTTGTTCGTTTCTTGTTGACTTGTTGTTAACCGAATAAGAGGCAGCAAAACCCGATCTGTTTTGGTTATTCTTTTGAAGATTTGGATATGAAATGAAGATTATGCCAAAAAATCGGTAATGATTTTCTCCTAATTAATTTTGTTTCAAGTTCAACACTTTGTGACACTTAGAAGATAAGACCGAGATTTGAATTATGTGAGGAGGATGGAATGAAGGTGAAGATGAGTGGTTTTCGTTGTCTGTTGTTGTGATTGTTAGGGTTGTTGTACTTCGACAGGATTTGTTGTTGTAATTTATTTCACACCGAATGAATTTTAATAAAAAGGGTAGTGGATTTGTTATTGTTATTTGTTGTTTGTTGTTGATTCGGCTGAGTTCTTTGTTGTTGTAATTTCTTTGTGAATCTGTTGAATTTGTTTAGAAGAAGAACTTGTGTAGATTGTGGTTACTGGGTTTGACTTTGATTGGATTAGTTTGGGTTTAGTCTGGTAATGTTCATAAGACAAGTCGCTAGTTTTGTTGAAATTTTGGCAGCATTTGGTTTAGACACAAGTCGCTACTTTCAGACAAATTGCTAGAACACAAAACGCTGGATGACAAATTGCTAGGACAGACAAATAGCTAGGACACAAGTCGCTGCTTCAAGAAACACAAAATGCAAGAGAAAGATGACAAAAAAATGGCAGACAGTCAAGTCACTTTCTCCATTTTGTATTCTTTTCCGGTTTTAGTTAAAAACCAAACTGCCACAAGTTTTCACTACAAAACGCTACCAAGAACAACCACAAATATTCAGATCTGGTAGAACAACAAAAGTATGTCTCCTTTCACAGCTACACCCCAAACTGCCACAAATATTCACACAAAACGCTACTTTGAAATATGAACTTATCAACCAAGAACACACCTAAACCACTAGGAAGAAGCAACACTAAACTCAACCAAGAACACAAATATTTTCGATACCAAACACGAGCAAGCAGTATTGATGAGTTTGAATCCCAACTAAATATTCAAACTCAAACACACAAGACCAATTTTCTTGGCATACAGATCGAACAAAACAAAAACCATAACCAACTCATAAAACTGTTGAAGCCCAAACAAAAATAAGAGAAATATCCAAATCGTTACACTGTTGAAGCCCAACAAGATGTTTGATGCAGAAAGAATGAAACCGAGAAAATTAGCAGGTCATGAAATGGTATTAGTATAAAAAATAATAACAAGAAAAATAAACACAAGAAAATAGAGAAAGAAGAAAAAAAAACGTTTTAGAAAAATCTATTCAACAAACAAGAAAACTGGACACTAAACAGTTGAAGCCCAAAAGCAATGAAGAAAGAAAAAATTAAAACAGGAACGCCATACCAAATTTTGAAGTGGTATTCGAACAAAAGAAATAAGTAAATAATAACAAGAAAAACAGAAAAAAAATAATAGACACCTCGAATCCAAGCACAATCACTCGAACCTAACCATGGCTCTTGATACCAATTGTTGTTTTTGTATGCTTGGATTAGATGATGAGATATTAGATGAATTTAGAGAGAAGAAGATAAGAGGTGGGAACAATTCTAGAGAGAGAGAGAGTGGAGAGAAATATGTGTGTGTTAGATTAAGAGAATGAAGAGTTCCACCCTTTCCCTTGTGGGGGGAAAGGGTATTTATAGTTCTTACATAATATGCCTCTAGCGGGCTGTGGAGCGAGCTGACAGTGGGTAAAGACCCGACCCACTCCACAATACTAATAATAATAACTAAGCTACTACTAATATTACTAGTTATCCTACGAGCTATGATGTGCTAATAAGTACTCGGGGTGACCGAGTCTTCAACTGAATATTCATATTCCTAACACAGTCCCTCATACAGAGCTTCTACGACCAGCATTGCCAGGACGGTGTATGGTTGCAGGACGAGGCTCGGGTTCAATACGTATGTACCGTTTTATTTTTTATTTTATTTTATTTTAGTTTATTTTATTTTAGTTTATTTTATTTTACACGCACTTTAATGATTTGTTGAAACATAATGTAGTAACCCGAGTAATATATTAATTTTATAATTTTTTTTCAACTACATAGGAAGAGATGTGGAACTGCGGGATCTGGGAGCTAACACGCCTACTGGGATAGCCTACACAGAGGAAGAGATACTTGCCATGGTTTTAAAGGGCAAGCAGCGGGGTTATATAGCCGGTAGGGGTTGGCTGTTAGCAGGTGGTGGTAAGACAAAGTTACCCATGCCGCCTCCTGGTTCGTACAGTGGGCCCGAGATTGACAGGATGATGGCCGAGAAAGAGAAGAAGATCAAAGAAGTTGAAGAAGATGCTAAGGCCACTAAGCGCCAACTCACTGCAATTATGAATGTGTTACAGACTAACCCCGTGCTGTAGGGCCATTGATGATCCAATTGCCTTCTCAAATCGAGGTAGGCTCGGGCAGTGGGAATGGCGCAGGTGAGGCAGGCTCTGGCAGTGGGAGTGGCGCCGGCGAGGCAGGCAGCTCGGGCAGTGGCGACCTCGAGGATGATGGCGGTTCCGTTGATGACGAGGGGCAGTGAGGTATATCTATGGGTTATTTTGTACACTTTAACATTTTCTCCATCCGTATGCTATTGATCCACATCCGTATTTTGTACACTTTAACACTTTAACACCTTGACTTTGTCCATCCGTATGTTATTATTGTACACTTTAACATTTTGGCGACTTGAACATTGCGGATATAGCAACTTTTGTGGTATTGGCAGCTTGATCCGTAGATTATAACACCCGTTTTGTAGAATTTGAAACGTTTTAATGTATTTGAGGGTGTTTAGCGATTATATATAAGTGTTTTAGCCGTTATAACTTGTTTTGGGATATTGGCATGTTGGTATTGGTGGTGTATAGGTTTGTATTGTGTAAATTTTTTCCAGGAAAAAACTAGAAAACTGCTGCTGTGCAGGCTTTTGTGCATCAGCATCATTTATAAGTACCAACGACATGTCGTCGGTACTATAAGTTTATATTTAATCAATAAGTTTATATTTAATCAATATATTTAATCAATATAAGTACCGGCGACATATCGTCGGTACAATAAAATTATATTTAATCAATATATTTTAGTACCGGCGACATGTCGTCGGTATAAATGAAAGATAATTTGACTTTCGTTAACCGGTTTGCTAATTAAGAGATTAATTAACTTTAACGTACCGACGACGTGTCGTCGGTACAATATTTGTCGAATGCCAAAAATCTTTGACTGAAAATGGCTGTGGGTCCCACACGAGCGTCAGGAAATGTCGTCGGCACAGTAAGTCCCGACGGGGCATTCTGGACTATCACTGGCCGTCGAACTGTCGTCGGCATCCACTACGTGCCGATGTCATGTCGCCTGCACGACGCTTTTTTGGTCGTCGAAAAACGTCCTGAATGTACTAGTGTGATCACTTCCGCTTTCAATACACACAAATCATCTCAAGCACTTCCAACTTCTCTTAAGTTTAAGAAAGCATCTCAGCTGCTTATGCCACAGCCGAAAGAACATCAACAGAGACATCGTTCCGTAGTTCTATTCCTTCATCGTTGTACGATGTACTTGGTCTTCGAATGGGAGTTGATACACGAGAAGTGAAAGCTGCTTATCGTAAATTAGCTAGAGTTTTGCATCCGGATGTAGGAAGTGGTGACTCATCGGCTGATGAGTTTATGAAAGTGCATTCGGCTTATACTACGCTTTCGGATCCTGAAAAACGTGCGGATTATGATAGGACGCTGTTTCAAAGACGAGTAGCAAGAAGTTCGTCTCCGATGAGATCAGCAAGTGGTTATAAGTCGCGGAGATGGGAGACTGATCAGTGTTGGTAGAGAGATTAATTAGACATCTCTCTTTTTCAAGTGTAAATATTGATTAGAAATACGAATTAGAATAGCAATGTAAGGATACTTGGCAAGATTTTTGAAGCCATCGTATTAAATTTTCTAGATTAGATTGTTAAATGGTTCTGTAGTATCGAATGTAACCGAGTTTAGTTTATTAATTAACATCCGACCTAAACCACAATTAATTCCGGTGTTTTATTCACAATCTTTAAGCTTATACTTACTTGCACTTGGTCATACATTAGTTGCTTGTGTAAGTAGATTTATTCGATTTTGGTAATTTTTTCGATACAAACCAACAAAACATGTTTTAATTTTATGGCTATACAAAAGCATCGACGAGATAGTACAAAATACTGGAGTTTATATACGAGTTGCTTTCAAGGCATTACAAGGGTGTTCATGAATGTTAAAATTAATATTATTTTTACATTAAGAAAGTATGACCGCTTTATGATAACTAATTGCCTCCTAAGTTCTATGTTGGCTGTGAGTGTTTGTCAAGCAATCTTTGCAATAGGCTTGTTTGTTGTACCGATCAGTACATATTCTAGTTCCACACTTGGCACGGCATCTGGTTACCAAAATTCTTCCAGCCGGTTCTTGAAATAACTTTGACTTTCAGCTATTTTATAAAAACAACTTGTCAAGGTAGAAACTTTGAAAGTGGGAGCTAATAATTATAGTCCATTGACTATTATATTCTAGTATAAATGTTCTAAACTTCTAATACTTTTACCATAGAGACATCAAATTGTGCAAGTAGAGTATTCTATGTCAAGTTGTATGGGACACCATTGGTCCAGGTAGATGTTGGAAATTTAGTGCAACTGAGAATCTCATTTCATATTTGAAAATGAGTTTGAGGTGCGGAGTATATGTCCATCAAGTCACTAAACTTCTCTAATTCAAATATTGGTGTTGTGGAATTCAGTAATTGATGAGTTCAATGAGTTTACTCTTCAGTGAGTAGACTCTGAAGTATTAACGACCTCATCAGGCTGATAAATTCAGTGAGTCATACTCTTCATTGTGGATTCTGAAGGATTTCACTGAATTCATTTACAATTAGTTATTCCTACACTGAAAAAGTAAAATCACTTTACCAACAATAAACTTAAATATTCGTAATATAAATTTTGGTCCGATATACGTCAAAAATACTAGAACCAGAACAGATACATGTCTAAAAGTTTTTCTTACAACTTGTAAGTAGTTCAAGGGCTTATCACAATAAATTTAGGAAAATTTTAACGTAGAGTGTAATATGTTTTTGCCTATATACGTTTAAGTGAAAATTCAAGTGTTGTCATACTTTAGGCTATTTTTTTTTTGTAGAAGGGTTACTTCCAGTAAAATATTATCACTTAAAAAAAAAAAAAAAAAAAAAAAAAAAAAAGAGTAAGTACAAATGGATGTGGGTGAGTCCCACATCTTAGCCCAAAAAGGGCAAACCAAAAGCGCCTACAGTACTTAATACCTAAACTAGCATAAGATATGACATGTCATACTTATGTAAAAATAAAAGAAATAAACAATCTATCTAATCTGACCACAAAGACAAATGTCATAACCAATAGCAAACTTCAGTTGTGCTTCAGTTAGGCCATAGTCATCAAACTCATCATCGTTATAAGGGTTGTGGTCATATGTGTCCTCTATCCACTGCTCTAATAAGCTTTTCATGTTCACTCCACCACCACCTTTAGAACCTGTTAGGAACACGTTTTAAATATTTTACAAGTCTTGTTCATTTAATTAATGTTGCACAATTAGGACTATATTGTTTGTATTTTTGGACCGGTTCAATAGTAGTCCTTGGACCGGTCATGTTAATTAATTAATCCTTATCACATGTAAAGGGAATATTCCTAAAGAATATTCCCCTCCCAATGCCTATAAATACAAGGCAAGGGAGTCATTCTTATTGTTGGTTTTTCTTATGTATGTGCGGAAGCTATGCTAGTGTGTGAATCGTTTGAATGAAAAACCTTCCATCTTATTCTTCTCTTCTTATTTCTCTTATTTCTAGCTTATCGTATCTAGCTTATTGATATTTCCATACGTAGCTTCATATTTAGATAAGTAGTAGATCGTAAGTGTTTGTTTAATTCATTAGCGAGAGTGTGTGTTTGAGATCATTATAGTGACCTACAAGTGGTATCATACGCCAAGGATATTTAGGATTAGTGTTTTAAGAATAGATCTAATCGGTATTTCATTTGGTTTGAAGAGTTTACGTTAGTTTTTGTTAAAAGTTCTTTTGCGTCAAAAGTGTGATTAACGTAAGTTTTGCAAATCGTTGTGTAAAACTTTTTCATTAAATCTTCGTTTTTCTCAAGTTAACGTGGTAAAATTTGGTGAAAATTCGTTGTTTTAATCGTTAATAATCATTAGATTTACGTTTTTCATCATTATCCATCGTTCTGGGTTGAAATTCGAAGAAGAAGGGTTTCTCGCAATTGGTCTGCAACAATTCAAGGGTTTCTCGCATTTGGTAACAAGGGTTTCTCGGAATTGCTAGTTTAAGGGTTTCTCGCAATTGGATTAGTTTAAGGGTTTCTCGCAATTTCATCAGATTCTTCGGATTTGGTACTCGGTGTTTCCTTCTTTGTAAAAGATTGTGAAAAATCTTTCGAAATTGCTTGATCTTTCGCAATTCAGAGTTATCTCTCGCAATTGCAAAGTTCTATCGCAATTGACATTGATTCTCGCAATTGCAATTTTCTATCGCATTTGGAGAAATCTCTCGGAATTACACAAGTCTCTCGCAATTGGTCAACCTTTATCGCAATTCAGATTCTCTCGCAATTCAAACAGTGCTTCTCGCAATTGGACTAAGAACATTAAGTAAACTTAAAAATCAAACATCATAAATCTTAAAACACATCTTAATTATCTAAAGATCCAAGAAAATGTCTCAACCACCTCACTTCAACTACTACTATCAGCTACAGCAACATCCTCAACAACAACAAAATCATCCTCAGTATCAACAACAACAAGCATTCGTTCAACAGCATCAATTTCTCTCTCCACCACAAGTATCCCCACAACAAATCATGCAACAGAATCAACAACTGCAGAATTATTCACCATACTCCAGAGAACCTCATTGGTTTAACAAGATGTGTGAAGCAATAAGTAGTCAGCAATCACGTCATGAAGCTGGAAGTCAAGAAACTCCACCTATGCTAACTCCAGGTAACTACGTGCAATGGGCTAGTAGATTCCTCAGATTTGTTGAACTGAAAAAACCCCATGGTCAGTATCTCAAGAAGGTCATTGAAGAAGGACCCTATCCCATTCTAGCTACTGTAGTTTCAGCAACTACAGAGAGAGAAGAAACATCCACACCCATTCCGGTTGCCAACTACACAACTGAGCAAACATTACAACAAGAAGCAAACCAATTGGCTATGTCTTTCATACTTCAAGGAATTCCCAATCCTATCTATCGAAGTATTGATGCTCAAAAGACAGCCAAAGATATGTGGGAACATGTTCATCTTCTCATGGAAGGAACAGAGTTAAACCAAGAAGATCTTGAGTCTAAGTTATATATGGAGTACACTCACTTCATCATGGAACCAGGGGAGACCATTGAATCTTACTACCACCGTTTCACCAACATTATCAACGATCTTGATCGTCATGATATAAAGTTACCAAAGATTGCTATCAACTCCAAATTCCTTGGATGCCTTGGTCCTGAATGGCAAAAATATGCAACTTTTGTGAGGCAGACAAAGAAAATTGGTGATGTCAAATATGGTCTCATGTATGATTACCTCCGACAACATCAATCAGAAGTGGATAAAGAAATTGCAGCACGAGGAGGTTTTACACCAGCACCAACACCAAATTCACTTGCTCTCGTTGCTCAATCTAACTTCTCTTTACCACAACAGGAATTTGGACACTCATCTTTTCAACCAAGCATTCCACCCCAACCTCATCATCAAATCATTCCTTATGAAGCACCACAACAATACTCTGATAACCAGCTGGTTCCATACAACAACACCGATTCAATGCTATACTCAAATGCAGATCATGATGAAGAAGAGGATGCTTTCAATTCACTCAATGAAGCATTTGGATTGATTGCTAACGCATTTGGCATATTCACAAAATCCAACAACCGTCTTCGTTCATCTTCAAATACCAGGAATCAGGCAGTTGTTCATGAAGGCAGAGTTGAAATTCAAAACAGGTCTTCAGGCAGATTTGGTTCGGGAACTCGTGGATATGGTAATCAAAGGGTTCAGTCAGGAGGAAATCGGTTCAATACTGCAGGGGTAAACAGAAACAGTATGGGGAATGTTCAGAGAGGAAATTCGAATGTTGGGAATGGTCAGAAAGGCATTGCTAATACATCTATCACATGCTACAATTGTGGGGGGAATGGTCATATGGCTAATGCTTGTCCGAAGCCGAGAACAATGGGCAGTCAGTATCACAAAGAGGCTCTTATGATGGCACTCAAAGATGAAAGAGCTGCTGGGATGATGACTCAGAATGATCAAAGTTTTATGGCAACTGTGGAATCAGATGATGAGATGGAAGACCTTGAGGCAAATGCTGCAGTCATGCTTATGGCTAATATGCACGAGATGAATATGTCCGAGTCAGGCCCGGTATATGATACCGATGGTCTTTCTCAGGTACCTGATCCGATATGTCTTATTCATGAAATTGCTTCACCGTCTGCATCTTCATCTACAAACGAAACTTTTGTTCAAAATGAGTTATTATCATCATCATCCGATGATCAAGTTAACACGGTTGTATCATTTGATGATGATAAAACAGTTGTTTCCTTTGATGATCTCATCGATGATGCTAATTGTGATCATATTGAACAAAAAGATCAGTTGGATGATCAAGATTCGGACTTACAGGCCTTGTTATTGACCACCCAGTCACAAATAGAAAAATGCAATGACATAAATCAGAAGCTCAAAGAGAAAATTGCAGTGTTAACAAAGGATAATGAGTGTTATAAATTACAACTTTCCGGATATCTAAAACAAGATAAACGTGAAAAAGGTTTTGAAACGGCTTTCCAACAAGAGTATGTAAAAGTTCAAAATTTAGAAAGTCAAGTTCGTGAGCTAACCATTGCCAAAGCTGAGCTTTTCTCTCAGAAAGAGAAGGATCAACTTGAGTTTAAAATTCAAATTGATGCTTTAAAATCTGAATTGTTGAAAACTCAATCTGAGCTTTCTACATCTCAGAAGGATCTTCTTGAAGAAAAGAAAGCCACTCGGAAATGTGTTGACTCCTATCTTGATCAAATTCTGGATTTGGAAACCAAACTCAAAGATTTTCAAAACATTGTGTATAAAACGGGTAACTCTGTAACACAAATTCAGAAAAATATTGTAAAACCAAGTCCTAAAGGAGTAAGTTTTGCACTTGGCAGCGATACACCCCGCAAATTACACATAGCACTCAAAGAGAATCCTAAGTTATACAATGCAACATTTCTGTTAGATGATTCCTTTCAACGTGTTGTTATGTATTCTGTTGATGAAGAAACTGATTTTCTTGAAAACAAGATTGAGGGTCGATCAAAGTCACAAACAAAGTTTTCAAACGTACACTATGATTATAATGCACGACCTCATTTGAGCAAATCATTTGTTCCTCCTAAGGATCATCCAGAACAAACGTTAACATACACAAACATAAATGCTCCCTCGTCTATAACTTCTGATCCTACGCCTGGTGTACAATTTAAAGATTGTTTGATAGAGGATCTTGTTGATCCACAAATGCCTAAAGAATGTCGGGTTCTTCGATATTTTCAGACATTTATGGATGACATTTCTCGTTTGGAGAATGAAATTGAGTTCAGTTCTCAAATTCCTATCTCGTCTTTTCTTTCTCCTGTTCAGAAAGAAAAGAAGGAGATTCTTCAAAAGAAAATTCTTCCTCATGTCAGAAATCTGAAAAAGGGTGCAACAAGATGGGAAGAGGAGTTATATACGGAACTAGCATCTATGAAATCCATTTTCAAAGCTAAAGATGACAAGGTTCAACGACAAAAACTTCAAAAGAAATTTTTAGCAAAAGAAAATGATCGACTCTTGGAAAAAGTCTTGTGTTATGACGTGGTCTCTGTGATTATGAATTCGCTCTATGAATCTGGTAATGCTTTACTTGTAAATGATCATGCTGTGGATATTAAAATGTTGCATATGGAGATTGATAATCTGGTACATGACAATGCGAATCTTCGACAAATCAATTGTGATGTGGAAAACAAAGTTTTTACTCTTCAAAAAAGGTTGGACTGGTGTCAAAAACGAAGTCTTGAATTTGAAATCAAATTTCAAAATCTTATGGGATCTCTATCATTTCAAAACAGTCATGAACAAAACAAAGAAACAAAGGCTTTCTTAAAAGTTAAACTGTTTCAAAATGAAAAAGACCTGGATGAAGTTATTCAAAACAGAAATGACACAGTCTACCTAAACAGGAAATTAGATTCACAAAATCAAGAGTTCCAACACATCATTATTGATTTGAAGAAGAAGATCAGAGTTTTAGACAAGAGCAAAGCAAACATTCATAAAATTGCTCCAGGAATGTATGTAGTGGACAAAGCACATACCCAAGC
This sequence comes from Artemisia tridentata subsp. tridentata, assembly GCA_021014915.2. Classification (NCBI taxonomy): domain Eukaryota; kingdom Viridiplantae; phylum Streptophyta; class Magnoliopsida; order Asterales; family Asteraceae; genus Artemisia; species Artemisia tridentata. The sequence continues at coordinate 42,767,296 of CP139503.1, read as the reverse complement.
ATCTGACACAACCACTGATTCAGCTACTTGTACTTCCACAGGACTAGAAACCACCTCTAAGATCAACCATTCCAAGACTCACAAGAAACAGAGGAAGAATAGAGTCAAGAAATCTAGGAAGGAAGTATCTAAGTCTGAAGAAGTTCGAGAAAGTAGTTTGAATAAGACAAATGTAACATCAGAAATAGAATTGCACTTATCTGAGTCTAGTTCTAAGAATGATGTAACAAATGATAACTCTTTAAATATTAATGAAGATGTTTTGGTTGATGCTACTTGTGTCTTTTGTCGTCATAGCATACTATCTGGTGATCATACAAAATGTGTTGCTAAAACTTTGCTGACTAAGAGAAAGAAACGAACTAGTGGCGCTTCCTCTAGGCTTAAAACCATTGCGAAATCCATTTTAGGAATGCCTCCACTAGCTGTTTCTGAGGAGAAAATAGAAAAGCCCCAATCCAAGACCAAAAAGTCACCTAGTGCATACCTTAGGAAAAAGGCAGAGACTAGTTGGACCTGGCAACGCTGGTTACAGAACACTTTTGATTTTAAATGGTTACCTAAAATACTAACATCTTGTGTAACTAACCCAGCGGATCCAACCGTTATCAATTCTCCACCTGTTTCCGATGTGTGTGATGCAGGTGATTCAAATCGTCCTCTGGATTGTTGATAGCGGGTGCTCCCGACATATGACCGGCAATCTCAAACTTCTTCAGAACTTTGTTGCAAAGTTTATCGGAACGGTCAGATTCGGGAATGATCACTTCGCTGCAATTATGGGCTATGGGGATTATATTAATGGGAACATCGAAATCAGCCGTGTGTATTATGTTGAAGGTCTCGGTCATAATTTGTTCTCCGTGGGACAATTCTGCGATGGAGACTTGGAAGTAGCATTCCGAGAGAAAACATGCTTTATTCGTGATCTTCAAGGGAACGACCTTATGAAAGGGAAACGCGGAACAAGTCTGTATTCTATCTCCTTTGACGGCATGACAGCTTCTTCTCCTATTTGTTTACTCTCCAAGGCTCATCCCACAAAAGCTTGGTTATGGCACAAAAGATTGTCTCATCTCAATTTTAAAACCATGACTGATCTTGCCAAGAAGAAATTAGTTGACGGTCTACCAAAGTTCAGATATGCCAAGGATCACTTGTGTTCTGCTTGTGAACAAGGGAAAAGTCATCGTGCCCATTTTCCTCCCAAAACAGAACACAGCACAGACCATGTCCTACAACTGCTCCATATGGATTTGTGTGGTCCAATGCGCGTTCAGAGTATTAACGGGAAGAAGTATATTCTGGTAATAGTAGATGATTACTCAAGATGGACTTGGGTCTATTTTCTTCGGACTAAAGATCAAGTTCCTTCTATCCTCATCACGTTTCTCACCAAGATTCAAGTTCAAGTCTGTAACACCGTCCGAATCATCAGAACAGACAACGGGACTGAATTTAAGAATCAAATCATTCGGGATTTCACAGAGAAACATGGGATTGTTCATCAGACTTCCATAGCTCGTACTCCGGAACAAAATGGTGTAGTTGAAAGACGAAACCGGACGCTCGTGGAAGCAGCTCGAACTATGTTGATCAATGCTCAATTACCGGATTATCTTTGGGCTGAAGCTGTCAATACTGCTTGTTATACTCAGAATCGTGCAATGATCACTAAAAGACACACCAAAACACCATATGAGATTATACAAGGGAGAAAACCAAACATCAACCATTTTCACGTCTTTGGAGCTTTGTGTTATCCAAAGAATGATAAGGATGATCTTGGTAAACTTAAGGCTAAAGCAGATATTGGGATCTTTGTTGGATACTGTGAAAACTCCAAGGGATATCGTATTTGGAATCGTCGGACTGGGGAAATTCAAGAGACCATACACGCTAATTTTGATGAACTCACCGAAATGGCTTCTGAGCAAGACCGCTTGGAACCCGCACATAACCGTCTGAACTTTCCTGAATCTTCATCTGCACCCCTACCTTTCAACAGGAAGGATCTGGAAGATTTGTTTGCACCTATGTTCGATGACGTTCGTGTTACTAGTGCATCAGATGCTTCCACCAGTTCCGCTGCTCAACAACTTCCAAATCAAGCACCTGATCTATCAGCATCTACCTCTACAGTAGTTGCTGACGATGCACCACCACTTGAACAATCATCATCAACAATGGAGAAAACACCTCAACAAGCAGTTGAAGATTCATCCCCCATTTCTAACAATGTTCCACCACCATCAGGATATGACGGGAACGCCTTCTTTAATCCATTTGCTCCACCACCAACTGTTCCAGATACCGGAGATTCATCCTCGAGCAATATGGACCCGTCATATCATCAGCACAACATTCAACACTACCCATCAACTCATAAATGGACAAGGGATCATCCGTTAGTAAATGTGATTGGCAATCCAGATAAACCAGTAATGACACGACAGAAACTCCACACAGATGGTGAAACCTGCATTTACGCTCTCACCGTTTGTCAAGCTGAACCGAAAAATATCAAAGAGGCCTTGACTTACGACAATTGGATTGAATCAATGCAAGAAGAGTTGGATCAGTTCAAAAGATTGGAAGTCTGGGAACTCGTTGAAAAACCAGACGGAGTTTATGTTGTGGGATTAAAATGGATTTGGAAAAATAAGCTGGATGCAGAAGGAACGGTTATTCGGAACAAGTCTCGGTTGGTTGCTAAAGGGTATAGCCAAGAAGAGGGAATTGACTTCGAGGAATCCTTTGCACCAGTGGCTAGGCTAGAGGCAGTGAGAATGTTTCTGGCATACGCGGCTCACAAGAACATCACTGTTTATCAAATGGACGTGAAGACTGCATTTTTGAACGGACAACTTCGTGAAGAGGTGTATGTTTCACAACCAGAGGGCTTCGTTGATCCAGAACATCCACAACACGTTTACAGGCTTAAGAAAGCTCTCTACGGCCTTAAACAAGCCCCGAGGGCATGGTATGATAAACTTGCTGCATTCTTGCTTGCTAATCATTTTACTAAAGGATCTGTGGACCCGACTCTGTTTATACAAAAACACGGGGAGGACATACTCATCGTACAAATTTATGTGGATGACATCATTTTTGGGTCTACCCATAAAAAGTACTCAAACGCTTTTGCAAAACTAATGAAACAAAACTTTGAGATGTCCATGATCGGTGAATTAAACTTTTTTCTAGGATTACAAGTTCACCAATCACCTCGTGGTATATTCTTGAGTCAGTCTAAATATGCACAAGAAATATTAAAGAAGCATGGCATGACAACTAGTGACACCTATAACACCCCAATGGCCTCCTCATCCCCGAAGCTAGATGCTGATTTACATGGGAAACCCACTGATCCTACAAATTATCGTAGTATAATTGGGTCTCTTATGTATCTCACAGCTAGCAGACCGGATGTTGTATTTGCCACATACCTGTGTTCACGCTATCAATCTAACCCAACAGAAAGACATTTATCTGCTGTTAAAAGAATCCTTAGATACATCAAGGGAACCATTAATTTGGGAATCTGGTATCCAAAGGATTCTGGTTTTGCACTAACTGCTTTTTCAGATGCGGATCATGCGGGATGTATTGATACAAGGAAGAGCACATCTGGTGGTGTCCAATTTCTCGGTGATAAGCTGGTGTCCTGGCAGTCAAAGAAACAAGATTGTACGTCTCTATCATCGACGGAATCAGAATATGTAGCCATGTCTGCCTGTTGTGCTCAAATCATTTGGATGCGATCACAACTGATGGATTATGGTTATATCTTCAACAAAATCCCGATGTACTGTGACTCCAAAAGTGCCATAGCTATCTCGTGCAACACAGTCCAACATTCCAAGTCCAAACACATCGCTCTCCGATATCACTTCATCAAAGAGCATGTGGAGCAGGGTACCGTTGAGCTATATTTCGTGGGAACGGAACACCAATTGGCGGATCTTTTCACGAAGGCTTTACCTCATGAACGTTTTGTGAAATTGGTTCACCAAATTGAAATGCGATGTTTGACTCCTCAGGAATTGTCAAATTTTCTCAAAAACTAATACATGAGTCAAACATCCAAAATATCTTGTAAATAACACAAAAAAAAAAAAAAAAAAAAAAAAAAAAAAAAAAAAAAAAAAAAAGTGTGTATGCAAGTACAAATCCTCTTTCAACATTTTGTTCAGTTTAAAATTGTTTTTTTTTCTTCACTTCTGACCAAATGTTGAGGGGGAGACACAAAATTTTTACAAATTTGTACTTGCATATTTTCTGTCACAATATTGTTTTGTATTGGTTTTGATGTGATACCCTAAGAATTATTTGTTTAATTGTTAGGAATTTGATGGTTATTAATTGTTAGAGGACCAAAAGTGCTAAATATTGAAAATCATTTGGTTAGGATTTAGTGTGCTAAGAATTGAGGTTAAGGGACTAAATGTGGAAATAGGATAAAAGATAAATAGTAAAAGAATTAAATGCAAATAACTGTTCAAGTCATTTACTATTTCTGCAAATCCTTCCCGCATTTACTAACACCAACAACCAAAATCAACGGCTCTCATTAAATCTGATCATCTGTTCAAGTTCTAACAAATCTGTGAGTGTTTTTATGATCTTTAAGTGATTTTAACATATGGTTTTCGAGGAATTAAAGATCCAACGGTGGAATTTGTGTAAAATAATTAGACGAATTTCTAGGGTTTGCGTAGATTTGGGATTTTTTAATCCTATGTGTTTTACGTGATAATGATTGTCCTTCTATACTTAGTTATTGATTATGAAACACAAATGCATGATTAATTGCTCCAGAAATTCATCTAAATGATTATTCGAAGCTTTAGGGTTTATGTTCATCATTTAGGGAAAATCGAATATGAATGTTTTGGTATAATTAAAGTGTTGTTATGGTGTTGGTATGACTCGAATTGAATAGTTGTTGCCTCAGATTAAGCCCAGAAACATTAGATAATTATTGATTATGATTTAGGGTTTATCAAGAACACTATGCACATGCAGTTCGAATTCATAGATTTTGTGGTTAGAAACTGTTCTAAATTGGTCAAAATGAGTGAAATAGCTTAATGAAACTATTGCAATTAGTGTGGAATTATTAATCTGTGAATTGCGAAATTTTTGTGAGTGAATAAATCGTCAAAACGGGTTTCGAAATTTCTTGGATAAGATATTTTCGAATTTGCAATTGCTATCGCAATTGTCATTTGCTCCCGCAATTGCCATTGCTCTCGCAATTGGTGTTGCTATCGCAAATGGTAATTTGCTCTTGCAATTGAAAAAACCTTTTCTCGCAATTGGAATTTTTCCCGCAATTGGAATTTTTATCGCAATTGGAAATTTTTCTCGCAATTGGAAAATTTTCTCGCAATTGGAAATTCTTCTCGCAATTGGAAATGTTTCTCGCAATTGGAAATTTTTCTCGCAATTGGAAATTTTCTCGCATTTGACAAGTTTTTCTCGCAATTGGTATTTTTTCTCTTGCAATTGGTAATTTTTTCTCGCATTTGTCAAAATCTCTTGTTTTTTGACCATCTGCCTTTGAAATTACTAATTTCATTGAAATTTCTAATTTATGAGAAAATTTCTTATGCAAATCAAAATGATCAATTTCACACTAATAAAGGATGTGATGTGCAAACTCTCAATTTCAACTAATGCTAACACACATATATCCTGCAAATTTGGTGTCATAATGCTGTTTCAGGTCATCCACAATGTCTTCACAACAACAACAACCACTTCCACTTATCACCAAAGCAGAGTTATTCCCACAAGGATTCAAGGCTAAGTATGGCAAGAATAATTCACGAGTGGTCTTTGATAATATCAAGTGTGCTGAACCAAGTTGTCGAATTGTCATCGAAATTCTCAAAAGACATGAATGCAGGAGTATCTTGGAAGATTCAGATAGTATTCCAGAGATTTACATTCATCAGATGTGGAGCACCATCAAACCAGATGACAACAACAAATTCTTCACCTGCACTCTTGACAGGAAACAAGTCAAGGTCACTTTAGCACATCTACGTGAAGCTTTATCTCTACCAGATCCACCGGAACCCTCAAGACGATACTGGCCTGCACCCACTGAACAAGACATTCTCAACTTTCTCATTGGCCTTGGATATGATGTTGATCCAGATCTTCCACTCAACATCCTCTCAAATATCAATGCAAAATCCATTCCTCAACCGTGGAGAGCAATGTACTATATTCTGATTCGATCAGTGTCTGGAAGAGACAGTGGACACGAACATCCAAGACTCTCTCATGCTCAACTCTTCTGGGGTTTTGTTACCAAACACAACCTTGATTTTGCTGCTCTTATCTGGGAAGACCTTATGCATCAAATACATGGTGTACTCAAAAAACCCTTGACTAAAATCCCATTCGTCCGTTACACCAAGTTGCTGATCAGTCTTCTTCTTGATAAACATCATGATATTTCTAATCGTCCAGAAGACAGAGAAAGACATGTGATCAAGATGGACACGGACTTCAAATCAGTATATTTTTCAAAAGATAGCACTCACAAACAAGGTCTTAAGCTGTTTGATGTTCTACTTACTGAAGAGGTCAAGGAAACTCCTGCTTACGCAGATTACATTCAAGCCTATGAGAAGAAGCTTGTCGGTATCACTAAAATGACTGAGGGAACAGGTTCTTCCAAGACTCGTTCCAAGAGTAGTAGAGCTAGCAAAACTGGAAGTGCATCAAGTGCTTCAAAGAAACAACCCCCAAGCAAGAGGAGAATCATCAAGACTGCTCCAAAACCAAAAGTTGAAGAAATTGGTATTCGTGATGAATCCTCTGAATCCTCCGAAGACACTGAACCAGAAATAGAAATACTCAATGAGCAAGAAGCCGAGTTTCAAACAGAGATTGATTTAGAGAATGCTGCTAAGGCAAGTATTAAACAGAAGAAGATTGATGAAGAAAGAAGAGCAGAACTACAGAAGCAAGTTATGAGGGAATTGGAAGCAAAGAAGAAGGAAGAAATTGCTAAGGGAGCAGGAGGATCAGGAGTCACTCCAGCACCAGTCTCATCCCCTAATCCGGTTAATCAACCCGGTGTCTCACAATCTTCCACAGCAAAGCCAGATACGGTTAATCAACCCGCTATGGCTACAACTACGGTTCCCCCTCCTCAATCAAGCTCAGTAAATCAAACAAATTTGGAGAATCAAACACAATCAGAGTCTGAAAAGATTATATTTACAGAAAATGAAATTTCCGATTCAATGTTTGATGATATTCCACATCAAGAGGAGGTACATCACCATGATGACACTAATGAATGGGGAAATTCTGATGAAGAAAAAGAAATCACTGGATCAAAGGCTACAGAAGCTGCAAATGAGCTGGAGGCACTTAATGAAGCAGAAAGGAAAAGGAAGGAAGAAATGGAAAGAAAACAAAAGGAGGATGAGGAAGCAGACAACTACATTATCTCTCCATTGAATGATCCATTCAAATCTCCTCAACAACAACCACGTGATCAAACTCCTCCCATTCCTTCTCCCAAACCTTTCTCACCTCCTAAGTCACCTCCTAAGCATCAAACTCCTCCAGAATCACCGGAAAAACCTTCAAAACCTTCATCTTCATCTCACAAAGACTCTGCTTCTCCTAACTCATCATCATCTATTCCATCACTCACTCCATCACCATCAAGGTCACCACCAAACAAAGGCAAAGCAACATTGGCAGAAAGAATCAGAACAGTCATAAAAGGCAAACAAGTAAATAAAATCGCCAAAGTCACAAGAGTTGAAGTTCTCTCACCAATATCTAGGCAAATCAAGAAAGCAGCAAAACTTGCTCAAGCAAGAAGAGAGAGCAAGATGCAAGAACAAATGACAGAAATGCAAAAACTTATCAAGGGTCTATCTGAACAAGTCAAGGAGATGCAAGAAACAAAGCAGAACATGGATGAGTTTCTTTCTTTCGATATAGAAGACAATATCAAAAGTAAGACAAGACATTATGTCAAACGTTTTTACTGCTGATCTACAGAAGAATCTTAATGAGAATGTCAACACTCAACTTGATATCAAGGTCAAAGAAGCAATCATCCTCAATTCTGGCTTCAAGCAACTCAAAGACTTTACCACAGAAGAACTCAAACTTGAGCTTCTCAACAGACTCCACACTATGACATCTCCTTCTCCTGAAGATATTAGTCTTATGAAGTCAATTGCAGCACATATTGAGAATGTTTCCTGCAAAGTTGCTGCTGATAAAGGAAAGAGGATTCGTGATGACGACACTGAGGATCCAGATCCAAATTCCACACAAAAGAAACAAAAGACTGTGAGTGGATCTGGTATTCACATTCAGGAACCACCAGAACAGAGAACTTCTCCACCATCTCCAAATCATCAAGAATCTGGTCCTAAGGAAACTGAGCATCACTTTGAACATTTCATCAATGATGACATTGAGTTTCAACCTCAAGATGACCCACCTCAAGATGATCCACCTCAATCACCTCCAAAACCAGCAAAAGCCAAACCATCCAGCAGTAAAAAGTCTTCTGAAGAACCAGCTGTGCTTACATGGTTAGATACTGACGAAGACTTACACGGAAACAACTGGTTCGACCACCTTGCACAGGCTCAAATCATCGACGACGAAGCTTCAAAGATAGAAGATAGCACGTTTGAATACAATCAGAAAGTCAAACATGCTTTCAACATTAAGAAGATGACTAAAAGAGAGCTTCGTAGAATCAAGAATGATGCATTCAATCTTTTAAAAGATAAGTCTGCAAGTGCTGCCGAGTTGGAATATCATCTGGAGAATATTGCTAGAGCATTATCTAAAGACTTCGATTGGACAAATCCAGATGTATACAGGGAAGGTGGTCTCGACAGCAAGAAACGTCCATACATCACCGACTGGACAAAACCACTTCCTGTGATACGACCATATCATGGAACGTCAGAAATTCCATTTGCATTCTTCTTCAACCAAGATCTGGAACTACTTGTACATGGGGCTTCTAGTGAAATCAAGTATGCTACCTCAATAACGTTCACTCCTGCTGCAAACTACACAAATCCTGCCATTGAAGAAGAAGCTAGACACCGTAAACTCTTCATCAACAAAATTGCAAAATATGATCGTGACGCTGAACTTGGAATTCACCATTGGTTTGACAAACGCAAGTCGTGGTACAAATACAAGCTTGGCCTCATGGCATCTCGTAAAAAGGTGTTCAGTGATCTTCGTATAAAGGCAGTGATTGATGCTAAGGGATCACAAAAGCTGGGATACACATTCATTTCTGAGATCTCCGTTCGCAGACAAGATAATCTTATTTACACGTTCAATGAAGCAGACTTTCCTGAACTCAATCTCAACGACATTGAAGACTTGTACTTAATGAAAGTACAAGGGAAGCTGAATCACCTCAATCCTACTCTTCTGTATGCATTTAGCGCTGCTATATGCCACTTCATCAGAAGAATAGTGATCAAAGAACGTGTAGAAGATCTTCAACTTGGAGTTGAAAGTTATCAGAAGAAACTGAATCTTGAGGAACCCATGTTTACTCTCACTGACAACAAGGAACCTCAGTACTTGCTCAAGACCGACCCTATCTTCGGATTCGTCTACAGAAGTGCAACGAACACTAACCGTTTCATGCCACATAAAGAGATTCACAAATTTTGTGATGACACGCTAAAGAATGTTCGAGATGGGTTAGTCACACGGGTTCAGGATCAAATATTGAAGAAGCACAAGAAATGGAATCATCAGCAGCTCAGGCAGGTCAAGAATTTTATCTGGTCAATCGAAGAAAGGCTCTACAGAAGGGATCAGATGAGGAGATTGGAAACTTATGTTGGTGGTCGTCCTCCATTTGCCATCAGATTATTCCAGAGAACAGATCCTAAATTCACCACGTTTGGCCGAGGCGGTTAATTTGTAAGAATTTGATTTCAATATTCAATATTCATTCAATATTCTTACTTATATATGACTGTGACTGTAACTACGGCTTGTGCACAAATAACAGTGTACAACCCGGACCCTAAAGAAAGGACCCTGAGGTACGCTTCAGTGCCTCAATCCTCAAAAAGGAGCGAAAGCTTCTTACTTATGAGCAGAATTAAAATCAGAATGTTTTACAACGTTTTTCAAACATTCTGCTCATAAGGACAAATATTCCCTCGTCCAGGGGGAGTATTTGAAAAATATAATCTTTGTTCAAAAAGAAGTATCAAAGTTCTTGAAACTTCTTCCCTAAAACTTAAAAACAGCATATTTTAATCATAAACGTTTTTCCAAAAACATCATGAGTATGCTATTTTTGAGGGGGAGAAGAAACAAATGATTAAAATATGATGTCTCATTTGCTGGAATCTCGTGTGCTCAAACTCAGAATTGACCCTCGAATTGACGAATAGGAAAGTCAGTAGTTGAAAGGACATGTCCCGGACGGGTAATAATTTCAAGCCAGTTTAACTGGTGATGTAAGCGTGTCTCGCAAAGGACATGTCTGAGTAGAATGTACCGATTTCGAGCGATAATCTTTGAATCTGATCTGGACGGGTAATAATTTCAAGCCAGTCTAACTGGTGTTGTAAGCGTGTCTCGCGACGATCAGGTTCATTGAAAATCAATCAATTCAAAAAGTGCAAACTCTTTCCGGCATGTGCAAATTTCAAATTTATTACAAATGCGCACATGTTAAGGGGGAGTACTTCTGAAATTCATCAAACTCTCAAGGTATCAACAAAATGTCTTTACAATCATCGACACTTTGAGAGATTTTCAATGGTTTTGGTCTTATGGCATCATTAGGATAGTCATGGAGTTACAAGGTGACTAAGGTTAGGAAAAACCGTCCTATGATCCGCCAGAGCCGGAGGGATCTACCCAAGGACAATACCACTAGTTTAGACTAGAATGTCCTAGGTATGATATGAAAAAAAGGAGAAAATGAATGAACGGAGAAAGAAGGGGTTGAAGAATTAAAAAGAAAAGCTAAGAAAAGGGTGAAAAGAAATAGCCCTCCATTTGTTCAACCTTAGGGCAGACAACGGGTTCAATTCATAATCTACTGGTTGATGAGCATCACCGGTATTGAAGACCAAAGACGTCATGGACCCAGTGACGCACTAAAAAACCTTCTAAGCCACTCAAGTGTCTCTCAAAAGACATTTGTTTCATTCACACGGAGAACCCTTCATAATCTATCAACATCTCATTACGAGATTGTTGATATTGAAAAGGAGGCAATCTGCTCCACGCCTCCGATGACCAAAACAAATGTGCACTTATTGAGTCTAGAGCCATGAGATTCATCAAAAGATCTCTTAGGTACACTTAGAATTACTCTGGTGTTCTACATCATGGGCATCAAGTGTAAATTAGGAAAAAGTGTCCTTCGCAGATTCTAGCAATCTGCCAAGAACATTCATGAGAAAAGTCACATTTGTGATTATCAATGATTGAATGGAAATCCTGCCAGAACAACATCAAACAATTCTGATAGCAGGTCACTTCGGTAACTCCTTGTGGGTTACGCTTAGTGTTTTTGCTCCAAAACGGTCTACAGTCGTGGGGTGATCTCCAGCGACTCACTGAATCGTGGGTGCACTTCGGTGTGTCCGTGTAATCCCTTTCGGGGAATCCGGTTCAGAACGGTCTGGGTTAGGATTTGAGAAAGTCTTCACACTATGCTGTTGATAATTTCAAGTCTGAACCTGTAAGTACCGGTTGGTTCGTGCTGTTGCTGTTGTTGCTGCTGCTGCTGCTGAGGAGCTGGAGTTCGATCATCAAGACTCCATCATGTTCATAGTTTGAAGAAATGTTCTCTCAAAGACTCAGTAACATCAAAAGTTCAACATATGTAATTGTAAAGTCAAAAGTTCGAGCATCTCAACCTTTCACAAGATTAAGATTGAAAAATGAGAACATGTTGCAGAAAACAATTCAAAGATATATGAGCATGATGGAAAAGACGAGAAGACGTTGGAGATTGGCAGATAGAGACAACATCATATCATCATTACACAAGAACAAAGAAACAAAGATTATAAAGACGTCGGAAGCCTAAGAAGCAAAGAAGACGTCAGGCAACATTGATGATCAAGACTTAGGGGGAGATTGTTAGGAACACGTTTTAAATATTTTACAAGTCTTGTTCATTTAATTAATGTTGCACAATTAGGACTATATTGTTTGTATTTTTGGACCGGTTCAATAGTAGTCCTTGGACCGGTCATGTTAATTAATTAATCCTTATCACATGTAAAGGGAATATTCCTAAAGAATATTCCCCTCCCAATGCCTATAAATACAAGGCAAGGGAGTCATTCTTATTGTTGGTTTTTCTTATGTATGTGCGGAAGCTATGCTAGTGTGTGAATCGTTTGAATGAAAAACCTTCCATCTTATTCTTCTCTTCTTATTTCTCTTATTTCTAGCTTATCGTATCTAGCTTATTGATATTTCCATACGTAGCTTCATATTTAGATAAGTAGTAGATCGTAAGTGTTTGTTTAATTCATTAGCGAGAGTGTGTGTTTGAGATCATTATAGTGACCTACAGAACCTTCAAAAGCCATAAAACTAGTAGTCCCATTGTGATAATCAAGAATTTAATCATCATCACTATCCTCACTATCCAAAACAACCAAATCCCCAACCTTAGAAAACGGGTACCTACCCTTTTACCATCTTTCACCATTTCAGGTGTGTTATTCATATTAGAAGGAGGAGGGGCATCAGACGAAATTGGGACACTTTCAAAGATATCCACAGGTCCTTCATCAACAGTAGTAGCAGAACTCGCATTGTGTAAAGTAGTGGTAGCACTAGGTTCTACAAGAGCAGTAGAACCCTCATCCAAATCACTAAGAACACCAAAGGCATTAGACGTGTTCACCTCTTTAGCATCCTTACTTGGTTGTTTAGACATAGACGCCTCCTTTATATGGTCCTTGGAAGGAGAAGCCTTGGTATTCTTGGGAACAACCGGTTGATACTCAAATTTATCCATTTGAATATCATCGAACTTTTTAGTATTACCTTCTTTACGCTTCACAACAGTAAATACATCATTAGAAAGCTTCTTGGATACATCCGAATTAACATCCTTATTCTTACCCATCCCATTGACCACACGTTTCAGGGCGGCTTTGGGACAATCATCATTCGAATGACCATATAGCAAACAAGTACTACAACGAGGTGGTTCCCACTCATACTCAATACGAATGTTTTCTTTCGTATACTCGCTTCCGTCAAGCTTCGGAACAGCCAAAATTAAATTGTCTCGAAATTCAGTAGATGCATTAATTTCTATCAAAACTCTCGCATAGCTACTCCGTCCCCAAGACTTCAAACACATGGTATTCGTATAAGAATCCAGCAACATAGGGGTACTGATCTTAGAAGCAATCAAACTTAGACTATCCGATGTATAAGCAACCAAAGGAACATCGTGAAACTTCACCCAAACCGGAACACAAGATAAATCTTTCTTAAAGAGACTTACCTCGGGAGAACACTTATTAAGGAAAATAGGGATACCACGAATCATCCAAGGTCCATCCCAGAGAACAGACACCGTGCCCTGTATTGATGAGAACTTGAAGAAGAAGAAGAAACCATTCGCACTCATTGTAACTTTCTCAATACCGTACTTTTTCCAATTGTTTCGCACGAACCATTCAACAACGGGAAATGCAAGATGTTTACCGATAAAATACCCATACAATGAGTTCTTCAATCTTTCATTCACCTTATAGACCGACTCAATAGGAAGACCTACATCATAATCCGCATCCTTGGGTATCTTCTCTTCAATTTTTTGAAACTTAGCCTTTGATAACGCTCAGAATGAGCATGTTTTTAGTTGCGTTATCGTTAGTTTTGTGCATCATATTTGGTTATATTTATATGTTTTTGTTACATAATCGTGAAAAAGTGTATATGCAAGTGAATGTAGACAACTACAGGAAAATATGATGAAAAGACGAAGAATTGAAGTGATTATGCACAATTGGAAGATTCCCGTGATTGAAGTGAAGTTAGAAACCACGCAAGGACTCAGTGATTTGAGAGTATCAAGATTTCCATGATTCTACGTCAAGAAAATATCAAGTTCTATGAAAGAAATCAGTGCCACGATCAAGGATAAAGCATGCAATGAGAATAGTCAAAGAAAAGTAAAAAATGTGAGTGCAAGAAGACTCCAGCCGATCGGCTGGAACCCGCATCCGAATCGGATGGGTGTTGTGGGATGGAGCAACTGATCGGATGGTGGAGTATCCGATCGGTTGGATGGTGCTGTTATTACAAATTTCACATTTAATGATGGTTTTACTTCAGTTTAATCATAAGGGGCTGATCATTTCCAGTTATTAACTCTTATGGACATTTTTGCTTGGGATTAAGTGAATCCTATCTATATATGGGATCCTAGACTAGTTTACTAAGGGTGACAACTTATTCTTGTGATAGACTTTACACCAAAGCTATTACATACTTATTATATTGTTCGAAAGTCTAGAAGTGCTGTAAAAACATCCAGGAAACATTGAGTTAATGTCTCAAGTGTTTGGTTCGAGTTTGGAGTTGTTTACGCGTCATATTAGGCGATTGGAGGAGTGTGGTTGCTATAGTTCCACGATTCTAGTTCTTGTAATTCTAATCTAGGTATATCTTGTTTACTTTTCAATGAACTATTGTTACTTTAAGTTTTATGGAAGTATTGTTTGTTACTTGTGTTCTATTATGATGATTGTTATGGAGTAATTTTTGGTATACTTGTGTGTATGATGTAACTATTGTATGAGTGTTCTTATGATGCATGATAATCTTTCTTGTTTAATGAGTTTGTTGAATTAACATCTAGTCTTGCTTAATTTGTTGGTAATTGTTAGGTCCTATTTCTAGCTTAACACAAGATAAATTACCACGTACAACTAATAACTAATTCGTATAACAATAATAACGAGAGATAAATAAAGAGAATGAGATGAATAAGAAGAAGAGAATGGTTGATATTTTCCACACATAAAATGAGCAAGAGTTTCGGTACAAATGAGAATAAACCAACAAAAGAAATGATATCCTAAGCTTGGTATTTATAGGCAAAGTGTTAGGGAAACACTTTGCTATCAAGCTTCTAGAATCTAACAACTAGACTCACGGCCCATGGGCTTCTTATTTGGCAGTGAGCTTTAACCAAACCTAAAGCCCTATTCATTTAGCAACCTATTATATTAAATGACCAAGACCTGAAATAATATAAAACGTGTTCCCAACAATCTCCCCCTAAGGCTTGGTCATCTAGGTTGCTCGACATCGTCTTTGCTTCTTTGGCTTCGACGTCTTTAGAATCTTTGTTCTTCGTTTTTGTTGTGATATGATATGGTAATGTCTTGATCTGCCTTCCACCAACGTTCTTCAATCACTGTGTCTTTACGTCTTTTCCACCATGCTCATATGTCTTTTGACTTTTGTTCTTCATATATCAAGTAATTCTTACTTCATAAGCTTCAATCTTTGACTTGTGAAAGTTTGTGATGATTGATCTTTGACTTTTCTTTGACTTCTTTGAACTTATGTTATCTCTTAGTCTTTATGAGAACTTTTCTTCAGGATATGAGCATGATGGAAGTGGTGGTAGTGGAACTCCTGGTCTCCATGATTTCCTGCAGTGTAAACAGTTAGCAATAAATTATCCGGCACTTACAGATTCGAACTTCGAGATCGTCAACAGCATAGTGTGAAGACTTTCTCTAATCCTTGCCAAGGCTGTTCTGAACCGGATGCCCCCGAAAGAGCTAACACAGATACACCGAAGTGTATCAACGATTCAGTGAGCCGCTGAAGTATACCGAAGTATCATTTCACGACTGTAGACCGTTTGGAACCACCATGAACACTAAGCGTAACCCAAAAGGGATTACCGAAGTGACCTGCTGTCAGGGCTGTTTGATGTTGACCCTGGCAGGATTTCCATTCAATCACTGAGAATCACAATATGTGAATTCTCTCATGAATATTCTCGGCAGATTACTAAGACCTGCGTAGGACACTCTTATAATTTACAACTGGTGTTCCTTTTGTTGAACAACCAGTGTAGAAATGCTAAGTGTTCCTATGAGATCTTTTATGTATCTCGTGGCTCTAGACTCGATTAAGTGCTTATTGGTTTTTAGTCATCGGAGGCATGGACCAGATTGCCTCCTTTTCAATATCAACACATCTCGGAGTGAGAGGTCGATAGATAATGAAGGGTTCTCCGTGAGAAATGAAACAAGTGTCTTTTGAGAGAAACCTGAGTAGCTAGAAGGTTTAGTGCAGTGCGTCACTGGGTCCATGACGGCTTAATCTTCAATACTAGTGTTACCGTAGTAACAACCAGTAGCATATGTATTGAACCCGGTGTCTGCCCTAAGGTTGATCATATGGAGGGCTATTTCTTTTCACCCTTTTCTTTACTTTTCTTTTTCATTCTTCAACCCCTTCTTTCCCCTTTCATTTCTTTACTCCTTTTTTTTTTCATCATACCTAGGACTTTTCTAGTACTAAACTATTGGTATTGTCCTTGGGTAGATCCCTCCGGCTCTGGCATATCATAGGACGGTTTCCTAACCTTAGTCACCTTATTTCTCCATGACTATCCTATTGTTGCCACAAACCAATTATTTGAAAATCTCTCAAAGTGTTTATGATTATAAAACATATTTTGTTAACACTTTGAGAGTTTTGCATTTTCAGAAGTACTCCCCCTTAACATGTGCTCATATGTGTTTAAATTAAATTTGCAAATGTCGGGTAGAGACAACACTTTTTGAATTGATTGATTTTTCAATGAATATGACCTTTGCGAGACACGTTTACATCACTAGTTAAACTAGCTTGAAATTATTACACGTCCCGGCCATATCTAAAGAATAATCTCTCGGAATCGGTACATTCTACTCAGACAAGTTCCTTGCGTTAAATGACCCCTAACTTGTATTTTGATTAGAATAAAAGTGCATTTGCTTGAGGACAAGCAAATCTCAAGTGTAAGGGTATTTGATGAAGCGAAAAGTGTACCACTTTTAGGGGGTCATTTAAGCCCTAAATCGTATTTATTTGATCAAATATTGCCCTAAATCGTTCCTTTTGTCATTTTAGGTACTTTGGAGAAGAAATCTGGAAAAGGAAGCATTTTGGACGTTTTTGGAGCATAAAAGTGAAGAAAACGACAAAGTCTCCAAAGCTGCTGGAAAAGTACACGTGACGGCGTCAAGGATTGCTCCTGACGGCGTCACGGCTTGGCAAAAGAGGTGGATATGACAAAATACACGTGACGCGCCAGAGAGTTTTACAATGGAAATCTGACGGCGTCAGCCTTTAAGGTGATCAAGGTCGTCACGGTTTAAGTTAAAGAGAGACGGCGTCAAGCACAATTCTGACGGCGTCAGACCTTGACGGGCCAGAGAGGATTTTGGAGGATTAAAGAGGGACGGCGTCAGGAAGACCATCCGGGAACCCTAGCCGCGGCGAGGTGACGGCGTCACCTCCTACAACGTGACGCCGTCAGACCCTAAACTCTATATATAGTTTTGCAATTTTTAGTCATTAGTGTGCAACTTTGTGAGGAGAAACCCTAAGATGAATTTTCTGCTATTTTTAAGGGTTTTATACCCTTAGATCTCCCATGTTTAATTGAAGATAAGTAATCACTTAATCATTCAATATGTCTATGTGTTGTTTGATTATATCTTGTTCTTGTCTTTTAATTAACATGCTAGGCTAGATTTATCTTGTGTTTGCTTAGATCTAATGAAACCTAACTATTGATTATTGGTTGTTGGTATGTTATTAATTGTTTTTGGATGATTGTTTATCGATGTTAGTGATGAACTCAAATAAGTACATTTTATTACTATCATTTATCCTATTAATTTGACTTGTTTTACTATATTATGTATGAGGATTGATGCTTAATCGTTTACTTTTGTAATTCTCAGTTGAAAACAAGCATTTGGTGAAACTTGGCGATTTTGGACTAATTATGGAGCAAAACATGCAAGAAGTTAAGAGTCTACTGAAATGGACAAGATCAAGACTAATCTGCTCCAGATGCGCCGCATCTCACTTATGACATGCGCCGCATCACTATCAATATTTCACTAGATACGATCCAAGATACAAGAGGACATGCGCCGCATCTGATAATGGAGTTACGCCGCATCTTCTGGCGGTGTACGAATATTCCTGAATATTATAATCTTGGACCCCACGCGAAGTTAAGTACATGCGCCGCATCTACTTACTAGATGCGCCGCATCTCACCCTCAAACAGAAACTATAAATACCCCAAAGACCAGACGAATTAAGAGTTCCGAAGTTTTAACAGAAGACCGAAGACCAGAAACCAAGGACGAATTCAGTCAAGGTAGCAGCACAAGACACATCCAAATCAAAGATACAAGAGCTGTAAGAAGGTGCTGCATGTGTTTAATTCATTAAGTAGTTTTGTTTTATTGTGTTAGTAAACTTTAATTCATCAAGATTGGTGGCTTGTGTAATGTGACAACGGAAAGATTGCACTCCCTTAAAACTGCTTTCTCATTAATTAAAGTTTATATGTTAATGTCATTGGTGACTTTTATTAGTGCATTGATAACCTCTGTGTCTAGCTGAGCGTTGATCGGGTCGCCATGCCTCTGCCCTCGCCTGTTTATTAGATCGCCTATGTATTCTATGGTCTGTAGAAAAGTAGGAGAAAGATAAACGGGATAGTCATAAGTAATCATTAAGGGTTTACTCGCCGATAAGATTTGAACCAACGAGAAAGGACTTAATCTCGGTGCGTTGCATCGAACTATACACTTCATATAACACTAGCAATAAAACAAGTGACAAACTACTTATCATAAGGACAACCCTCTTATTGTCTCGAGTATTTATCTGTGTACGTGTGTGCTACTTGCTGATTCGTGCCTATTGGTTTAGTTTATTATTTAATTGCAACCAAATCGTGCCAGTCTCTCAGGCTGAACCCCCTTGCGTTAGATTAGGTTGTATAGCTAACTTAATATATTAAAATACTGATTAGAATAACTAGATAATACGTTCCACTCTTAGTGATCGACACTCTACTTACCATTATATTCATACTGACCGGGTACACTGCTCGTTAGGTGTGTGTGTTATTGATAAGTCGGCTAAATATAAATTTAAAACTTGATTAGGCATTAAAACTACTAAACCGCAACGACACACGCAGCACATCAAGTTTTTGGCGCCGCTGCCGGGGAGTGAATTGTTATTATCTGTTAATTTGATTAGTATTTTAATTAGGTTTTTAATTTTTTATCTAACCGCTAATTTTGTTGTGTATTAGTTTAATTTGCATTCATTGTACTATTTTGCATATTTTCTGTTTTTGTGTGTTATTTGTTTGCTTTTGTTTGTGTTTATTTTCGTGTGTTTTTATTTTTTTTAATATTTCGTATTTTTTGTTTTCTGCTATCGTTGTACTGAGCTAAATCGAACGATACGGCGCATCTGATTTCTCAGATACGGCGTATTGCGTTCAATTTTTTTTATAAAAATACAACGCGTTTAATTAATTCGATACGACGCATCTTTCCCCAAGATACGGCGTATCTGTTTTTAATAAGAATTTTTTTTCTAAGCGATAAAGCGATACGACGCATCTTTTCCCCAAGATACGGCGTATCTGTTTTTAAGAAAATTTTTTTTCTAAACTTTAACGCCATACGACGCATCTGCTTCAGCAGATACGGCGTATCTATTATTTTAATTAAAAACAGTTTTCGATTAATTAAACAGATACGGCGTATCGATTTTTATCGATACGGCGTATCTTCTGAATCAAAAATCTCATATTTTGAAACGTAACGAAAATACGGCGCATTAACTTTCGTTAATACGACGCATTTAATTTTTAATAAATATCGATTTTTGATTATTAAAATTGATACGGCGCATTCAAATTTCTAAGCGGCGTATCTATTTTCTGAATAAAATCTGATTTAATTTTAACGATTATTAGATACGGCGTATCCAACTTTTTGGATACGGCGCATCGTCTGCAGATATCAGCTATTTGTATTCTTATATCCGTTTCTATATTCATTAATTTCTCTTCTAGCGAACAAATCCTACTGATGATTTTACCTTTGATGACAGATTTTGCTATGGAAGACATGTCAGTTAACGGATATCTTGCTATGGAATGCTTGCTTTCAGATTCATTCAATGTGCTCATGATCGATGCAGATTTATTCTCTTGGGAGACCCCTCTTGAAGCTGCTTTTAAGGAATTCATGCGTTTATGCAACATTGACAAAGGGGTATTCTCTTATGATGTATTTGTGAGGTACACTAGAGATGAATTGTCACTCTTATGGCCTATCATTGAATCCAAAGGATTGAACTGGACTACTATCGAAGAAGATGATGGGAAATTCTATCTTGCATACATGGACTCAAGCAACAAAAGCTGTGGTGGAGGCAATACCCAAATTTCTTACATGCCTTATTCCGAACAGTACTGGGGATTAAATGAGAACTATCTGGACGATGACAGAATTTATGCTGTGGCGGAGTTACTATTTCATGGCAAGTTGGTAAGATTAATGGACCTCTCCCTCAATGATTGGCTTGAACTTAAATATGGTAGTCCTAAATTTGCCCCTGCAGATGAAGTCAAGCAGATTATGACTTCATGGTTGACACGGAGTTTTAGGGAGCAATTTAACGAGTTCATGGAGATAAAGAGGAAAATGATTGAAAAGACTTGCTTTGACGTTAACCACGATCCCAACGATGTTGATTTTTCAGAATGGTTGGCTAGTAAGTTTAATAACCATAAGAGCATGGATCGAGCTACTAAGGATGCATTATGGGTATATTGGATAAGAGGTGAAGACGAAGAAGTAGAAAGCGATTATGGGTCGTCACTTCATGATTCTACAGTCAATGAGGGGATTGAAGAATTATTCAAAATTGACATTGATGTGTTCGATTATGAGACACCCTTGTGCAAGCAGTTCAAGGAATTTAACTACCTTCTTCGAGTCGACGATGATGTGCTTACTGGAGATTTACCAGGATTCAAGACTTATGATGATTTCAAAAACACCTGGTACTACGAATGGAATGACCAAATACCATGGGTTTGGGATAAACCATGGGAATTTGAGCACATTAATCACACCTGTACACCCTTCGTTTTCAAGGATGGGAGTAGTGTTTGGCCGACCTGTGATTATAAGAGTGACGGAACCTGTAATGGGGGAAGTATTATTGGGATGAAACGGGTTGGAAAAGATGTAACCTTTGAAGATTATGAGTGGTACGATAATGTTGAAGACTGCCCACGAAAAACTGAAGCTTTGCAAGAAAAGGGTAGAATTGAATACTTGAAAGGACTTAAAGGTACATCAAATACTACTTTCTGGGAATGGGTGCATGAACAATTTGATGATTACACGAAGCTTAGTCGACGGCTACAATGGGAATTGGAAAGAGAATGGGAGGCAATTCAAGATGATAGGAATGAGTCATTAATTGATGAACTAGATGACTATTTGATTAAGGATCCTTATTTTAAGTATGTTGATAATGACGAGGAAGAATTCACCAAAAGAAAGTGTCAACTACTTGGAATCCCTTATAATAAGCCACCCATGATTATTTCTGAAAAGTTTAAAATCATCAAATATTCTTTGGGACCAGAGGAAGAGTATGTTGCGACGACGACCAAGAGTTATACTAGATTAAGTCGAACGGAGGAAAACGTCGCTGAGCTATACGGGAACATCTTTCGGATGAAGGAAGAAGGATGGACCGTGACAAGAACTAAGTGATGAGCTGAACGTGAGTCTAACTTGAAGACTCTGGAATAAAGACAAGTGCTTACCGGGAGACAACCCGGATTTATCTTTTTTATTATTCTGTTTTTGTGTCGAGTCAGTCAGGCCGCAGAGGATACGGCGCATCTCAATCCTGAGATGCGACGCATCTCCTGCAGTGGTCATATCTTATTTTATTTTTCTGCATTTTTTATTTTCGACTTTAAAACTTTTTATCAGTTTATTTTAATGCGGCGCATCCCTGGTTAAGGATGCGGCGCATCTTTTATTCTGATCCGTATTTATTCCAGGCTCGATACAGCGTATCTTCTTCCATAAGATACGGCGCATCGACTGACCTGATGATTTTCATTTTTAATTTTTATGCTTTATTTTTACCTAACTACTAATGTATTATGCAAGTTGAACCTTTCTTATCTTAGGTGTGTTTTAAAGTGTTGGTGGTATTATAGATTCCTGCATTTCCTGTGGATACATCGAATATGAAGCTTAAACGTTCTAATCCACAAAAAAGATGATTTTTGCTCTACTACTAATGGAGGATCATACCGAGCAAATCTCAGGGGAGTTTTTCTGTTCTAATTCTTTTATTTTCCAGTTTTTAACCTTTTATACGAACAACGAGGACGTTGTTTAACTTAAGTGGGGGGATTGGAGAATTAGAACACTTAACACTTACTTGTCCTAAACTTTTCAAAATATGCTTAAAATGTGCTTAATATATCAAAATTTAAAATTTTTTAGCATGTTTTTGTTTAAAGTCTAAGTTGCATAGCTGCACACATGACGTTATTTTCAAAAATTGTGATTTTTCAAAACTCACAAATCTATGAGTGTGCCGGTGACTTGTAAACTTTAGAACTTGGCTTGTATACTATTCGAGACCACCATAATAAGTATTATTTATATAATTGGAATGACTTGTCTAAATTGGTAAAATTTCTAGGATTACACCCAAATAGCTTTATATGTTATGTGTTATTAGCTAACTACACTGGTTAGTTAACCCCCGTATAAACCCTTTTGTTACTCTCACTTTTAGAGTAAGATACCCCTAGAAAAACACTCAGAGCCATTCCTTTCGTTTCTTACACCTTTGTTTAAAATGTTTCGTTACACCCTTACACCTTAGCCTACCCTGTAGATTAGAATCCGTGGTTGGTTAATTACTATAGGCAAAGTGTGTTTCCTTACATTACCTGTGTTCGTGTGCGTAATTCATTATCTATGGTTAGGTCGGGAAATTGCACAATGCAATTGGAGTGAAAGTAAATATTGTATATCTTTGAGTTTATTTTTCGTGTGTTTACTACTTTCACTATTACCGTTATTTCTGAAGTTATGAAAAGTATGGAAAAATTATCCAGAATTATTGTTTTGGTGATGTGGTGAAATTTTACACATCTATGTTTATGTTAAAAAAAAAAAAAAAAAAAAAAAAAAAAAAAAAAAAAAAAAAAAAAAAAATGGAAAAAATGAGAAAAGAAAAAGAAAAAGAAGAAAGTTGGATGTTTGATTAAACCAACGATGTAAAGTTATGTAAGTGGTCGATATCACCACTAGTTGTTGTATATTATATCTATGGATTGAATGGGAGTTGGCAGTTATGGGAACGTCAACTAAGGTTTATTCTCTGATTAAGATCTTGTTGAGTATAATTCGTGTCTACCTAAAGCGTGTGTTTCAAGTGTTAAAGCGTGAGTTATTCAATGATATGAGTCTTATTCATTGGATGGTTGGGATAGTGATTAACCACACTTAGGATTTTAATTTATTTGTTTTGTTTATTTTTCATTTTACACCAATTTATATCCCAAATATTATCCATACCCTGTATTATTCTTTATCCAACCAAACCTTTGATTTATTGAGATTAGGGATTTGAGCAATCTTAAGTATCGTAGTCGTGGATTCGGCTATGTATTTATGATTTTGTCGCCCTTTTTGATATATTATTATTGGTGAAGTTTGGACCTATCTTTAGCCTGTTCGAGTTAAGGATTTGAGCAATTGCAAGTATCGTGTTCGTGGATTCGATCATGTATTTGTGATTTTGTCGCCTTTTCTGGAATTTGAGATCGATAGAGATTAAGAATAATTAAACCCTTAAGCCTAAAAACCCTTTTTACCGCTTTAGACTTGTTATTCCTTTGCTTTAGTGGTGGAGATGTGTATACTTGCCAAGCTTATGATAGAATATTCGTCGCGACTGGACAGTTAAACGATTAGATTTGCTTTTATCAAATTATTTTATTTTACTTCTAATTCGTTGAGTGTTTAGTTGTGTGATTATGACAAAAACGAATACATGCTTAAATATAAAAATAAATCTTAATATCTTTTAGGATACATTTTCATAAGATTAATTCTAAGGTTTACTTAGGGACAAGTAAAGTTCAAGTGGGGGGATATTTGATGAACTCAAATAAGTACATTTTATTACTATCATTTATCATATTAATTTGACTTGTTTTACTATATTATGTATGAGGATTGATGCTTAATCGTTTACTTTTGTAATTCTCAGTTGAAAACAAGCATTTGGTGAAACTTGGCGATTTTGGACTAATTATGGAGCAAAACATGCAAGAAGTTAAGAGTCTACTGAAATGGACAAGATCAAGACTAATCTGCTCCAGATGCGCCGCATCTCACTTATGACATGCACCGCATCACTATCAATATCACCAGATACGATCCAAGATACAAGAGGACATGCGCCGCATCTGATAATGGAGTTACGCCGCATCTTCTGGCGGTGTACGAATATTCCTGAATATTATAATCTTGGACACCACGCGAAGTTAAGTACATGCGCCGCATCTACTTACTAGATGCGCCGCATCTCACCCTCAGACAAAAACTATAAATACCCCAAAGACCAGACGAATTAAGAGTTCCGAAGTTTTAACAGAAGACCGAAGACCAGAAACCAAGGACGAATTCAGTCAAGGTAGCAGCACAAGACACATCCAAATCAAAGATACAAGAGCTGTAAGAAAGTGCTGCATGTGTTTAATTCATTAAGTAGTTTTGTTTTATTGTGTTAGTAAACTTTTATTCATCAAGATTGGTGGCTTGTGTAATGTGACAACGGAAAGATTGCACTCCCTTAAAACTGCTTTCTCATTAATTAAAGTTTATATGTTAATGTCATTGGTGACTTTTATTAGTGCATTGATAACCTCTGTGTCTAGCTGAGCGTTGATCGGGTCGCCATGCCTCTGCCCTCGCCTGTTTATTAGATCGCCTATGTATTCTATGGTCTGTAGAAAAGTAGGAGAAAGATAAACGGGATAGTCATAAGTAATCATTAAGGGTTTACTCGCCGATAAGATTAGAACCAACGAGAAAGGACTTAATCTCGGTGCGTTGCATCGAACTATACACTTCATATAACACTAGCAATAAAACAAGTGACAAACTACTTATCATAAGGACAGCCCTCTTATTGTCTCGAGTATTTATCTGTGTACGTGTGTGCTACTTGCTGATTCGTGCCTATTGGTTTAGTTTATTATTTAATTGCAACCAAATCGTGCCAGTCTCTCAGGCTGAACCCCCTTGCGTTAGATTAGGTTGTATAGCTAACTTAATATATTTAAATACTGATTAGAATAACTAGATAATACGTTCCACTCTTAGTGATCGACACTCTACTTACCATTATATTCATACTGACCGGGTACACTGCTCGTTAGGTGTGTGTGTTATTGATAAGTCGGCTAAATATAAATTTAAAACTTGATTAGGCATTAAAACTACTAAACCGCAACGACACACGCAGCACATCAGTTAGGCTTAAGAAAACTGACTAACCTCCTATACGGTAACTTGCTTGAACGTCTTAAGAAACATGAACCAATGCGTACTAAGGTTTTTATGGTTGTATTTAATGCATGAGCGAATTCTAGTGATCCCATGTTAGGAGCTTCTTAGCCGGCTCGACATAGGAGTGAAGTAGGAGCTTGTAGAGTTGGGGAAGTACGTACGCCACCCCATGATTGGTATTAAGGAATACACCCGTCATCCACGCAATTAATACACACTAATCAACCGGTAAAAGATAGTTAGGGAGTAAGGAAATCTAAGTAAACACATTTCTCCCCATATAAGTTTCACAACCTTTTATTTTCAGTTATTTTATTTTATTTGCAATTGTAGTTATTTGGGTTAGTTGACTAGCAACTAATTCCGCCCACTCCTTCAAACCCGAGATTTTACTTGCTTTTATAAAAAAATATAAAAATACAAAAAGAATCTTCCCTCACCCTTAGACCTATTAGAGTAGTTTTTCAATCCTAACGACACTATTCCCCTAGAGAACGATCAATCCCCCGGTACTTGCCACTTCACTATACTACATCGGTCAGGTACACTGCCTGGTGGGGATTGCAAGCTTCTCGAGATCCCTCGAGAGGTAAAACCTGTTGTAAGGTCGCAAAACCACGCATCAAGTTTTTGGCTCCGTTGCCAGGGAATAGTTATTGTTTAGGTTGAAATTTTATTTTTATTAGGTCTACTCATTAGATTCCTATCTAGTGAGATTTTTATTTTCTTTTTATTAGCTTTCTCGTAGTCTATCTTTTCTTTGTGCTTTTGTTCGTAAAGTTTTTCCATTGACTCTTCCGTTCGCCATTATGGAGAACGTGAATCTACCAAATCCGCGACTAGAGTTTTACATGAAGAAATATAATTTTACTAATTTGGATAAATCAAGATGGTGGAATGAAGTAATGAGAACAAGATCTTACATAGATTTTAGTGAGTACCTTGAGAAAAGAGACCAAGTGCATAAAACTTTTGAGGAAATCACCTTAGGAGCCCCATCAAACCCTCAAAATACCTCATTAAGTGAAACCTATGCACCATATGAGCCTTCACCTAGGATAGTTTCTTATGAACCCGACCAAGATTGTGAGATGGTTAATGTTGAACTACCTAGGTACATGCTTGGATTAGATTTCACCAAGACATATGATGAGTATGAGGAATCCTTTAGGCAAATGGAACATAGTGATCAAGTTATTGAGAATGATTCTTATGAATCGGACCAAGAATTTGAGATGAATAGAAAAGGATTTGAGATACCTAGGTGCATGTTGGGGATAGACTTCAACAAATCACATAATAAGCACATAGGTAATCAAGATAAGATGAAGGATAAAGTAGAAAATCCAAGTCCACCAAGTACTCCACAAAACCCACCATCATTTGAGGCACCCACACCGCCTGTGACTTACCCGGAAGAAGTAGAAGAGACTTTAGAAATCCCGATGGAGGTAGAATCCTTGGACCAAGCACCACTAGAGGATATAGGTTTGAATACTTATAGTGATAACCTTACTCTTAGTTCTAGGGAATTTCCTAGCGTTGATGAACCGGAACCTCAACCTTTACACAACTTTCCATCTTTAGATGTGAATTTAGGAATTAAAAAAGGTCCCGATCCACCCATCAAACCATGTAGTCCGGGTAATGTTAAGATTAAGGTAGTAGACTCTAGGCCATGTGGAGTGGAAGCTAATATCGAAGTGAACCATGACCTTACATACTTACATCACCCATTCATGATTGATCACAAGAAACATTATGGGTTTAAACCGGGTTTATTAGGTCAAGATGGATTCCCAACTAGGAGTCTCTCAAAGTTGATAGAAGATGATCCCTTTCTAGGAGAAAACTTCAATTCACCCATTGACCCAATTGAACTAAGTAAGGTTATGATGATTGGATCCCACATCTTTGAGCATATAATTCATCCACCACTCTTTCCTCACGTGGCATACTCATACCAAGATGGTGTGTATCGCTACTATCACCCGCACTTAATCCTAAGTGTAGGAAAAACCTCTCCTTTATCCGTTAAATAAGGGTAGAGTCAGGCTCGTGACTCGAACAAAAACAAGCGCTTCTTGGGAGGCAACCCAAGCTTTATTTGCTTTGTGTGTTTATTTATTTGTTTGTTTGATTTTATTTGCTTCCGTATGTATGTTTAATTTTTATTATTATTGATTCATGTTCGAAACTAAATTGTGAAAATGCTTTATCTTGTTTTTAACTTCGTCTTAACTACATATAAAGGTATTTTGCAAAAGATAAGTGTAAGGGAAATCCAAATCGGTTTATTAGAACAAATGAACATGAATCATAACAATATTAAATTAACATACATATTAGTAATTGTTTGAGTCAAATGCTTGTATCGAGTCATAATGATATTTTGCAGGATTTCTAGGAAATAAGGATTGAGTTTTTCCAGAAATTTTTCGGAAACTTAACATGAAAAATCTGTCAGATCACTTCTGACGGCGTCAGGAACAGTTTTCTGGATTTTTTTTTTTTTTTTTAAAGTTTTGTTTTTCTTCCGGAATCATAAAATGCTTTATTAAATCTCTAACTTATAAACTTCAGGAATCTGCAAAATAATCATTCCACAAGCATTATATCCTTATACAGATTTATCCCGCCGATGTTATGCAGGTTTTCGTGTTTGTTTTCTCAGGTTTAACAGGTTATTTTGGACAAGGAGATGTATGTGGAATCTAGCTTTTGGCGCTGCTTTAATCTTGAAGCTTCAACATTACCTTGGAAGAAGATCTAACCATGTTACCTCTTTATCCACCGAGCGAATCGGGGGAGTATTTGATTTCATTCTTTTACCTTATTTACTTTTACATCCTTTGAATGAACATTGGGGACAATGTTCAGCTTAAGTGTAAGGGGAGGGTAAATGATGATACCTTAGAGAATACAATTGCACTTGATTTTTGTTTGTTTAATGGTAAATGTATAATAAAACTGAGATAAATACTTGTTAGGGCAATTTTAGTGCCAAATTTAAAATTTTTTACAACATTTAGGAGTGAAACTTTGGTCTTAATGAGCGTCTCATGGATAGGAAGTTATATGACTAGCACAAAACCGTACCACTAAAAAATTTTCCACCCCCAAATATGTGAGGTTCGCCCCTAGAATTGGTAGGAAAAGCATTTATGCTATGATGTGTGTACCGGTAGCACTTAGATTCTAGAACATGCGTTAGGACCATTCCGAGGCCACAAGTGAGACTATATTCGTGTAGTTAGATTTACTACATGATAAGAGGCATTAGGATTAACCCATTGTTTTACACCTGTGTTTTTGTTATAATTACATTGGCTACATTGGTCAAATAATTCTCCCACACCCTTTGCGTTGTACTCATTTTTAGTACACGATACCCCTAGTACACCCCTCAGAGCCTATCTTTTCGTTTCTAACTTTAAGCATTTTACTTAAAGTAAGAATTTGTTTACACCCCACTTAAATGTACACCCAAATCGCCTTAGCCTACCTTGTATGCACTCATTTTTAGTGCATTATTGTGACAACATTTGTTTAAACCCCAAGTTAATTATCTAATTGATTACATGGTTGCTAAGTCGAGTCATATCCTTGTACATATTGTTTTGGGACGATTGGGACTCATGGGTAAAGTACTAGTGTAACGGAGTAATGGGGAAGAACAACATTATTACCCCCATATGTGCTAAATATTTTAAAAGTACTCCAAGTGTTTCGATTATCTTAATTCGAGTCATTAGAATAATTATTTGTAAAGTTATGTAAAAGTTCAAGTATAAGGGGATGCAACACCCCTATGATGTATTATTTTGGATGGTAGGGCAAGAGTGTATGCAAAAAAAAAAAAAAAAAAAAAAAAAATCGAAAAAATAAAGAAAAAAAAATGAGAAAAAGAAAAGTAGAAAAAACATACGGACTACCATCCCGTTTCATTTTATGTTTATTTTATGTTTTTGTTATTTTGTTTTTAGCTTAAGTCGAGTCGAGTCTTGGCTTAGCAACGCCATATTGTACATGTAATTAATCAAGATCTTTAACTCGCCACCAGTAAAATATCCCTTATCCAACAAATCCGTGTTTATCATATCCCTACACCTAACGTTATAACCCGTTTAAAAGCCCTCTTTGATAGTTTATCTTAGGTGCTTACGCCTAGTGGAGGAGGTTTTCGATCCTTTCCCAAGCCTATGGTAATCTATTTGCTATGACAGGTAGTGAGAGATATTATCCATTTTCATTTATGAGATATACTTTTTTGACACCTGAGAGATGTGAGTATCTAAACACTACTTGTGAGGTGCTAGTTTGTAATCTCCGTGCTTATTATGATTAAAGTGGAACGACTATTTGTTGTAATTACTTTTATATTAGCGTTAAATGACCCCTAACTTGTATTTTGATTAGAATAAAAGCGCATTTGCTTGAGGACAAGCAAATCTCAAGTGTAAGGGTATTTGATGAAGCGAAAAGTGTACCGCTTTTAGGGGGTCATTTAAGCCCTAAATCGTATTTATTTGATCAAATATTGCCCTAAATCGTTCCTTTTGTCATTTTAGGTACTTTGGAGAAGAAATCTGGAAAAGGAAGCATTTTGGACGTTTTTGGAGCATAAAAGTGAAGAAAACGACAAAGTCTCCAAAGTTGCTGGAAAAGTACACGTGACGGCGTCAAGGATTGCTCCTGACGGCGTCACGGCTTAGCAAAAGAGGTGGATATGACAAAATACACGTGACGCGCCAGAGAGTTTTACAATGGAAATCTGACGGCGTCACCCTTTAAGGTGATCAAGGTCGTCACGGTTTAAGTTAAAGAGAGATGGCGTCAAGCACAATTCTGACGGCGTCAGACCTTGACGGGCCAGAGAGGATTTTGGAGGATTAAAGAGGGACGGCGTCAAGAAGACCATCCGGGAACCCTAGCCGCGGCGAGGTGACGGCGTCACCTCCTACAACGTGACGCCGTCAGACCCTAAACTCTATATATAGTTTTGCAATTTTTAGTCATTAGTGTGCAACTTTGTGAGGAGAAACCCTAAGACGAATTTTCTGCCATTTTTAAGGGTTTTATACCCTTGGATCTCCCATGTTTAATTGAAGATAAGTAATCACTTAATCATTCAATATGTCTATGTGTTGTTTGATTATATCTTGTTCTTGTCTTTTAATTAACATGCTAGGCTAGATTTATCTTGTGTTTGCTTAGATCTAATGAAACCTAACTATTGATTATTGGTTGTTGGTGTGTTATTAATTGTTTTTGGATGATTGTTTATCGATGTTAGGCTTAAGAAAACTGGCTAACCTCCTATACGGTAACTTGCTTGAACGTCTTAAGAAACATGAACCAATGCGTACTAAGGTTTTTATGGTTGTATTTAATGCATGAGCGAATTCTAGTGATCCCATGTTAGGAGCTTCTTAGCCGGCTCGACATAGGAGTGAAGTAGGAGCTTGTAGAGTTGGGAAAGTACGTACGCCACCCCACGATTGGTATTAAGGAATACACCCGTCATCCACGCAATTAATACACACTAATCAACCGATAAAAGATAGTTAGGGAGTAAGGAAATCTAAGTAAACACATTTCTCCCCATATAAGTTTCACAACCTTTTATTTTCAGTTATTTTATTTTATTTGCAATTGTAGTTATTTGGGTTAGTTGACTAGCAACTAATTCCGCCCACTCCTTCAAACCCGAGATTTTACTTGCTTTTATAAAAAAATATAAAAATACAAAAAGAATCTTCCCTCACCCTTAGACCTATTAGAGTAGTTTTTCAATCCTAACGACACTATTCCCCTAGAGAACGATCAATCCCCCGGTACTTGCCACTTCACTATACTACATCGGTCAGGTACACTGCCTGGTGGGGATTGCAAGCTTCTCGAGATCCCTCGAGAGGTAAAACCTGTTGTAAGGTCGCAAAACCACACATCAATGGAACAGCCTCTTCTTGATCTTTTGAATAAACTGACGAACTTCTCTTAACTGAGAAGTTTTCCACCTGCTTGACTTGTACAATTCTTGGTCACGTACTCGAATTACCAACCCATCACGAACCTTCTTTAGTGTGTGGTCGCAGAACTTATGAACTTCTTTATACGCCATGAAGCAGTTAATCGTGAGATCGCTCTTGTAAAGAAACCCGAAGGTTGGTTCTTTCAACATGGAGTATTGAGGCTCATTGCTAATCCCGAGAAGAAGTAGTTCTGGTGCGGTTAGATTTAGCTTCCTCTGGTAGCTCTCGACCCCAAGCTGCAGATCTTCTACACGTTCTTGTATGATCTTCCTTCTGATGAAGTGGAGTATGGAAGTGTTGAATGCGTATTGAAGATCAGTTGTGAAGTGTTGCATCTTCCCTTGAACCTTGATGAGGTACAAATCTTCAAGGTCAATAAGATTCAAATCTGGGAGATCTGCTTCAGAGAACGTGTAGAGCTACTGGTCGCGTCTTCTAACTTTGATTTCCGTCAAGAAGGTGCAGTCATATCTCTTTTCACCCTCTAGACTGACCACAGCAAGAATCCTAAGGTCACTTTTCACCGGAGTAGAAGACTTCTTTGTGAGTTTACTCTTATACCATGTCTTCCTCTTCTCAAACCAGTGATAAATGCCTAGCTGCGCATCTTGGTCATACTGCACTTTCTTTGAGATGAAGAGCCCAGTATCAGTTTCCTCGATGGCCAGTTGTGTGTAACTTGCTGTTGGGTTCAAAGTTATTGAGGTTGCGTATTTTGGTTGACATTTAATTCCGTGTACGAATAATTCAAGATCATTGTTGAAGAAGAATTGATACGGAATGGCAGGTTGATCGGAGACTCGTATCACCGGTAATGGCTTCATCCAATCTGTGATGTATGGTTGGTTGGTTCTAGAAGTGCTTCCAACCATAATCACATCTGGATTTGTGCAACTGAACTCACTAGACATTTCTCGGGCAATGTTCTCTAAGTGATATTCGAGTTCAGCTGCACTGGATGACCTATCCTTGAGCAAGTTGAAAAAGCATCGTTCTTGATGCGACGAAGTTCTCCTTTGGTCATCTTCTTGATTCGTTGGTCACGTTTGAGTCTTTGTGTGAACTCAAACGTGCTATCTTCGATTACTGAATCTTCGTCCACCTGTGTTTGAGCACTTGCAAGCTGATCAAACCACTCATTTCCCTGTGTTGTATCTTCATCCAACCAGGAGATAATAGTAGGTCTATTGGAAGTCTTCTTGCTGGATTTAGATGAAGTAGCTTTGGTCTTGGGAGGTGAGTATGGCTTATTTTAGTGTTGTTGAAATTACATTTCTTCAGTTGCAGTGTGCTCGAACTGATGCTCTATTTCTGTAGGTCCTGATCCTGAAGCCTTTGACGGTTGAGTGGTTGTTGTTGTTGACGGACCGATGGGTTCTTTAAGTTTTGAGCCAGATCCTTCGACACCCTTTTGTTTCTTTGCTTGGGTGTTTGGATCTTGGTCTTCGTCCTCTCTTGGACGTTTACCCTTATCAGCTTCAACTTTACACGACTCCTTCTCAAGATTGGCTTTTATAGCCTCAGAGAGGGCTATATCTTCTGGAGTTGGAGAGGTGATGCTTACGAGTCTTGTCAGGAGTTGGAGTTTGAGTTCTTCAAGAGTTAGTTCTTTAGGCTGTGTTGGTTGGGTTGAGAAGACAAGAGGAACCGAGGCTACAGTGTTCTTGACAATGTCTTCGATGTTGGGATAGATATGCTCTTGTACATTCTGAGACACAACCTTGGGCAAATACTTCTTTACATACGCCTTGGTATTGCCCTTGATTGCTTTGAGCAACCGGTCTTCAACATCGTCTTCAAGGAATTCGTCCATACGAACTTTGGTCTCTTGCATCTCGTTGACCATTTTGGTTAAGTTTTTGACTTGGTCACTGAGCTGGTTGTCTTTCTTTGCACGTGCCAGCTTTACGGCCTTTCTGACCCTTTTAGATGCTGGTGTGATTACTTCAACCCTTTTCAGCCTAGTTATCTTCTTCGTTTTCTTGCTTTTCATGATTGTTTTTCCTTTCGATTCCTTTGTTGTTGCTTCAGTGGTTGGTGATGGTGGTGGTGGTGAGGGGTGTGACGATGATGCTGGATGTGTTTGAACTTTGGGAGGTGATGCATGCTGAGACACTGGTGGTGTATCCTGAGTAACTGGTGGAAAAGGTGGAGGAGTGACTGGTAGTGTAAGGATGTATTTATCTTCTTCCTTTTTAGCCAATTTTTCCTCTTCTTGCTTCTTGTGTTTCGATTCTAGTTCTTCAGCAGCTTTAGTTATCTCCTCCTCATCAGTTAACTTATCTATTTCTTCCCCTTCATCAACGTCTTTCATTTTTTCGTCTTCATTCTTTTCTTCATCTGTTGACACCTTTTCAGTTTCTTCCCCTTCATCCATAACAAATTCATTTAACTGTTCATCTTCTTTCTGTTCCTACCGGGTGGATTAACCGGATCAGTCTGAGGTGGAGTAACGTCTTTAACAACACCCGACCTACCGGGTTGATTAACCGAATCAGGTTGAGGTAGAGCTACTTCTTTCTCTACCCGAGACCCACTAGGTCGATTAGCCGGATTGTCATCAGTCTAGGTTTCACCAAAGTCTCTATTCAATTGTTCTTCAAATCTCATTTGCTCTTCTAGCCTTAATTGCACCCGCCTTTCCTCATCAGCCTTGAGAGACTTTCGGCTCTCTTCTAGTGCTATCTGAGTAGCTAAATCTTCTTTATAGATCAAAGGTGTTTCATCGGACTCCGTTTCTGAATCGGATTCCTCTTCCTCAACAATCTTTCCTTCTTCAGGTTCTGGCTTAGCTACCGTAACCGGAATTCTTCTTTTAACAATTTTATGAGCTGACGGTTTGATTTTCTTTGACACACTAGAAGTACTTTCTGACTTGCTGCTATCCTTTGATCGAGTCCTTGTTGATGCAGACTCATCATCATATTTGCAAAACCCGACATGACCTTCATTGAAAGCTCTATCATATTCTCTCTGCTTTTGGGAATGTAGACTGAGCTGATGGTCTTGTCCATTTTGAGTAGATGCATTTCTCGGTCTTCAAGTCGTGCAGAGATATCAGCGTTGTCGTCAATTAGATGGGCGATGAGAAGCTTGGTGAAACGAACAAATGGGATTTTGGTTAAGGGATTTAGAGATGTACGTTTTTGAATTTGATAGACCAGATCATCCCAGATAGGTTGAGCAAAGTCAATCTCTTTCTGATTAACTATTCCCCAGAAGATTTGAAGATGAGGTAAACGGGGGTTCTCGTGACCACTTTCCCTTCCTGAAACAGATCGGGCCAGGATGTAGTAGATCATTTTCCAGGGTTGTGGGATGAACTTGGCTTCAACCCTTGAGATCTTTGTCAATGGTTTTTCCGGTTGTAGATCGTAGCCAATATCTACCAGAAAGTCGAGAACTTCTTCTTCTGTAGGTGTTGTGTAGAATTTGTTGTTAGGTTGAGGAACTTCTAGAAGTAGCAAGGCCTTGCGAAGGTAGTGTCTGTCAATAGTCACTTCCTTTCGGTCAACCGTGCATGTAAAATATTCTTCTCTTAAGTCTAGCTGTAGAGTGTTCCACATTTAATGAATGTAGAGTTCTGGAACACTAGCTGACTTTTCCAGCATACTCCTGCACGGGTGTTGCTTGAGAACCTCTATAGCAATCTCACTGGTTGGTTCAGCACACTTGATCTTATGAAATTCCACCCTTGCATTGTTCTTGCCAATAACAATGTTGTAGTCTTGTGGAAGAACTTCCTCCTTGGTGAGCATTGGGAGTGGTTGTGGTTGTTGTTGTGCAGCCATTTGAGATATCTGAAACATCAATCAAGAACAGATTTGCAAGATACATGAAAGTTAGCAAATAGTTAAACTTGTAATTTCACATGTGATCCTTTTTGTTGCTTGGTTTGATATTACATGTTTAAGCATCATAAGCATAGCAATGGTTTTTCTTTGAACTATGTGTTGGTTGTTAGTTAAGGTTGATTCACTTATGATGTCCATTTGAGCAATTTCGACAGTATGTGACTTGTGTGAATTAAGACAGTTTAATTGTGACTGATTCAGTTGTGACCAATTTCGACATCTTTTACAATTCTGACAGTTTTATTGTCCAATTTCGACAGATATTCAATTTCGATGACATATGGTTAATTCCGACAAAAAAAACCTAAATTGCGATAAGTTATGTTGAATTGCAATGGAAATCTAGAATTTCGATAAATTTGCCCAATTGCGATAAAAATGTTGAATTTCGACAAGCTTAGAGCAATTGCGACAATTTTATCCAATTTCGATAGATTTTGCAAATTTTGACAGAACTTGTCCAATTTCGACGGATTTTGTAATTTTGACAACTTTTTCGAATTGCGATAAGTTTTGTCCAATTGCGAAGAAAATCTTGAATTTCGATAAATTTGTCCAATTGCGACAAAATTTTGAATTTCGACAAGTTTTGGGCAATTTCGACACGTTTATCCAATTTTGATAAATTTGTCCAATTGCGATAAAAAATTTGAAATCCTACAAGTTTTGGGCAATTGCGACAACTTGAGCCAATTTCGATAGATTTTGCAATTCCGACAAAATTTATCCAATTTCGACAAATTTGACAATTTCGACAATTTCTTATACAAGAAATTTCGATAACTACTGTAGACGTACATTATTCTTGGTTCTTTGTCGAATTTTGTTTGCCTGTTTCAACAAATCAATTCACAAGTCATTATTAACTCAATTAAGCCCTGTTCTATCAACTTAACACACAACAGTTCATAATTTAGACAAATCATGTTCATCGAATTATCGGAATTCATCAAAACTTGTTAAAAGTTTGTTTGATTTGTTCCAATAGTTTCACATGATGTTCCTGAGTCTTTTGGTGTAAATCTTAACACTTTTTAACCACAAAATCGACAGATAGCACTCATACGAGTTCTTCATAAACCCTAATTATCGAAATTACTACACATATGTTTCTGGGTTTGATTTAACAGCTAAAACATGTAATTCGACACAAATAATCACTATCTCAATAGCTTAATTACACTACAACACACTTATACAATTTTCCCCAATTCGACGTATGAACCCTAAATTCAATCATGCATCAATCGTGTTTCTGGGTTCGATTAAGTGCTCATAACATGTTAATGGACTAATTCCGACCAAAACCCACTAATCAATTGCATCTATAATACACAGAATCAAGAAATCCGATTCAAGATAAACCCTAAGTCTAAAACATTCGATTTTGACAAATTGAACCGTTGGATCTTTAAATCCTTCAAAACCGTTGTTTATAATCATACAAAAAACGTATATTCACTCACAAATTTGAAGAAAATTGAACGGATTTGCAGGTTGAATTCTAGCCGTGGATTGCTTAGGTGTAAGATTTTAATGCGGTGGGTGAAAGTATTAATGACTGCGCAGAGTTGCAGTAAATGCCTTTTCACCCTTTTTGTAAAAATTTTAATCTTTCCATCTTTTACACATTTAGTCCTAAACCATGTTGTTTTACATTCTAAGTCCTAACTCACAATCTTTAAACTTTAGACTTAACTTGATATGTTTTTAGCAAAAACAACTTTAATACTCCCCCTCGACTTATGAGTATTTAAAAAATATTTTTAAGATCAAGGAGGGTATTACCTAGATGATATAACCACCATTTTGTGAAGCAACAATTTTAAGGAGAATATGCAAGTACAAATTTTAATGAAAATTTTAAAATTTTAAAATTTGAATTTTTTTTTCCCCCTCAACACTTGTTCAGTAAAAATTGGTAATGTTTGAAATGAACCAAGTGTTGATGGAAATTTTGTACTTGCATACATGTTTCTTTTCTTTTCTTTTTTTTTTTTTTTTTTTTTTTTTTTTTTTTTTTTTAATGAAGAAAATCTTTTTGTGTTTTTCATAAAATATTTAAAAAGATAGTGTTGATGTTTGACTCACTTAGTTGTTTTTAAGAAAATTTTCTAAATCCTCTGGAGTCAAACATCGCATACCAATCTGGTGAACTAATTCTACAAATCTTGCATGAGGCAAGGCTTTGGTGAATAAGTCTGCCAGTTGGTATTCTGTACCCACAAAGTAAAGTTCAATTGTACCCTGTTCCACGTGCTCCTTGATAAAATGATAACGAAGAGCAATATGCTTGGACTTTGAATGCTGAACGGTGTTGCACGAGATAGCAATGGCACTCTTGGAGTCGCAGTACATTGGAATCTTGTTGAAGATGTATCCGTAGTCCATCAGCTGAGACCTCATCCAGATGACTTGAGCACAACATGCTGACATGGCTACGTATTCTGATTCTGTGGATGACAATGATGTACAATCCTACTTCTTTGACTGCCAAGAGACAAGCTTGTCACCGAAAAATTGCACTCCCCCAGATGTACTTTTTCTTGTATCTAAGCATCCTGCATGATCAGCGTCTGAAAAGGAAATTAGTTTAAAGCCAGAATCCTTCGGATACCAGATCCCCAATTGAATGGTTCCCTTTATGTATCGAAAGATTCTCTTAACCTCAGAGAGGTGTCATTCAGTTGGTCTGGACTGATAGCGGGAGCAAAGATATGTGGCAAATACTATATCTGTTCTACTGGCTGTGAGATACATAAGTGACCTAATCATACTACGGTATTTGGTAGGGTCAATTTGTGTCCCATGTAAATCAGCATCCAGTTTGGGAGATGATGCAGACATGGGGGTATTATATGTGTCACAACTTGTCATGCCATGCTTTTTCAAAATTTCTTGAGCATATTTGGACTGGTTTAAGAAAATACCACGGGTTGATTGATGAACTTGCAGTCCTAAGAAGAACTTCAGTTCACCCATCATGGACATCTCAAAGTTTTGTTTCATTAATTTAGCAAAAGCATTTGAATATTTCTTATGGGTTGAACCAAAAATGATATCATCCACATAAATTTGGACTATTAAGATGTCCTCCCCGTGTTTTTGTATAAACAAAGTAGGATCAACTGATCCTTTTGTGAAATGATTAGCAATTAGGAATGCAGATAGCTTATCGTACCATGCCCTCGGGGCTTGTTTAAGGTCGTAGAGGGCTTTCTTGAGCCGGTAAACATGATTCGGATGTTCTGGGTCGACGAAGCCCTCTGGTTGTGTAACGTACACCTCTTCACGGAGTTGTCCATTTAGAAATGCCGTCTTCAGGTCCATTTGATATACAACGATATTCTTGTGAGCAGCTTATGCCAGGAACATTCGAACGGCCTCAAGTCTTGCCATTGGTGCGAAAGATTCCTCAAAGTCGATACCTTCTTCTAGACTGAAACCTTTAGCAACCAACCGAGATTTGTTACGAATAACCGTGCCATCAGCATCCAATTTATTCTTCCAGATCCATTTCAGTCCGACAATGTATACTCCATCTGGTCTTTCTACCAATTCCCAAACCTCCAGATGCTTGAATTGATCAAGTTCATCTTGCATTGACTCAATCCAATTGGGCTTAAGTTTTGGGCTTTCGTATTAAGTAAACTCCAGCTTATGTTTTTATTGTACATTTTCCCCAGCGAGATGTCGCCGGGGATTGTGTTTGACTTCGTTGACTTTTAATGAAACTACGTTTTTTAGGTTTGTTTCGGTCCGATATTCCGTATATTTTAACAAAAAATATATATATGTTTTTAAGGTGATATCGTTATACATAAACACAATAATATCGTTATACATAAACATATCGACTCATCCGTTGAACGTCTAATGTGTAACCCTAATGTGTAACCATAACATATCGACTCATCCGTTGAACGTCTAATGTGTAACCCTAATGTGTAACCCTAATATATCGACTCATCCGTTGAACGTCTAATGTGTAACCCTAATGTGTAACCATAACATATCGACTAATCCATTGAACGTCTAATGTGTAACCCTAACATATCGACTCATCCGTTGAACGTCTAATGTGTAACCCTAACATATCGACTCATCCGTTGAACGTCTAATGTCTAACCCTAACATATCGACTCATCCGTTGAACGTCTAATGTGTAACCCTAACATATCGACTAATCCGTTGAACGTCTAATGTGTAACCATAACATATCGACTAACCGTTGAACGTCTAATGTGTACCCATAACATATCGACTCATCCGTTGAACGTCTAATGTGTAACCCTAAATAATCAAGCGATTTTCTTTTTATAATTTTCTCTAAAAAAAAGTTTTTGCTAGTAGCTAGCCAAT
This sequence comes from Artemisia tridentata subsp. tridentata, assembly GCA_021014915.2. Classification (NCBI taxonomy): domain Eukaryota; kingdom Viridiplantae; phylum Streptophyta; class Magnoliopsida; order Asterales; family Asteraceae; genus Artemisia; species Artemisia tridentata. Next base: position 42,727,315 of record CP139503.1, on the reverse strand, counting down.
TCAAGGCATTCCCGCAGCAACGTGCGGGCTCACCCACTCGTTTCATACTAAAACGCATCTTCTCAGCCACTAGAAAGTAGAAACACAGTTTATACGCAAAACCGTAAAATGTTAACATGTGCACAGTAAAACGACTCTTACATGTTTAATGTTGACCATATCGGATAAGATTCGAAATATATATAGTCCAAGCATTTGCAACTTATAATATACCGTTAATTTTAAGAAACAAATATTGGAATAGATTAGGTGTGTCATCAGACGATAGATCAGTCGGTCTAATTTCGTTTGTTAGTGTTAGCGGTAAAAAAATGTAAATCATTAGTGTAGAATCTTTCTTGTATTTATCTAAATAGTTTATCGTGTGTATTGCACGTTAAACGTTGTCTGTTTAAGTTTAGATGCTTCTGACAATGTGTAGTCATGAAGCTATTCGTATGGTTACGAGACTATATGTAAGTCTCATAACATCTTTGTACTTGGGTATACAACTATACATCCCACAAACTACCCTCACCTCATTCATTGTGAGGTGGGTGTCACTAGTTAAATGTTCTAAGATTCATTTTACTCTCTTTTTTTTTTTGAAGTTTTTCATATGTGCATCTATTCTTTCTCTAGATTAATATCATAGGCTTTATTATGGGATAACAATTGATATCAAGAGTTAGGATTTGATAAATTAATAGATTGTAGTGTTACTTAATTGCTTAATCATCTTTGTTTAACAATTCTATATATTGTGACCTAAATATATTAAATAACCTACGGAGTATTCTCATTCAACAGCTCAAATACGTTCTCAGCAGGAATTCAGATGTAAATATCCGAAATACTCTGCAAGTAAAAAACAAAATGCATTTTTATAATTGTTTTATAACCTATGACTTTGAAATACACGTTGGCATGAGTAAAAAACGTGGGAAGACCAGACTGACGAATATAGCAGATCCAGATCCATATGGTACCCGTATCGTGGGTGCTGACTCACTCACTCTCATGAGTCTTTTTCTTTTTGATAATTTACTCCAACCATTAACATCCAAACGGATAACCAATTGTTCCATTTGGATAAAACCTATACATGTCACCTCCACGTATTCACCCCATACTTGTTACCCCTATTTATATCATACCCACAAAGCACAAACTCATTATTCTCATTCATATCCAAGAACACATACACACAAATATTTCATTCTAAAACAAACGATCAATGGCTACTATTTCACCATCTATGTTTACTTCCACTAAATTCTCTACTTTTGATCTACACAAATCAATTCCAACTTCTATTAAGTATAAAAGAACCTCAATCTCAGCTGCTTACGCGACAGCCGAAAGAACATCAACAGAGACATTGTTACATAGTTCTAGCTCTTCGTCCTTGTACGATGTACTAGGTGTTCGAATGGGAGCTGATACACGAGAAGTGAAAACTGCTTATCGTAAATTAGCTAGAGTTTTGCATCCTGATGTTGGAAGTGGCAACTCATCGGCTGATGAGTTTATGAAAGCGCATGCAGCTTATACTACGCTTTCTGACCCCGAAAAACGTGCGGATTATGATCGGACTTTGTTTCAAAGACGAGTAGTGAGAAGCTCGTCTCCATTGAGATCTGCCAGTGGCTATAAGTCACGGAGATGGGAGACTGATCAGTGTTGGTAGAAATGTTAGATATATATCTTTCTTAGAGTACGTGTAAATGTAAATAGTTGGCTAATTTTTGAAGCCATCGTATTGTAATTTGATTGGATCCTTTATTGGTTCTCTAGATATAGAATGTAATCTAGTTTAACCTATTAACATCCAACCGAAACCACTATCAACTTCGGTCCTATATTCTTCTCATTCTTTGACTTTATTGTTCTTGCTTGCACTTAATTGTATATATACTGCTCATTAAGTTGGATTTATATAATCATATATATTGGTTGTGTGAAGCAGAATACTAATTATTAAACACCTATGTATTCATATGTTAGATTAATTTGTAAATGTTGTGAACTTTTGATAAACCCCTACAGAATATGTATATATTAGCGTGGTCCTCATGATTTTTTTTTAAGAACGACAATTTTAACAATCTCACAACATTTACACCACAATCTATCTCACATGTCTTAATCAGGACTTGAATCCACAACCATTTGGTTCGGGAGTTTCACACACAACATAAGGTACCATTGAGACACAAATCGTGAACACTTCACAATCGAAATAAAAAGATTATATAATTACTTTGGAGTGGTATCTATAGAGATGGAATTTCTTAACCCAAAGTAGTGATTTCGAATCCTAAAATTTTATATAAACAAAACGTCAAAACACATGATTCTGGTTTCCGGCTACTCGAGGTGTTGCACTCTCGGACTCGTACTTTTGTGGCAGCAACGACAAGGTCTATCATGTAACCATTAGTTCCACAAATCGAGACTGGTGCAGTAACATTTGTGATAGTCAAGTTTAGCTAGCTAGGTTGTTCAACTTCTGTAGTTTGAATATTCGTTTTTGTTGTGGCATGACTTTTTTGTTTAGAACATTCTGCCATTCGGGCCATTCTAGAAAAAAAGAATTAATTTATGAAAGATAACATTTTGTCCATTGATTTTTATAACAGCCATTTTTTTTCTTTATTGCCTTTTCAAAGGTTCTAGTAGTTTTACTATTGAAGTTTAGGATAGTTGGACCTTTCTAAGTCAAGTTGTGCGTGACGCCGTGACATGTGAGGAGGTCGAATGGATAAGCAGGACGTCGTTGTTAAAAAATGAACGTATCATGGCCCATTGGATAAGCAGGACGTCGTTGTTAAAAAATGAACGTGTCATGGCCCATGGGACATTATTGGTCCTACGTTGGATTGGAGGTATTTTAAATCAATTTGATTATTCAAATTGCTTTACTAGCTAGATCACAATATGCTGTGAAGCATTAGCACATGCATACAAAAACGTCCCTTAGATGTTTGATGACTAGATCAAATTGGATAAGATCTGAAAATTATAATCATAGAAAAATGACTTTAAAACTCTAAAATACGTTCGGTAAATTTGGTATTTAGTTTTTAATATGTTATTTAATTTGAGTCGGTTTAGAATTTGACAATTAGATTGGTTAGATTAGCTTTTATATAGAGAGAGATAAATGACATTAGTTTTCTATTTACTTTAGAATCAGAATTTTGTTCTTAACATCTTTGAATTTTCCTTTGTATTTGGTTTGTTAATTTGAATAAAGTTTCCACTTCGTTTATCGAATTTGTATACTTGTTTCGTTCTTTTGGTTACCAGCAAATGGTATCCGAGATATGTTCGTTTAGCCATTAAGAAAAAGAAAATAAAAAGTTTGTTTAGGTTATGTTTGGATTTGGAATTGATTATGTTGTTTTTGGTTATCATTGGAGGGTTAAATTTAGGTCTGAAAATCGATTGTTGTTTTTGGAATAAAATGAGGATTGTATACAGATTGTTGCTCTTGGTATAGTTTGAAAATTTTGTTCTGTTTTGGGAATTGTTTTGTTATTTCGGCGTTTTGTTAGAATTTAGGCTGTTTAGTAATTCGAATTTGTAGATCAATTATGGTAATAATGCTCATTCGCTTGAAGATAATTTCGAATAGATTCTGTATTGATAGATTCGTTTGGGTTTTTCGAGTAACCGTTTGTTTGAGACTAACCTACGATTAAGTTATTTGTGTATTTGATTTTGAGTTTGGGACGTAATCCTTATTACATAAGTGAGTCATTAGAATTATCCGTATCAATTGAGTCATTAGAATTAATAACTTGAATCGATTTGATACTTGGATAATAAGTTTGAAGTTAAACAATAATACTTACCAAATAAATGGTTATTAGAATTTGAATTTGGTATTTGAAATTTGTAGTTAGATTTAGTGTTTGAAGAATTGATTATTAACATGTCGTTTGGATTTGTAGGATCGTTGAGAATTGTTAGTTTGAAAATTTTGAATCTTTTTTTGTCGGGCTTTTGATATTTGTTGTAATCAAGATCAACATGAAATCAAATTATCTTATAATAAAAAAGATCCAAATTATCTTGTAATCAAGATCAACATGAAATAAAATAAGTTGAAAACATATAGATTGCAGATGATATGTTAAAAACTTATTCTAAAGTTTATTAATTTATACGTTTTATATAATTATAATTATATTATGAATATTTATATTAGTAAGGGTGCGAATTGTGAGTTAAAATCTTTTAAAAATCACTACACCTTCTACATAAATAATGACCGTTTTGAGTATGTAAAAAAAATATATTTATATTTGTATTAACCATGACGAAAAGACGAGCATAATTAATATAATTTTGCATACTAAAAATACAAATTAGTATGTGTTTTAAGTGTTTACGTCGATTGGTATTACATTTAAATATAAACAGCATTAAAAGTTCATAATAAAATGGGTGTAAAATAAAAATTTGTGAAATAATAAACAAAAATTAACTTTCAAGTTTTGTTCACATTCATTATCTCAAAAGGTCCAACAGTGTATATATGTTGGATCTATCTATTAAGGGTAGGGCTGTTCACGAGCCGAGCCGAACCGAGCGAGGGTCTGCTCATGCTTGGCTCGTTTACAAAACGAACCGAGCGGAGCTGCTCGTTTACAATCGAGCGACGGATCGAGCGAGCGACGGATCGAGCGAGCAATTTCCGAACGAGCGGCGAGCGATCGGCGAGCACTTTGCCCTTAAACCGACCAATTCTACTCAAATCCAACATATTTGGTCGGATTTGAGTATGAGATCATAACTTAGATGGACAAGGCTTGAATAGACCCGTATGAGATTAACTCGAAAACTTGCTAAGGTCGGATTTGAGTATGCTTTTTTAAGCCTCTACGCGAACAAACCCAACTCGAATAAAACTGAATCCGTCTCAAAATTTATATCGTGAAAAGATAATAAGAAAAATATTATTAAGGAACATACATCTAGAAAATAGAATTTTGTCACGTCATATTCTTCGAATTTACTATGTATAATTTTTAACTAAGCTATGGATAACAGGTCCACAATAATCATTCAGTTAAGCTGATACAAAATAAGTTCACCAAAATATGAACATGATAATTGTTTTGATTAAAAACCAAAAAAACAACTTAAAGTTCAAGGAGCCTATCAGCGTCTTCATCAGCAAAATATTTCTTCAGATCAACCAGCAAAATATTTCTTCAGATCAACCGATACAACCTGTTAACCCTACCAATTCTACACAGCTAGTCACAATATTAAAAGTTCACCAAAATATGAACATGATAATTGTTTTATTCAAAAATAAATAAATAAAATAAAATAAAATTAAAAAAAAAAAAAAAAAAAAAAAAAAAAACTTAAAAGTAGCCTATCAACGTCTTCATCAGCAAAATTGTTCTTCAGGTCAACCGATACAACCTGCTAAACCGACCAATTCTACACAACTAGTCACAAACTCACAATATTAAAACGGGTCAAATAATAACTTAGATGGACAAGGCTTGTGTTATAATGAAGGGCTGGAGGCTGTAAACTATTCATAGTATAGATATATTACAAAGAAAAAATATGGCAAAAAAGTACCTTTCTGTTCAATTGCTTGTACCACATCCATCAGGAATCAACACTTCAATTTCTAAATTTTCTTCTTCTTTTACAGATTGCTTCGCATTAAAAATAATTAAAAACTTAAGTGCATAAAACATAAAAATATAAATAATTAAAAACTTACAAACTGAATATGATGACGGTGAGTCGGTGAGTTGATCTGCTGATTTGAATTGTTTTTTTAGTCAATCACTTGAATTTGCTTATGTGTTTTTTCTTTCCACTCTTTTATGCTAAAGTGAGATGTGAAGGGAAAAGATGAGGCTAGGGTTTATATTAGTGTGTAGGTGTACATTGGACTTTTAATTGGGCTAAGTGTTATTTGGGCTAAATACAAAAATGTTAATTCATAAATCTAATAGAATGATAGTTACAAGATAAATTTATATTTATATAAATACATACATATATAATATATATAATATATTTATATATATAATAAAAATATTCGAGCCGATCCGAGCCGAGCGGGCCTTTGCTCATGCTTGGCTCATTTACAAACTGAACCGAGCGGAGCGGCTCATTTACAATCGAGCGACGGATCGAGCGAGCAATTTCCAAGCAACTTCTGAACGATCGGCGAGCGATCGACGAGCGGCGAGCGCTTTGAACGACCCTAATTAAGGGATATACTATAGAAGCCCCTCCTATGATGTCAAATCAGAGGGAGATTTCTTTTGTTCCCTTTGACTTTCCAGTATAATACAGTTTTCTGTCAGTTTCTGTTCCGTATTTCTGATAGTTTTTAGCGTTTGACATATTAAACTTTATATTTTATGTTCCGTACTTTCAGGTTTATAGTTTTTTGATATAAATAAAATTATAAAAATAAAAAAAATCAAAAAAATCAAAAAAACAGGGTAGGCTTGAATAACAAAAATAGAAAGAGCTTGGATAACTTGTCCCATCTATTAATTCTACATTTTACACCTTGGCTTATCACATCACATATTTTGTCACGTCACATACATCGTCACATTTGGCAAAACGTTTTATTATTATATATTTCTTTCTTAGATAGATTGAGATCAAATCATAGAATGTTCTAAGCATGGCGTCTGATGATCTATGTGGCGATATATAGGATAGCGGCCTACACTATACAAACCTCCTATAATGTCAAATCAGGGGTTAGTCAAAGATTCTTTTTGTCCCTCTTTTGTTTTCAGTTTTTTGTCAGTTTCTATTCCGTATTTCTGACAGTTTTAAGCGTTTGACTTATTAAACTTTATATTTTATGTTCCGCACTTTCAGGTTTATAGTTTTTTGATATAAACAAAATTATAAAAATAAATAAATAAATAAATAAATAAAAAAGGGAAAAAAATAGATGGGTGCGATTGGCCTTTTTTTTTTTTTTTTTTTTTTTTTGGGGGTGGGTAGGTGGGAATAGACTATGCCTAGGATAGCGTGAAAGTAGTTCTTGGATTTGCTATCAAACAAAAAGAGTCACTTCAAGAAAGATGAATATGGTGATCATCGAGTGCCGCCAACATTTTGTGGTCTCAAAATTATGTGAGAAGAACATAAAATTTTTATATACATAACTCGAAACAAGCAGAATTTATTTAACTTTCACTACGCTTCATTTTCCTTACACCCTACTCCGGAAATTGGTATTGTTATTGTTGTTGTTTAAAGGCCTCATTTCTCACAAAAGTGTTTATAGAATTACGAATTTGTATCATATAATGCTAAAAGAATGAAATTGTTTATTTTCAAGAAAGAAACTCAAACAACTACCAGATATACATTTTCGCACAATCATGACAATCTCACTTTCGTCTCTTGTGAGCTGATACTCATTGAGACCTTGTTTTCCTGTTTCACAACCTTCAAAAACTCGAGAACAACCCTTCCACTCCATGATAGGATACGAGCTAACGAAATCAGATGATCATCGAAACCCTAAAGGTCTTTTGCTATTAAGCAATCAGTAAACATGTGATGGATTGTCTCGAGTGCATAATTACTAAACACATAGGACATGTCACACAATTGATATCTATGCCATGAGCAGCCAAGTTACATAGGGTAGTACGCTATACATAACTCAAACATGCAATTATAAAAATATAAATACAAATATGCAGCTAAAACAAATGTGTAAAGGAGGTGGCCCATTCCATGATTTCGGTGGCTCGGTACGAAACTAAGAATAACACCTCATAAATCACGAAAAGCTTAACTATAATGGAAAAATAAAAAGTTAATCGATATTATGCAAATTATTTAAAGTATCTTACATTAAAAAAAGCCAAATACTACGCTACAAAAAAAAAAAAACTACATATATCTACGTCTTTCACTCTTTTAAATATGTGTAGTGTAAGCCTTTATTGGATCAAGTTTGATAATATTTAAAAGTGGTAGTAAAAATTCAAAATACAATAAATTTAGACTTAGACATGTATTAAAAATTTAAAACTAATATTGTCTAATTAGAAGCCTCTCATAAATGGTGACCATATGCGGCTGGCGCATTTACATAGAGTAATCAGCGCCACTGTAGAACTCGAAAATTTAAAAAAGTAATGCATGTTCTTCATTTAAGGGCTCGTTTGGTATGAGTATTTTGGATTTGGATTTGGGACTTAGGGGGGAGGGAGTGGTCACTCCTTCCCCAAACTTCCTCAAATTGCCACCTCATCATCATCCAATAAAAATCTTCCAACTCATTTCACCCCAACCCTTCCCCAAAATGGTGGCAATGGTCCCCAAACAACCCCAAATCCCACATTTTCCACATCACTTTTTTTTTTTTCCATTTATTTTTAATACATAAACTATTTAAAAATAAAACACATATCATTTCATTAAAAATAAAAATAAAAATCCTACAATACTTAAAAAAACAATAATACTTAAAAATAAAAATCCTACAATACTTAAAAATAAAAATCCTACAATACTTAAATAAAAATAAAAATAAAAACGACATAAAAGAAACTAGATAAAAGAACTAATCATCGAGATACGGCAAGTCTTGAGCCGCTACGTGCTCCGTGAGATCAAATCGAAGGCGGTGATGGACGTCTTCATCTATTAGCTCCGCCACAACGTTTTCGTCATACACCGGTTCGACCGGTCCATCCATAATATGAACCGGTGATATTGCCCTCCCGTCGCCTTTTATTATCATGTTGTGCAAAATAATAGCCGCGTGCACAAACTTTCCAATCTTCGCTTTAGTCATAGCCCGGATAGGTCGAGCTAGAATTTTCCATTTTCCCTTTAAAACACCAAATGCTCGCTCGACATCCTTTCTTGCCCCCTCTTGCAACCTCTTGAATTTTATTTCCTTTGGGTCGGTTGGATACGGGTATGCCTTAACAAAGGTTGACCACTTGTTGTAGATTCCATCGGTAAGGTAGTAACCGCGTTTATAGAAGCGCCCATTCACGTGAAATGAGGTGTTCGGAGCCGTTCCATTTTGCTCCGCAAGATACAAGTCGGACTGATTCAATACGTTGATGTCGTTGTTTGACCCCGGAGCACCAAAATACGCATGCCAAATCCATAAATCCTGTGACGCTGTAACCTCAAGCATAATAGTCGGGACACCATGGTCACCTCTCGTATATTGCCCCCTCAAGCTTCTAGGACAATTTTTCCATTCGACATGTGTGCAATCGATGCTCCCAAGCATCCCTGGTATGTGATGTCGAGCCTCATGGGCCTCGAAAATGCGTAACACATCGTGTTGAGTCGGCCTTCGTAAGTACTCTCGACCGTACAACTGAACGATGGCGTCACAAAAAGTATCAAGAGCTTCGCGTGACGTTCTTGCGGCCATGCATAAATACTCATCGTACTCATCGGGCGGATTACCAGTTGCGAGTTGCTTAATGGCGGAGGTGCATTTTTGTAGCGCCGTGAAACTTTTCTTGCTACGAGCGTCATAACCTTCTTGAAAATACGGGAATTGCGCTTCAATATCAGCCACTATGCTCAAAAACATGGTTTTATTCATACGAAACTTCTTTCTAAAGTATGCGTCATTGTACTTTGGTTCTTCAACGAACCAATCATTTAGTAGAGTTTCAAGACCAACTTCTTGATGACGCTCAACGTGTGTACGAGGTCGAACGGTGCTAGAGCTTGCCGTGTCTACAACCCATTGATACGAGTCGTGCCAAAATTGCAACGAGCTACCAATGGAATCGTCGGTTGAAGACGGGTACATGCACTCTTCGGACGAAGTAGACATTTTTTTAGAATAAAAATTGTGTGGTGATTTTTTTAATAAAAGTGTTGGATAAGAGATTTGGTGTAGTTTTTTTTTTTATGTATGATTTGTGTTTAGTTATGATTTGTGTTAGTATTATATAGTGAAATAAGGGGAAATTTTTTTTTTTTTCGATGCTACCAAACGGCTATATTGCCGTTGCAAAAGTTCCCAAATGCCCGTTGAATAACGGCTAGATTCCATCGGTGAAGTTCACCGAATTTTCCAAGTTTTGCTCGGCGCCGATCGCCGGCGGCGGTGTGCCCGATCGGCACCGAGCGACGCCGAACCTCTCCCCGCATCCACTCCCTCCAGCTGGATTTGGGACTTAAAAGCAAAAAATGGTGTTTAGTGTGATTTTGTCAAATTTGACTTTGGCATTAAATCCGAATATGTGGGCATGTAGAATTCCAGACTATATTCACTCCTTTTCTGACATAATACTATTTTGGTGGGCCTTTCTAATCTTCACTATCTCATTATTTATTTTTTTATCTTTTATATAATATATTTTAATTTTAAAATTCATGCAAATCATCAATAATCGTAAGTATCCACCTATGTTCTTCAATATCATCATGAACTCATCCTCTTTTTTCACAAAAACCTTACACACGACCGCAATATTGTCATTGCACGCCTTATAAGAACATACATGCACACCTTCAAAGAAATTTTTTGTATTTTCAATTTCTTATCAAATTCTTTAGAACAACCATGTTTTTTTAAAAACATATATGTTGTTTTTGGAACATATGTGCAAAAATACAATTATTGAAGGCGTGCATGTATTTTTTTGGTGATTCTGTCAGTTCTCGCAGATAAGATAGTTCTGAAATGAAAGTGCCCATATATATATATATATAATATATATATATATATATATATATATATATATATATATATATATATATATATATATGATCCGGTTCTAGAGAAAAGTGTAATTAAATAGAAAAGTGAGAAAAAAAGTTAAAGGGTGGAATTTGCAAACATCTCAAATTTCAAGGTATGTTTTGAACCCCCCCCCCCCCCCCCCCCTCTCAAAAAAAAAAAAAAAAAAAATCCCGCCAAAATATATTTTTTTTGGAAAAAAAATTTCCCGCCAAAATTTTATAACTCTGATGCACCTTTTTATTTTGGTGCATCACAGTTATAAAATTTGGTGCATCATAGTTATAACTAATTTTTATAAATGTGATGCACAAAAAAAAGGTGCATTAGAGTTATAAAATTTTGGCGGGAAAATTTTTTGCTTAAAAAAAAAAAGATTGGCCCCAAAAATAATTTTCTTTTGGAGGGAAATTTTTTTTTTTCTAAGGGTTAAAGAATGAAGGAAAATGCAATAAAGTACCTGTAATTTGGTGTGAAAAAAGGGAGGGAAAAGATGAGGTGATTTGTACAATTTTCTCACTTTTCTAGCAAAATCAACTTTTCATATGAACATATATATATATATATATATATATATATATATATATATATATATATATATATATATATAATATATGAGGAAAGTGAATATGAGGTTGTCTCACATCTAAGCTTACATGTGAAACCATAAAAAATTACGTCGTTTTAACAAGAAAAACATCAAATCTACCTCATTTGTATCATGTCCTTCACAATATTAGTGTTTTCTATTGATTTCATCACAATATCACATAAGTTGGGTTCACATTGATTCATGCATTTTCTATATCATATTGTTAGGTGATTTCATTAGGTTACAAACTAGCTATAGATTCAACAATGGTTTAATTTAATTCACCATTAAAATGAGTTTCACTATGCATATATTATTTCTACTACTCAAATTTTGAAAAAATAATAACCAAAATGACGTATTTTTTAGTATTTTTTATGGTTTCGCATGTAAGCTTAGATGTGAGACAACCCCATATTCACTTTTCCGTATATATATATATATATATATATATATATATATATATATATATATATATATATATATATATATATATATATATATATATTCTAGGGAAAAGTGTAATTAGATAGAAAAGTGAGAAAAAAAGTTATATTGCAGAATTTGAAACATCTCAAACTTCAGGGTAAGTTTTGAAACCCACCCCCGAGCCCCACCCCCCCCCCCCCCCCGGGAAAAAAAAATTCCGGCCAAAAATTTTCCCACCAAAATTTTATAACTGTGATGCACCAAAATAAAAAGGTGCATCATAGTTATAACATTTAGGCGGAAAAATTTTTTGCCTGAAAAAAAAAACAAATTTGCACCCAAAAAACACATTTTTATTTTGGTGCATCACAGTTACAAATTTTGGTGCATCATAGTTATAACTAAAATTTATAACTGTGATGCACCAAAATAAAAAGGTGCATCATAGTGATAAAATTTTGGCGTGAAAATTTTTTGTCTGGAAAAAAAAACAAATTTGCACCCAGAAAACACATTTTTATTTTGGTGCATCACAGTTATAAAATTTGGTGCATTATAGTTATAACTAAAAAAATTTCCGCGGTGGGGGGGGGGGGGGGCTGTAGTTTGGGGTGAAAAAAAAAAAGGAAGGAGAGGATGATTTGCAATATTTTCTCTCTTTTCCACAAAAGTGTATTTTTTTCAATAACCAATATATATATATATATATATATATATATATATATATATATATATATATATATATATTACTTTCTCTATTATCTATTAAATCAAAATTAAAATCATAAACCAAATTCAAATATAAATACAAATCCAAATCATAATCCTAAACCTATCTACAAACCAAACAGGCGTTGAGAAGACAAATTTTTATACACGTTGGCATGAGTCGAATAACACGGGAAAACAGGTGGAGATTCTATAGTAAGAAACACGTACCGACACCCTTATATTATTGTTTGCTGTCTCACTCTGTCAGTGACTTTCATATAACATCCAAATGGATAACCAAGTTGTTCGATTTGGATAACTCACATCCATGTCACTTCCACGTATTCATTCCCTATATATAGCCTTCCACAAAATCACAATTTTCATCCATATCTAAAACTAAACACACATTTCAAATTCACCACAACAATCAATAATGGCAGCTATTTCAAGTGCATCTTCATCATCCTTGTTTACTTCCACTAAATTTTCAACTTTCAATCCAAACAAATTAACTCCAACTTCTATAAACTTTAAAAGAGCTACGATCTCAGCTGCTTACGCCACAGCTGAAAGAACATCAACCGAGACACGAGAAGTGAAAGCTGCTTATCGTGGTTCTAGTTCCTCGTCCTTGTACGATGTACTTGGAATTCGAATGGGAGCTGATACACGAGAAGTGAAAGCTGCTTATCGTAAATTAGCTAGAGTTTTGCATCCGGATGTAGGAAGTGGAGACTCCTCGGCTGATGAGTTTATGAAAGTACATTCGGCTTATTCTACGCTTTCGAATCCTGAAAAACGGGCAGATTATATATGATCGGACTTTGCTTCAAAGGCGAGTAGCAAGAAGTTCGTCTCCGATGAGAAGTTCGTCTCCAGTGAGATCAACAAGTGGTTATACGAGCCGGAGATGGGAGACTGATCAATGTTGGTAGAAGTTAAATGAATACTATGTTTTTAGAGTGTAAATATAGAGATTAACGTAGTTATGTTCGAATTAAAGAACCAACGTGATAAACATTAGTTTTAGAATGTTAGCATTATCCATATTGGTTCCCATTTGCGTTTGCGTAATAACTAATTATATTGATATGAATTCATGACCGAATGAAATGAGGTGTTTTATTAAGCTATCCGTAATGTCATGACCAAATTACTTTCACTCAGTTGCACCTAAGTGTGATATCCGTCGGTTATGATTGGTGTAGATTACTTCACAAAAGTAGTTTTTTGTCATAACATGTGTGCAAATTAAAGATACAAATTTGAACCGAATGAAAATATATGACCATACACAGACTAGATCGTGAACTTTTGGAAGATTACAGTTTCCAGTCGGATCCTAACGAGTACTTAAATCTTTTTTATGTCTAGAATCTTTGTCATAACATTTTTAGTTGAATTCGAGTAGAAGGAATATATAGTACCGTCAGTTTATACCAAACTTCGCATACCCTAGTCGTATGTATATATGATTGTTGCGAACCAGTATTTGTGAAACTCCAAACTTTATTTTCAGGACGCTGGGGAAACTCTTTCTTTCTTTCTTTAATTATATATTCTTTAAGTTTTCATCGAAACAATATTATTATTTTCATTAAAGGTTAGTATTTTTTAAATAAAAGTTTGAACTTCTAATCACTATGTCTCCAACATAGTGATTGTATAAAATTTATTAGGGTTCTTTTTTGCAATGGTTAAACAACGAGTTGAAAAGCTGCCGTTCTAAAAACAAAGTCGAAAAACCATTAAATCATCTGTTAGTACATGCCTTCTAATTGGCTTTTACGTAAAAAATATAAAGATACACGCTAAAATTCCTCGGGCCAGAGGTGACACCATGGATAGTGATATTGGGCCCAACATGTCAATGTCTCGTATCAAGTGGTGTTTGTTTAGCCTTTGGAAACCCCAAAAGTTTGGTTTCCTCTTTCAGTAGTCATGGCTAATCTATTTAATAAAAATGGGACGTAGTCATGGCTAATCGATTTACCAAAGGGCTTGTGTCCGTGTGAGAAGCTCCCCAACTAAATTATTGTGGGTTCAAGTCCTGCTTAAAACAAGTAAGATAGATTTGTGGTGTGAATGAGATAATTTATTCAGTTTAGCTTCTTTTTTTTTTTTTTTTTTTTTTTTTTCTCTCATAAAGTACTTTATAAGTGTCGAGATCAATATTGGGTTTTCATTTGAGCACCTTTGGTTATTTTAAGGGATGAAAGAATTTGGGTATTTTCGAATTTGTAAATTATGACCGAAGTCTCAACCATGCAGGGCATGTCCTTCCACTGGATGATAGGGGTAAATTCAGAAGTAATCTAATTACGCTATGAAGTAAGTATTAAATTTAAAAAATTAAATAAATAAACTAATAAGGGTTTGTCTAACCAATGTACTCAAGACATTGGCTTACATGATCTAGTAAGGAAATTTTATGCTTATTAAATTAAAAATCTCAGTTAATTAAGATATTTTTTAAGTTTAATAAATGTGTATTAAATATATTTTTTTAATTTAAAAAAGAAAATTAAGATAAATTAATGCTAGCTAACTAATAGCATCAAAATACTTGCTGCTAAAACAAGAAAGTTTATTATTGAATAAAGTTCACCACTTCACCACTGGGCTAATGCAGCCCATGCTAACTTCTTACACTTCGAAATAAAGTACGCTAGTTAATGAAAACTCAACCAACAAGTATTGAAGAGTATACTTTATACTCTCTTAGCAGGTTACTTACGCGTTGCGGTGGCAGATACCTTATAATTGCAATTTGCCGCGAGAAATGTTTTTTACATTTACATGTTCTGTGATAATAAGTTTCTAAATTGGGAGAAATTTATTTTGAAATAACTTTAAAAAATGGTGTGATAAACTTGTTACATATTTTATGGTCTTTCTAATCACTATATAAGATTTTTTTTTTCTTTTTTTAAAACATTCTAAACATGTTTTACATTTAGTATCTGATAACTAAAAGTACATCAATAGAACTTAATTTACTTTCGTAATTATATATTGCGCTATATAATTTATACACACTTTATACTATAATAAATAAACGAAAATACGACTGAAAATAAAGTTTGTCAAAGTCTAAGGTAAAAGAAAACGTTTGCTTTTATGAGTATCTATATAAGTAGTTTTTTTTTATTATTTTTTATTTTATTTTATTTTATTTTTTTAAATCGAAAGCCAATTATAGCATTCCATCCCAAGTTATATTTGACAACCAACCAAATTTTCACTAATTTAATCAAACCCAAATTCTTCACCACTCATGGCCGTTTCACTCCAACACTCATTATCCATCTGTCGTTGATACCAACGATCAAATCCTCCATCTGTTGCCCTCTTTATTCATTAACATCAATCTTCTACCAGCCATTTTTTCATACGATTTGTCCGATCCAGCAATCATCTACATCCTATATTTAATTTATTTTTAATAATTTTTTTGTTTAGATCTACTTTTTTATATATATGTTTTTTTGGTTGGATCACTGAATATGTAAAAAAAAAAAAATGTTTGTGTGATTGTTACATTATACAGATATTATTTGTCTAAAAAGACATCCAACTTGCCATCTTTTCCTTTTGTAAGCATCCAACTTTTTTTCCCTAAAGGATTCAAATACTTTCTTAATATTGCTATTGTAGCCATAAATCTGACGTGGCGTGATCTAATCAAGAGTTAATTGCATAAATTTACATAAATCGTCCATGTGGCTCTAAACAATTACACCATTCGTCCTTCAGTCAATTACATAAAAGGTCTCTGGGGCTGTAATAATTTACACATTTCGTCCATGTGGCTATAAACTTAAACTAATCAAGAGTTATTTACATAAATCGTCCCTGTGGCTCTAAAAAATTTACATTAGTCATCCTTGTGGTTCTAATATTAAAATTACCCGTTAAATGGGATGGTATTATTGTCATTTCACATTACAACACAACAAAAACACATTTTACTCCACATATATCACACATCTTACATTTTCTTACGTTTTCGTCTGTTTTTTTTGCGTTTTTGTCCCTTTTTTTACGCTTCGTCCATTTTTTACGTTTTCGTCTGCTTTTTTACGTTTTCGTCTGTTTTTTTACATTTTCGTCCATTTTTTTACGTTATACTCTATTTTTTATGTTTTCATCTGTTTTTTTACGTTTTTGTCCTCTTTTTACGTTTCGTCTTTTACGTTTCAGTCCGTTTTCGTCATTTTTTTTACGTTTTCGTTCGTTTTTTTCGTTTTACTTCAAATTTTTACGTTTTTATCCTTTTTTTTTTACGTTTTCATCTGTTTATTTACGTTTTCGTCAGTTTTTCTACGTTTTCGTCTGTGTTTTACGTTTTCGTACATTTTTATACGTTTTCGTCCATTTTTTACGTTTTAGTCCGGTTTCTTACGTTTTCGTAAAAAAAGACGAAAACTTAAAAAAATGTTAAAAGACGGACGAAAACATAAAAAAACGAACGAGAACGTAAAATAAGGACGGAAACGTAAAAAAAAAAGTAAAACGTAAAAAAACGGACGAAAACGTGAAAAAACGGACGAAAACTTAAAAAAACAGACGAAAACGTAAAAAAACGGACGAAAACGTAAAAAAAAGAACAAAAACGTAAAAAACATACGAAAACGTAAAAAAATGGACGAAAACGTAAAAAAACAGAGTAAAACGTAAAAAACGGACGAAAACATAAAAAGGACAAAAACGTAAAAAACGGAGTAAAACATAAAAAAACGAACGAAAACATAAAAAAGGACGAAAACTGACAAAAACATAAAAAAATGGAGTATAACGTAAAAAACAGATGAAAATGGACTAAAACGCTAAAGAACGGAAGAAAACGTAAAAAAAACGGACGAAAACGTAAAAAAACATACGAAAACGTAAAAAACGGACGAAAACGTAAAAAAACGTAAGATGTGTGATATATGTGGAGTAAAGTGTGTTTTTGTTGTGTTATAATGTGAAATGACAATAATACCTTCCCATTTAACAGGTAATTTAATTTTAGAACAACAAGGACGACTAGTGTAAATTTTTTAGAGCCACAGGGACGATTTATATAATTAACTCTTGATTAGTTTAAGTTTATGGCCACAAGGACGAAATGTGTAAATTATTAGAGCCACATGGACCTTTTATGTAATTGACTCAATGACGAATAGTGTAATTGTTTAGAGCCACAGGGACTATCTATGTAAATTTATGTAATTAACTCTTAATTAGATCATGCCACGTCAGATTTATGGCTACAATAACAATATTATTAAAGTATTTGAATCCTTTAAGGAAAAAAAAAAGTTGGATGCCTACAAAAGGAAAATATGACAAGTTTGATGCCTTTTTAGACAATTAGCCCTTACCTTTATTATTAATTGAAATGGTATTTTATGAATTATATCAATTGTAGTTGTTGACCAATCAATATATTTGTGTCTTGGTGTAACATATTCTTAATTGGTTTTAATGCTTAAAAAATGACGTAGTGCATTTAATGGAAGGAACAAGCATGAATGCCCGCGCGTTGCTGTGGGACAGCATAATTTTTAAAAGTTATAAATGCAGACTTAGTAAGGTTCTAAAAGACTAATAAGATTCATACTTCTCAAACAATGCTTGCATTGAAAATAAGATCAACATAATAAACAACATAAAAGAACAACGTACTTTGCACATACGTGTTCTTTGGTACACTCTTGAACGTTCAACTTAAAAGATGCTAAAAAATTCAAAAGAAAATAGTTTATGCCTGAACCAAAACCAAGAATGACCCATTTTGACCGATAAAGAATTGTGGGAATACCTTGGTCATTATTGGAGCAATTTTTTGGTCTACACATGCTGTCAAGAAAACCGGCATATACGCAGAATGCATGCTTTGAGAAGATGAGGCATTAGGTGGTCTCTTTTAAATATTTGAGTGTTTGACTTGAGATTATTTTCAATAGGAGAATGGTTCAGCCGCACGATGAGCATCTACAAAAAGGGAAAAAAGTGAAGGCCAATTAAGTTTTTAATCTCAACTAGTATAAAATAAGGAAAACATAATATGTTGATCATTTTAATCTCAACTGGTATAAAATAAGGAAAACATAATGTGTTCATAACTTATTAAAATCTTCAATCTTGTATGCATCTATTCCTTAGTCTATCAAAATCTATACCAGACCTTGAAAACCAAAAAAAAAAAGAAAAAGAAATTCAATCTCAGAATTTCAAAGCACATATTGAATGAAATATCAGCATATGAAGTCGTGAACATAGGTATTTTATTAAATTGACACAGCCAGTAAATAGCAAAAACGAATGTCAAATTCTGAGTAAATAACAAAAATGAATCAGAAAGGCCGAATACTTACAGGTTTTGCATTTCTCTATTGGTATTCTGTATATCTTTATGGGTTCTTCCTCCATACATTCTGCGTATCAATCCAGAACACGTACAACTTCATCAAAACTGGGCCAGGTGATCTTAACAGAAAGAAAACGAAATTTCAAATAAGTATAACAATATGAAGCCATAAGAATTAGTTCTACCTTGATTCTTTAACATTCTTGCTAGAGAAAAAAAAAAAAAAAAAAAAAAAAAAAAGAAAAAAGAAAAAGAAGAAGCTTTATTTATAACATTCTTTTAGTGACGTGTTCTTTAGTGCCAAAATTAGTTCCCATGTTGGTATGGGCCCTTTGTTTATCCCTAAGAATTGAGGCACATTGACACAAACAAAACCCATGCTAAACGTTTCAACTGTGCACTTAAGGCAAATACGTAATGGTTTTAACAACCAAACTACAATTGCAACGCGTATGCACTACATATACACAACCTGTTATGTTTGAATGGATGTAAATTAGAACTTACTGAGGGGTGAAACTCGGAACGCCATTGAATTAGTTGTTTTCTACTTCCATCGATCCATAGGGTCCTACGAAATGGCTGCAAGACACAAAATAAATCAATATCATTACAAATATTGAAGTGCGCTATTTTTTTCTTACGCTAAAACGACAATTAAAAAATAGAAGTTTTGTGCTACATGCAATTCAAACGGCTTATCAAAACTTAATGGTAGATGTGTGGTTGCCTATTGGTATTCAAACAACTTATGAAAACTTAGAAATAATCAGATTGGCAGCTTACATTTGCATTCCTTAAACAATCTAAAAAAAACTTATGTACCTTTTCAAAACACACTAACCATATAACCAACTTTAACAAACAATCCCAAACACTGTTTTAGAAAATACTTATTCTTCACTAACACAAAAAAAGTGATACCTGAATGAGCATATCTGTTAAATACAAAGACCCATCAGCACACGTATCTTACAGCCGCTGTTCAAATAAATAAGAACCAACAACGTTCGTGTAAGTGGTTAATGATAGAAGTTTTAAATTTTTAAAAATATTAATTGTGATGTGAAAAACTTGATCTTCACTCTGAATATATATATATATATATATATATATATATATATATATATATATATATATATATAATAATAATAATAATAATAATAATAATAATAATAATAATAAAAACAGAAATCGGATTCGTAATCAACAAAATATGAGTGAAATCTGTATTTTCAACCAAAAGTACTTATGCAGCAGCATTGATATTACCACTGGAAATATTCTTACGCACTACATAAAACATGTCAAGAGTTTCAACAAAGTGCCTATAATTTGGACAAACTGCATATGGTTGACAGTGAAAATTGTTAACACAATAGGTCACCTAATCAAACAGGCGCACTTAATTTCATCTACCTTCTTTGTGGAATTGTCATCATGCATTAAGAAAAACATTAGCATTCAGCTTTGAATGGCCGAAACTAACCTAAATAATTAAATGATGCAACGATGTACCTCATTTTCTGTTGCTGCTGTAAATTAAATATTAGACCTGAGGAATGCTCCCGAGTAAGCCTAATATCAAGCAACGTTTCTGCTAGTACATTAGCAATCGTGGTTCATGCAGAAAAATTAGATATTACACGTGAGATTAAAATCCTTATATACATTATAATAATATCACTAAATATGCCTTAAATTACACCCTTTTAAATAATAGTATAGTGTATACCTTGGTCACTGCTATTGATAGCTTTATAATGGCGATTGGCAAGCAGTACCTCTAATATTGATTCTAATTTACTGACCCTGTTTGTATTGCAAGTCGAATTGGAATCGTTGCTGCTTATCAACACCCATTGCCAAATTATGATAGTAGCCGGTCCGGTTTTCAACACCTATTTCATCTACAAAAGACAACTATCCTGCTACAGTTGGTATGTTGGTTTTTGCCCATTTCAACATCTAAAGTTTTCCTGAAACATAATTTAATCAAGTATATAAAAATATGCTGATATGATAGTGGTGTGATACCACTTAAAAAGAACTACAATTGACATCGAAGTTCAAGTGTTATCGCGTTTGATACACGTTGCATATATATGATAAATTTACGTTGGTTGACTGAAAACGACACTCTTTGAGAAGCAAGTAACCAATCTGAGGGAAATCTCTTAAAATCAAATTGTGATATACGGTTTGTAATTTCGAGAATATGCTCAAAACAATTTGACTGAAAATGGGAGGCTCTGTTTATACTCTAATTGATAGAATATGTTAATCAGAAAGTAACATAAGGTAGATTTATAATTACAATCGGTATGTCTCTCTTACCTAGCTTCTGATAATCTTGTGCGAATTGAATCTGGCCTCGATATTTGGTTAATGCTGCAAATGGAAGAGTCTGTCAGAAAAAGATGGTAACTTCAAGCAATAGATAAACCGAAATCATTGCACATTTAAACTCAGATACTATTTTGTGAAACATCAAGTCTTACTCTTACCATAATAGAAGATCACAACTCGAAGCCGTTTTCTAATACATCCATTAAGGAGAAAACTCTTGCAACAATCTCAGCCACTCATGAGCTCCTGCTGTAAGGCAAACAATCAAGATTCAGTTGTCACTTTCAGCTTCTGAGTTGGTAGGTGCAGTTGTTTTTGGTGTTACACAATATGGGACAGTGAAGGTGGTTTTGGTTATGGTGGTCGGCACTCAACGGTGGAGGTGCTGTTGTAACCTATACTCTACCGCTCTATTAGAAGATGATCGCTCTTTGACCTAGTCACGACAACATTCATATGTCTATGATCATTCAGAAATCCCACCTGAGGAATTTATAAAGTTCGTATCCATTTATTCGGAAAAAATTATAAAATATATAGTAAAAGTCTGTTCATAGCATTTTAAGCGCGTTTTGGCCTGCTACAAAAATTCAGTTTTAAGGGGTTCTCAGGCCGTTTCTAGTTGTCTTTGGCCGGCTACATATATTTCTGAACATACATTGGTAATTCAGTAGGTGCCATAAGGGCGTGACGCAAGACTGCAGTATGTTTCATACATATAAATCAGCTTATATTCAAAGTGCATCAGGATACAGGAAACAGGTGAAAAAGACTTTTTTTTATGTTGTTCATTATAGCAACAAATTGGAAAATTTAAACATTCTGAAATAAAGACTTAAGGCATTTACATGCATAAATTCCTATGTGGTTCTCTCCACACATATAACAAAACTGACCACCACACGTGCAATAACAAATAGTTAACCGGCTTCATGAGTCAGTAAAAAAAAATTGAAAAATGATAAACCTGATTAAATTCAGAACGGAAAATCAAGTCCATGAAAGTACGAAACTAACCTGCAAGAGATGTGCAAACGACCACCTACAATGTTGATGGCAGTGAGTATAAAGTTAAGTTTTTTGAGCTTGGGTTGACCTTTTTCTTTACCTGGGAAGAAGGGGCAGAGCTGTAACTCCTGCACGTCCTCTGACAACTGGGGTACTAACGTCTCTTGGATCAAGTCCCAAGACTTCCGGCTGAAAATTACATCAATTAAAAATCCTGCATATCATCAAAGAAAGAAAGATGAAAAAAGTTGTCGCCGTAACGATTGCCTTGATTTTCCTATCTCGTTCAACATGTAATAATCATATGATAAGGTGAAGGTTGGTAAGTTTCTGAGGTGTAAGGTGTTTGCATTTATAATAAGATAAGCAGTCTAGCAAATGAAACTCCCGCATGATATTTCAATTAGCTTATTTGACCCAAATGTTATCAGATAAACAGTACATATAAAAAAAAAACCCAAAGATCGTCAAAACTGCTTATCTACTGTATTAAACTGCAATAAGCAGTAGGTTTGGATTGGTTATTTAAACTGCCTGTTCCGTATATTATATTTTAGGGTAGTACTTACCTTATAGTTTTAGAGCTGAGTCTGAGACAGTGCAAGGCTCGCCGGAAAACCCAATTGTTTGCCAGAAAAGTTGCATGTATAGGTGAGTTTTTTTCTTTTGTTTTGTCTCATTTATATTATGGATAGAGAGAATATGTATTATATATGAAGTTCTTATAGTACTTCATTACAGTTTATTTACCATTGTTGTCCATTTACATCAATGTTGACTAAACTTGCAGAATACACTGATATATATAGACTAATGTTTTAAAGTAATATACGACTTAGCTTGTTACTACGGACAAGTTAATATGTGATTTTTAATGCTCAATTAAAACTTTTCGGAAGTTTGATTCAGCTACAAATTCTTAAGTTCCATTTAGATGGAAGAAGACTAATTTTTAAATCGGATATGGCATTATGTCAACTGTTAACATCTATAAGAACACATCGTATTGGAGGCTATAACCAATTAACCATCCTTAAATGAAAAATGACCGTTCAAACTACACATCAAAACACCTTTAAAAGTGATGATAAATTTATGTCTAAGAGTGTCAATGAATCGCAGAACAATATTATGTATCACGCTCTCAGACCATCAATATATGAAAATATGTTACCAATAAAAGATTCATAGTTGCAAAAGCAGGAAAATGAAAATAAAATTTCCAGTAAATCACAAAACTACATAAGCATATAACTAACAGTTTCAGCAAAAATCACCCACAAATGCAAATTGTGACATGAGTGACAGTAGAAAATTGTCTCTTATTTATCATTCAAACATAAACAGTTAGGCTCAGATTAGTAACTACGGACCGGGAAATAGAAACTTCTGAATTTCACCATGGCTGCAAACATATTTGGTTGCATAGTAAACATTTATACCATGCCGTCCGGTTATTGCCTCGGTAGGTTACTTGCAAGTTTTCAACGGGCCTTTTCATTCGCATCAGATTATAACAATCATCAAATTCCGTTAACTATCATCATTGCCTTTTCCATATACCAAAACTTTAATTCAGCCACATATTGAACACATACCAAAATAATAATAATTAAATAAATAATAATAATAATAATAATAAAAATCTAAACACTATAGCGTAATCAAACCGAACCAAAAAGAAGGTAAGGTATACCTTTATCAGAAGACTAATCACGAAGAAAATAACCGACCACACCATCAACAGAAACCCCTAAATCGGAACCTTTAAAACAGAGAGATTGGCGGTATTTTTTTGACCGGACCTCTTTTGGCAGTAGGGCCAACCACAAATTCGATGTGGGTACCCCGCCAAGATACGGTAGTCCGACATCAATTAACACTAAAAATTAGGGTTTCCAGCGAATCTTTTTGGAAGTTGTAGCCGTCAAACGGCGGCAATTTTTCGGCAGCAACAACAACCAAGTTACACTCTTTATGAAAAAGAGATCTTTAATAAAGTATCGGTGGGGTTTCTCGAATCACATCTGCATTTTCAAACTGAAGATATGAAAAACCGATTTTTAATAAAGTATCAGTGTCTTTACTTTTTGGAAGATAGATGTGTCTGTCTCTGTGTGTGTGTGTGTGTTTTTTTTTTGAAGATCAATTTATGTGTGGAAGGTTATAGAAAGTGTAGGAAGGTGTGGATGGGTATAACTGATAAACGTGTATTAAGGTATAATTAAAAGGAAATAGAGGTGAGCAGTAAAGGTATAGAGGTGAACAGTAAAGTTCGCACCTCCTTTCAACCAATAAGGAATCCACACGTACGTTAACCTTACTGTGAGGCTATTTTTTAATTATTTATCAGCCAATAGCATTTCAGATTAAGACTCTTAATTACACTCATTAATGTCACATCATCTTTGTTGGGAACACGTTTTGTATTATCAAGTATTGATCATTTGTGTAATAGGTTGCTTAGGCCTTTAGGTTTGTTTTATGGCCCAGCCTGTGTAGAAGGCCCATGGGCTGTGTCTGTTTATTTATTTTAGTTATTATGTTTAATTATGTTATTAGGGCTAAAAGCCCAAGACCTTGTAAAAACTATAAATACCCCCTCCCATTCAAGGGAGAGGGTTGGTTGGTTGAATGAGCTAAACATTTCATTATTGTGTTAATCACCTTCCACTCTCTTTCTCTCTCTAACTTTCTCTCTCTAGGATTAGTAGATCTAAGTAGCTTGTGTGATAATTGTGAGTAACATCAAGTGATATCATTCGCCTAGGGGTAATTCAGGTTGTTAAAGATTAGATTTAAGTGAAAAATTATAGAAAATTTGATCAGTTATTGTTCATCCGAGACGTTACCGTTCACACACCGAGTTTCTACATTTTGATCGACTTTATGTCAGATTTATCAAGTTAGATAAATCTGTCGAGTTTGACTAGTTATCGACTTTCAGAGTTGACCGATTTTCTGGACAAGTTTGTCGAGTTTCTCAAATATTCTCGAGTTTCATAAGATCAATCGAGTTTCTGTCATTGCTTTCGAGTTTGAAAGTTTTTGACCAGAACCTCTCGAGTTTCTCAAGTTGCTCGACTTTATCAAGTTTCTCGACTTTCTCAAGTTGCTCGACTTTCTCAAGTTGCTCGACTTTCGCCAGTTGCTCGACTTTCTCAAGTTGCTCGACTTTCGCCAGTTGCTCGACTTTCTCAAGTTTCTCGACTTTCTCAAGTTGCTCGACTTTCTCAAGTTCATCGACTTTCTTCAAGGATATTGACTTTCTTGAATTTCTAGAGTTTCTGGAATTTATCAACTTTCTCATACTTTAGTCGACTTTCTAGACTGGTATCGAGTTTGTGAGATTTATCAAGTTTCTTAGATTTCTCCGAGTTTCTAGTGTAAAATCCTCCGAGGTTCAACGATTGAATTCTCCGAGTTTCTAGAGTAAAATCCTCAGAGTTTCTTCACGTTTTTCACCATTCAAACAATCTAATCTACAACAACAACCGTTGTTATCCTTTAAAGATCCTATACATACATCCACAAGGTTCATCAAAATGTCTCAACCTCCATACAACAATTACTTCTATAATCAACAACAACAACAATATCATCATCAACAACCATATCAACAACAGTATCCTCAACCGCAATATCAACCACAGTATCAACAACATCACATGCTAATGCAACAACATCAATTTCTTCCACAGCAACAACTCCCTCCACAACCAATGCAAAGTTACCAACCTACTTCCAGAGAACCACACTGGTTTAACAAAATGTGCGAGGCTATAAGCAGTCAACAGTCGAGACATAAAGCAGGGTCTTTGGACACTCCACCAATGTTAACACCAGGGAATTATGTGTAGTGGTCCAGTCGTTTTCTCAGATTCATCGAGCTAAGGAAACCTCATGGGAAGTATCTAAAGAAGGTCATCATTGAAGGACCATACCCTGTTCCTACTACAACAGTTCCAGGAGATCCCACTGCTATTCCACCAAGAGAAGCAACTACAACCCCTATTCCTCTAGCTCAACAAACAACGGAACAAGTTCTACAGCAAGAGGCTAATGAGCTAGCTATGTCTAACATACTCCAAGGGATTCCCAATCCTATCTTTAGGAGTATTGATGCCCAAAAGATAGCCAAGGATATGTGGGAGCATGTACATTTGCTTATGGAATGCACAGAACTAAATCAAGAGGACTTGGAATCTAAGTTTTATATGGAATACACACATTTCATGATCGAACTTGAGGAATCTTTAGAGTCATACTATCATCGTTTCACCAACATCATAAATGATTTGGATCGCCACAACATTACCTTACCAAAGATTGCTATGAACTCTAAGTTTTTGGGATGTCTCGGACCAGATTGGCAAAAGTACGTCACGTTTGTTCGACAAGCCAAAAAGATAAATGACGTTTCTTATGGGTTATTGTATGATTACCTAAAACAACACCAATCTTAAGTTGAGAAGGACAGAGCGGCACGTGGAGGATTCTCATCAGCACCTAATTCAAACTCACTTGCATTAATGGCTCAGTCTCACTTTGCACCACCAAATCAGGATTTTGTTCAACCATCACCACCTCATTCGGGTTATGCACCACAACCTTCAAACCAACTTGTCCATTATGAAGCACCTTCACAATACTCTGATAATCAACTTGTCCCATACGACAACACTGATTATAGTATGTACTCCAACGTTGACAATGATGAAGATGATGCCTTTAACTCTCTGAATGAAGGATTTGCATTGATCGCTCGTGCCTTTAGCAAATTCTCCAACAAGTCTAACAATCGTTTGAGATCTTCATCAAATACAAGGAATCAAGCAGTGGTTAATGATGGAAGGGTTGAAATTCAGAATAGGTCTTCTGGGAGATTTGGGTCAGGCAACTACATGGGGAATTCGAGTGGTCAAAGGTTCAATTCTGGAGGACCGAGGTTTAACACAGCTGGGGGTAGTAGAAACAACATGGGAAATGCACAAAGGAGGACTCAGATTGCTGGAACAGAAAAGATAGGAATTGCAAACACATCAATTACTTGCTATAATTGTGGTGGGACTGGTCACATGGCTAATGCATGCCCCAAGCCGAGGACAATGGGTAGTGCATATCATAAAGAAGCTCTTCTCATGGCACTGAATGACGAAGCTGGTGGAAATTTGACAGAGAAGGAGCAGAGTTTTATGGCCAATGCATACTCCGATGACGAAATGGAGGATCTGGAGGCTAATGCTGCAGTCATGTTAATGGCCAACATGCAGGAGATGAATATGAGTGAGGCATGCCCGGTCTATGATACCGACGGCTTATCTCAGGTACTTGAATCAGAATGTCTTATTCATGAGATTGCATCACCCTCTGCATCTTCATCTGCACAAGAAAATATTGGTCAACATGACTCATCATTTTCATCTCAAGACGATAATCAAATAAACACTGTTGTCACATTTGATGATGATCAACTTGACACCGTTGTTTCATTTGAAGATCCTTTTGATGATGAAAATCATGATCACATTGAACAAAATGATTTTGTACATGATACAGATGCAGAGCTTATGACCCTGCTGTTGACCACCCAAACACAATTAGATGCTTAAAAGTCACAAATTGATAAATGCAATGATATAAATCGGAACTTAAAAGCAAAAGTTGCACTGTTAACAAAGGATCTTGAGTGCTACAAAATGGAACTCTCAAATTATGAAAATCAAGAAAAACGTGAGAAAAGCTTTGAGGTTGCATTCCAACAATCATACGTTCAGGTAAAAGATTTAGAACATCAAGTTCATGAGTTAACTGTTTCTAAAAATGATTTGATTTCTCAAAGAACAAGAGCAATTCGAATTTCAAAAAAAAATTGACATATTAAACTTTGAGCTTTCCAAAACTAAAACAGAGTTTTCAAACTGTCAAAATGATCTTATTGAAGAAAAACATACCACAAGGAAACGTGTTAACTCATATCTTGAGGAGATTGTTGCGTTGGAATCCAAGCTCAAAGAATTTCAAAATGTTGTGTATAAAACGGGTGATTCTGTAACTACAATTCAAAAACTAACTGTGAAACCAAATCCTAAAGGATATGGATTTGCAATTGGAAATGATCAACCACGTTTTTTACAAAAGGCACTCAGGGAAAATCCTAAGTTGTACAGTGCAGAATACTTGTTTGATGAAACTTTCCAGTGTGTTGTTGTGTATGATAATGCTGAAGAACAGGAACATGAGGACGAGAGTCGATCTAAATTGAGTTGTGTCTTTTATAACAAACCATATGATTATTCACGAACACCTCATATTAGTGAAACTTTTGTGCCTCAAAGAGATAAATCAGAACAACCTTTGTCATTAACTGAAATAAATGTTTCTTCTGAAGTTGGTCTAGTAAACACTGTCGCACAAGTCAATGGACCTTTACCAAATCAAGGTGAAAATGCAAAAATGCCAAAACAATGTCGTATCCTAAGATACTTTAAAACATTCATGGATGACATCAAACTTTTGGAAGAGGTAATTGAATATAATTCTGAAATCAAAGTCTCTACTTTTCTCTCTCCTTATGAGAAAGAAAAGAGAAAAATTTTCCAAAAGCAATTTTTGCCATATGTAAAACACCTGCGACTTTGTGCCACACAGTGGGAACAGGAACTTCAAACAGAAGTTGCATCAATGATGAGCATTTTCAAAGCTAAAGATAACAAGATTGCAAAACAAAAGTGTCAAAAGAAAGCTTTGGAAAAAGATGTCGATCGACACTTGGAAAGTGTTTTATGTTCTGATGTAATCTCTGTGATTATGAATTCAATATATCTGTCATGCAATGAATTGCTTGTTGATGATCATGCTGTTAATGTTGAAATGTTGCAAATTGAGATTGCTAATTTGTTAAGAGAGAATGAGAAACTTCTACAAATCAATGGTGATGTGAAAACCAAATGTGCAAAAGAAATTTTCAAACTTAACCAAAGGTTGAAATGGTGTCAGACTCAAAGTCTTAACTTTAAGTTGAAACTCCAAAGTCAACAGGAATCTTCAAAATCTTCTTCTTCTCAAAACATTCATGTTTCAAAACTTCAAATTCTTGAAAAAGAAAATGATGCTTTCAAACATCAAATTTTTGAGTATGAAAAAGATATTGATGATATTTGTAAAAACTGAAATGACACCGTTCGGTTAAATAGAGAATTGGACTCGAAAATTCAAGAACAAAAGAACATCATCATTGAGTTGAAGGAGAGACTCAGAGTTTTGGAAAAAGGGAAATTTGCACAAACAAATGTGATTGCCCTAGGAATGTACAAAGTCGATAAGGCACCTAAGAAAGCATCATCACAAACCACTAATGTGAATACTTCAACTTCTACAGGATTAGGCAACACTTCTAAGGCTAGCAGCTCAAAGTCCACCAAGAGTCAAAAGAAGAATAGAGTCTGGAAACCTAAGAGTGGCTTATCTAAGAATGAAGAAGTAGAAGTTAATGCTAGTAGTTTGAATAAGACGCATGTTATGTCAAACGTAGAATCCAACTTGTCTAAGTGTAATTCTAAAAATGATGTAACGAATGCTGAATCTTTGAATATTATGAATGATGTAATGGTTGATGCTTATTGTGTGTTCTGTCATGCTAGTATGTTATCTGGTAATCATGCAAAATGTGTGGCAAAAACCCTTTTATCTAGGAAATAGAAACGTACTAATGGCATTTCCTTAAGGCCCACGACCGCTGCTAAGTCCATTCTAGGAAAACCGCCAACAGTAGTTTCTGAGACCAATGTTGACAACACCATAGTTGCACCGAGGACAAACCGATCACCAAGCACATTCACTAGGAAGAAAGCACAGACTAGTTGGACGTGGCAGCGTTGGTTACAATATAAACCTAGCTTTAAATGGGTTCCAAAGATGCTTAAAACATGTATTACTAACCCAACGGGATCCACCGTTACCAACTTCCCATCTGTGTCAACCCCTTGTGATGCAGGTGATCCAAATTGTTCTATGGATTGTTAATAGCGGGTGTTCCCGGCACATGACAGGCAACTTAAAGCTTCTAGTAAACTTCGTTGCGAAGTGCATAGGCACTGTCAGGTTCGGGAATGATCATGTCGCGGCTATCATGGGTTATGGTGATTATGTCAATGGGAATATCGAAATTAGCCGTGTCTACTATGTCGAGGGCCTTGGTCACAATATTTTCTCTGTTGGGCAATTCTGCGATGGTGACTTAGAAGTGGCTTTCCGGGAAAAAACATGTTTTGTTCGAGATCTTCAAGGAAATGACCTGATGAAAGGAAAACGCGGAACCAGTCTTTATACTATTTCCTTCTCAGACATGACAGCTTCTTCACCGATTTGTCTCCTATCCAAGGCACATCCCACCAAAGCATGGCTATGGCACAAACGTATGTCTCACCTGAATTTCAAAACAATGATCGAGCTCGCTCGTAAAAAGTTGGTCGATGGTCTTCCAAAATTCAGATACGCCAAAGATCATCTGTGTCCTACTTGTGAACAAGGAAAAAGTACTCGTGCTCACTTTCCTCCTAAACCAGAGCACAGTACTGATCACGTACTTCAACTGTTGCATATGGATTTGTGTAGCCCCATGCGTGTTCAGACTATTAATGTGAAGCGGTACATACTGGTAATCGTTGATGATTATTCGCGATGGACTTGGGTATACTTCCTTCGCAGTAAAGATCAAGCCCCTTCGATGATCATCACCTTTCTCACAAAGATTCAAGTTCAGCTTTGGAATATAGTCAGAAAAATTCGCACAGACAATGGAACTGAGTTCAAGAATCAGACTCTTAGGGAGTATTATGAGAAAGTAGGAATTGACCATCAAACATCCATTGCTCGCAGCCCCGAACAAAACGGTGTAGTCGAAAGATGAAACCGAACACTAGTGGAAGCAGCACGAACGATGTTAATCAATGCTCAGTTACCGGATTACATATGGGCTGAAGCCGTTTCAACTGCCTGCTGCACCCAAAACAGATGCATGATCACCAAAAGGCACACCAAGACACCATATGAAATTGTTCACCGCAGGAAACCAAACATCAATTACTTTCATGTCTTTAGAGCTCTTTGCTATCCAATGAATGATCGTGATGATCTTGGAAAACTCAAAGCCAAAGCGGACATAGGGATTTTTTTCGGATATTGTGAAAATTCAAAGGGATTTAGAATTTGGAACCGTCGCACCCGAGAGATTCAGGAGACTATACATGCTAATTTCGATGAGCTCACCGAAATGGCTTCTGAGCACAACAGCTTAGGACCCGAAACCAACCGTCTCAACTTCCCTGATCCTTCAGCTGCTTCCTTCTCTCTTAACCGCAAAGATTTAGAAGACTTGTTTGCTCCATTGTTTGATGACACTCTCATGAGTCATGCTCCTGATGTATCCACAAGCTCCGCTTCACAACCACTTGTCGATAATCAAGTACCTGATACACCAGTGACTACAACTACAGCAGTTGCTGAAGATGCACCTCAACCAGACACATCATCATCAGTAGATCAAACAGCTTCTACTTCTGCGTCGGCAGCTGAAGATCCCCCTCTACATTCTTCTGAAGTACCCACACCAGCAGATTATGACGGCAATGCGTTCTTCAATCCATTTGCGCCGGCTCCCACTATTCTTGATATCGCAGAGTCGTCCACACGCAACTTGGAACCGTCAAATCTGCACCATACTTATCAACACTACCCATCCACTTACAAATGGACAAAGGATAACCCCCTTGTAAATGTGATTGGCAATCCAGAAAACCCTGTTATGACACGACAATGACTCTATACAGAAGGTGAAACCTGCATTTATGCACTCACCGTTTGTCAATCTGAACCCAAAAACATTAAAGAAGCCCTTACCTACGACAACTGGATTGATTCTATGCAAGAGGAATTGGATCAATTCAAGAGGTTGGAAGTTTGGGAATTGGTAGAGAGACCAGATAGGGTTTACGTCGTTGGGCTGAAGTGGATCTGGAAAAATAAGTTAGATGCGGATGGTACGGTCATTCGTAACAAGTCCCGCTTGGTTGCTAAAGGGTTCAGTCAGGAAGAAGGGATCGACTTTGAAGAATCGTTTGCACCAGTGGCACGTCTTGAGGCTGTTAGAATGTTCCTGGCGTACGCTGCTCACAAGAACATCACGGTATACCAGATGGACGTGAAGACGGCATTTCTCAATGGACAACTCCGGGAAGAGGTGTACGTTTCACAACCAGAGGGCTTCGTCGATCCAGAGCATCCAAACCACGTCTACAGGCTCAAGAAATCCCTCTACGGCCTTAAACAAGCCCCGAGGGCATGGTACGACAAACTATCTGCATTCTTACTAGCCAATCATTTTACTAAAGGATTAGTTGACCCGACTTTGTTTATACAAAAACACGGGGAGGATATTCTCATTGTTCAAATTTATCATTATCATTTTTGGTTTAACTCATAAAAAATATTCAAACGCTTTTGCAAAACTTATGAAACAAAACTTTGAGATGTCCATGATGGGTGAACTCAAGTTCTTCTTAGGACTGCAAGTTCATCAATCAGCCCGTGGTATATTCTTAAGTCAGTCCAAATATGCTCAGGAAATATTGAAAAAGCATGGTATGACTAGTTGTGACACCTATAATACCCCCATGTCCTCCTCATCCCCAAAGCTAGATGCTGATCTTCATGGCACACCCATTGATCCTACAAAATATCATAGTATGATTAGGTCTCTCATGTATCTCACCGCTAGCCGGCCGGATGTTGTATTTGCCACATATCTATGTTCCCGTTATCAGTCACGACCTACTGAACGTCATTTGTCTGCTGTTAAAAGGATCCTTCGATACATAAAGGGAACCATTCATTTGGGAATCTGGTATCCAAAGGATTCTGGGTTTGAACTTGTTGCTTTTTCAGACGCTGACCATGCAGGTTGTTTAGACACGAGGAAAAGTACGTCTGGGGGAGTACAATTTTTGGGTGACAAGCTTGTCTCTTGGCAGTCAAAGAAGCAAGACTGTACGTCATTTTCATCTACCGAATCAGAATACGTTGCCATGTCTGCCTGCTGCGCTCAAGTCATCTGGATGCGATCTCAGCTGATGGACTACGGATTCGTGTTCAACAAGATTCCGATGTACTGCGACTCCAAGAGTGCCATCGCTATTTCATGCAACACGGTTCAACATTCCAAATAGAAGCATATTGCACTCCGGTATCACTTTATCAAAGAGCACGTGGAAATAGGTACAGTTGAATTATACTTTGCGGGTACTGAACACCAATTGGCGGATTTGTTCACCAAAGCCTTGCCTCATGCAAGATTTGTGGAACTAGTTCACCAAATTGGTATGCGATGTTTGACTCCAGATGACTTGAACAATTTTCTTAAACAAAATTAAATGAGTCAAACATCACACACTCTTTTGTAAATAATATATTAAAAACACAAAAAGATTTTCCAATTTTCATTTTTAATAAAAAAAAAAAAAAAAAAAAAAACAACAACAAAACTATCTTCAAGTGTGCAAAAGTGAAACCGAATCAAAATATGTTCACGGTCTTTCAAATTTTTTAATTTCAAATCCCGTACATATTTTGAGGGGGAGAAATTTTTGCACATTTATCATCTCAAATCTTCATCGAAAATATTTCTATGATCTCTTGGACTACTAGTCTTAAAAATTGTCACAAATAGGTCTTAGTTCAAGGGGGAGAAATGACATGCATCAAATTGGATCTAGATCTTAGATATAAAGGACTGAAATTTTCAAGTTAGGAAAAGGTGTTTCAATTAGGACCTCAAGTGAACTAGATTTATAGTCAAAGGGCTGAAAATGTCACCTAAGGATTTATGTGAACTAGAACACTTGATTAATAAAACCAATTATTTTGACCTCAGTCAACACACAGTACTCGAATTGTTTTTTTTTTCCTCTCACGCTAAATCCCGCCAACACTAAAACCCTTCAAGATTTTCAAGCTTTTATTAACTCTTCAGTAATTTAAACTTGTAAGTGTTTAATTCAATCTTCTAGGCCTTAGAATCTATCACGCATCAGTTTTGTAGCAAAAAATTTTATGTTTTTCAGATTTAGGGTTTAAAAGTATTGATTTAGGCGTTTCCTGTTTAGTGTTGTTCAAACTAATTGAGTTAGTGTAATAGATTCACAACATGATGTTGAATGTTATGCACTTGATTAATTAGATTCGTTAACACTTGATAGGGTAATACAAGTTGATTAGGGTTTAAGGTTTTGCGTTTGGGGACTGTGTTAAATAAATGATGTCTGTGATCATTTGAACAATGGGATATGATTATTTGTTGTTTTGAACATGCGTTTAATGTCTAATTGCTTAAGTCTAAACAGTTTGTTCGAATGATTGCTTGTGATAGTCATAATTGTGATATTGCCATGGATTAGTTTCTGAATG
Organism: Artemisia tridentata subsp. tridentata; assembly: GCA_021014915.2. Taxonomy (NCBI): domain Eukaryota; kingdom Viridiplantae; phylum Streptophyta; class Magnoliopsida; order Asterales; family Asteraceae; genus Artemisia; species Artemisia tridentata. The sequence goes on along the minus strand of CP139503.1, from coordinate 42,692,668 downwards.
ATTGTCTGTGCTTTTGGAGATGCTTAGGATGCTTGGTGAACATATAATGTGTCGTGTAAACAATGTGCATGAAATATGGATTATGTGATACTTACCAAGTTTCTTTGTGTTCTTATGTCGAGTTTCTGCCTGATGTTAATCGAGTTTATGATTAAGTGTTTATGACGTTAATCGAGTTTATAATTGTGATGTGTTCGAGTTTCTATGATACTTCTCGACTTTGTGGCATAAGAAGGACCCTTTCGACTTTGTCTCCGAGTTAGGAGACAATAGTCACAGATACTCGAGTTTATGGACATAATCAAGTTTCTATTCAAACTTATCAAGTTTCATAGACTCTCGACTTTCTATAAAAACTCATCGAGTTTCTATTCAAACTTATCAAGTTTCATAGACTCTCGACTTTCTCTTATAAACTAATCGAGTTTCACCAGATCTATCAAGTTTATTATTAAGCCCTCGAGTTTCTTGAGCAGACCCTCGAGTTTTTTCTTAGGTACTCGAGTTTCTTATAAAGTTCTTGAGTTTCTTAGGCTACTCGAGTTTCATAGCCTCTCGAGTTTTTAGGTTCTCTAGTTTCATAGGCTGCTCGAGTTTCTAGGATAGCCGAGTTTGTTAAGATTAGCCGAGTTTATATAGCTTCTCGAGTTTGTGCTTATGTTACTAAGTTTGTACTAGACTGCTCAAGTTTCTTAGAGGCTTACCAAGTTTGTTGAACTAACTGAGTTTGTTTGGCTTATTGACTTTGCATGATTTATCAAGTTTGTATGCAGTTTGTATGTCAAGTTTATATAACTTGTCAAGTTTATATAAACTTGTTGAGTTTGTATACCTTTGTTAAGTTTCTATATCTTTCCAAATGTATATAACTTACCAAGTTTATATAAATTTCCAAGTTTGTAAGTCTGTCACAATCTATCCAGACTTAGGAAAGTGCAAATGTTTGTATGAACTCATTTGTTTGAAAATGGTTTGCTTGAATGATATGAGAATGTCCTCATCTTTTAACCGTTCCATATGATGCATCATACAATGTAGGATAATATCATGAAACAGATATCATTCACTAACACATATATGCTATGTCTATTGTGTTTTGTTGTTGGTGTTTGTGATGTTCAGGCAAAACATGTCTCAAGAATCTGTAACTCGAAAACAAATGATTCCAGAAGGTGATGAACGCAAAATCAGCAATTCAAACTCAAGAGTGGACTTTAAGAATTTTCCTTGTCATGAATCTTGCCAAATCATCGTGGAAATTCTCAAAAGACACTTCATCAGCCCAGCACTGACAAATACAGCAAGTGTACCAGAAGTATATCTCAATCAGTTCTGGCATTCCATGGCCATAGGAAAAGACAACGAAAACATCACAGTCACAATCGACAAAACAGAGATCCAGTTCAAGGTTGAAACTCTTTGGAACGTTCTCCAACTTCCATCTGAAGCTTCAGGCCCAAGCGGCAAATTTCTCGATGATCCAACTTTTGAAACCATGGTTGATACACTAAAGCTCCTCGGTTATGATGAGAATGAAGAAGAGCTCACATCACTCTACAGAGTAGACAGGAAACACATTCCTCAGCCATGGTTAACCCTTTACACAATCATCATTCACTGCATAACTGACAAAACCACTGGCCTTGAACACCCACGATTAGAACACCTTCAATTCTTCTGGGGAGTCGTCAACCTGAAACATCTGGACTTCGCCAAATACATATGGAATGACATGATCTTTCTAAGCCAAAGCTTTCACCAAAAGAAGGCATACAAAGTACCTTTTCCTCGATTCATCAAACTCCTAATCTCACTTTTCATGAAAAGACACCCTGAAATCGATCGACGTGTAAATGAAAAGATGCATACCGATCAAATGGATCACGTTCTCTCCAGAGTAAAAGTACAAAAGTCCAACACGGAGAAACAAGGTGTGAGAATTCCACTAAGCATGTTAAGTGAAGAAGTGATGGAAACTGAGGCATATCAGAAGTATGATGAAGCTGAAAGAGCCAAAAAGGTGGGAATCATTGCCAAAGGAACAATACCAACAAAATGAGAAAGTAAATCATCAGGAAAGATCGTTCCACCTGCTTCCTCTAGCACAAAGAAATGCTCAAGAGCTGATAAGAAGAAAGTGATTACCAGTGAAAAATCCACAAAACTGAAACTTAGTGACGAACCAAGTGACGAAGAGGAAGAAGAAGAGGTTGATTTTAGAATTGTGAAGAAACAAGACCTTGAAAAAATGAAGTCAGCAATGGTTAAATCAGACAAGGGTTTGGGCAAAGGAATGGAAAATCATTCAAGATAGTGAAACAATCTTTCAAAGCCATAGAACCACCGTTGACTGACAAAGAAGAGAAAAAACAACTCAAGAAAGCAACAAAGGATAGCAGAGATAAACATCTAGCTGAACAAGAGAAGTTTGAAAGGAAGAAAAGAGGTGAAGGATCGGCTTCACGACCCTTGGATCAAACAGAAGAAGAGACAGAGGCAACACAGTCAGCTGCACTGGAAGAATCTGAGGGTGAATCATAGGAGTTAGATGAAAGGGTTCATACATCCTCAAGATCAGGATCTGAAGAATCTGAATCGGATAAAGATGAAGAAGATGATGAAGCAGGAGATGAAGAAGGTGAAAATGATGATGATGTTGAGAACAATGAAGATGAAGGTAATGAGGAAGAACACTTGTTGTTCCCTTAACATGCTTAGAGTTAACTAGAAAGTTAATCTATTTGTGTTTATGACTAATACAATGTAATGATTCTTTCTATCAGTTAATGAAATGTAAATGTAAAAACACAAAGTATTTTTCAACGTTTAAATTCTTATTTGAAATGAATCAAAGAATCTATTACCCAAGTGTTTTGTGGAACAAACACTTGGGAATGAATAGACAAGGTATGGTGTCTCCTATCTAAACTTAAGCTATGCTTAAGTGGTAACAATGTGCCTCACTGAGCTATCTCAGGGACTGGTTACTCTTTGTAGGAGAGAAGTTGTTTTGCAAAATTCTAAGGCTTTCAATGTACAAAACACACTTAACTTCTCTTCTATCTGAACCTATTTATATACAAGTATCATGAGTAAAAGTGATTAAAATAATACATGTTGATGAAGCAAGCGTGTCTGACAATTACAGCAGTAATTGTCATTTCCAAGAACCAATAGGAATGCGCTAAAATGTCTTAGGAGTGGTTGGTCTGACACTCCATGACTTTTAGCCGCATAAGGGAAGGTTTGCTGACAAGATAAGAGTGGTTGGTCTGACACTCTTATCTTCTTAAACACTTCCCACTTATTCCCGCCTTTATTTCAGGCGTTGGTTTCTTCAGTCTTCAATCACTTATTGTTGTTGAGGAGACTGGGGTTCAGTGAGTTCTTGTCCAACACTCACTGAACCATCATCTTCTTCTTTGGCTTAATTCCTACTCAGGGAGTACCGCCTTCCTGAGTAGTGAATCTTTCTTCTTGAATTCGCCTTAAGCATCCTGAGGATGACTCACTGAGTGACTGTTCACTCAGTGACTTCAATTGTTCTCAGTTTAATTAACACTTAGTTAATTTGTGTCCAAATCTTATTTTAAGTATTCTTGGGTACTGATGGACCCAACAATCTCCCCCTATTTGGATATAAATTATGCCTAAGTGTTTTGATCAGTTATGAGTGAGCTAATGACTTCTTCTCATACTGAATGTACTAGAAGGTAAATAAGGACACTGAAATGATAAAAACATCATCTTATTAATATCATTAAAGGTCCTAACTAAGTACAAAATACTCAGGGTTCATGTACGTAACCCATGAGTTCAAGTTCCGCCTTTTTAGACACTAACACCTCCTTGTCAGGTCTTTCACTCATCATCTTGTCCAGCAGCTTGACAAACTCCTTGTTCTCAGGACTCTTCACTCTAAGCGCCATCAGTTTGTTGGCAAGGAGAGTTGTCGTTTCCACTAGATCAATGTCACTTACTCTTTGGAAGGCTGGCTGTGCGAATTCATCAATGAAGAAGATACCATACTCAGGCTCCTTGATGACTCGGTTAGGAATGAACTTGACTCCCTCAGGGGGGATCCTGTTGCAGTGTAGAGCAGCTATGTATTGATTAGGTTCCTAACCCACTGCTTTCCTTTTCCTTCAGGTCTTCTGAGTTGGTTCAGGGATAGCCAGTCCCTGAGAAGCAAGTGCCTTCTCATGATCAATCCCAAGACTCTTAGCTACCCATTCAAGTTCTACATATTTTGCGTTCAGGGACTTGATAAGAGATGGGGCTGTCTTGCTTTGTGTCTTCTTCCTTAGGATGGGCATCATCATATCCCATTCCCTTAGCCCGAAGTCTGAGAATTTAAGGGGCTGGTAAACCTCAGACTTCCTTGGTCCCCTATGAACCGTTATGCATATGGGCTTGGTGTTGTGAATGGTTATGTCTGTTATTTTTCCTTCGCCCTTGGTTTTGGTCATGTGCCATGTATACCTCTCATAGGTTCTTTGCCTCCTTTCTTTTTTTAGTTTGACTTGTTTGTTGTGTTCTTGAAGAAGTTCAGCTTGTAGCCTGATGAATTCATCCCCCTGAATGTCTTTATCAGACTCATTGATTTTCTCCTTGGCAACCTCAACAATTAATGGTCTGTTGAGTTCCTCGGCAACCTCAACAATTAATGGTCTGTTGAGTTCCTTGTCCTTTTCTAGGGCCCTCCTGAGATCTTGTTGGTGTAAGACTTCAGCCACTTCATCAGGAGTCCCAAAGAACCTATTTCCTCCATCCAAATCAACATAAAATGGTGCATCAGGATCTGCCTGCCTTTCAGTTGAGGCTTGAACAATTGTTTTGGAGGAGAGTTGTCAGTCACCATGATTTCCTTCCCTTTGGAAGTGGGAGGGGGTTGACTGGTGGAAGTTTCAGGAACAACCACAATTGCTGAAGAAGGATCAGGAGTTGGTCCATCTTTATTTTCTCCCCCTCAGAAGGTACTAGAACTTCAGTGGATGTACCTGCTGACTGAGGAGGAGGGGCTATATGAGAGGCCGGAAGAATGGTGAGGATACTGGAGACCATCTATTTTGTTTTTGATGTCTCATTCTTCAGGGTGGTTATTTCAGCCGCCATGCCTTTTGGGTTGAGGTGAGTTCAGTGACATGGGTGGTATAGTGGTTGATCAGCTCATTATGTTTTGTTGAGAGCTGATCATAGGCTGAGGATATCTTTTCCAGGTGCCCCTTGGTATCAGTGACTGCCTGATGAATTGAATCTTGCTTCGACCTGATAGTTTTAAAATCCACCCCCTGAAGAAGCTTGAGAAGCTTAATGATGGAATTTGAGGTGAACTTCTGGGTATCCATGTACTCCTGCAGTCTTTTGATCAGGATGGGATCATCTCCAAGTTCTTTCTGAACAGATTCAATAGCCTTAAGAATGTTGGAGAGTTCCTTGTGCTGTTCAGTGCCCATTTCATCAATAGACTCTCTCAGGTCGCCGAGTTATTTGTCAGTAAGTTTGGCGACCTGAAGCACTTTGTCCTGAGATTCTTCAACAGAAGCCCTGAAGTCGGCATAGGAGGCTGCCGCTTCAGTGTGCTAAATCCTCTGTTCATCCGTGATTTCATTATAAAGACCCTCGTTGGATTTGCGAAGGAATTTAACCAATTGTATTTCAGTCAACGAAAGAACATTATCATAACTCTTCAACCACTCAGGAGTGGCTGGAGTTGAGGCACCTGATGATGATGATGATGTGGGAGAGCTGGGTTGTTGATCCTTAGGGGGAGGAGAAGATTGTTGTTGTTCAGGGTGCTGAGGAGGGTTTATATTAGTTTCCATTTCCTCCTCAATACCCAGAACGTCTTCTTTATCACCAAAATCCACTAATTCTTCTTCTGACTCTTCATTCAGTAAAATTTCAAGATCAGCCAGAGAAGGAACCTTCAGGGTATCCGGCTCCCCCTCAAAAGAGGGCTCACCTTTGTTGTGGCCGGGTCCTGACCCCGTCATAATAACTGAGTGGGTTTGCTCAGCCTGACTAGCCATAATAACTGGGGGGGGGGGGTTTCCCAGCCTGGCTTTTGGGGGCAGTTCCTGAGTGAAGGGATCCGCCTGAGGTGGTTATGGGTTCCGTATCAGTGGGTGGTTTATATCCCTCTAAGTCTTTGTCCCCCTGAGCGCCTTCAAGTCCTGACGGGTGTTTTTCAGAACTATCATGAGGCACTGATTGTGATGGTTGATGGTCCCCCTTCCCATCAGGGTTGTACTGCCCTTTTGGGGATTCAGGGACCTTTACTCCCTGAGACCCTGAGTGTGATTGCTCAGGAACGTTAATGGGATGTGATTGGTGATGGGTCCCCTTATCAGTGGAGTAGTGCTGCCCCACCGAGGATTTAGAACCCTTTTCTCCCTCAGAAACTTATTGTGATTTGTCAGTTCCTTCATCGGGATGTGAATGGGTGGTTGTTCCTGACCCTACTAACTTGTGTATGTCAGTAGGGACATGTGGAAAAGGTTTGCCCGAGGACCCTGAGGATGATTGCTTAGTGCTCTCCGTTGGCCTTTGTTTTGTGGTCAGGGGGGTCTTTGTAGTGGGTGTCTCAGAGGTCTGGACCACATTCAACCCCTTTTTAAGGTTGAGTTGGTTCTGGGCATCAGTCTCAGTGACGAGTGGTTTGGGTCTAACCACCTTACTGGACTGACCCTTCTTTGTCTTCTTCACCTTTTTTGTCGGTAAAGGTATTGGAGAAATAGCGTTATCCCCCTGAATGACCACTAACATGTAGTTAGTCAGGGCAATAGGTTGTACCTCAGTGATGCCACTAGTGAAATTGGTCTTATGTAAGATGCCAGGTTTCATACCTTCGACGTCAGGCCTCACATAGTCAGAACCAAGGAGGTCCTGAAGCACACAGGAAACAAACCTAGGATAAGACAAGTGTTTTTGCCTAGATTTTCCTGAGAGCTTAGTAACAAGGTCACGGAAGATTATACCTCTGATATCTATCTTTCTACCCTCCAAGAGACTGAACAACATCAATTGTTGTGATGAGTTCAATTGCTCAGTGGAGGATTTATTCCCCCCAAGGACCTGAATGACAAATGTCATCAGGATCCTCCAGACTGGGTGGAACCAAGTTTTGACAATTGGAGCCTTCTCCAATAAGGCTCCAGCGAACAACTCAGGACGTTTAGGGTCATGAGGTCCCAAGAAGATCAACTCTCCCTTAACCTCTTGGTCAGTCGGATTGGGCTCAAAAGCCTCAGCAAAATCAAGACTAGTGGCCTTGATGAAGTCATTGTAATCCAGGGAGAGAGTCCTTCTCCCATTCATCACTGTGAAAGTGATGATGGATTCTTTGGTGTCTTTTGGGCTAGTAGCCACAGCAGTACACCAAAATTCCCTCAAGTAGTCATGGTAGATGACTGAGGGGGTCATGGTAAATGCTTTTGCAAGAAAACAATTTTGAAGATATTTCATTACATTCTTGTAAGCATGAAACTTTTGTGGATAAGAAAAGTTTCCCACCACATTGTTCTTTGTGAGGTCTACGCCCTCTAATATGAAATCCACATTAGGGGCGTATGCGATAGCATTAGAAGAAGCCATTTGTATTGGTAGGTCTGGGTTAACAAATGATTCTGGGTTTCTAAAGCTGAAGAACACACACACAAGATTTAGTTTTTGAAAGAAGAGGGCAAAATTTTGCTTAAGATTTCTAAAAAAAACATGTGTGTGTTGTTTTTGCATGGGGTATTTATAGGGAAGAGAAGTGGAGGGTAATTTGGGTATTAAGCGGATTTTATTTATTCAAAAAGAATTTTAGTAAACTGTTTTGAATAAAATGTTTTGGGATCCGCATTTAATGCCACCACTTCACTTTCCCTGGTTTGGCGCAACAATCAAGGTGAACAGTTGAGCAGTTCTGCAAAAGTGCAATTTGCAGAGATGAGTCATCACATATCTGTAATGTGATTGGAGAGGCATTTAATGCCAAGTGGGAATGTGGGGGCCCAGAGGTGGAAGCCATAAAGGCAAAAGAACAAATATTCTTATATTAAATAAGAATTCAGTTACCAACCTCGGACATTTACTAACTAGATACTTAGAGCATTTAAGTTAGTATTTAATGTCTCTTGAGGACCCTGAATGACTTTTCATTTAGTGAACCTGATTGTCAGGACTTGGGTTTAGTCACTGAGGTTCAAGGGTTCAGGAACTTGGGTCTAGTTCCTGAGGACCAAGAATTCAGGAACTTGGGTTTAGTTCCTGAAGTTCAGTGACCTTTCTCACTGAAGAACACATTGAGTCAGGGACTTGGGTTATCAGAATTCACACATATTTGGATGGAGTCAATCAGTGGACTGATTCTCAATATCCAACATTCCTAGTTCAGCTTTCAGTCTGGTGAAAGTTGGTTCATCCAATGGCTTGGTGAATATATCAGCTAGCTGATATTCAGTAGGAATGAAGCGTAATTCTATGTCACCATTCATGACATGGTCCCTGATGAAGTGATATCTAATATCAATGTGTTTTGTTCTCTGATGAAGAACTGGGTTATTTGAGATGGCAATTGCACTTGTGTTATCATAAAATATGGGAACCATCTTGTACTGAATTCCATAGTCACTGAGTTGACTTTTCATCCAGAGTACATTTGCACAACAACTTGCTGCTGCAACATATTCAGCTTCAGCTGAGGACATGGCAACTGATTGTTGCTTCTTAGCACTCCAACAGACTAGTTTTCCACCAAGAATTTGGCAGGAGCCTGAGGTGCTTTTCCTGTCCATGTTGCATCCAACATAGTCAGAATCTGAGTATCCGTTAAGATCAAGGCCTGGACATTTTGTATAATATAATCCAAGGTTTGGAGTACCTTTCAGGTACCTGAATATCCTTTTCATAGCAGTGATATGAGTTTCTCTTGGGTCAGATTGATATCTGGCACATAAGCAGACTGAGAATTGGATATCAGGCCTTGATGCAAGTAAATACATCAGTGATCCTATCATTCCTCTAAAAAGAGTTTGATTCACTGGTTTTCCAGTAAGATCAGGACCAAGGTTGTTTGGGGGTACCATGGGATTCTTGACTGAGGCACAATTACTGAGCTCATACTTCTTCAGTAGGCTTCTGACATACTTCTCTTGACTGATAGAGGTTCCTTTATCAGTCTGCTTGATTTGTAGACCAAGGAAGTAAGTCAGTTCTCCCATCATGCTCATTTCAAATTTCTTTGCCATTAGTTTTTCAAACTGTTTGCAAAGTTTATAATTTGTTGAGCCAAAGATGATGTCATCAACATACACTTGTACAAGTATGACATCATTATTTGTCTTGTAGATAAATAATGTGTTGTCTATCTTGCCTCTGACAAATTTGTTTTGGATCAGGAAGGCTGAAAGAGTCTCATACCATGCCCTGGGAGCTTGTTTCAATCCATAAAGGGCTTTGTTAAGCTTGCAGACATGGTCAGGAAACTCATGGCTTTCAAATCCAGGAGGTTGCTGAACATAAACTTCTTCTTTCAGTGAGCCATTTAAGAATGCACTTTTAACATCCATTTGGTACACCTTGAAGTTCATGTATGTAGCAAAAGCAAGGAAGATCCTGATGGCTTCCATCCTTGCTACTGGTGCAAATGTTTCTTCATAGTCAATGCCTTTTTGTTGATTATAGCCTTTGGCTACAAGTCTGGCTTTGTTTTTAATGACTATGCCATTTTCATCAGATTTGTTTTTAAATACCCATTTCATGCCAATGACTGAAACATCTTCAGGAAATTTGACCAAGGTCATTACCTTGTTTCTGTCAAATTGTTCCAGTTCATCATTCTTGGCTTGAACCCAACTTGGATGAGTTAGTGCTTCCTTAACACTTTTGGGTTCAACTGTGAAAATGAAGTCCACAAATAGGCATTCATTGGCTGAGGCTGCTCTCAGTTCAGCAGCCATGCTTCTTGTGAGCATGCCTTAAGTAGGTTCACCAATTATATTGACAAGTTCTATGTCCTGAGACCTAGTCCAACTATCCTGAGGTCTTGGAAACTGATTAGAACTTGTAGAGGCCTGATGGGTAGGATCAGGATCAGACACATGATGTTCTTCAGCATCTTGAGTGTCTGAGTGGGTTGACTCATCACTGTGATTGTTTAGTACCTGAGCACTTTGTACTGACTGAATGAATTATTCAGTACTTTGTGCTTCAATAAACTCAATGATGGTTGGGTAAGGAAGGTTGTGGGGAATGATGTAATAGGAGATGTCAGCATTTGCATGGTACTGAGTGGAAGGACCATTATCAGTATGATGTTCATCAGGAGGGTATCTTGATGATTCATCAATACCTATCTCTTCCACTGAGTTGTTAGAGACACTGATTGCATCAGTGCTCTCATCAAAGGTAACATGAAATGTTTCCTCAGTATGCTGTCTCCTAGTGTTGAACACCCTGAAGGCCATTGAGACAAGGGAGTATCCTAGGAAGTATCCATCATCAGCTTTGGCATCAAATTTTCCTAAGTGATCCTTGTTATTATGAATAAACACAGGACACCCAAAGACATGAAAGTAGCTGATGTCAGGGATTCTTCCCTTGAATAACTCATAAGGAGTTTTGCTATGTCTCTTGACAATGATGGATCTGTTTTGTGTGTAACAGGCAGTCTTTACTGCTTCAGTCCAAAAGTGTTTGGAAAGGACTGATCCATTTAGCATTGTCCTAGCTCCTTCAATGAGTGTTCTATTTTTCCTTTCAGCCACCCCATTTTGTTCAGGTGTGTAGGTGATGAACTCAAATAAGTACATTTTATTACCATCATTTATCCTATTTATTTAACTTGTTTTATTATATTATCTGTGAGAATTGATACGTTAATGTTTACTTTTGTAATTCTCAGGTAAAAACAAGTATTATGTGAAACTTGGCGATTTTGGACTAATTATGGAGCAAAACAAGCAAGAAGTTAAGAGTCTACTGAAATGTACAAGATCAAGACCATTCTGCTCCAGATACGCCGCATCCTACTTATTATATACGGCGCATCACTATCAAGATTTCACAAGTTATAATCCAAGACGGCAAAGGACATGCGCCGCATACAAGAATGGAGTTACGCCGCATCTTCTGGCGGTGTACGAATATTCCTGAATATATTAATCTTGGACCCCACGCGAAGTTAAGTCAATGCGCCGCATCTACTTATTCGATGCGCCGCATCTAGCCCTCAGACAGAAACTATAAATACCCCAAGGCCAGACGAATTTTGAGACCTTTGGTTCGTGCTATATACTAAGTACGAAACAGAAGAAACCCTAAGCCAAATTCAGACGAAGTAGCAGCACAAGACACACCATAAACGAAGATACAAGAGCTGTAAGAAGGTCCTGCATGTATTCAATTCATTAAGTAGTTTTGTTTTATTGTATTAGTACACTTTAATTTATCAGGATTGATGGGATTGTGTCATTGATTTAATCATGCACTTCAACTCCCCTTAAAATTGCTTTCCCATTAATTAAAGTTTATATGTTGATGTCTTTGGTGACTTTTATTAGTGCATTGATAACCTCTGTGTCTAGCTGAGCATTGATCGGGTCGCCATGCCTCTGTCCTCGCCTATTTATTTTATCGCCTATGCATTCTATCGTCTGTAGAAAAATAGGAAGAAAGGTAAATAGGATAGACATAAGTAATCATTAAGGGTTTACTCGCCGATAAGATTAGAGCCAACGAGAAAGGGTTAATTACATACACTTCATATAAAACTAGCAATAAAACAAGTGACAAGCTACTTAACTATCAGGACAGGTCTTCTTATTGTCTCAAGTATTTATCTGTGTACGTGTGTGCTAATCGCTGATTCGTGCCTATTAGTTTTGTTTATTATTTAATCTCAACCAAACCGTGCCAGTCTCTTAGGCTGAACCCCCTTGCGTTAGATTAGGTTGTATAGCTAACTTAAGATATTAAAATACTGATTAGAATAACTAGATAATACGTTCCACTCTTAGTGATCGACACTCTACTTACCATTATATTCATACTGACCGGGTACACTGCTCGTTAAAGTGTGTGTTTTATTGATAAGTCGGCTAAATATAAATTTAAAACTTGAATACTGCTAAAACCACAACGACATACCGTGGATATAAAATTAGAGCATAACAAGCACACGCATCAAGTTTTTGGCGTCGTTGCCGGGGAGTGAATTGTTATTATCTGTTAATTTGATTAGTATTTTAATTAGGTTTTTCTTTTTAATTTTTATTCTAACTGCTAACTCTGTTGTATATTAGTTAATTTGCATTCCTTGTATTATTTGCATATTTTCTATTTTTTTGTGTTTAATTTGTGTTTCTTTTTTTGTTTGATTTTATTTTTGTTTTTATTTTCCGTATTTTTCTTGTATTCTGCTATCGTTGTACTGTACTAATTCAAACGATACGACGCATCTATTTTCATAGATACGGCGTATTGCGTTTAATTTTTATAAAATACAACGCGTTTAATAAATTCGAGTACGGCGCATCTTTCCCCAAGATACGGCGTATTTTGTTTTTAATAAGAAATTTTTCTAAATGTTAACGCCATACGACGCATCTGCTTTAGCAGATACGGCGTATCTATTATTTTAAATTAAAAACAGTTTTTGAATTATTAAACAGATACGACGCATCGATTTTTATCGATACGACGCATCTTCTGAATCAAAAATCTGGTATTTTGAAACGTAACGAAAATACGGCGCATTAACTTTTGTTAATACGACGCATTCAATTTTGATAAATATAATAGATTTTTGATAAATTAAACTGATACGGCGCATTCTAATTTATAAGCGGCGTATCTATTTTCTGAATAAAAGTCTGATTAAATTTTAACGATTATAAGATACGGCGTATCCAACTTTTTGGATACGGCGCATCGTCTGCAGATATCAGTAACTTTTATTTTTCGTATTCCGTTTTCGTTGTTGATTTTCTGATATACTACTTTCTTGAACATACCCTACTGATGCTTTTGTGATAGTTTCAAGAAGTGCATGACCAGGAGTTCTACTAAGAACTTGATTCAACCTTTCGAAGATCCTGAACTAGCCTTTCATTCGCTTAAAAGGCTTTTCAACACAAAAAGCTTTGATATCTCAAGTTCGTTCGAGCTTGATTATTTTTCTAAAGAAAAGGAGGAAGAAGAAACAGAAGCAATGGCGGAAAACACTACTATGGAGGAATACATGAACAAAACCCGTGCTGATTACACTTCAGGAGTTGCTAGACCAAAGTTTGATGAAAAGTCTAAGTTTGAGTTGAAGGGTCAGTTTCTCAAGGAGCTAAGAGAAAATGCTTTCAGTGGATCAGAACATGAGGATGCTAATGAGCATGTTGAAAAGGTCCTCGAGATTGCAGATTTGTTTACTACGGAAGGAGTCACTGACGATCAACTTATGCTAAGAATCTTTCCAATTTCGCTAAAAGGAGCTGCTAACAAGTGGCTAAGGAATGAACCTGCTAGTTCAGTCACTACATGGGAAGATTTGAAGAGCAAATTCCTGAAAAGATATTGTCCACCTGCTAAAACCGCTAAAAAGATGGAGGCTATCAACAGTTTCAAGCAAGAGCCTGATGAAACTCTTTATCAAGCTTGGGAAAGATTTAAAGACTTGTTGATGAAGTGCCCTCAACATTATCTAAGTGAAATGCAGGAGATAATATTGTTCTATCAAGGATTGGACGTGCCTACTAGACAAATCTTGGATGCTAAGGGAGCTGTGCCTCAAATGAGTGTAGCCAATGCTAGGAAAGCTATCCAAGAAGCTGCTGATCATTCTCAAAAATGGCACGATGGGACCTCTACTAGATCTAAGAGCAGCACTAATTTTGACGGGTTTGCTGCTATTCAAGCTCAATTGGATAAAATTAGTAGAGAGATGAAGAAGCGTGATGAGAAAGTGTATGTTGCCCAAGTTGGATGTGAAAAATGCGAAGGACCTCACTACACTAAAGATTGCCCTAACAAAAATGAAAGTGAGATGTTTGAAGAAGCATACTACACACAATTTGGACAACCATTCCGACCTTCAGGAAGATTTAGGGAAGCTACTCCGGGATTCTATCAAAAGAACAACTTTAATCCCACTTATCAAGAAAGGAGGCAGACTTTAGATGACACTCTAAAGCAAATTATGGCCGATGCTGCTAAAAGACATGATGAGAACACTGCTATGATCAAGGAAATCCGAGCTTCAACGGATACTATTACAAGAAATCAAGGAGCTTCGATCAAAGCATTGGAACAACAAATTGGACAAATGAGAAAAGTTCTTCAAGAAAGGGGATACGGAAGTTTACCGAGCTCAACTGAAACCAACCCAAGAGATCATGTCAAGGCCATAAGCACCACTGAGGAAGTCACGCCTAACATTCCTTTTCCTAGAAGATTGATGAATGGTAATGATGGTGCAAGACCCGAATTTTTCTTTAATTCTTCAATCAGTTTAAGGAGGTTACTCAAAGAGAAGACGAAGATTGAAGAGGAGATCAAGGCTACAATGAAAGAAAAGAGCTCTGCAACCGACTTACATGCCTTGCCTCATAAAGAAAAAGACCCAGGAAGTTTTACTTTACCTTGTTCAATTAATGATATATCTTTCAATAATGTGTTAGCTGAATTAGGAGCTAGTGTTAGTGTTATGCCCCTTAAGACATTCACTACCCTAGGACTAGGAAAATTAGCGCCAACTAAGTTGCTTATTGAATTGGCTGATAAAACGGTAAAACAACCTGAAGGGATTGCTAATAATGTGCTAGTTAAGATTGAGAAGTTTGTTTTCCCTGTAGACTTTGTTATATTAGATATGCCCGAGGATGTTAAGATTCCTTTAATCCTTGGAAGACCTTTCTTGTCTACCGCCCATACTAAAATTGATGTGTTTAAGAGAAAAATCTCATTAAGGGTAGGGAATAATAAACTAGTCTATAAGTGCCAAGATCCTGTTAAAAGCATAATTAGAGGCGTCTATGTGCTAGGATTAAGAGAACGTATGGACCTTGATCTTGAAGCTAGGCTTATGGGAGAAACATTGATTCAAAACAACTCAACTAATCCTAATCATGAGAACTTCGAGGAATTTATTGACCTTAATGTACCTACCGAACTTAGGCGCGATATTGTTAATGATTCTGATGATGAGTGGTATGATTGCGTAGTGATTAACAAACGTAGGAGAATAGTTGAGCATACGAATTTGAATAATGATGTGTTTATTGAACTACCACCCCACCTTGCTTATTTATGCCTATATGATAATAAGAATTTCCCGTCTATCGTTTTGTCATCTCTGCTCGAAAGGGACAGAACTTTGTTTATACAGTTATTAAAGAAGAATGGCGTGGAAATTAAGGACGAATAAGGAGTGTTCAATATTACAGAATTGGCGATGAGGGAGCGCGATGCTTCCGACTCCTTCAATGATCGGTATTAAAGAGCTGAACGTGAGTCTAACTTGAAGACTCTGGAATAAAGACAAGTGCTGACCGGGAGACAACCCGGAAAATTTTTACTATTCTGTTCTGTGTTGAGTCAGTCAGGCCGCAGAAGATACGGCGCATCTCAATCCTAAGATGCGACGCATCTCCTGCACTGGTCATATCTTACTTTATTTTCTGCATTTTTATTTTTAACTTTAAAACTTTCTGTCAGTATTTTAATGCGGCGCATCCCTGGTTAAGGATGCGACGCATCTTCTATTCTGATTCGTATTTATTCCAGGCTCGATACGGCGTATCTTCTTCCATAAGATACGGCGTATCGACTGACCTGATGATTTTCATTTTAATTTTTTAAGTTTTATTTTTACTAACTACTAATGTATTATGCAAGTTTGAACTTTCTTAACTCAGGTGTGTTAAAGTCTTGATGGTATTATAGATTCCTGCATTTTCTGTGGATACACAAATATGAAGCTTAAACGTTCTCATCCACAAGAAAGATGATTTTTGCTCTTATACAAATAATGGAGGATCATACCGAGCAAATCTCAGGGGAGTTTTTCTGTTCTAATTCTTTTATTTTCCAGTTTTTAATCTTTGACACAAACAACGAGGATGTTGTTTAACTTAAGTGGGGGGATTGGAGAATTAGAACACTTACTTGTCCTAAACTTTTTCAAAATATGCTTAAAATGCGCTTAATATATCAAAATTAAAAATTTTTAGCATGTTTTTGTTTAAAGTCTAAATTACATTGCTGCACACATAACATTATTTTCAAAAATTGTGAACTTTTCAAAATTCACAAATCTATGAGTGTGCCGGTGACTTGTAAACTTTAGAACTTGGCTTGTATACTATTCGAGACCACTATAATAAGTATTATCTACATAATTGGAATGAGTTGTCTAAATTGGTAAATTTCTAGGATTACACCCAAATAGCCTTTATATGTTATGTGATATTAGCTAACTACACTGGTTAGTTAACCCCCGTATAAACCTTTTGTTACTCTCACTTTTAGAGTAAGATACCCCTAGAAAAACACTCAGAGCCATTCCTTTCGTTTCTTACACCTTTGTTATAATGTTTCGTTACACCCTTATGTTGGGAATAAAATGTTCAAGTCAAAGAGCCTGCCAAAGATGTTAAAGAGCCTGCTAGTTGATTTTTGAAGAGTACGAAGATATTCTACCAGTACCTTCTGGGTAGAAGGTACTGCTAGCTGATGAAGAGCCTGCCAAGCTTATGTCAATTCGATTAGATATTTTGTGATAGATATTTAGTTGAATTATTAGTCTTTGTACATTGTTATACGTTATGTAGAAGTAGTGTAGTCCTCTGTGGTTCACAGAAGAATATGGCAGAGTTGTACATTGGTAGTTGTATTTAATTGTAGGCGCCAATATAGTCAAAGTATAGTTTTATATTCAACCACTTGACAATCTTGTAATAAGATATCCTTATCTTATAAAAGGATATCTTAGTCACCACTTCATGCATGCATCTTTCACAACCAATAACCTAAACCAAACTATCTCTCAAGTAACTTAGTTACTTCAAATCACAAATCCTTTTACAATCTTAGATTCAAGATTACTTTGTAATCCCGGTGATACTTAGATCATCCGTATTATTTCATCAATAATATTGAATCGTTTTGTGTTAAACCAAAGTTGTGTTCTTTGCTCATTGCATTCTCACGTTTACTTAAACTCACCACCTTGTGTTCTTTTAAGTGTGTTGTAGTAGATTCCGCATGCTAAACACATTCAATACATAAATATCTCAAACAAACAGAACAAAACCGTTCCACAAGTGGTATCAGAGCTAGGCTTGATATTTACTAATTTAAAAGAACAATGGATGTTGAACATATTCAAACAAATGTTGCAGCTAAACTTCCATTACTTAAGCAAAATGAGTTTGAAATGTGGAGACTAAGGGTTGAACAATACTTTCAAGTGCAGGACTATGCACTTTGGGAGATCATTGAACAAGGCAATTCATTTAAACCCCAAATCACCACTACAACAGTAAATGATGCTCTTGTATCAAGAATACAAGACCAACCATCAAATGCAGATGAAAAGATTCAGAAGAGAAATGATCTAAAAGCAAGGAGTATGTTACTGATGACTATTCCAAATGATCAACTTCTGATCTTTAACAAATACAAAGATGCCAAAACCCTTTTTGAAGCTATTGTGGCTAGGTTTGGTGGTAATGATGCTACCAAGAAAACACAGAAAACACTTCTCAAACAACAATTTGAGAACTTTACAGCCACAACCAATGAGTCTTTGGACAGTATGTTCAATAGACTTCAGAAGCTTGCAAGTCAGTTAGCCATCCATGAAGTGATGATAACTCAAGAAGACCTAAACTCTAAATTTCTTAGGAGTTTACCTTTAGAATGGTCTATGCATGTCATTGTCTGGAAGAACAAGCCAGATATTGACCAGATGAGTCTCAATGATCTCTACAACAATTTCAAAATTGTAGAACATGAAGTAAAGAAGACTACTGGGTCAAGTTCAGGAAATATGGCTTTTGTTTCATCCCCAAGCATCTCAAAGGTTGATAATGAAGAAAAAGGTGGCAGAGAAGAAGGTACTGCCAGTACAACCTTTGGTACTGCTAGTACTTCTAGTAGTACCAAATCCATTTTAGATGAAACAATTGGGTGTGCTTTTCTTACATCTCAACACAATGGATCCGTATTAACTTTTGAAGACCTTCAAGAGATTCATCCTGATGATCTTGAAGTGATGGACATAAAGTGGCAACTTTCACTTTTAAGCATTAGAGCTAAGAAGTTGTTGATGAGGACTGGCAAGAAGATAATGATAAATGGAAATGAGCCTGCTGGCTATGATAAGTCAAAAGTGGAGTGTTACAACTGCCACATGATGGGTCACTACTCTAGAGAGTGTAGAAGACCTAAGAAGCAGGATGACAAGGGTAGAGGGTTTGACAACAGGAATAAAGGAAGCTTTGAGAAGAAAGGAAGCTTTGAAAGCAAGAGTAAGGTTGTTGAAGTTGCTGAGCCAAAAGCAATGGTTGCTATTGATGGCATGGGTTTTGATTGGAGTTTCATGGGTGAAGATGAGTCAACTTCTGATGAATTGGCTTTAATGGCATTCTCCACTCCTGAGGTACAAACTATCAAATGTTCTAGCAATTGTGAATTTCTTAAAGAATTAGAAGTTATAAGAAAATCTTATGATGAGCTAAAAATAGAAGAAAGAAAAACCAATCAAACCTTATTTAACCATCAGTGTGGTATGGCCAAACTAGAAAAACAAATCATTCACTATAGAGAAAATGAACTCACATTTTCTGATGCTAAAGCTGCTCTTAATAGACAAATATTTTTGAAAGATTCAGAAATAGAAATGGTAAGGAATGAGTGTACTAAAGTTACATTGGCTAGAGATAATATTCAACTGACTGTTACTAAATTGGAAAATGCTTCTGAGTGTACTAGGAGCATAGTAGAGAATCAGATGAATAAGAGAATAAAATCAGGGATAGGATACAATGAATGTCCACCTCCTTATAGAGGAATTCCTTGTCCTCCAGGATCAGATCTTGCTGAATCAGGTGTGCATGAAGTCATTAAACCATTGGCTAAACCTGTAGTGATAAGTGAACCTTCTGAGAATACTAAGAATTCCCCACTCTCTAAGGTGCTCACTGATAAGAGACCAGATGTCCTAATTATTGAAGATTGGGTATCTGATGATGATGAAGATGAAACTATTCCTATAAAAGGAATCAAAGTAGGACCAACCAATCTTAAGAAAGTAGAAGTTAAAGCTAAGGCTAAAGCTGTTTTGAAAACAGTTGAAAGTTGTAAAAATTGTAATAACAAACCTAGGGGAAGCCAAAGAAATTGGAACAACCTTAAGTCACAACAACTAGGTGATGACTTTGTTATGTTCAATAAGGCTTGTTATTATTGTGGTAGCTTTAATCATCTTCATTCTTATTGTAATAAATGGGTTTCTGGGAGTAAATCAAAGTCTAAAACAAATGTTACTCACCCCAGAAAAAGTTTTGTTAAGTCTAACATCACAAATGTTAAACATACTGTTAGACAAAATAAGCCTGTTATTGCAAAACCAACTGATAAGGGTACAAGAAACACTTTCAAATGTGTACCAAAAGTTGAGAATAGTCCTATTCAAAAGAAATCTGTGGTCAAAACACAAATTTGGAAACCAAAAACCAAAGGTCCTGCTAGACCAAATGGTACTGCCAAGATTGGTATTACCAAAATTGGTACTGATAGACCAAAGACCACACAATGGATTAAAAGGGAAAGTGCTGTTAAGTCCTCAGCATGTTGGATTTGGAAACCAATCCAATCAAAAGGTGCATCAACAATCCTGAAAAGGTTTGATTTCATTGATGCAAGAGGCAAACCCAAGTCTGTCATGGCTTGGGTACCCCAAGGAAACTAATATGTTTATTCATGTGCAGGAACATTCAACTGATATTGAAGATCAAGGATATGTTGATAGTGGATGTTCAAGGCACATGACAGGCAACATGTCATTCCTCTCAGACTTCAAAACTTTTGATGGAGGATATGTTACCTTTGGGGGAGGAATAAAAGGAAAGATCACTGGTAAAGGTACTATCAAAACCAGTAAACTAGATTTTGAAAATGTGTATTTTGTGAAAGAACTTCAGTTTAATCTTCTTAGTGTCTCACAAATGTGTGACAAAAAGAACAATGTTCTCTTTACTGACAATGAATGTATGGTTCTTTCTTTTGATTTTAAGATGCCTGATGAGAGTCAGATCCTTCTTAAAATTCCAAAAAGGAACAATATGTATAGTGTCAATTTAAACAACATTGATCCTAAGGAGAGTCTAACTTGTTTGGTAGCAAAGGCCTCATTGGATGAATCTATGCTTTGGCATAGAAGGCTTGGTCATGTAAACTTTAAAACAATCAACACTATTGCAAAATATGATTTAGTAAGAGGTTTACCCAAAAAGATTTTCCAAAACGACCAATCCTGTGTTGATTGTCTAAAAGGAAAACAACATAGAGCTTCTTGTAAGCCCAAGACCCAAAACTCTATTTCTCAGGCTTTACATATGCTTCATATGGATCTCTTTGGTCCTACTAATGTGTGCAGCTTGAATGGAAAGAAATATTGTCTGGTTGTTACTGATGACTATAGCAGATTTTCATGGGTTTTCTTCTTAAGATCTAAACATGAAACTAGTGAAATACTTAAAACATATATCACTTAGGTAGAAAACTAATCTGATAAGAAGGTCAAAGTCATCAGATGTGACAATGGGACAGAGTTCAAGAATAGAGTTATGGATGACTTTTGCAAGGAAAAAGGCATAAAAAGAGAGTTTAGTATAGCTAGAACACCTCAGCAAAATGGAGTAGCAGAAAGAAAGAATAGAACACTTATAGAGGCTGCTAGAACTATGTTAGTAGACTCTAAGTTGCCTATTTCATTTTGGGCTGAAGCAGTTGGTACTGCTTGTTATGTACAAAACAGGGTTCTTGTGACAAAACCACATAGAAAAACACCTTATGAACTTTTCTTTGGTAGAACACCATCTTTAAGTTTTATGAGACCTTTTGGTTGTCATGTCACTATTCTAAATACAAAAGATCATTTAGGCAAATTTGATGGAAAAGCAGATGTTGGCTATTTGATAGGGTATTCCTTGCAGAGTAAGGCCTATAGAGTGTTTAACACTTGCACTAGGCTAGTAGAAGAAAATCTTCACATAGAGTTTCAAGAGAAACTAACTAATGTGAAAGGAATTGGACCAGATTGGATGTTTGATGTTGATAAGCTTTCAGAATCTATGAATTATGTGCCTGTTACAGGTACAAATACTAATGTTGATGCAGGTTTTGAAGACAATGTTGAAACTCCTAAAGATCAAGATTACATCTGGATGCCAATTTGGAAAAGTATGGATCTATCTTCAAGTCAAGAAGGACCTTCAAATACAAGAAATGAAGGCAATGAAGAAGATCATGGAACTCAGAATCAAGAGAATCAAGAAAGTGGTGCTAATGACAATGGTACTGCTAGTTCATCAGATGGTCCTGCTAATTCATCTAATGATACTGCTGAGCTATTGAATGTTCAAATAAATGATTCTTTACTAGAAGAGAGGGGGATTAGCAATCTTCCATCCACATATGAAGTTCCTAAAACACCCAACACTAGAATTCTCAAAGATCACTCAACTGATGATGTGATTGGAAGCATAAATTCAGGTGTTAGAACAAGATCTCAAGTTGGTTTATCTCAAGTCTTATCTTCAGATGAAGAAGGGTTTATCTCCTCTATTTGTGAAGAAAAGAATAATGATACTTCCAATATATGCCTGTTTTCATGTTTTCTATCTCAGGCTGAACCCAAAAACATAAACAAAGCTTTAGATGATGCAAGTTGGGTAGAAGCTATGCAAGAAGAGCTTCTCCAATTCAAGATTCAGAAGGTTTGGATATTGGTTTATTTGCCCAGAGGTCATAGGGCAATTGGAACCAAATGGGTGTTCAGAAACAAGAAAGATGAAAGGGGTATAGTGATCAGAAACAAGGCTAGATTGGTAGCACAAGGATATACTCAAGAAGAAGGGGAAGATTATGAAGAAGTGTTTGCTCCAGTTGCAAGACTTGAAGCAATTAGGCTTTTCTTGGCCTATGCTTCATTCATAGGCTTCACTGTCTATCAAATGGATGTTAAGAGTGCATTTTTATATGGTGAAATTGAAGAACCAGTATATGTATCTCAACCTCCAGGCTTCATAGATGCAGAGTATCCAGACAAAGTTTACAAGGTTACCAAGGCTTTGTATGGCCTACACCAAGCTCCTAGGGCATGGTATGAAACATTGGCTTGTTTTCTACTAGAAAGTGGATTCCAAAGAGGCAGGATTGATCCAACTTTGTTCATCAAAAGAACAAAGAAAGACATCTTGCTAGTGCAGATTTATGTTGATGACATTATCTTTGGATCAACAAACCAAGACTTGTGTGTACAATTTGAAAAACTTATGCATAGTAAGTTTGAAATGAGTTCCATGGGGGAACTTACTTTCTTTTTGGGTCTCCAAGTGAAACAATCAAAAGAAGGCATATTTATCAGCCAAGATAAATATGTAGCAGAGATCCTAAGGAAATTTAATTTTACTGATTCTAAAGTTGCAAGTACACCAATGGATCCAGACAAAGGGCTACTCAAGGATGCTGAAGGAGAAGATATGGATTTGCACAATTATAGATCAATGATTGGGTCTTTGATGTATCTTACATCATCAAGACCAGATATCATGTTCTCAGTATGTGTATGTGCAAGGTTTCAAATACATCCCAAGATCTCTCACCTCACAGCAGTCAAAAGAATCTTTAGATATCTTAAGGGTCAACCAAGGTTGGGTCTTTGGTATCCAAGGGAATCATCTTTTGAATTGATGGCTTATTCAGATAGTGACTATGCTGGTGCAACTCTAGACAGAAAATCCACAACTGGTGGATGTCAATTTCTTGGTTGCAGACTAATCTCTTGGCAATGCAAGAAACAAACAATGGTGGCCAATTCTACAACTGAAGCAGAATATGTTGCTGGTGCAAGTTGTTGTGGGCAAGTTCTTTGGATCCAAAATCAGATGCTTGACTATGGGTACAATTTTCTTAACACCATTATTTATATTGACAATAGCAGTACTATTTGTATCATTAAAAACCCAGTTCAACACTCAAAAACAAAACATATTGAAATCAGACACCATTTCATAAGGGATTGCAATGAGAAAAGGTTAATTCAAGTAGTTAAAATTGATTTTGAAAAGAATTATGCAGACCTTCTCACCAAAGCTTTTGATTTAGGTAGATTCAAATATCTTGTAGGAGGTATTGGAATGATAAATCTTTGAAAAACATATGTTTTTGTTCATAAAATTAACTGGTATTGGCTTTTATACATGGTACTGCTAGATAGTCAAAGGTACTGTCTATTCACAATTGGTCCTGCTGATATAAAATTCCTATGTTTTGTTTCACATTGATGCTTGAATGTTTAAAATTCTATAGATCAAGTGCTTTGCACTTTGTTCTTTTGGTTTGCAACTAACACATTTCAGGTTATAACAAAACAAGAGTTCTTCCAAACAAAAAGGAGCAACAAGAGTTATATTCTTTTCAGGAAAGATAACAATCTCAGGGGAGGAATTAATAGCCCAGAATGGAAGAAAAACCAATTTATGGAAGGAAAGACAAGAGCATACAAGATGATGCAAAGTTGAAAAAGAGAGAGTTAGATCACATATCTAGAAGGGATGAAGCATTTCTCAAGGAGAAAGTTCTATCTAGATCAACCTAAGGAAAGTTTCAACTCAAAGGCATGACATTAGATGATTTCAATTGTTGAACCAATCATCCAAGATACACAGCATCATTGCCTTTTTAATTTCCTCCATCCAAGGAAATTGCACCATCTTTGGGCCATCATGGCTTTTGGTATTCCACTCACCAAGTTTTTACAAACTGAAGAGTTGGCTAGTCCTTAAGCAAACGGCTTTTGGTAAAGACAAATCAAATCCGTTGATGGTTGATAGTTTACCAAAAACTATATGGTTGTTAACTAACCATACTTAATTGTAAATAGTTAGCTAGTCCTTAAGCAAACGGCTTTTGGTAAAGACAACTCAAATCCGTTGATAGCTGGTAGTTTGCTAAAAACTATAAGGGATTTTTATAAATCTTTCAAAGGTACTGGTAGTTCAAAATTGGTACTGCTAGTATAAAAAGGTACTGCTATATAGCCATTGAGCCTGTCAGAAAAAGTTTTAGCCATTAGGCCTGGTAGTTAAAATTAGCCGTTGGGGTAGTTATGTAAATTACTGATGATTATATTATATTATATTTCACATATAAAAGATCTTTTTAACCGCCTATACATTTACTTATTATAATCTTTCTTATTGTCGGTTAAAAGTAATTCTCTCATATCTTCTTTCATCAGTCATTATCATAATACACATACACCTTTCATCTTCTACCAGTACTACCAACAAATCCCACCATCATTTTCAAAATTTTCATTATGGCTTCCACAGTTGTTCTAGAATTTGTCCAACGTCACAATCAGTTAGCATTTTTGGAGAAGTCAGAGGATAATGCCTCATTTCATCAAGTAGTGGACTTTTTAAACAACTCCTACATCAGGTTTGCTTTGCTAGTCAATCCCACTATTTATGAAACACAAATTTTACAATTTTGGCAATCTGCTAAAATTAAAACTTCTGAAAATGGGGAACAAAGAATTAAGGCCAAAGTGGATGGTAAACATTTGACTCTTACTGAGTCATCCATACGAAGACATCTTCATTTGGATGATTCTGATGGTATTAGTCAGTTACCAGATACTGAAATTTTTGAAAATTTACAAAGAATGGGGTATCATGCTGAGTCTAACAAACTCACTTTTCTGAAAAAGCATCTTACTCCACAATGGAGATTTTTGATTCACACAATCCTTCACTGTTTGAGCCAGAAGAAAACCTCTTGGGAGCAATTTAGTGGGAACATGGCTTCTGCTCTCATTTGCTTAGCCACAAACAGAAAATACAATTTTTCAAAACATATTTTTGAAGGATTGATTAAAAATGTGAAAAGTGAAACAAAGTTTTTGATGTATCCAAGATTTGTTGGGTGCATCATTGCAAAATTAAAACATTTGTTACTTCCCACAGACTCAATTTATGACACACCAAAACTTTCTCACAAAGTATTTTCAAATATGAGAATTGGTTTTAGAGGGGAAGAAATACCACTTTTTGATGAAATGTTACCACCACATCCAGAAGAACCAACACCATCAGCTGATACACCATCATCTAGTTCTTCACATGGTTACATTTCCCCAACACATCAAACATCACCAATACCATCTCCAGTACCATCAGCAACACCACCAACATCATCACATCATGTATCACAAACCCAATCACCTCAGACAATGCAAGAACTGAAAGACAAGGTGAAGTTCTTAGAAGATGCTCTTAAAAGTCAAAGCAAGAAGTTTTCTGAGATCAACATCAAATTAGTAAAGAGGGTAAAGAGATTGGAGGGTGAAGTGAAGAAGCTAAAGGGTAAAAAGTCTGCAAAGGTTGTTTTATCTAATTCTTCACAGTCAGATGCTGATAGGATAGGTCACTCTTCCAAAAAGGGGAGGAAGGATAGTTCTGAAGATGAGGAAGAGGCTCAATTTGAATTCCATGATGGAACTCAAGTTTATGATGAAGAGCCTGTTGGAGCAGGGCAAGAGCCTGCTAGGCCAGAAGAAGAGCCTGCTAGGATAGAAAGGCTATTGGCTATGGGGTACAAAGGGTCTGCTGAGAAAGTGTACAAGAGAAAGAGGGATTTAGAGCCTCAAGGGAATTTGTTTGTTCAGGGGAGGATTTTTGCTGCTGATGAGCAATCTTCTGCTCCATCACAAGTACCAACTCCAAAGGATAAGGGCAAAAGCATTATGATTGAAGATGAGCCTAAATCCAAGAAGTTGAAAAGAACTCAGCAAATTCAGATGGCTTTAGGAGAAGAAGAAGCCAAAAGGGTTCATGAAGAAGAGCTAAAAGCACTTGAAGCCTCAAGAATGCTTGCAGTAATGAAAGAGCAAAAAGATGCTGAAGATGCTGCTCAGACTCTTCTTGATACTCAAATTGCTCAAGAAACCTTTGATGCATAGATGCTATGGATTATCAATAATGATCCAATTGTGAAAGGTCAAGCAGCAAATATAGTAAATGACAAGACACTCAATTCTGATGAGAAAACAGAAGCACTTGAATCATTCATCAACAAGAAGTATAAAGAAGCAGCTTTGGCTGACATTTTTGAGAAGATGAAGGAAAGTCAGAAGAGAGGTTTTAAGGTAGGACAAGCTCAGAAAGATCAGGTGATTTTTATGAAAAGGTTTTTGAAAGGTCAGGCAAATTGGACTGATTATCAACTAAAGAAGAAATCTGCTGATGAAATCTTCTTCCTATATCTACAAGCCTACAAGAGTCTTTACTACAATGTTCCATCTGATGTACACCCCTCAATGAAGAAGAAGGATGCTCAGAAGAAAGAAGTAGCAAAATTGGACTCAGAGCAAGTAAGTAAAATGTTGATTACTTTGCCTACTATCATACATGCTGATCCAATTAGCTGTAGAAGACCTATTATTGATTGGGAGATCAACCATGATAGATTAGGAAAATCATGGAAAATAACAAGGGTTGGGGGTCAGTTTGCTATCTTCAAGAATTTTGAAATTTTAGTTAGAGCATGTGACAGAGCAGACTTGGAAGAATTGTGGAATCTAGTGCAGATTAGACTAGACACAACTTCTAGTACAGATGCTAAGGAACAAGAACTTTGGGTAGAATTCAATAGGATGTTTGATCCTGATCCCAAAGATGTTCATTGGAAATTTCCCTATTATGATCCTTCAACAACTTGGGAATTTCTAAGCCATAGCAATATTCATCACCTTTTCACACAGAGTGGGATAGAACTCTTTATGTTGGCTGAGAAAGAGTATCCACTTAGTTATGAAGTGCTTAAAACCATGATCTCCAAGAGATTAAGGTGTGACAAAGATGATGAGAACTCAGAAATTGTTCAGAGTTTGCTGAGGAGCATATCTGAGCAATATGAAAGAAAAAGGAAGAACAGAGAGTGAAGGTTTTTGGAAGAGTTTTCTCAAATCCTCAAGGTATGTATTTTATTCATCAGAAACTTGTGTATTTTAATGGAAATAACAAGTTTAGGGGAGGATTGTTGGGAATAAAATGTTCAAGTCAAAGAGCCTGCCAAAGATGTTAAAGAGCCTGCTAGTTGATTTTTGAAGAGTACGAAGATATTCTACCAGTACCTTTTGGGTAGAAGGTACTGCTAGCTGATGAAGAGCCTGCCAAGCTTATGTCAAGTCGATTAGATATTTTGTAATAGATATTTAGTTGAATTGTTAGTCTTTGTACATTGTTATACGTTATGTAGAAGTAGTGTAGTCCTCTGTGGTTCACAGAAGAATATGGCAGAGTTGTACATTGGTAGTTGTATTTAATTGTAGGCGCCAATATAGTCAAAGTATAGTTTTATATTCAACCACTTGACAATCTTGTAATAAGATATCCTTATCTTATAAAAGGATATCTTAGTCACCACTTCATGCATGCATCTTTCACAACCAATAACCTAAACCAAACTATCTCTCAAGTAACTTAGTTACTTCAAATCACAAATCCTTTTACAATCTTAGATTCAAGATTACTTTGTAATCCCGGTGATACTTAGATCATCCGTATTATTTCATCAATAATATTGAATCGTTTTGTGTTAAACCAAAGTTGTGTTCTTTGCTCATTGCATTCTCACGTTTACTTAAACTCACCACCTTGTGTTCTTTTAAGTGTGTTGTAGTAGATTCCGCATGCTAAACACATTCAATACATAAATATCTCAAACAAATAGAACAAAATCGTTCCACCTTACACCTTAGCCTACCCTGTAGATTAAAATCCGTGGTTGGTTAATTGCTTTAGGCAAAGTGTGTTTCCTTACATTACCTGTGTTCGCGTGCGTAATTCATTATCTTTGGTTGAGTCAGGAAATTGCACAATGCAATTGGAGTGAAAGTAAATATTGTATATCTTTGAGTTTATTTTTCGTGTGTTTACTACTTTCACTATTACCATTATTTCTGAAGTCATGAAAAGTATGGAAAAATTATCCAGAGTTATCGTTATAGTGATGTGGTGAAATTTTACACATCTATGTTTATGTTTCAAGTTAAAAAAAAAAAAAATCGAAAAAATGAGAAAAGAAAAAGAAATAAAAGTTGGATGTTTGTTTAACCAACTTATGTAAAGTTTTGTATTAAGTGGTCGATATCACCACTAATTATTGTATATTATATTTATGGATTGAATGGGAGTTGGCCGTTATGGGAACGCCAACTAAGGTTATTCTTTGATTGAGATCTTGTTGAGTATAATTCGTGTCTACCTAAAGCGTGTGTTTCAAGTGTTAAAGCGTGAGTTATTCAATGATATGAGTCTTATTCATGGGATGGTTGGGATAGCAATTTACCACACTTAGGATTTTAATTTATCTGTTTTGTTTATTTTTCATTTTACACCAATTTATATCCCAAATATTATCCATACCCTATATTATTCTTTATCCAAACCTTTGATTTATTGAGATTAGGGATTTGAGCAATCTTAAGTATCGTAGTCGTGGATTCGGCTATGTATTTATGATTTTGTCGCCCTTTTTGATATAATATTATTGGTAAAGATTACTTGGTCCTATCTTTAGCCTATTCGAGTTAAGGATTTGAGCAATTGCAAGTATCGTGTTCGTGGATTTGATCATGTATTTTTGATTTTGTCGCCTTTTCTGGAATTTGAGATCGATAGAGATTAAGAAGAATGATTAACCCTTAACCTACAAACCCTTTTTACCTCTTTAGACTTGTTATACCTTGGCTTTAGTGGAGGAGATGCGTATACTTGCCAAGCTTATGATAGAATATTCGTCACGACTGGACAGTTAAACGATTAGATTTGCTTTTATCAAAATATTTTATTTTACTTCTAATTCGTTAAGTGTTTGGTTGTGTGATTATGAAAAAATGAATACATGCTTAAATATAAAAATAAATCCTAACATCTTTTAGGATACATTTTCATAAGAATTATTCTAAGGTTTACTTGGGGACAAGTAAAGTTCAAGTGGGGGGATATTTGATGAACTCAAATAAGTACATTTTATTACCATCATTTATCCTATTTATTTGACTTGTTTTATTATATTATCTGTGAGAATTGATACGTTAATGTTTACTTTTGTAATTCTCAGGTAAAAACAAGTATTATGTGAAACTTGGCGATTTTGGACTAATTATGGAGCAAAACAAGCAAGAAGTTAAGAGTCTACTGAAATGTACAAGATCAAGACCATTCTGCTCCAGATACGCCGCATCCTACTTATTATATACGGCGCATCACTATCAAGATTTCACAAGTTATAATCCAAGACGGCAAAGGACATGCGCCGCATACAAGAATGGAGTTACGCCGCATCTTCTGGCGGTGTACGAATATTCCTGAATATATTAATCTTGGACCCCACGCGAAGTTAAGTCAATGCGCCGCATCTAGCCCTCAGACAGAAACTATAAATACCCCAAGGCCAGACGAATTTCGAGACCTTTGGTTCGTGCAATATACTAAGTACGAAACAGAAGAAACCCTAAGCCGAATTCAGACGAAGTAGCAGCACAAGACACACCCTAAACGAAGATACAAGAGCTGTAAGAAGGTCCTGCATGTATTCAATTCATTAAGTAGTTTTGTTTTATTGTATTAGTACACTTTAATTTATCAGGATTGATGGGCTTGTGTCATTGATTTAATCATGCACTTCAACTCCCCTTAAAATTGCTTTCCCATTAATTAAAGTTTATATGTTGATGTCTTTGGTGACTTTTATTAGTGCATTGATAACCTCTGTGTCTAGCTGAGCATTGATCGGGTCGCCATGCCTCTGTCCTCGCCTATTTATTTTATTGCCTATGCATTCTATCGTCTGTAGAAAAGTAGGAAGAAAGGTAAATAGGATAGACATAAGTAATCATTAAGGGTTTAGTCGCCGATAAGATTAGAGCCAACGAGAAAGGGTTAATTACATACACTTCATATAAAACTAGCAATAAAACAAGTGACAAGCTACTTAACTATCAGGACAGGTCTTCTTATTGTCTCAAGTATTTATCTGTGTACGTGTGTGCTAATCGCTGATTCGTGCCTATTAGTTTTGTTTATTATTTAATCTCAACCAAACCGTGCCAGTCTCTCAGGCTGAACCCCCTTGCGTTAGATTAGGTTGTATAGCTAACTTAAGATATTAAAATACTGATTAGAATAACTAGATAATACGTTCCACTCTTAGTGATCGACACTCTACTTACCATTATATTCATACTGACCGGGTACACTGCTCGTTAAAGTGTGTGTTTTATTGATAAGTCGGCTAAATATAAATTTAAAACTTGAATACTGCTAAAACCACAACGACATACCGTGGATATAAAATTAGAGCATAACAAGAACACGCATCAGTAGGGTGAGGAAATTTTTTGGGAAATACCTTTCTCATCACAGAAACATTCAAGTTCTTAATTTTAGAACTCTGTTCCATTGTCAGTCCTAATCTGTTTGACTTTGATGTCATTTTGATTTTCAATGTTCCTGACAAAGGACATAATTGTTTCAGCTGCCTGATGAAGCGAAAAGTGTACCGCTTTTAAGGGGTCATTTAAGCCCTAAATCGTATTTATTTGATCAAATATTGCCCTAAATTGTTCCTTTTGTCATTTTAGGTACTTTTGAGAAGAAATCTAGAAAAGGAAGCATTTGGGACGTTTTTGGAGCATAAAAGTGAAGAAAACGACAAAGTCTCAAAATCGGCTAAAAGTTACCTTAGACGGCGTCAGGGATTGCCCTGGACGGCGTCATGGCTTGGCAAGAAAAAGGTGGATGTGAAAATTACTCATGATAAGCCAGAGAAATTTGCATGGGAATTCTGACGGCGTCACCCTTTGGAGTGATCAAGGTCGTCACGGCTTAATTTAAAAAGGGACGGCGTCACGCCTAATTCCGACGGCGTCAAGCCTTGATAAGCCAGAACGGATTTTGGAGAGCTAAAGAGGGACGACGTCAAGAAGGCCATCCGGGAACCCTAAAAGCGGCGAGGTGACGGCGTCACACTCCATAATGTGACGCCGTCAGATCTGAAAGTCTATATATAGTTTTGCAATTTTTTGTCATTAGTGTGGAACTTATTGAGGAACTTTGTGTGTAAGAACCCTAAGACGATTTTAGCAGCTTTTTCAAGGCTTTTTGCCTTGAGATCTTCCATGTTACATTGAAGATAAGTTATCAATTAATCATTCAATATGTCTATGTGTTGTTTGATTCTATCTTGTTCTTGTCTTTTGTTTAACATGCTAGGCTAGATTTATCTTGTGTTTGCTTAGATCTAATGAAACCTAGCTATTGATTATTGGTTATTAGTGTGTTATTAGTTGTATTGGATGATTGTTTATCTATGTTAGGCTTAAGAAAACTGGCTAACCTCCTATTCGGTAACTTGCTTGAACGTCTTAAGAAACATGAACCAATGCGTACTAAAGGTTTTTATGGTTGTATTTAATGCACAAGCGAATTCTAGTGATCCCATGTTAGGAGCTTCCTAGCCGGCTCGACATAGGAGTGAAGTAGGAGCTTGTAGAGTTGGGGAAGTACGTACGCCACCCCACGATTGGTATTAAGGAATACACCCGTCATCCACGCAATTAATACACACTAATCAACCGGTAAAAGATAGTTAGGGAGTAAGGAAATCTAAGTAAACACATTTCTCTCCACATAAGTTTTACCACCTTTTCATTTTCTGTTATTTTATTTTATTTGCATTCGTAGTAACTTGGGTTAGTTGACTAGCAACTAATTCCGCCCACTCTTTCAAACCCGAGATTTTACTTGTTTTCATAAAATTATAAAAACATAAAAAAGAATCTTCTCTCACCCTTAGACCTATTAGAGTAGTTTTTCATACCTAACGAACACTATTCCCTGTGGAGAACGATCAATCCCCCGTACTTACCACTACACTATACTACATCGGTTAGGTACACTGCCTGGTGGGGTTGTAAGCCTCTTGAGATCCCTCGAGAGGTAAAACCTGTTGTAAGGTTGCAAAACCACGCATCACTGCCTGACTCTTTTTGATCAGGAAGTATACCCAAGTGTATCTTGAGTATTCATCCACAATGACCAGAGTATACTTCTCATGGTTAATGGATCTAGGACTAATTGGTCTAAATAGATCCATATGGAGAAGATGTAGGCAGTTCCTGATGGAAAAGTTGGTTTTGGTTTTAAAGGATGCTCTGTGATGTTTACCTTTTTCATAAGCTGAGCATGGTTTATCCTTTGAAAACACAAGAGATGGTAAGCCAAGGACCTTGTTTTGTTTTACAAGGTTGTTTATGTTTTTGAAGTTCAGGTGGGAGAGTCTCTTATGCCAAAGCCAATTGAGTGTATCAGTGGCCTTGGTAAAGAGACAAGTTCCATTCTGGGTCAGACTGGACATGTCTAACACATAAACATCATGTCTTCTTTGTGCAATAAGGACAACTTCCTTATTAGCATTGAAGATGATTCCTTGTTTATCATCAAACTGAACTATGTATTTAGCATCACATAGTTGACTGACACTTATCAAATTGTATTTAAGACCATTTACATAAGCTATCATATTAAAGACTATACCATTGCAGTTTACTGAACCATAACCTTCAGTGAGATATGATGAGTTATCAACAAATATCACTTTGGGTCCTGATTCATCAACATACTTGTGCAGATACTCCTTCACACCAGTCATGCTCCTTGAACATCCACTATCTAGATGCCAAACAGGATCCCTGGCATGTTTATGCACAAATAGTAAACTGGGTTAGATCTTTCTAGGACTCCACTTCTTGGAGGGCTTAGCTTTGGGGGTCTTTTTAATATTTACAATTGATTTATGGTCAGTGGTGTGGTGGACTGAGCTACCACAAATTATGCATTTGATTGCAGATGTAGACTCAGTAGACTGAGAGGCTGACTTTGTCATACCTCCTCTGGCCTGAATGGCCTTATCACCTCCTGAGGTGTCGTGAGTGGAACTTCCACTATTTTCACAACAATTGTCAATTTAACAATCCTTAGGATGGTGATCATTGAACCCACAGTAAGGGCAAGGTGCAAAAGGTTTTGCCTTTTGTTTCTGTTTCTGTTTAGAATCAGAAGGGTAGTTTAAAGACTGAGCTTTAAGGCTTGCCATCTTTGATGTAACTAAGTGTGTTTTATGATCAGAGGTCCTGTGATCATCTTTTTTGCAAATCATGCAATAAAGAATTCTATAGCAATCATCAGTTATATGATTGGTATAGTTACACAGTTCACATCTTTTCAGGGGTTTTGAGGGTTTGGTTTTGGTCTTTGAGGAAGCTGGTTTTTGTTCCTTCTTGGATTGAGAAGGTTTCTCAGAAGATGCAATCTTCTCACCCAGCTTCCTGACCATTTCAGCCAACTGATCAAATTTTGAGTCAGGGCTTTGGGTAATTACTTCAGAAGGGACTGAAGAAGATGAGTCCTCAGTATTTACTTAGACTTCAAATGTTGGTCTTTTCAGGATTGTTTTTCCCAATCCTGACCTCTCCTTTGGAGAGTGTTGAGAGTAGACCATTGGTGGGAGGCCTAAGTTGGGTGCAGCACCCTGAAGGGTATTCAGTGGTGGGAGTGGTGGATGTAATTCTGATTCAGACTCATTTACTGACTCAGTATTACTGAGTTGTTCAGTGAGTTCAAGCTTACTGAGTTGTTCAGTAAATTCAAGCATATTTTTCAAAGCCTGACATTCAGGAAGCAAGATCTTTCCAGTCTCAAAGTTTGGTAACTTACTGACTGGGTTGTCCCTGACAATCCAGTCATTTGACTTAGGAAGCATTTCTTGCTCAAATGATACGCCAGCTGGAACAAAGGTCAATTCACTGGGACTTACATAGGGGTTAAC
This sequence comes from Artemisia tridentata subsp. tridentata, assembly GCA_021014915.2. Taxonomy (NCBI): domain Eukaryota; kingdom Viridiplantae; phylum Streptophyta; class Magnoliopsida; order Asterales; family Asteraceae; genus Artemisia; species Artemisia tridentata. The sequence continues at coordinate 42,658,507 of CP139503.1, read as the reverse complement.
CATGTGATGGTCAATTCCTATTGTTTTCCTAGGGATTAAACCCACAGTATTAAAGACCTTGGGGTTCTTTTTGGTCCAGCCTTGGATGACAGCTTTTTCTTTGTTAAGTTCAGTTTGTAGGGCTTGGTTTTGTTTCAAAATTTTAGTGTTCTGAATTTGTAGAGTAATTGTTTCTAATTTGGCTTGCTTCAGTACAAGCAATTCATCTCTACATTTATTCAATTCTGACACTATGTTGTTATATTTTGAAAACATGTTAAGCCTTTGTTCCTCAACAAATTTAAGATCTACAAAAATATAATTCATGTAAGACTGCCAATCAGAATCATCATCCATAGAAAGTAAAGTGTTTACCTTCTTCATGGTGATGTTTACCCACTCTTCATTCCTTGCATGGCTTTTCCCAGCAGACACTTGATCACCTTCAGAGAGTGCCATCAGTGCACTTACTCTGATTTCCTCATCTGAGGATACCACTTCTTCAACCCAATCATAAGCTTTAGCTACTAAAACCTTGTTCTTTGTCTGAACAGGTTTGGATGTTTGAGCAGCCTGAGACATAGAGGGATTAGTTTCAAGAATTGCAAGTTTAGCCTTGGCTTTCCTATATTTTGCTTCAAAGTCTTTTTGACCCTTGTTTTGAAATTGTTGGGTCGACTGAAACATTATAGGTTGAAACTTGCTAGTTCCTGAGGAGCTATTTCCTGAAAATTTGTAAGAGGGTTCTGAGGTGGTTTTAGAATAACAGTCCCTAGCAAAATGACCCTTTTTACCACAATTAAAGCATTCAGTGGTTTCATTTGCTTTTCCATTTGAAAAGTTGGACTGGTTTCTTTTGATGAAACGTTTTGAACTAGCAAGGAGTGCCCTCTCTTGGAATTCCAAGTTTAAATCTTTTAGGTACTCATCACTAGTCCTTTCATCAATTTCATCCTCAGAATCCTCTTGAAAGTCCTGCACAACACCATTAGTATAAAAAGCAGTTGATATGGGTGTGGAGGTCAAGGCCTTTTTGGACTCAAGAGATTTTGAGTCAGGGTATCTCCTTGAGATTAAGTTGTCTTCATAGACAAACTTCCCATAGATCTCAGGGAGCTCAAGGGTCTGAATGTGATTAGCATTCCTCAGGCCTTGTGAGAAGTTTAGCCACTTCTCAGGGAGACTGTTGACAAAGCCAACATTTGTCTCATGCTTAGACAAAACTACACCATCATTTGATAGTTCGTTTATCAAGGTCTTGTATCTGGTATAAGTCTGAGAGAGACTTTCAGAGTCTTTTGCCCTGAAAGTATTATACTCAAGTTTCAGGTCCATGACCCTGTTTTCCTTGGTATCTGAGGGACCTTCAAAGCTATTGACCAAGTCATCCCAAGTTTTCTTGGCTGTTGAACAGTTGATGACTGATTCCATTATATCGTCAGGAAGACATGATATAATGATGCCTTGGCGTTGGTCTTGATTGACCACCCTCCTCTCATCAATGGTCCATTGAGCCTCAGGCTTGTTTAGCCCTTCAGCAGTCTTTGGGACATAAGGACCATCTTTGACACAAGTGATGTAGTATGGTTCCATACCAGTCATGTAGCAAAGCATTCGCTTTTTCCACTTGCTAAATTTACCAGCTTCAAGTCGTGGGGCAACAGCTGAAAAGCTTCCACCCTTTTTGTTGACTAGCTGGGCCACATTTGCATCAGTCATAGTAGGATCTTGGTTTTAAAAACCTTGAGCACTCTTGGTTAATTTTGAAAGATTTTATAAAATAGAGGATCTGATACCACTTGTTGTTCCCTTAACACGCTTAGAGTTAACTAGAAAGTTAATCTATTTGTGTTTATGACTAATACAATGTAATGATTCTTTCTATCAGTTAATGAAACGTAAATGTAAAAACACAAAGTATTTTTCAACGTTTAAATTCTTATTAGAAATGAATCAAAGAATCTATTACCCAAGTGTTTTGCGGAACAAACACTTGGGATTGAATAGACAAGGTATGGTGTCTCCTATCTAAACTTAAGCTATGCTTAAGTGGTAAGAATGTGCCTCACTGAGCTATCTCAGGGACTGGTTACTCTTTGTAGGAGAGAAGTTGTTTTGCAAAAGTCTAAGGCTTTCAATGTACAAAACACACTTAACTTCTCTCCTATCTGAACCTATTTATACACAAGTATCATGAGTAAAAGTGATTAAAATAATACAAGTTGATGAAGCAAGCGTGTCTGACAATTACAGCAGTAATTGTCATTTCCAAGAACCAATAGGAATGCGCTAAAAAGTCTTAGGAGTGGTTGGTCTGACACTCCATGACTTTTAGCCGCATAAGGGAAGGTTTGCTGACAAGATAAGAGTGGTTGGTCTGACACTCTTATCTTCTTAAACACTTCCCACTTATTCCCACCTTTATTTCAGGCGTTGGTTTCTTCAGTCTTCAATCACTTATTGTTGTTGAGGAGACTGGGGTTTAGTGAGTTCTTGTCCAACACTCACTGAACCATCATCTTCTTCTTTGGCTTAAGTCCTACTCAGGGAGTACCGCCTTCTTAAGTAGTGAATCCTTCTTCTTGAATTCGCCTTAAGCATCCTGAAGATGACTCACTGAGTGACTGCTCACTCAGTGACTTGAATTGTTCTCGATTTAGTTAACACTTAGTTAATTTGTGTCCAAATCTTGTTTTAAGTATTCTTGGGTACTGATGGACCCAACAAAGAACACCAAGATGAAAAAGATGACTACACTATACCACCATCTCCACAACCGTCATCTGTAGGTCAGTCCACCAATGAATTCAATGAACTCAAAGAAAAAATGGCTACACTTCAACAGTTGGTTTTAAGAAATCGAGAAAAGGAAGAAGAAGAGCACAAAGTATTGAAAGAAAACCTCGTTGAAGTGGAAAAATAGTCAGATAAAAACGCATTTCACATAAAAAATCTCAAAGCATTCGATCTGGAAAAGGCGGCAGGGGAATATCTTAAAACACACGTCCCTCAGGCAGTTAGTTCACAAGTATCCCAAGAGGTCACTCAACACCTTCAAGAGAATCTTCCAGGAATCTTCAAAGAATATGCCAAAAGAAATCTGGAGAAAACAGTGGCAAATCTGATGCACACAAAACCAATAACAATTCGGACCGTGCCACCTAAGCCATCTAGATCTGATCTCAAGGGACAATTACTTGAAGACATTCTCAATGAACCCGAAGAGGCAGAACTCAAACAGGCATTGCTCAATTCTATGAGAAAAGATGAGAAGAAAGAAAAAGGATGCAAGCAAGATAAGCCGGTCAAGCGTCATCGAGATGAGCCTGACAAAGACGAAGGAAAGAAAAAGAGGAAACCCACCAAGTCAACTAGACCTTCAACCACAGCACATTTTTCTGGCACCACAAAGCAATCAAGGCAACCGATGTTCGTTCCTCTTGAAGGCGGGGTATTCGATGCAACTGAATCATATGAAGACGTGAGTTCTGATCAAGAATTTCCTATTGCACCACCAAAAGTTCAAAATGTCACTGCACCACCCACAAATGGAAAAGCCATACCTCTACCAGAATGGGTAAACCCAACTGCTCCAAGATTCGATTGGTTTGAGACAATGGTGGGCGCATATCTTGAAGCTGAAAACGCTGCACCTGTTGAAGGATCAATTATGGACTTCACTAAACGATTGAAGAAGGCAATGAAAGTCCAGAAGTTGGGATTGCCTGACATCATCAGAGTTCGCAAAAATGGCTTCATAGAATTCAAGACAGTCACAACTTCAGAGCTGGAGTTTGAATACAACCTTGAACAAGTAGCAAGAGCTCTGTCTGAAAACATTAACTGGGATCATGCGTGTGCTTCTCATTCGAAAGAACAACTTCACCTCCGTGATTACTCCCATCCCTTACCACTCATCGGTCAACCCAACAACCCAAAGATACCAAAAGCATATTTCTTCAACAATGATTTGGAGTATCTTGAATATGGAAACACAAACCCTGAAAAGCGGTATGCAACTTCCCTTACCAAGTATCAAGCAGCTTCTTATACATTAGAAGGATTTGAAGAACAAATTGGAGATTTATTCGTTCACTAAGTTCGAGAATACAATGAAGATGCTGCTCTTGGGGTCTTCCACTGGCCGAATCTGCTAAGATTGTTCTATAAATATATGATTACCAGAAGATCAAAAACAGAGGTGTTTAACAAAAGTAAGATTCTTTCAATCACCAGTGTAGAAACCGAATCTATGTTTGGGTATAACTTTCTGAAGAAGATTATCGTGAGGAGGTTGGACGATCAAGAATACACTTTCAGTGAAACAGACTATCCCTACTTACACATCCGCGATATAGAAGATATGTATCTACTGAAAGTTCAAGGAAAACTAGAACATCTCCCTGGACGTCTTCAGTATGATATCATTAACTCGATTCTAATATACACCGCAACATTGTCATCAGATCGCGAGTTGAAGATGTGCACCTTGGGGTAGAAACCTACCAGACGAAATTGAACCTCGTCAAGCCAAATCTTAAACCTCCGGGAATCTATGACAAGCAGCCGTACACCTTCTGTGATAGACCGTTTGGGTTGGCATACGTAAGAGATAAAAGCTCACCAAAGTTCATGGGTTATGAAGAAATCCACAAATTCAGTGATGAGACTTTGGTACGAGTCAAGCTGAGCTTCAAACAATTCTGGAAAACCGTAGCAAGGGGTTGAAGACGGGATGGTTACGAGTTATGAGCTGGAGCAGGAACGATGCGAAGCAAGCATCGAAGTTCATTGATAGGATTGACAAAAGGCTCAAGTTTAGGACAACAATGAGACGACTGGAAAGTTACGCAGGAGGACGTGCCAGAGTTCCTAATATCCTCACTTTCCGTTGACCTGAGCAATGATCATTGGTATAATCTATTGTCATTTGTCATAATTTTCATCATTTTTCATCATTAACTATGGCTTGTGCACACAAAACAGTGCACAACTCGTATCTGTAAAGAAAGGACCCTGAGGTACGCTTCAGTGCCTCAATCCTGATCAAAGGAGCGAAAGCTTCTTACTTATGAGTAGAATTAACCATAATTTTTCAAAGTTTTTCAAAATTCTGCTCATAAGGACAAGTATTCCCTCGTCAAGGGGGAGTATTTGAAAAAATAATCTTTGTTCCACAAACGAAAAATTCTTGAAATTCTTCCCACAAAACTCAAAAAGCATATTTTTCTCAAACGTTTATCAAAAACATCATAAGTATGCTATTTTTTAGGGGAAGAATAAAGATATGATCAAAATATGGTAACTCGAAAGATGATATCTCATGTGAGCTAGGCTCAGAATTGACCCTCGAATTGACGATAGCAAAAGTCAGTAGTCGAAAAGACATATCCGGGACGGGTAATAATTTCAAGCCAGTTTATCTGGTGATGTAAACGTGTCTCGCAAAGGATATGTCTGAGTAGAATGTACCGATTTCGAGCGATTTTCCTTGAATGTGATCTGGACGGGTAATAATTTCAAGCTAGTTCTACTAGTGATGTAAACGTGTCTCGCGATGATCATGTTCATTGAAAATCAATCAATTCAAAAGTGCTAACTCTACCCGACATGTGCGTATTTACCTTAACTACTTATGAGCACATGTTAAGGGGGAGTATTTCTAAAAATCACAAAACTCTCAAAGTGTTAACAAAATAGGTTTTCACAATAATAAACACTTTGAGAGATTTTCAAAAGGTTTGGTTATGGCAATAATAGGATAGTCATGGTGATATAAGGTGACTAAGGTTTGGAATAACCGTCCTATGATCCGCCAGAGCCGGAGGGATCTACCGAAGGACAATACCAATAGTTTAGAACTAGAAAGTCCTAGGTATGATTGAAAAAAAGGAGATATGAAATGAAAGGAGAAAGAAGGGGTTGAAGAATTAAAAAGAAAAATAAATAAAGGGGTGAAAAGAAATAGCCCTCCATATGATCAACCTTAGGGCAGACACCGGGTTCAATACATAATCTACTGGTTGGTTGGGCATCACCAGTATTGAAGATAAAAGTCGTCATGGACCCAGTGACACACTGCACTAAACCTTCTAGCCACTCGGGTGTCTCTCAAAAGACACTTGTTTCATTTCACACGGAGAACCCTTCATCATCTATCAACCTCTCACTACGAGATGTGTTGATATTGAAAAGGAGGCACTCTGCTCCATGCCTCCGACGACCAAACGAATGTGCACTAATCGAGTCTAGAGCCAAGAGATACAACAAAAGATCTCAGAGGAACACTTAGCATTACACTGGTTGTTCTACATTATGGACGCCAGTTGTAAAATTAAGAAGAGTCCTACGCAGATCTTAGCAATCTGCCAAGAACATTCATGAGAGAAACCACAAATGTGATTCTTAGTGATTGAATGGAAATCCTGTGAGGGTCAACATCAAACAGCCCTGACAGCAGGTCACTTTGGTAATCCCTAGTGGGTTACGCTTAGTGTTTGCTCCAAAACGGTCTACAGTCGTGGGGTGATCTCCAGCGACTCACTGAATCGTGGGTGCACTTCGGTGTGTCCGTGTAAGCCCTTTCGGGGGTATCCGGTTCAGAACGGTCTGGGTTTGGATTAGAGAAAGTCTTCACACTATGCTGTTGATGATCTCGAAGTCCAAATCTGTAAGTGCCGGATGATTTATTGCTAGCTGTTTACATGCAGCAAATCATGGAGACCTAAATCTGGAGTTCCACCACCATTCCATCATGCTCATATCCTGAAGATATGTTCTCATAAAGACTTAGAGATATCAAAAAAGTTTAAAGATGTTATAGAAAAGTCAAAGTTCAAGCACTACAACCTTTCACAAGTAAAAGATTGAAGAAGTGAGAACCAGTTGAAGAACAAAAGTCAAAAGACATATGAGCATGGTGGAAAAGACGTAAAGACACCAGAATTAAAGACCATTGGAGGACGGCAGATCATTACCATACCATATCATGTCACATCAAGAACTAAGGAACAAAGATACAAGAGACGACAGAAGCCAAGAAGCAAAGACGACGTCAAGCAACCTTGATGACCAATACTTAAGGGGAGATTGTTGGGAACATGTTTTGTATTATCAAGTATTGATCATTTGTGTAATAGGTTGCTTAGGCCTTTAGGTTTGTTTTATGGCCCACCCTGTGTAGAAGGCCCATGGGCCGTGTCTGTTTATTTATTTTAGTTATTATGTTTAATTATGTTATTAGGGCTAAAAGCCCAAGACCTGGTAAAAACTATAAATACCCCCTCCCATTCAAGGGAGAGGGTTGGTTGGTTGAATGAGCTAAACATTTCATTATTGTGTTAATCACCTTCCACTCTCTTTCTCTCTCTAGGATTAGTAGATCTAAGTAGCTTGTGTGATAATTGTGAGTAACATCAATCTTTGGGTTTTAGTATATATATATATATATATATATATATATATATATATATATATATATATATATATATATATATATATATATATATATATATATAATAACATTCCTCCATTATATGTAGTTTAGACTTATACTAGTTAACAAAAACCAAGTATGCATTACATGTAAAAAAATACTAGCGATAAGCCGATAATCTACTATCAATTTATTAATCTTGCTAGAAATGTATGTTACAAGTTCCCACTGAACGGATAAAAATTTCTTACTCAAGGCATTTTTGCAGGCTGAGTTTTTGACTCATTGTACGCAGTCTAACCAGAATATCCCTGAGATAAGTTGTCGCTATAAATCTGTGTTCGATGATGGGTGCAACCTTGATACTGTGTTCGATAATGGTCCTTTCATTACAACCTTGATACTAGTGCATGTGTTTCAAGACTTTATGATATTGTGTATTTTAAGGGGTGTTTGTTTAAACTTATATGTGGCTTATTAGCTTATTTGTTTTTCGGCTTATATTACATAAGCTTTAATTTTTTGGCTTATTTTATGTGAGCTCATATAAGTTTATTATGATATGATAAACTCATATAAGCCCATAGGTCTCAAAATAAGCCAGAAAATTGAGGTTTATGAAATATAAGCCGAAATCAAATAAGCTCATAATCCCACATATAATCTTAAACAAACACCCTTTTAGTACAGAGCAGATATACTTAAGTAACAGTATGCATAGATATATAGTTTCACAATGGTTGTTTTTTGTAATATTTTATAGATTTTAATAATAAATGCATACTCTTCTTAAATTTTGTTAAAGAATGCATACCCAGTCAAATTCATGCGTCACCCACGGCTCTTGTATTGATTTCTTGCGTATTTTGTGATACTCTAAAAATAACGAACATAAACATCTATTTACAGCCATGAGCCATGTGTAAACTATTACAGTAAAACATTTATAAATTAATACTTGATAAATTAATAATCTCGATAAAATTAATAATTTATCAAGTCTCAACTTGGTAACAATACAAATTTGGACCCCAATCGTTAAATAATAAGATAATAAGTTTTTTAAACCGCATTATATATATGTATTGTTAGGATCAAATAGGGATATTCAGGAGGATAAGACTAGACCAGCAGCAACAATAATCAAGAAGAACAGGGGAAAAACATCATCAGATGTTAGGGAGCAAAAGCTGGTAATTTCATTTATCAAAAAGTGTTGTACATTGATCTATATATGCTATTGGTTATATAAGTGAACAAAACCTTCATACAAAAAGAAATTTCCAGAACTTAAGTAACTAGTGCACCGAAAATTACCAAACTGCCCTTAGAAAACAAACTGAACTATATATATTACCGAAATTACTAAACTACCCTTAGGAGTACTAGTCACAACATCCAACAATCTCCACCTTGACTTCAACTCCTAAGTAATACCATATTTCCAATTATTGATATTGAGCAAATCCAAACAGTGATAAAACTTGCTCAAAGGAACCGGTTTGGTAAACACATCCGCAAGATTGTCTTGAGTGCCAATCTTCTTCACTTGGATTCTTCTTTCCGTACGAATAAAGTGATAACGAACATCTATGTGTTTAGTCCGGTCATGGTATACTTGATCTTTAGCCAAGCAAATAGCGCTCATGCTATCGTAAAACACGGTAGCTTGATCTTGAGGGAAACCAAGATCTTCAATCAAACCTTTCAACCAAATTCCTTCCTTAGCTGCTTCTGTTAAAGCCATGTACTCAGCTTCGGTAGTAGATAAAGCAACTGATGGTTGTAATGTAGCTTTCCAACTTACAACTGAATTTCCAATAGTGAAAACATAACCTGTCGAGGATCTTCTAGCATCAAGATCTGCAGCATAATCCGAATCTGAGTATCCGGCAACCAAATATTCACGTTCACCATCGTAAATAAGCCCAACATCAGATGTCCCTTTCAAATAACAAAAAATGTGTTTCACTGCATTCCAATGCTCTTTTCCGGGATGAGGCATCTATCGTGACACAACACTCATCGCGTGAGCTATATCCGGCCTTGTGCAAACCATAGCATACATCAAACTTCCAACAGCACTAGCATAAGGTATTCGGGACATATACTGTATTTCTGCCTCACTTTGAGGAGCACAAGCAGTAGATAAACGAAAATTTGCTGAGGAAGGAGTATTTACCAATTTTGCCGAACTCATGCCAAAACGAGAAATAGTCTTCTCGATGTAACTTTTCTGTGATAAGAAAAGCTTGCCATATTTTCGATCTCGAATGATTTCCATACCCAAAATCTTTCGAGCTGCTCCCAAATCTTTCATATCAAATTCTGTGTTGAGAAGAATTTTCAACTTATTAACCTCGTCTATGTCTTTAGCTGCTACAAGCATATCATCAACGTACAAGAGCAAGTAGATAAGTGATCCAGACGGCGCCTTTTTATGATAGACACAACAATCATAAGCACTTCTACTAAAACCATGCTTTAACATAAAGTTTTCAAATCTCCTGTACCATTGTCTCATCGATTGCTTCAAACCATAGAGAGATTTTCGAAGCTTACAAACGTAGTCTTCTTTTCCTTGAACAATGAAACCTTCGGGTTGGCTCATATAAATTTCTTCCTCTAGGTCACCGTGAAGAAATGCGGTCTTTACATCTAATTGTTCTAACTCCAAGTTGTGATGTGCTACCAAGGATAGTAACACCCGAATAGATGTATGACGTACCACCGGGGATAAAATCTCATTGTAATCGATTCCTTCCTTTTGGCTATATCCCTTCGCGACCAGACGTGCGTTAAACCTAATGGTGTCCGAACTCGGTAAGCCAGTTTTCATCTTGAAAAGCCACTTACAACCAATAATTTTCCTTCGTTCAGGTAGTTTCACCAATTCCCATGTATTATTCTTCTGAAGAGATTCTATCTCTTCACCCATAGCCGCAATCCACATACCAGACTCTTTAGAAGTAATAGCCTCTCGATAAGTAGCCAGCTCAAGAGACTCCACCTCTTCAGCTACTTGCAATGCGTATGCGACATAGTCCTCAAAACCAAATCGACTAGGGGCTTTTGCATTTCTACGAGGTCTATCATGGGCTATAGACCTATCTTTTTCATGTTCCAAATGTGGTGAATTTGGTTGATCGTCTACATCAACCACTGGTGAAGTAGCATCGTGATCCATATCGCCTTGAACAATGTGCTCCACCTGTTTAGTAACATCCTCCACCTTTTCGAAAACACCCTCTTCAAGCTTCGATTCGGATGGATCTTGTTTCATGCGAAACAAGTAATCCTCATCAAATGTCACATCACGGCTAAGAATAACTCTTCTTTCAGATGGTGGCCAAATTCGATAGCCTTTAACTCCATCACCGTATCCTATGAAAATGCCTTTCTTGGCTCTCGGATCCAACTTTCCTTCACTAACATGATAATATACGGGGCATCCAAAAACACGAAGCTTCGAATAATCCGCGGGCTTCCCAGACCAAACTTCAATGGGAGTCTTACAATCAATAGCGGTGGCAGGAGACCTATTGATTAGATAGCAAGCCGTATTGAGTGCTTCGGCCCAAAAACTTCTATCTAATCCGGCATTCAACGGTAGGCATCGAGCTCTCTCTAATAGAGTCCTGTTCATTCATTCAGCTACCCCGTTTTGTTGAGGAGTGTAACGAACCGTATAATGCCTAGTAATTCCTTCATCTTTGCAAAAGTCATCAAACTCTTTTGTACAAAATTCCAAACCATTATCAGTGCGAAGACGCTTGATCTTCCTTCCAGTTTGGTTCTCAATCAAAATCTTCCAATGCTTAAATTTCTCAAATGCCTCACTCTTGTGTTTGATCTTAAACACCCACGTCATTCTTGAGAAATCATCAATGATAGAGAGAAAATACCGAGCACCACCGAGAGAAGGTACTCGAGAAGGCCATCAACAATCTGCATGAAGATAATCAAGAGTCGCCTTCATCTGATGAATTGCCTTCGAGAAACTCACCCGCTTTTGTTTCCTGATGACACAGTGCTCACAAAACTCCAAGTTAGCCACCTTGTGGTTGTCAAGTAGTCCCCGCTTGCTCAATATGACCGTACCTTTTTCACTCATGTGACCAAGGCGCATATGCCACAACATCGTCAAATCTGCATTACTTTTCTCTGAACAAGATACAGAAGTGGAACCTGTGATGGTTTCACCTTGTAAAGTGTAAAGAGAAGAAGCACCTTTTGTTGCTTTCATAACTACCAAAGCACCTTTCGAAACACGTAGTACACCATTCTCACTAGTGTATTTGAAACCTTTTGAGTCCAACATACCTAGTGAGATCAAATTCTTCTTAAGATCTGGAACATGGTGAACATCAGTAAGGGTTCTAACAACTCCATCATGCATTTTAATTCGAATTGTTCCAATGCCAACAACTTTGCACGGTGAATCGTTGCCCATGAAAACATGCCCACAATCAAATTCTTCATATGTCACAAACCAATCCCGATTGGGACTCATATTAAAAGAACAAGCGGAATCCATAATCCAAGCAACTGGTGTACCTTTATAATCAACTACTGAGAGTACCACATCGCGTTCCGAGCTCGAGTCATCTTTAGCAACGGCCGCTACCTGACCTTTTTCCTTAAGTTTAGGACAATTGTACTTCCAATGGCCTTCCTCTTTGCAATAATTACAATTATCTCGAGGATTTGACCCTCGAGGTCTGGACTTCGATCTATCTTTATATCTGCCTTTTCCTTTGCCTTTCTGCTGTGTTCGATGTCTAGCCCTATCATGACCCCTTTCATGACATGTAGCCGATAAGCTGACGGGTTGAGATTCCGAAGTTCCCGATGCTTGATTACGAAGCTCTCGGGAATGCAAACTGGACCGAACATCTTCTAATGTGATGGTGTCTTTACCAACAAGAAAGGAGTTTTCAAAGTTCTCAAACGAGGGAGGCAACGATACTAGAAGAATAAGAGCCGCATCTTCATCATCAATCTTGACATCCACATTTTTTAAATCCATCAAGATCGAGTTCAATGAATCAAGATGATCTTTTATTGCTGAGCTCTCTTTCATTCGTAGTGAAAACAAACATTGCTTCAATAACAACTTATTCGTCAACGACTTTGTCATATAAAGCTTTTCTAACTTTTTTCCATACACCAGAAGCCGTTTCCTCATCAACAACCTCATAAAGAACCTCGTCCGATAAAGATAGCAAAATAGTGGAATGCGCCTTTTCATCTTGTCAGTTATATTTTGCATCGGTCATATCAGCCGGTTTGGAATCGGCTAGAGGTGCCCAAATACCTTGTTGTTTCAATAAGGCTCGAACTTTGATTCGCCATAAACTTAAATTACTTTTGCCATTAAACTTCTCAATACTACTAAGTGATGGTTGTTGTGTTTGAGAAGACATAATTATCCAAATGGGTTTTACTACTAAATAACAAACAATTGTATGTTGTCCAACAAAACCCTCAGAAGTCAAAGCCTAGATATCAAACCCAATAAATAATCGATCCACAAAGATGAGATTGTAAAAGAAAATCCCTACAGAAACAGATCGATCCTAAACAAGTTCTGACTATCCCAAATCCCAATTGACAAACACCTTCAATCTATCAAACAAGCAGAAGCAACAAATGATTGAACAAAATAAAAATCCCAAAAACCACAAACCTGATATCTTCAATGTTGATCGATAGCAACCACCAAACAGAAATCAAATCCAAATGATATCAAGATATCGAATCTTGAAATCAACCAGAAATATTCAATCCGACCAATACAAATGGTTGAATAACCCAAAACAGTTGCAGCTTGCTTCAAGTCAATCAATCCTGGCTCTTGATACCAATTTGTTAGGATCAAATAGGGATATTCAGGGGGATAAGACTAGACCAGCATCAACAATAATCATGAAGAACAGGGAAAAAACATCATCAGATGTTAGGGAGCAAAAGCTGGTAATTTCATTTATCAAAAAGTGTTGTACATCGATCTATATCTGCTATTGGTTATATAAGTGAACAAAACCTTCATACAAAAAGAAATTTCCAGAACTTAAGTAACTAGTGCACCAAAAATTACCAAACTGCCCTTACAAAACAAACTAAACTATATATATTACCGAAATTACTAAACTACCCTTAGGAGTACTAGTCACAACATCTAATATCTATATTGGTTCTAACGAAACTATAAATTAATAATTACTAAAACAAATTCATATATATACATGTGATACACTTCAAAATTATGAGATTTTTTAGTAAAAAATGAATCTATAGTCACTTGTTTTTTGTTGAACTTCAAATCTATATTGAGTTCATCTTTAAATTTACTTTTATTTATTAAAAAACAATGAACTTGACAAACAATTAATTTGTGAATATGAAATCATAGAATGTTAATTGGAACTTGTTTTTCTAATTTATTTTTCATCTCTAACTAGTAAAAATTATAACTAGTATATTGGACTTGGAAATTTAAAGGTCACACGTAAAACGTTTTTATTTATTTTATTTTTTTTTGAACGGAACCACACTTAAAATCCGACCCCATAATTAAACCATCCAAACGGGCAGGCCCCGGGACACGAACCACTAGGAGAGACCCGTGAAGGGAAACCCCTATAACTCACGGCTTCGCACTAAGAGGAAAATCTGGATTTTGATTGTCACTTGCGATACTCGAACCCGGGTAAAACAACTCCCCAAGCTCCAGAAGGAACTCAGGTGGCCAACTGAGCTAAGTCAGTTGGTTATACGTAAAACCTCTTTAAATTAACAAATCAGTATTAATTTATCGATATAATAATATCTCGCTAAATTAATAAATTATCTTAGTCCCGCCATTATTAATTTATGCAGGTTTTACTGTATTATAATAATTAACGATTTCTATTGAGAAAAGACAAGCGTAAAGAAGTATGGTAAAAACTATCGTTTGTTTTTTTAGGACATTTACTTTAGGGGTAATTCTACAAATAGCCCGGAGCTTAAAATGTTGGGTTTTTTTAGCCCCAAAAAAGTCGCTTTCTCAAAATAGCCCAAGGAATAAGCGACTAAATGTGGGAGCGACACGTGGCATTTTTTTTGGCCTCTAGCGAAAAGTCGCTTAAAAAGTCAAAAAGTCGCTTAAAATCTAGCAAAAGTCGCTTAAAAAGTGACTTTTTGGCTGCAAAAGGACACAAATAGTAAGTCGCTTAATTGAAAAAAAAGTCGCTTTAAGCGACTTTTTGAAAGTCGCTTATTTTCTGGGCTATTTTGAGAAAGCGACTTTTTTGAGGCCAAAAAAGCCCAACACCTTAAGAGACCGGGCTACTCGTATATTTAACCCTTTACTTTATAAGTTTCGTGGGTGTTTTAGTGAACTGGACCGAATCATACTATAAGGGAAACTTCATATACTGAGCCTAATCATACTTTTTGGGCTCTTTGTATGAAATCCAATGAACCCTGGTGGTTGGTGCGCTTTGACAATCCAGTGGGTCAAAGCGTAATAAGTGCGAGCAATTATTTGCCACTTGATTGACTGGTTCTATAAGCAGTTAAGCACCGTGAAAAAGAAAGAGCATGCTACTACCTTGAACTCTGAAAGCTGGTTAACATAATGGGAGGTGATTTGCACACTCCAAAATTTGATTGGCATACTACAATATACAAGTATTGTAAGCATCCTGTAATATATGTACAACTGTTTACTGCAAGGATTATAGTGTGTCAATCAAATTTTAGAGTGTACAAATCACCTCCCTAACAATAACATAATACCTTGATAATTTCTCTGCTTGATGTCTTTTATTTGACCTGTATATTTATACAATGCAACAGCGTTTTTTTTTTTTTTTTTTTTTTTTTTTTTTTTTTTTTTTTTTTTTTTTTCTTGCTCTCATATGTACCATTCCTCCAACGATCTTTCTAAAAGTCAAAACATGTGCTTGCATGATGAAAATTATGTAGTCTGTTGTGCCTATTAAGTGTCTAACTATAACATATGATCGTTAAGTAGAAACTTAGCAAAACTTTCTATTAGTTTTTAAAGGCAAAGAGTCTTTACTTCAGCACTGATTCAGTTCGGCGTGTGAAAGACAAGTCTGACATAAGGTGTTCAGTTCAATGATGTTTGACAATACCTCACTAAACGATGTCTGATCTTTAATCCAAAGATACTCAGAAAACATTTTCATGTATCTATAAAGTCAAAGGCGGGAAAACTCCAAAAGCAAAAGGGATAAAGTAAGTCTACATAGTAGTCAACACCTTTTTAGAGTCGGTAAAAATGTGCAACAGTTGCCAACACTGTTCTCCAAATGCGGACCGAGGGGGGTTCCCTGGGGTGTACGGAAACCCTATAGATTTTTCTTGCGTTGTAAAATTATGTCAAATATATAGATTTTTTTAAAAATGAACATGGTCCTTAATTTTTTTGGTTATGATTTTCGGTACTTTTCATAAAATGAAACTTATTACTCTTGATCCTAAGTCCGCCACACTTATTTACTTGTATCCTAAAGAAGAGTATATCCCTTACGTATATTAGAAGCATTTAATGCACTCTTCACCAAACCATGAATGTTCAACATGTGTAAAGCATATACTTTTGAAAACCCTAATTCTCTACTATAAAAGAGAATGTTTGTTTTTTTTAAGAGGTAAATTGCATGATATATAGATTGGAAGGGCATAGAAGATCTATACCAAAAGATACATGAAAAGCTTGCATACAGATAGGAACCTGTATCTACAAAAGGACTGAAAGCTTATCAAAGCTTATAACAAAATCTTAAAGAGAGCAAAAAAATAAATAAATAAATAAATAAATAATAATAATAAAAAAAAACAACAAAATGATTAAAAGGCTAGAAGACTCGGATTTTCAAACCATTGGGACTTGTCTGATTCGCTTAACTTCTTCGCACCTGTGAGCCAACTGCAACTTTTTGACTTTGCAAGAAAAACAACTGATTTCCAACATATGAAGTTGTTTTCAAAAGAAAGATGGTTCCTTGATTGCCATATAGACCAAAACACTGCTGATGCAATTGAAGGCCACCGTATATTGAACGGGCGACCAGGAATCGGACATTACACCAAGTTGAAGATTTTAAAGTTTTTTGGCATTACCCAAGAACAATGAAGCCAGTCAAAGATTGCTTGCCAAATCGCCCAAGACCAATCACAGTGAAAAGATAGGTGATCAATTGTTTCTTGATGATCATACTAGTTGCAATCTGCATCATAATCTTTAAATTTCACACCTCTGATTTTCAAGAATTCTTTCGTCGGAACACCGTTCATTTTTATAGTCCACATAAATTTTTTAACTTTTGGAGGCGCGAATGATTTCCAAACAAAGTCAATCCATCTTCCTTGAGGCCCACTGAGACCAGAGGACAAGCACTTGATAGCATCATGAACCTTGAATACCCCATAAGAGTTGCCAAGCCATATCAATTTATCATTAGCGTTGATCTTTAAACGGAAAGAATTGATGATATCTCGAAGTTGAGAATATTGTAAAGATTCCCATGCAACAAGAGGGCGATTGAAAGGAATGGCCCAGCAAGCATCATCATCAATCAAAAACTCATTAACTTTTCCCCACTTATTTGAACAGGCGAGAAATAAATGAGGAAATTTGTGTCGAATAGGATCAGAAAAAGCCTAACAATCTTCCCAAAAATGAATATTAGAACCATCTCCTATTTCCCATTTCCACAACTTAGGGCCACAACAGAGGGATCCAATATCGTCTAACTTGAAGCCAAGAATATCTTTCTAGATTCTAGAAATTTTCGAGGAGACTAAATAAGAACTATTTATAGGAGCCCAATCACTTTTTGAGCCATAGCGAAGCATAACCAAACGTTTCCAAACTTCTGATTTTGGAATATACAACTTCCAAATCCACTTTGAGAGCAGCGCTATGTTTTTGAACTTCAAAGGAGTGACACCTAGGCCACCAGCCACCAGCCACAATAGGATTTGACACCTTCGACCATGCCACTCGAATTTTTTTTTCCTACCGCATGTTAGGTCACCATATTTATCATACACAACATAGATTCTAGAGAGAGAAAGTTAGAGAGAGAAAGAGAGTGGAAGGAGCTTGTGCAAGAGAAATGAAATTGAAATAACCAAGAACCAACACCTTCTCCCTTCAAGGGAGGGGGTATTTATAGTGTTTTACATATAAGGGGCGTTGCCCTAGTATCACTAAATGGGCCGCTCATGGGCTTGCTTCATGAGCGGGCCTTGTAACTAACATTCAAGCCTTATAGTTTATGACCTATTACATATACTAAATGACCGACACTTTATAATGATTACACGCAATCCCAACAATCTCCCCCTAAGGGTTGGTCATTTCAATACTTAGGTCGTCTGACGTCTTTTTCTCTTTTCTAGATGTTTGACTTTCTTTGCTTGAGACGTCTTTACTTCTTTGTTCTTTGTTCTTGTTGTTGTGATCTTATGTTGGTACGCCTTGCATTCATCAACGTCTTTAACTCTGTTGACTTTACGTCTTTCTCCAACATGCTCATACTTCTTTTGACTTTGAATATTCATACTTGTAGAGTTCTCATTTCATAGCTTTAATCTTTGTCTTTTAACTTTGTAGATTCTTCTTTGTGACGTAGAATCTTTCTCTGAACTTTGCTTTGCTTTGATCATAGTGAGAACTTTGTTTGTGATTTTTGTATGAGCATGTGGAAACTAATGTAATGTTGATGATGGTAATGGTGGTAGTGGAACTCCCGGTCTCCATAAGTACCTGCATGAAAATAGTTAGCAATAAAGTATCCAGCACTTACAGGTTTGGACTTCGAGATCATTAACAACATAGTGTGAAAACTTTCTCTAATCCTTGCCAAGGCTATTCCTGAACCGGATACCCCCAAGAGGGCTTACACAGATATACCGAAGTTTATCTACGATTCTGGTGAGCCACTGAAGTATACCAAAGTATCACTCCACGACTATAGACCGTTTGAAACATAGTAGCCACCACCATGATATTAGTGGCAAGATCCAAAGATCTCATAAAAGACTCTTACAACTTGTGTTCTTTTTGGCGAACACAAGTGTATGTTATGGAAAGTGTATCCTAAGAGACCTTTTGATGAATCTCGTGGCTCTAGACTCGATTAAGTGAGATTTGATTTAAGTCGTCGGAGGCATGGAGTAGATTACCTCCTTTTCAATATCAACACATTTCGGAGTGAAAGGTCGATAGATTAAGCAGGGTTCTCCGTGAGAAATGAAACAAGTATCTTTTGAGAGACACTTGAGTGGCTAGAAGGTTTAGTGCAATGCGTCACTGGGTCCATGACAGCTTGTCTCCAATACCGGTGTCACCGTAGTAAACTCCAGTAGCATATGAATTGAACCCAGTTTCCGCCATAAGGTTGAACATTTGGAGCTCTATTTCTTTTCACCCTTTCATTAATTTTTCTTTTTAATTCTTCAACCCCTTCTTTCTCCTTTCATTTCTTTTCTCCTTTTTTCAATCATACTTAAGGACTTCTAGTACTAAACTATTGGTATTGTCCATGGGTAGATCCAATGTCTTAATTACAGAGACGGTGAGGGCAACAGAGGCTTATGAAAGATATGATAAAGCACAAAAAGCAGGATTGGTAGGAATAACTGTTAAAGGAAACACTGGAACTGGAAGAGGAAGAGGAAGAGGTAAGAAATCAGGCACAACAAGAACAAAGAATGTAACTCGAGCATCTAAAGAGAAACCAACGATCCAAGATGAACCGTCTGAAGATGAAGAAGATGAAACAAACTTAAGGGAAGAAAGAAAACGCATCATCAAAATCAAGAAAGAAAAACACGATGATGATCTGACTAAAGGTAAATCACCAATGAACCAAGATACACCCAATGACACCTTACGACCTCTAAAGACAAAGAAAGAAGAAATATCACAACTCAGGAAAGCCTTACAGGAAAACAAAGAAAAATACTTGGCTGATGTTGAGAAGTGGAAGATGAAGAAGAAGGGTGAAGGGTCTAGGTCAAAGGTTGGTGATGATGAAATGGAAGCCACTTTATTTAATTCTGAAGGTGAATAAGAGGTTTAATCTGAAGGTGAATCAGAAGAATCAGACCCATTAGTTCACACGTCCTCAAAAACTGATGAAGAAAAGAATGATGATGAAACTGATGAAGAAAAGAAAGATGATGAAGAAGATGAAGAGAAAGATGATGAATCAGATGAAGACAATGACAATGGTAATAATCAGGATGACGATCAACAAGATGATGATGATTAAGATGATGACAACTCTGGAAGAGATAATCGTACACCTACTCCACCCAAACTACCATCTCCTGTGCCGTCATCTCATGATCAACATTCCAAGACAAAAGCATCCCTCACCTAAACCAACACCTGAACAAACTAAACCTGGTCAATTACAATCTCTTCAGGAACAGCTCAACAAGTTACAAACACAAGTCCAGGCATAGCAACAAGATATTGATGAGTTTAAGATATACGATGTTTCTCAAGCAATGGAAGATTTCTTCACCAACAACTTACCAAGAGAGGTCGGCAAACACCTCCAAGAAACAGTTCCATCCGTTATGAAGCAGTACGTCAAGAAAAAGCTTGATGGAATAGTTGCTCATCACATTCAGACAACACCTCTTACCATTCAGACTAAACCGTCAAAGCCATCTACTGCAGATCTCAAAGGTCAACTGCTTGAAGCTATTGTAAATGATCCAGAGGAAAGTGAACTTCGCAAGGCACTGATCAAGTCAATCAAGAAAGCTAAAAAGAAAGATGATCCATGCAAAAAGGTTAAGTCAAGAAAGCATTGTCATGATGATTCTGATAAAGATGGCAACGCTAAGCCAAAAGACAAACGTACAAGAATGATTGGACCTACTTCAAGACTGCAATCATCACACATCTACCATACTGTCGAAGAAGAACTTCTACCACAAGATAATGGATCGTATGATGATGCTAAACCCCATGATGACATCTTACACCACAAAGAAGCTGAAGCAATTCCTGAACCACCCGCAAATGCACCAATGCAACCAACTCCTAAATGGATTGATCCATCCGCTGAAAAGTACGATTGGTTCGAAGAAATGGTTGATGCATATCCTGACATTCCAGAAGATGAAGTTCCTGCTGAAGGCTCAGTTGTGGATTTCACGAAGAAAGTTAAGCAGGAGATGAAGATTCAAAAACTACAACTGTCTGATATTGTTAATATCCGAAAAGCAGGTTTCTCACAGTTCAAGACATCTATCACTTCTCAACTGGAATTTGAATACAATCTTGAACAAGTTGCTAGAGTATTATCAGAGAATGTTAGTTGGGATGTTGCAAGACCTTCACATGAACCCGGCACATTTAAGTTTCATGACTATTCTCAACCTTTACCGCTCATTGGTCAAGCTCACAATCCCAAGATCCCAAAGGCATATTTCTTTAATCATGACTTGGAGTACTTAATGTATGGGAACACTGATCAAGAGAAACGATATGCTACGTCTCTTACCAAGTTCAAAGCTGCTACTTACGTACAAGAAGGTCTCAAAGAACATATTGGAAACTAGTTTAGCACTTCAATTGTTGATTACAATGATGAAGCTGTTCTAGCAGTTTTTCACTGGCCAGAGATGCGCAAATGGTTCCACAAATGGAAGCTGACGTTTACTTCGAAACACAAGGTAAACTACAAACAAAAGATTCTTTGCATCCAGAGTGCTGAAACAAAATCAAGATATGGGTACAACTTTCTGACAAAGATCACGGTTCGACGACACGATGACAAGGAGTACTCATTCAGCGAAGCAGACTCTCCTCACTTAAATCTCAACGATATTGAAGATATGTACTTGCTAAAGATACAAGGAAAACTCGAGCATCTCCCTGGCAGCCTTCAATACGACATCATCAACTCCATACTTCTTTACATCCGAAGAATTGTAATCAAGACAAGAGTCGAAGATGCTCACCTAGGTGTTGAAAGTTACCAGAAGAAACTCAACCTCATCAAACCTGATCTTAGACCTCCGGGAATTGCAGAAATGAAGCCATACTCATTCATCAAAAGACCATTTGGAGTAGTATATGTTAGATCCGGGAGACCAATGTTCATGGGATACGAAGACATTCATAAATTCAGTGATGAAACATTGATACACGTCAGGTCTGAGCTCGATCACATTCTTGAGAACCATACAGAAGGGCGTAAGAAAGGTTGGTTACGACACATGACATGGAGACGAAACGATGTGAAGCAGGCAGTCAAGTTCTTAGCACGGATTGACTACAGGCTCAAGAACCGGGTTCAAATGCGGAGATTAGAAGGATATGTTGGGGGAAGAGCTAAGGAACCAAACATTCTCACATTTCGTCGTCCTGATTAATCATCGGTATAATTGTCATTAGATTTTATCATTAAATATTTCTTATGTATGACAATGGCTTGTGCACACATAACAGTGCATAACCCGTACCTTGTAAAGAAAGGACCCTGGGGTACGCTTCAGTGCCTTAATCCTGAAAAAAGGAGCGAAGGCTTCTTACTTTTGAGTAGAATTAATAAAAAAAAAATCTCACGATTTTTTCATAATTCTGCTTAAAAGACCAAGTATTCCCTCTCGTATTTAAAACCTCAAAAAGTTACTTCACTTATTGAGGGGGAGTACTTGAAACAATCTTTGTTCATAATGAAAAAGTTCTTATTGATTTCTTCCTGTTGGGAATTAAATGTTCAAGACTTCGTACTGCTAGAAGAATACACTAACAGTACAAACTGCTAGTGTAATATTGAATACTGCTGAAGAATAACTAACAGTACAAACTGTCAAGTTAGTACTGCTAGTATATAACAGAAGGTACTGCTGCATGATAAGGTTCTAGAAGGACATGTCAAGGATAAGTATGGTATAGATTGTATGTATATCACAATTAGTTAGAATTATACAGGTAGATACTTATCTTGTAAAGGACTCCTTATGTCTATAAAAGGAGATCCTAGGTTAGATGTTCATGTACGAGTCATATAAGTTTTGTTAAGATTCAAGGTCTTTGTAACCCTAGTGATATTAAGATCACTCGTATTATTTGCTAATAATATTGAATAATTTGAAGTTATTCACTGTGTTCATTATTCATACTGTGTTACTGTTACATCAAACAAAACCTTCTAAGTATTGTTAAGTAGATTCCACATACTTAACAGTATAACCTCAAAGTATCCTAAACACATTATAAAGGAGTTACATCCTCAGTGTTTAATCCTCTCAAGTGGTATCAGAGCCAGGCTGATACTTTGATTTAGAAGAAGAACTCTTTTTGAAGATAATAGACATGGAAAACACACAGACCAACATGGCTGCTAAGTTGCCTATGCTGAAGCAAAACGACTTTGAGATGTGGAGGCCGCGAATCGAACAGTACTTCCAAGTGCAGGACTATGCACTCTGGGAGATCATTGAAGAAGGAAACTCTTTTATGCCTTCAACATTTGTATCAACAGTCAATGGTGAAGAAAAGACTGTTGTAAATACCTCTCCAGTGACTGCAGAAGAGAAGCTGCAAAAGAAGAACGATGTCAAGGCTAGGAGCTTGCTGATGATGACCATTCCCAATGATCAGCTCCTAAACTTCAGCAAATACAAGGATGCAAATTCCTTGTTTGAGGCAATCACTGCTCGGTATGGTGGTAATGAAGCCACCAAGAAGACCCAAAAGACTCTATTGAAGCAGAACTTTGAAAATTTTAGTGCTACCAGTAATGAGTCTTTAGATCATATGTTTAACAGATTGCAAAAGATTGTCAGCCAACTGGCTGTGCTTGGAGTTAAAATCCCTCAAGAAGATCTTAACTCTAAGTTCTTAAGGAGCTTACCTGCTGAATGGGCTATGCATGTGGTGGTCTGGAAAAATAAGCCAGATATTGATACTACGAGCCTCAATGATTTATACAGCAATTTCAAGATTGTTGAACATGATGTGAAGAAAGTTGGTGGTGCTAGTTCAAGCACTGGGAACATGGCTTTTGTGTCATCTCCCAGTAATTCAAGTCCAGATGAAGTGAAAGTGGCTGTAGGAGTTAGTACTGCTAACCCTAGTGTTAGTACTGCTAGCTCATCGACCAGTACTACTGGTATCCTGAGTGATACTACCAATTGTGCATTCCTGACTAGCCAGAATGATGGGCAATGCTGACACATAAAGATCTCTAGGAGATTAATTATGATAACTTGGAAGAGATGGATCTCAAGTGGCAGATTTCACTTCTTAGCATGAGGACTAAGAAATTCTATCAAAGAACTGGCAAGAAGATCAACATCAGTAGTAATGATACTGTTGGCATTTTTCAAGAGAGTGTTAAAGACCCAGGCAACAGGATAGCAAGATTGGATCCTTTATAGGTTCTCTAGATATAGAATGTAACGAGGGTTTAAGCCCGCGCCTTGCCGCGGGGTGTTTGTATGCGTTAGTTCAGTCAGCAAAAAAATAAGGGTCCGAAGTCGAAGCCATTGTTATGAAAACTATTATTATCTTGGTGCTAATCTATCTTATGTGTCTCACTTCGAGTACAAAATAATCTAACTAAACCGAATGACTCTACACTGTCATAAAATGTTAGAGTTGCCAAATTTTCACATACCACATCATTTCCTCAAACTGTAAATGCTAACGTTTTATAAGAACCTGATTCAGTTATAAGAGTTAATTTAAAAACATAACATAATTCTTTTAAACAAAGTTAGCTTAACTACATAACCCAAAAGTCTATATGCCTACTGCTATAAATAACTTGATTCTTCAGATAACTTGATTGTTCAGATGGTATGCTACCGAAAAGTACATATACAAAAGGTTAGAACATGGTTGTGCTATCACTGTTGAAATTGTCTTGATTCCAGATTTGCTACTCCCCTTTTTGTTTCCTTGTTTATGTTGCTGGATTTTCAAAAAGGGGCCTCTTTGCTGATTTGCCCCTTGTTCATTAGCTAGTGAATCCCGGACGACCAACTCTCTATCGATTTTCCACACATGATAGCCCCCACTTAGCAAGTTTTAATTCTGCAGTTGGCAAGTTTTAAACAATGTTGTTATTAGACAAACTGATGTTAGTATTATTAGTTTATTTTGGCATTTATACACTCACACATACTGAGTGCTTACCACTAACCATTACTTAAAACACCTAGCTAGAAAAAGAAACGAAACGGGTGGCTGGCTTCATCCTTTCCTTGAGCAACTTCATTAGTCAAACGGCGAACACTAAGAACCCTTAGTACATCTACAGTGGGTGTTTTTAAAGAAATTCAGTAAATTTTAGCTTATTTGAGTTGGATTTTGAGTCAAATCCAGATGTTGGAAAAATAAACCTAAACAAACACCCACTGTAAATTTTAGCTTATTTGAGCAATTTATCTAACTTTTTTCAGCTCATTGTTCAAAATTTTAGGTTAGTAGCTTTTAAAGAAATCCAGTAAGCTCATAAGCCGGGAAAATAAGCCTAAACAAACACCTTCTTAAAAAAAAAGATTAACCTAAATTTGTTAAAATGGTCTCGATCAATTGCATTTACATTTAGAAAATAAGTGAATCCAAACACCATTTCATAAAGTACTTACTTTCAGTGGGTTCACGAACTTGTGTAACATTTAAAAAGTTCATAAGCTCTTATTTATGGCTTTATCAGATTATCGATTTGAGGTTATGGACTTAGAAAAAGTAATAACCTCAAAAAAAAAAAAAAAAAAAAAAAAAAAAAAAAAAAAAAAAACTCTATTTATGAGCTTTTCAATATTTAATTAAAGCTCATAAGGCCAATAAATAAGCTAACAAAAACACCCCCTTAAGCAGTTTATCAGTTGTTATCTATAAGCAGTTGTTATCTATAAACAGAAACTTAAGCAACCCTAAAAACCCTTATAAAGTCATAAACTTGATTAAGAAAATTATCTTAACACAACATCTGACCTCAGTTACTCCATTTTAGCTTTGATTTAAGAAATTTGGACCGCGCCCTCCCTCCTTGAGTAGCTCTAGTGAAACGTCAATACTGCAAACACATAATCATGGGGCGGGACATAAATATTAGCTTCGATTGTGAATAAAAGACTATAAGATTGAAAATAAACACATGACCTATGGCGTTTGTCCTTTG
This sequence comes from Artemisia tridentata subsp. tridentata, assembly GCA_021014915.2. Taxonomy (NCBI): domain Eukaryota; kingdom Viridiplantae; phylum Streptophyta; class Magnoliopsida; order Asterales; family Asteraceae; genus Artemisia; species Artemisia tridentata. The sequence continues at coordinate 42,632,908 of CP139503.1, read as the reverse complement.
TTCTTCTATTTTGTCAACCGCTTAAATTAAGCCAGCTGATTCAACGACTGACCATACCTTGAACAAAATGCGGTTGCTCTCATACCTTGAACAAAATAGCCCATACTTCTTTGGGCCATCGATACCTGAAAATTTGGTTGTTTATGACGCTCAGATTGATCAGTAGTCTCAAAAAATGGATACATCCGGCATGGCTGCAAAGCTAATAGTTTGGCCCACCAAGACACGGATATTCATGCCTTTGATCGAAGCCGTTGAAATTCATCATTGAGACCCTTCGACATTGAAATCAGCTCAAAAGCATTCATGTCTGTTGGATGTTGTACTTTCTTTTCAGTAACATGATGCTCCTGTTGTAGAACAAACATAAAAAGTTTCAGAAACTGATTAAGCCTTTTCAAATAAAGGGGCAGAAAAATGAAATATTAAAATATATGTAGATATGGTTTCTACGAAGAACGAAATAAACTCAAGGGAGTTGGTCTCTCTTTTTTCAAGATGACATATCATATTCCCGGAAAGTGGATTAAGCTATGTATATTTAAAGGGAAAAAAGGCTTAACATAATAATGGCGAGGTTGCAACATGGGGGATCACTATTTTCCCTACGGAAGATGTGTTGGTGGTTTACTGATCCAGTATTACTATTTAACCCGTTTGCCCTATTTAACCCATTTCTTTATAGCTAGACTTTTAAATGGAAAAATCTGACCCGTTTCTGAAAACTAAACCTTATTTAATGTGAAATGGTAGCTGAATCCAAGTTGGTTTATAGAAACCTTTCATGATAGGATAACTATTATAACTTTTAAGGCAGAAACACGTACGTCATACTTAACATAGAAACCTTCTTAAAATGAAGATAATATATCAGTTATCTCCCCTTAACTAATTTTTCAAGCTAAATTAGTTTTATAGAACCAATAATGTACAAAATAAAACATAGTTTGGAGTCACCAGCCCATACCAATAATTCCTAACAACAGTTCAACACATTTGAGCAATTAACTGCATTCAATGTATAGGGTGTTTTGGATCGCACTATAGGTAATCATCTGATACACAGATAGCCAAACATATAGTGTTTGGAAAACCATTTAAAAGTGATTATCCACTTTTTTTCAAGCACGTTAAGACATGCTGTTTGAAAATGCCTTTTTTCCGAACTCATAAAATATGATTTGATAACTTTTTCCCATACACCCACTTATTCTACACCTAAAAGCAGAAACTCATAAATAATACCACAATACATACAAAACATTGCTTTGAATAATGTACTCTATATCAAAAGCAATAGCAATCCAACCGGCCATCGAAACCGACCACTGAACCTGTTTAATCTCAGCCACAGCCGTATACATTGTCAAAGGATAAATCCCAAGCCCTCTCGACCCCACTACAGGCGGCAACTCCCATATCAACGTCTGTGATTCCATAACCACAGATTAAAGTAAATATCAACAATATTTGTTGTCGACTCTAATTCGTTTAATAACTGGAACATATCTGGGTCAAGATGGCAGGGTCACATTTAGTACAGTATGTGTCATGTTCGGTAAACCCACATACTTTGTTGTCCAATTTCTTATAAACAACTACTTAGTCATTAATGATTATACAGAGAGCATTGTTACGATAATAATCATATTGTAAAACCCCAAAATTAACACAATCCGAAATGACTAAAATGCCCTCTAAATTTAAATTTTAAGAACTTATGAAAATTATGTAAGTAACATCATTGTACTTAACCTAAAATGATTATGTCCTAAGTTAACTAATGGACTAAGCTACCAAATAAAAACCTTACGCTATAATTTAAATGTCACAAAATAAAAATTCCCTACATCTAACTATGCTAGTCGACTTCATATGTGTTACAAGCTCAAAAATTTCGGCTAGGTATTAACTAAAGAGATAAGTACACATTAATTTAAAAGATTGTCTACTCCTAAAATATTGGCATTCCTTGTTTTATATCAATCAAATTACTCGGTTCTTTACTCCCCATTAATAACGAAACAATATCATTTTCCCACTTTGTCAAAACCCTAAAATCCCTCTCCACTCCATCTCATTTGTATGGTTCAAAAGAAAAACAAACCAAGAAACCAAGAAACCCTAAAACTCTCTCTCTAAAAGAATTCGGCTGCCATTGTCCTTCTCTCCTTCTGTTCGATCAGTTGCAGCAGCATAGGAAGTCGTTGGTGCTTCTAATTGGTGGTTCTATCTTAGTGCTACAGCAAGGTTCAAAGGGTGATAAGTGGTCGTGGGTTTGAGGGAAAATTCGAAGGGAGTTTTGGTAGGCATTCGGCTGGGATTTTCTGGTTCAATCCATTCCTGTTCTTGTTTCGTTGATCACGCATCAAGGGTAATCGTATCAATCTTTGTTCAATACAATCCTTCTTGTTGATTCTTGTTTTCGTTTCCTTGATGTTATGGTCGTTTAATATACTCACGAGATAAGAGAAAAGATCACATAAAATTATAACATGTATACATAAAATAACGAATATGAGAACCCTAATATGATCGACCTATGTATATTGTTTGGATTCGAGTTGTTATAAGCATGTTAAAAATCATATATGAGTCGACCCATAAGTGTTTTATACCATTTATACCCGTTTGTATTAGTATATGAGTCGTTGGAATTGTTACACATGAAATAATAAAACTCAGTTTGCTGTCAGAAACATTAGGTCAATTTGATTCGCATGGATCTTGATGATAACAACGTGTTTATGAGTGTTTCTTGAGTCTAAAAATAAGTTTAAGAAAAGAGCTTTCTGGAAAAATAAGCCTTGTAATTTTTAGAGGTCGGGAAGGCAACTTTTTGATTTTTAGAAGTTCAAGTGTAAAACTGAATTTGTATGTCTGGAAAAACAGTCCGTGTTTTTGATTTTTCATTTGCAAACCATGTCTAATTAGAAGATGCCCTTTTAACTAAGTCATATTTCATATGTCTAGTAATTACTGGAATTTTTGTAGATATTTATAAATTTTCTAGATGGGGAATTGAAATACAAACTTTTCGGGTGTTTCATCAGATCCGATTCGGGAACATGTTGTGGAAATTGATTTTTCATTCGCACTTATACTACTTAATAAAATATGGAAAAATTACATAAAATATTTAAGACATTGAAATATCTCTGGGAATTTTTGGAGATTTTATTTCTGAGTTCTTATATGATTCATAAATTAGTCAAAACGTGACCAGTTCATATATAAAATCTGTCAATAGTATTAAAAAGGTTAAAAAGGTGTTATGTGTATGTTTTCTAAACTAAAGGGTTTAATTTGTCATTTTTTCAAAACTAAAGGGTATAACTTGTGAAAATATGTAACTTTAGAATACTTACATTTCATACCCTAATCTTACCATAATGACACTATAATCCCTAAACTTGTTATATTTGCATATTAAACCCTAAAACTTATGAAAGTTACACTATGAACCCTAAACTTATGTAAATGACATTATGAACCTTAAGTTACTATTTTTGGAAAGTTACTAAATATGGAAACTTGCTATTTTTGGAAAGTTACTAAATATGGAACTTGCTATTTTGGAAAGTTACTTAAAATGGAGGAGACGACTAAAATAAGTAATCTGATTTAAAATAAGTTATTAATCAGACGATCATAAATTCGTGTAGATTTGCTGAAGATGGAGTTTACTTCCGATCTTTTCGTTTCTAGTTGTGTGGTCACTTATGGTCTAAGGTACAGATATTCTACCCTTTTTAAGTAAGAGTGATTTCATTCTCATGACTTTCTTGATCTTGATTCATTAGGATTCCCTAACCCATTGCAATGTTCCCTTATACTCTGATTCGTTCTTCATGATCCATTTGACATTCTTCATTATGACCCTATGACATAAATATTCGAATCACTTGATGCTTAGAAGGTTCATTGATTTTGTAACTGGATGTGAAAACCTTTCTTAATTTTATCATGGAAATGTTTTGAGAAAAACTAATTTTAAAATGAGGTTTATGAACGATGCGATACCACTTTTATATGAAATCTTACTAAACTTTTATGAAAACCACTTTTAAAGACTACTTTTACACTACAAAAAAACAGGCTTTCAGAGACTGAATTTCTAGGGACTGATGTATCAGTCGCTGATACATAGCATCGGTAACTGAACCATCAGTTACTGATACTTTTAAGGACTGACCTTTTATTGACTGATTGCGGCGACTAAAAATCAGTCCTCGATTCAGTGACCCTATATCTGAGACTAAATTTCAGTTACTAATATGCCTGTACGGGAAAAAAATTTGGAGGAAAATTTGTTAGTGACTGAATAAAGGTGACAATTCAGTCCCTAGTACATGTACATCATATCTAAGACTAAATTTCAGTTACAAATATATTTGCGCAATAAAAAAATTTGGCGGAAAATTTGTTAGTGACTGAATTATAGTCACAGTTCGGTCCCTAATACATGGAGATCATAGCTAAGACTAAGTTTCAGTTACAAATATGTCTACACAATAAAAAGGTTTGGAGGGAAATTTTTTAGTGACTGAATTTCAGTCACAGCTGCGTCCCTATTACATGGACATCATACCTAGGACTAAAATTCAGTTACAAATATGTTTGCGCAATAAAAAAAGTTTGGAGGGAAATTTGTTAGTGACTGAATTTGAATCACAACTTAGTCCCTAATACATGGACATCATAGCTAAGACTAAAGTTCAGTTACAAATACGTATGCAAAATAAAAAAACTTTTGAGAGAAAATTGTTTATTGGTAACGTGGACTTATATTGTGACTGGTATATATTTAACTCCGTTCATTAGCAAGGTTATTGACTTTTACCTATTATCACGAGTAACTAATTCACAAATTTCAATGCTTTTGGCCCAATCCATTTTCGTTAATTTATCGCTTGTAGCTGCATTAACAAATTTCAATGCTTTGTTCCATCACCAGTAATCTAGCCATAACGCGATAGGCAAAATTGTAATGAATCAAATGCCAATCATGTGCCACGAAGTCAGGATAAACCATTTGGTGATTAAGCATTAGATATACATGGTACCAAAAGAGTCCTTATGAGAACAACATGCCGAAAGATGAACTAAATTTTGGAGATTTTTTCCCACAAATACACGACTCTACAAAACAATAATATTGTTTAATATGTATGTTTCTATCAAGGAATCAAGCACAAACTCATCATTCCAGATTATCTAAACGTGATTAGATACAAGGAGATTATAAACTTATTGCAATACATTCTGATCGAATAGAACAATCTATATAAGTGTGAATACACTTGACGTATGTATGTTGTGTGAATACACTTGACGTATGTATGTTGTCAATTGTGGATTCAACTAGTCTAGTTGACCTAATCAGAAAGAAATACAATACATAACCAAACAACCAAAAAAAAAAGGTTTATTTAAAATAATGTAAACGAACTGGATGACTACAACAGGCCTTACCAACTTCATATAAATGGCTTTCCTATTGTAAAACATTGATAGCAACAATCTTTTCTCTATTATGACTAGTCTTTGCAAAATCGGAGATGCCTTTTCATGTATAACTGAAGTATGGCCAACGTATTAACAATTGGAATCAAATTAACTATAGATGGTAAAATCCATAGAGCCAAGTTACAAAACAAGTAAAATCAGTAGTACCTACATGAATAAATAATAAATTAGTTATGTGGCAACAAATTCACATATAAGAATTGATTCCTTAAATCTATTTATTTCGTATTCTGCTATAATGTGAAGCGACAAAATAACCAAATGGAGTAGAAATTAATGTAAGAAACTTCTTACATGAGAATTGGTAAGCCGATGATGTGCGCCTCCCCTTTGTATTAGATTAGGGATTTTGATAAAATTTAAGGGAGGCATAGAGGGATTCTAATAAAATAAAACCGCCCAAATCTTTTAAAGTGAATTTGGATTAGGGATTTCAATAAAATTGAAGGGAGGCGTGGAGGGATTCTAAAAAATAAACCCGTCCATATTTTTTAAAGTGAATTTGGATATTAGTGGCACACTTACGGTATGTTCGGCATAAAGCGGTGTGGAGCTTTTTTGGACGATGAATTTTAATGGTCGTTAGGCAAAATAGCGGTGAGCTTTGCTAATTTTAGGAAAGCTAACTTTACAATGCTTTTTTAAGAAGCGGTGAGATGTGGCTACTGCTCACTGCTACTTTTTACAAACATACCTTTACTATTATAAGTTTATTTTAAAAGTGAATTTGGGGGTATGTTTGGCGCGAAGCGATGTGAAACTTTTTTAGGGCGGTGAGCGGTGAGCAATGAGCATTTTGGATTTTAATTGTCGTTTCACAAAAGAGCGTAAAGCTTTGGCTAATTTTTAAGAAAGCTAATTTTCAAATGCTTGTTTGAGAAGCAGTGAACGGTGAGATGTGACTACTGCTCATAGCTCACATCCTACAACTACTCCTCACTCCTACTTTTAGCAAACACACTCTCGGTATTGGTGTCACAATTATTATAAGTTTAAAAACATATAATGGAAGAAATTATTTATGTACCACAAATTCTACCTTTTTAACGGCAATTTTAACTATTTTAAAAAATTTACACTACAAATCAAGACTTGAACTCACAACCATCTGGTTGGTGAGATTCTCGCGCAACACGGGGTACAATTGGCACACAAGCCATTTGGTAACACAAAGAAGAGAAAGAGAAGGGGAGGAACCCATATCCAATATTCGCGCACTTAGCCTCATACTTGACGTGTTTATGTTGTGCGGCCTCAATCACCGCACGACCCGGTACAAAATCAACCATCCCAGTTTGCGTCAAGGGCAATGATCTAGTCAAATCAACACATATATCAAGCCCTCCGTCCCAATAGTAGAGCACCATATCAGTTGGTCGTAAGGATTTGTCCCTTTCCCCACAAAGCCCAATATCAACCTTTTTACGAGCCAAAATCCCCGACCGAGAACATATGTCAACAAGAACATCACGTACCACGTTTTTGTTATTGTTATTGTTATTGTTATTGTTATTGTTATTGTTATTGTTATTGTTATTGTTATTGTTATTATTATTATTATTATTATTATTATTATTATTTATTATTTTTTTTTTTTTTTTTTTTTTTTTTAATTTTTTTTTTAATAAACATCACTTTATTAGAAGCAAGAAGGATTTACAAGAAGTTAGTAGGGAGCCGATATACTAATTGGGCTCCCACTCCTCTAGCTATAGAAAAGCTAATCCTACTAAAAATATGAGCAGCGGCACGTGCTCCAATGTCTTGAGTCATCGAGAACTTTCGAATACGCTTCAATAAAGTCACAGCGTCCTTTTCAAGTTCCCCAAAAGAAGAGAAAGAGAAGGGAATGAACCCATATCCCATACCTGTGCACTTAGCCTCATACTTGACGCGTTTACGTTGTGCAGCCTCAATCACCACACGACCCGGCACGAAATCAACCATACCAGTTTGCGTCAAGGGCGATGATCCAGTCAAATCAACACACACATCAAGTCCTCCATCCCACGAGTAGAGCAACACATCAGCAGGACGTAAAGATTTGTCCCTTTCACCACAAAGTCCAATGTCGACCTCTTTACGAGCCGAAACCCCAGATCGAGAACATATGTCGACAAGAACATCACGTACCATGTTATGCCGATGTTTAATACCAATCATACCAGCACAAGATACAACGTGGTCCCCATAAATATCACCAGCAAAGACCCTGGAACAGGCTGAGCACGGCATCTGAACAGAAAATAGGGGGACACCAAGCCGATAACATAACACACAACGATAGGTCCTGGCGTTCATAGTCTGCCCCAACCCCGATATCGGAACAACCCTAAGCCAGTCAGAAGTGTGATCCTCCATTTGCGATTTCCATAATGCCATCTGTCGAGTAGATAAAGAAAATGTAGATTTAGCAGTTCGGGTGACCCGTGTGAAATATATATCTGCCAGTTTCTTCATGAGTTTGGGGGCAGCGATCTCACACGGATTACTCAAAAGATCAATCTCCATTTTCACATTAAAATCACATAAGGCATCATCAAAAGAAGTCCCAGGGGTTACGATACCAGAATGTCGAAGCAACCTATTCTGCAGGCTAGCAGATTGAAGTCTAGACGCAAGAAATGCATAGTTCAAGACATCACCTGCAGAATATACACCAAGCCCCCCGAACGCAAAGGGTAATGTAGCAAGTCTCCATTGCCAGTCACCAAAACCAGGCCCAGAAGCAGTAACAATACGCTCTAGAGTAGAGCGAAGAGCCCCATCAAAAGAAATCTGAGCACGTTCAAAGACCCGAGGAGAGCAAGTGTGCATAGCAAAATATAATTTGGAAATACCAGCACAAGCACGAAGGAGTAATAACTCACACTGAGGATCATTAATCTTAGCAATAGCATCCATAAGCTCAATGGTTTTTGCAACTCTTTTCATAACAAGCTCACTACTAAAATCAAAGTCCACACTAGCAGGCCCACCCAGTAATTTAACACCATGTAAAGGTCGGGCAATATTAGGTGGGAAAACACCCACAAGCCTGCTTCTGGGATCTTCCCTAGGCCAAAAAACCTCAGTTTTATCAACATTGAGGTGCAAACCACAACGAGGTCCATCCACCATGATAAGCTCTAAAACCTCCCCCACAACCAAAGTATCTCCAATAATAGTGCCATCATCCAGGTACCAAGCATGAAAGGAAAGGCTAAAAGAGTCTCTAATCTTACATACCAAAGGATGTAAAACTAAAGAAAAAAGCAAAGGCCCAAGTGGATCACCTTGTTGTACGCCTTGATGTGACCATAATGTGTGTTCCCCATAATATAATCTAGCGGGGCTTGAGTAACAAAATTCCACCCAACGTGAAATAGCAGGACAACGAAGACGAACCTCATGAAGCATAACCTCACGATCCACCAAGTTGAAGGCGTTTTTGAAATCAACCAACAACATCGAAAGACCCACATCATCTCCACGCTCTTCAATCACCCGATTCACGGCATGAAGAATAGCCTCTCCTCCTCCAGAGACCCCAACCCCAAACTGTAGATCATTTAGATAACCGTCCAAAGAATGGCCAATCATGGTGGCACTAACTTTGGAAACTAAGCGCCTCCAAATGGTCCCCACAGCAATAGGGCGAATACCACCACCCGGCTTGACCAACGGCGTAAGAGGAGCACTAGCAATATACTCACCTAACGCCCTGGGGCATTTACCATCAAGAAAAAGGTTCACCACTTGGGTGATAGAAGCGATCAACTCATCAGAAATAGCCACGGCAGCACCACTAACACAATCCAAAAGGTGTTGGGCACGCAAACCATTCCGACCACAAGAAGTACCACGAGGAAAACTCTTAATCATATCAAGAACCACAGAAGAAGATGCAACGAGGGGGTGATGATCAGTAGGTAAAAGAGGCAAAGAAGGAGCAGCTTTGAAAGGGTGCTTAAACTTTAAGTCCTCAAGAGTTGCATCATTATAAGGTGCAACACCATAAGAAGAAAGAACTCTGACCGCAGCAGTATAATGGCCATCGCAAATCTTTCTCTTACACTGCTTGACATTACGCTCACCCAAGTCCAAGTTATCCTCATCAATATTAGACCATGATGGGGAGGGATCGGCTAAAGCCTCCCTCACGAGCTGCAAACTACCACCCGTAAAGAATTGCTCATGCGATGCATGGCTTTGTTCACCGTAAAGAATCATTGGTTTTGCAACGGTTATGCGTATTTAGTTATTATGCTTAGTTTCGATCGGGGGTGCTCGACTGAATATACGGAGTTTGTTTAAGTAAGTTTTTTGTAAATAGAATTGTTTCAAGGAAAGGGTATCAAATACATTGATTCAGACATGTGCGTTGCACATGTATTGTCTAATTTTTAAAAAATGGTTAAATGTATAAATAAAAAAATTGTTTAAATTGTTAATTATTGGATCGAGTACGGTCGAGTCACACCAAATGTGACAACCGGTAATTTTCGAAAATATTTTTATGCCGCATTATAATTATTAAAGAGTTATTTTATACACGAAAACGGTTTTGATTATATATGGGATTGATATTGGGATATTATTACGTGAAATGAGAGACTTTTTTGTAAGACGTTAGAATTTAGCACCACGCGTACCGTTACGAGTCTAACATACGATACATTTATTTAATGATTTATGTCATTTTACGCAAAATAGTCGTGTGATTAGTCATTTTTATTGGAAAAATGATTTTAAAAATAACTGCGCAAGTTTTAAACTCTTGGAAAATTTTTATCGAGCCCAAACGAGTCCCGATCGATATTTTTACAAAAGATAGTTGAAATTACGCTTTTGGTCCCTGGACTTGTATTTTCACCCGCACCCCTTGAGTTTTAGAAAAGTGTCACATAGTTTTTGAAAGTTTTGATTATATACGAAATGGGATTAGGGTTGATTCATTATTCAAACCATAAGTCTCACCTCCTTCCTTTCTCTAGCTCTGGCCGCCGCGCCACCCACTCACCACCATACGACGCCGTCATCATCACCGTGTACAACCATCTCCATCATCTCCCTAACAAAGATTCAAGGTGTTTTGAAGATTGTTACAAGTGTAGATCGTGTTTGAACATGGGTTTTGGTGTAGTATCCGTCTCTCATCTCGTTTTCATTCCTTTTGGTATGTTAAACAAATCGAGTTTTTTTATTTTTCTTCATCTCCTTTTTTTCGAGCGTAAAATGGATTTTTGGTTAATGATTTTTAAATAACGAGAACATAACCTTTAAAAAGGTTATGTGGGTATCATCGTGTTTGTTCTCGGATTGGGTCAAGAAACTCGACTGGGTCTCGTTTTGGTTGTGGTCTTACTTAGTTGATATATATTTGACTCATGTGTTCATGATGTGACTCATGTGTTCATGATGTGATTTACCTTTTTATTGTTTTAGGCACTCGATTCGGATTTGGATTTGCTGATTTTCTTGGAATAGTCTCGATCGAATATGGACTTACTTATTAAATTGTTATACTCATCACTGTTTATGGAATTAAAATATGGGTGTCGATTTGTTTATTGGTGTTCAGTTATAAGATAAAACCCACTGAGGGGTGTGTTTGTTACGATTGGTTCAAAGAGAAACACTCACAAAGTTTGTTGCGTCATTTTCAGACTTCGAGAGCACTACTGAAGGTGATGGTAACGGTGATGGTAACGATGATCCATTCACCGATAGTGATATATAGGACGTTCAAATTTATTTCTATTGAATTTGGTTTTATTTTTAAACATATTGAATTGTAAACTCTTATTATTTGGATTGGTGATTATTATGCTTTAAAAAAATATTGTTATTATTATTGTTTATGGTTTGGAGTTTTATATACTATTGTAAAGGGTCATGTATGCATTGTGAATGGGGACTGAATTAAATTGTATTTGCCACTAACTTTTAGTTTATAATAGAAATATAATGGAACGACGCCATCATATTGGAAACTAATTTGAATGTTATTTTGTATTGATTAACATATATTTTGAAACTAATTTTCAGTCACTAGAAAAACAAATTAAGGACAAATTCATCTGTTTTTTGCGACTCATAATCAATCCTTAAATCCGTTTATTAGATACTGATTCGAGACTAAATTAGTCTTTAATAGAAGCAATTTATGGACTGAAAATGTTTATTTTTTGTGACTAATTATCAGTTTTTAAAGCCGTTTATTAGAGACTGGTTTGGTGACGATTTGAAACTAATTTTTAGTCTCAAAAAGTAACAATTTATGGACTGAAATCGTCCGAATTCTGGGACTATTAATTAGTCTTTAAATCCTTTTATTGCAGACTGATTTAAAACTAAATTTCAGTCTCTAAAAAGATAAAATTAAGGACTAAAATTGCCTAGTTTTTGGGACTAATTATCAGTTACCAAAGCCTTTTAACAGAGAATGATTTGGTGATGATTTGAAACTAATTTTCAGTCACCAAAAGTAGCAAATCATAGACTGAAATCGTTTGTATTCTGTGACTAACAATCAGTCTTTAAAGCCTTTCATCGGAGACTAATCAGTTTTTAAATCCTATTATTAGAGACTGATTTGGTACGGTAATCTACAAAACAACGAAACGTATTAGGGACTATAAACAATGTTAGTAACTGATCTAACATAGCATTGGCGACTGACTTTTCAGTCGCCGATAATATGCATTGGGGACTGAAATAACATGATACCAACCCATAGAAATAAGGACTGACTTTTTTATTTTGGAGACTGATCTCTGGTCCTCGTTGGTTCGATACAACAAGGACTGAATTTCAGTTGATAACGTCACTTTCCGTAACTAAGCTTCTATCACTGATTAGTGACTAGCAAAATCAGTCCTTGATAGACCATCCGTAACTGATCATGGTGTATCGGAGACTGATTTTTCAGTCTCTGAAAGCCTTTTTTTTGTAGTGTTATGAAAACCATTATTAAAAGATTTCTTTAAATTAACATTCGATAGAAACTTTTGAATTGAACCTTGCTATGAACCATTTGATTTAGAACCTTTGATTATGAACCTTTGAGATCCTATACCTGATATGATTCCCTCACTTGACTCCTGACATTCATTGTATGATTGTCATTCTTATTTATTCATTCTGACATTTATTTAAATGTGTAGAATATGACCATCTTGATTGTGTGGATGATTCGGGTGGCCTTGGATTATGGAAGAATAGATCCATACTTGAGTTAGAGAGATGAAGTTTTAGAGAGAGGTGGGAGAAACTCAAAAACAGAAAATTAGATTAATGTGAATGAGAGTTCCACCCTTCCCATGTGTGGGAAGGGTTATATATATAGTTCCTAATATTGGTGCCCCTAGTGGGCTGTGGAGTGAGCTGACAGTGGGGAAAGCCCCGACCTACTCCACAAATATAAATACAACTAATACTATTAATACTAATACTAATATTACTAAGCTAATATTAATAAGCCTACGAGCTATGTGAATGCTAAATAGATGCTCGGGGTGACCGAGCCTTCATCTGAATATTTATATTCCTAACAATCTCCCCCTAAGGGAGGTTACCCCGGAAATAATAATTTGAATTCTAGCATTCTTTCTTCTGAACTTGTCTTTATAGCTCGTAGTCTTTGATTCTTCAACGTCTTTGATCATTGTGCTTTCAGCAGTACTCTTTCGATGACTGATCGGTTGTCTTAGATGATCTTTGAGAATTCTTCGAGTTTATCATCCAACATTTGTCTTCAAGTTATCTTTCAACAGTATGTTTCCATGTGATGTGTAAATCTTTGAGCCGACATGCTCACACTCTTTGGAGTCATGATCTTTATCATCAGAGTTAGCAGAAGCCGTGTTGAAGGTCTTTTGGTTGATCATGACTTTGATGAATTACAATGATGGTGTAGTGTGAACATGTGGTAGAGGATTGGCATCTTTTCTGCAACCAGCTACAACAGCAACCACCTACAGTGTTCAACAGCTACAACCGCCAGAAGTTCCTGCATACGACAGTTAGCAACAAATTGACCGGTACTTACAAGTTTGGACTTTGAGATTGTTAACAGCATAGTGTGAAAACTCTCTCTAATCCTCACCAAGATCGTTCCTAATCGAAAACCCACAGAGGGCCTTTTAAGATCATATCGTAGTATATCAACGATTAGGTGAGTCGCTGGAGATCACTCCATGACCGTAGACCGTTTGAAACCGCCGCGATCACTAAGCGTAATCCACAGGGAATTACCGAAGTGACCTGCTTTCAGGGCTGCTTGATGTTGACCCTGGCAGGAATTTCCATTCAATCATTGAGAATTACATTAGTAAATTCTCTCATAAATGTTCTGGCATATTGCTAAGATCTGCGTAGGACTCATGAGTTTACACCTGGTGTCCTTAATGTTGAACAACCAGTGTAGAAATAATTCGTGTTCCTATGAGATCTTATTATGCATCTCGTGGCTCTAGACTCAATAGTGCGTTTTGATTTAGTGAGCGGAGGCTGGAGAGAACTGCCACCTTTTCAATATCATCTAACTCGGAGTGAGAGAGACGATAGAAATGTACTGAACTCCGTGACAATTGAAACAAGAATCCTTTGAGGGACCTTGAGTGGCTAGGGAGGGTTGTGCAGTGTATCACTGGGTCCATGATACTTTGTCTTCAATGTCAGCAATCAACTAAGTGATTCTGACAGCATATGTATTGACCCGGTTTCTGCCTAAGTTGTAAGGAGGGCTTCTTTCTTTTCACCCTTTATCTTTACAATTCTTTTTCATTCTTCAACCCCTTCAGTGCTTACCGAGACTTCATAACTAGCACCTTGTTAGGTTTGTTCCAGTACTAGCTCCATCTCAGTCGGCACTTTTCCCTTATCCACTTTTCTCCTTTTTAATCATACCTAAGGACTTCTACACTAACTAGTGGATTGTCCCTGGGTAGATCCCTCCGGCTCTGTCGGGATCGTGGGAACTTGAGCCTAACCTAACCATCCTTATAACTCCATGCATTAATTAAAATGGACGGTCTTTAGTATTCATCCACGATTGCCAAACCAAATCTTTGAAAAATCTCTCAAAGTGTTCATGATTCTGAAACACATTTTTGCAAACACTTGAGAGTTTTATATTTTTCAAATGCTCCCCCTCAACATATGCTCGGTTGATTGTTTTATAAATTTGCACATGTTAGGTAGAGCTCGCACTTTTTGAATCGATTGATTTTTCAAGAACATGATCATCGCGAGACACGCTTACATCACTAGTAAACTAGCTTGAAATTATTACCCGTCCAGATCACATTCAAGGAAAGTCGCTCGAAATCGGTACATTCTACTCAGACACGTCCTTTGCGAGACACGCTTACATCACCAGATAAACTGGCTTGAAATTATTACCCGTCCAGGACATGTCCTTTCGACTACTGACTTTAGCTATCGTCAATTCATTTGTCAAGTCTGAGTCACGATCTCTTGCAATGCCAAATCCTTTTTGTTTCCACAAAACATTTGCTCCCCCTCAATATGTGCATCGATATACGAAAGAGTTTAGCACATATGAGAGAGCTTACATTCATGTTCAAAACATCACATTTTATCAGATTTCATATTTAAATCACATTCTCTCCCCCGATCAAAAATTTCAAACCATTTGAGATTTGTGATCCCAATTGATTTAAATAAGTTAGAAAAATGTGGGAGAAAATGTGTCCGATTTAATATTTTCTGATAATGGAACATACTATGCTCCCCCTTAAACTAAGAGGGAGATTCACTGCTTATTATGCACAATTCGACAATTATGACACAAATGATATTGACCTTTTTGCGCAGATGATGTAATCACCCGCTTTTCTAAGTTAGTAGTCAACATCAATTATCCATCCACCAACAAATCTTTCGCAAATGTCGTTGATCCCCACTTGGCGAGACCAAAATAGATGAATGGTGGTGGCGGTGGTGAAAGTGTTGTTGTTGTTGTTGTTGCCGACGTTGTTGTTGAGGTGAATTTCGAGCCAATCAATAGAGTTTGATCGTCTGATCAAATGGTTAGAATGGGAACTGGCACATTCATTTTGGAAATGAAATCTGCATAAGAATATCAACACAGATATACATACATACAGATACACTATTCCTTAACAGCTACCCTTCAGCAGCTTGCCACATTATAATACCAAATTCATTTGATCAAACCACAGTCAGGAAATACGTCAAACTACTATCTAGCATGAAGAGCAATTAGAAATCATGCACATGGCAATTCACACAGATATCAATATTCAACTCAGGATCTTAGGAACATGATTCTAACATGATAGCAATATACCTAAGCGAATCCTGAGAACATATGCACAATATCAACAACAATTAAGCAGCAGAGACAAGCAACATTTGAGACTCATTCACTTAGATCATACAGAAGTCAGTGGAGCATTCAAGAACATCAAACGCATCTGGTTTTCTAACTTCTTTCAGATTTTGAGTTTTAATGTATCTAGGGGATTAAACGAGGATACCAAAGTAACACAAATGAACCTTCTAGATACATAAAGCTAGGAAACAATAAGCAAATTGCACATAATGTCCTAAACTTTCTAGCAACTAACACGTTTGGCCATTTGATATAAGGTTTTAGCAAGATCCTCTTCAACTAATACCCCATTAACTACAAAACCTTTTCAAAGCGTTATGAATTAATCAAGAAACCCGTTTGATGATATAAAATTTGAATTCACTCTCCCCCTCAATCAATGACCTAGTTAAAGATTTGTAGTCGTTGATTGAGTGACAAATTTTATGCATAATCCAAGTATAAACAAATTTCATACCACACATATCCACCAAGTGTCTCACAAATAATTTTCAGAAGAATCATAGAATGAAAACTATTTGCTTACAAAGAAGATTTCTCTTCTTTTTCAAGAAATGATGCACTGAAACGTACATCAGATCGAAGAAACATGGATATAAAGTAATCCATGCCCAGGTGAACATCACCCAGTTGGAGGAACAGCCGTCTTTTTGGCGAAGTGCTTTCCCCATTTTGAAGTGCGGGTTGCTATCTAAAGTAATAGCAAGCCATTTAGACATGTTTTGAGAATCCATTTTAACTTCTGCTCGAGCTTCATTTAAAGACCCGTGCCATTATTGAATGACATTTCTAAGTCCGTAAATGTTATCGATAAACAGAAGACATGCCTAGGTGAAACTATTTTTGGTCTTTTCTAATTTTTTAATTTTTATGGTTTTTTTTTTTTTTTTTTTTTTTTTTATTTTACGTTTCTCTATTTACAATTAGCAAGATTTCTATATATCTATTTACAAAATGGTATAAGATATGAAAAAGAATGTAAGAAGCAAAATATATACAAGGATACGAACCGAAAACCATTACTCCTCAGCATCCTGAATCTTTTCCGCTTCCATCATTTAACTTGCTGAAGAGTAACGTGAGCACTTTAAACTTAGGGATTAATTCAGGCTTTTCACTCTCCCCTAATTAGTGCTCTCCCCCAATATGACAACCTTTCTGATGAACACCCATAATAGAAAGAAGACTTTGGATGAACACCCATAATGTGAAGAAGTCTTTAGATAACCAAATGCATGCCGTCTTTAGTCTTCCAACACATAGCGGAGAATGTAGAGTAGACTGTAGACTCGACCTTCTTCAAGATTTCCCAACATGGAGGAACAGAATACCAACCACCTACATCTCACCAAATGCCTTCTAGTAACCTTACATATAACCCATCAGCCCGCAGCATACACATGAGACGATAACACCAGCAGAGAATAAAGAATAGACTGACGACTTGACCTTCTTCAGTCTTTAGTATAACACCAAAGTAACAAGTTGAACCACTGATCATCTATAGTATTTATCCTCTTGGATATTAAGCCCTGATCACGTGAACCTGTTGTGCATCCTTGATGTACACATTCTCTCTCCCCTGATGGTTACGATTAATCAGCACATAACGTAGCAGTGAAACGATAATACCAAGGTAACAAGTTGAACCACTGATCATCTCTGCGGTTATCAACACCGGAATAACTTCAACTCAGAAGCAGTATAAAGCCCGATCACGTGAACCTGTTGTGCGTCCTTGGTGTACACATTTCTCTCCCCCATGATGGTTACGATTAATCGGAATCATCATCATGATGTGTACATGCAGCGTAATGAAGTGTACATGAAGCATTGACTAGAAACCCTTTGATACTGATTGAACCAGCCCGTGAGAAGATGTCGATTAGCATTCCATGAACATGTTCTTCAACACCTTGAAAGACGGAGGAAGATGTAGTGTTGGAGAAACATGGTTTGCATATGACCATTTCTCAATCATCAATCAACATGTAGAATAATATTTACCCTTTCCCCCCCTCAAAAATTGCATATGCCTGCCAACTGCAATTTTTGATGATTGAACTAGTGAATATTAATACCATCAACGGTAAGTAGCTCCACTTGACGGTTCTTGAAGACTGACATGTTGTTTATTCACCCTTTCCCCCCCTCAAAAATTGCATATGCCTGCCAACTGCAATTTTTGGTAGAACAAGTGAATAAGAATATACTCCTATATGCACCGATCCACTTGAAGACTGAATAGGCATGGAAAGAGCATAACAACTTGTTGATGAGAATGGCCATAAATAAGAAGATTCCTCTTCTTTTGAAGATAAAGTGCACTCAAGCGTACACTTTTCTTTTCTTGATGAACGAGGCCTGCACTGATGTGTACAGACGTCATTATGTTGAAGAGCGAGTTCTGCACTGACGTGTACAGACGTCATAATGTTGAAGAGCGAGGCCTGCACTGAAGTGTACAGAAGTCATTATCTCTCTCTTTACTACTTCTCTCATCTAACTCGATACCAACCCCATTATCATTTGTCGGCTTGACGTCGTGACCACTGATGGAGAAATACCCAATATGATGAACTTGAGACTGAAGTAATATAACCCGAACTTGTGACTGAAACTTGTACTAATGCGTGACAAAGAGCGGTGTAGAGACTTCGTGCAACATCTAATCCCTAAGTACTCTATACTCTTCAACCAACCAACCATCAAGTATAAGACGTACATCACCTATTGGATATCCACAACTTCGTGTGACACTGAGCACTACAACGTGACTCCTTAAAGTGATAGTTATTTTGCAATAGAGAGAAATAAAAAATACTAGATATCCAAGTCCTCGTCATTGTAAATGTTGACAGCTCGAACAACCGCCAGTCAATAATCCGCCACAGTCAATAAACCGCCACAGTCAATAAACAGCCAGTCAATAAACCGCTAGGACAAGTCAAACAGCTGTTGACTAGTCAAACCGCTACAGGTACACAACAAAACAGTCACTTTCAGTTTTTTTGTCTTTTTCCTGTTTTGGCTACTATCCAAACTGCCTACCAAAGTACCACAGAACCGCTGCCAAGAACACATAAGCAGTGATAAACCGCTACTATGAACATGACACGAGCAGCAATACCACCGAAACAAAGAACGTAAAACCACAAACCAACCACCATCAAGATACTCAAAGTGAACCGCACCCAACACACAGCTTATAAACCCAAACATTAGTCCACAAATAAACCGCAAACACAAAAGTAAACCCGTTTAACCGATCTTAAAAATACGTTTGAAACAAATAAGCCGCAAACACCAAGATTAAAACGGTTTAAAAAACATTAGTCCACAAATGTAATTGCAAGAAAAAAAAACGTTGGAAGCCCACAAAACACCAAACGTTGGATTCGAGCAGTTTGTAAATAGATACAAAAAGATGTTGGAGGCCCACAAAAGTAAATGCTTAAAGCATGGATTTGAGCAGTTTGATTCGAACAAAGATAGATGCAAACAGTTTAAGCAAAAGATTCGAACCAAAGAAAGTGAAACCGACACACAATCAAACGAACCTAACCATGGCTCTTGATACCAATTGTAGAATATGACCATCTTGATTGTGTGGATGATTCAGGTGGCCTTGGATTATGGAAGAATAGATCCATACTTGAGTTAGAGAGATGAAGTTTTAGAGAGAGGTGGGAGAAACTCAAAAACAGAAAATTAGATTAATGTGAATGAGAGTTCCACCCTTCCCATGTGTGGGAAGGGTTATATATATAGTTCCTAATATTGGTGCCCCTAGTGGGCTGTGGAGTGAGCTGACAGTGGGGAAAGCCCCGACCCACTTCACAAATATAAATACAACTAATACTATTAATACTAATACTAATATTACTAAGCTAATATTAATAAGCCTACGAGCTATGTGAATGCTAAATAGATGCTCGGGGTGACCGAGCCTTCATCTGAATATTTATATTCCTAACAAAATGTCTCTGCTATGCTATGCTTGTGTTTGCCATGCTTATTTGAATTACTATCTTGTTTCTCTTGCCATGCTAGATTATATTTGTTGTATGTTATGATAGATATGTGCTTGAGCTTACCTAGTTGTGGAGGTACCATGACCATGTCTTTGATGGCACCTTAGGCATGATACTCCCGTAGAGGTGTGAGAGATCTACGGCGTTCCCCTTTATGTTTATGTATTATATTGTGATCACTATTGGCCATTAATGCGTGTGTGTGCTTAGTCTAGTACTGACATACATACTTACATTAGGGAGCGTATGGATGCATCCTAGGTTTTATATTTTATGTGATTATGGTGACCAGGTGGTGTGTGTCTTGCACTCCTTCTCACACTTTTATTTACTTAGAGGTCTCCCCTCTTCGTATACTTGTTATGCTTTAGTATGATTTGACGATTTATGTATGGAGTTCTTATGGCACATCCTTATATGAACCTTTTCATTATTTTATTCTTTCTCTCGATTAAATTATTATTCAGTTCTCATGCATTCCTGATTTTTAGTTCTCTTTAAATTCGTATGACTTTCATAATTATACTTTCATTTTGTCACAACCCGCATTTTCAGGATATTTTTCATATTCACTATTCATCTCGGGAAATTACTATTCATCATTTACTATTCACCGATCACTATTCATCATTTTACTATTCATCGATTTCGGAGTCAATTTGAGATTCTGAGAAGCGTTCAGAAATTTTACTATTCACATGACACTATTCATTCCCGGAAGAATTCACTATTCATGGTTATCGTTCATCACTTCGTAAACTAGGTTTACGGGCATTCAAATACGCGTAACCGGTAAGGTTTAGCGGCATATTCATGCATCATCATTAAGGACCCGTCATATAGACTAGAAGTAGTCTACATATCATCAGTAACATCATCAGTATCCTAGGTCATGCACGGATATGCATTATTTCTATTTACGTATGCTTAATTTGTAATTAACGTTACCACTCAGTTTTTACTACTAACAATATACCCGATACTCCCGACAATGATCCTAACATATTTTCATACTTATTATAATGATATAAAAATTATATTATGAATTTACCCGGTGTTTTAAAACCATTTGCTGTATTTTCCGGAAAACGCCTATAACAGCGTCGGTTTGCGAATTTTCAACTCGATAATTATTTTAACACCCGATTCTCATCAGGAATACAATTTCATAATTTTTACAACTTCGTCATATTTTATTTCACCTCGTTAACATTTATTTCAAGATAACTCGGTACCCGATAACACCCAATATATAATTTAAACTAGCTAATACTTGTACAATTGGACACCATCATTAACTAGCCCACAAATCTTCCACCCTCTCCCTATTTCACGCCAAGGCCCCCCCCCCCCCCCCCCCCAATTAGCACATGCACATTAAATTCTCTACCTAACAATATCTACACTTATATACTTTCATTTTTTCTCATTCTTCCAATCTACTCTTCAAGATAACTAGCAAACTCTCTCAACTTTTTCCTTCTCTCTATATTCGGCCAAGACTAGAACAACAAGAAGAAATCACTAATTTTTCAAGATCAAGAGCTTAATCAAGTCCTAGTAGTAATCTAGTTAGGGTTTTGGAATAAAAACCACAAAGATTTATAGGGTTTTCATCATCATCTTTCAATAATCATCACAAGTAAGTTACCCATCATTTTCCTACTCTTTTAAACATTTACTTGATGTATTTTCATGATCTAGTAACAAAACATACAAGTATGTATGATCCATACCACTTTATTAGGTTTTTATTACATAAAAATGGGTTTTGATTATCCTATGCTTATTCCCTTGAAACCCACCAAGATTGGTGATGTTTAGGACCCCATGACACCCTAAGAAGGTGTATGGTAGGATTTGCGAACTTGTGGAGTTGATTTGAAGAGATTTGAGTAAGTTTAGAACTTTAAAAATGGATTTTTAAACATTATAGATGAGGGTCTGTCCATAAACGGCAGATCTGGAAACCTCAGTAATTTTTGAACTATTTTGGTCTAAATATTCAGAAAGTACTTTCAAAAACGAAACCGTGGGCGCCGGAATCACTAAAATCGGACTTATAACGAAGGAGAT
The DNA here is from genome assembly GCA_021014915.2 of Artemisia tridentata subsp. tridentata. Taxonomy (NCBI): domain Eukaryota; kingdom Viridiplantae; phylum Streptophyta; class Magnoliopsida; order Asterales; family Asteraceae; genus Artemisia; species Artemisia tridentata. Next base: position 42,610,906 of record CP139503.1, on the reverse strand, counting down.
ATGATTTTCCGAAGTTGGGTGACGAAAACTATTGTTTCAGAAAATTAGGTGCTGATTGCCGAACTTTAAGGGGCAAAATGAGTCGTTAGCCGTGATCTTGATGAGCCGAGCCATTGAAAATATGTTAGTTTATATTTATACGAAACCGTGGATATAAAGAACGTAGAAAACGAGCTTATAACGACCGAGATATACACGTTTAAAGCCCGACAATTCATCACTTATTTTGACAGCCCACTTTTATAAAGTGTTTTAAGTATGAAAACTAGTATTTTTACAAGTCACCAAGTTGATAGCCGATTATCTAATTGATCGAGACATAATTGGTCAAAAGTTGAATATAACGATATTTAGATATTGTTACAAGGTTTACAAAAACGTTGAGTTTTATTTCTAACACATAACGAGCTATATTTCACGGCTAGTTTTACAAGGCCGTTCGGGCATATTTTCAAAAGTTGTAAAAAGAGTTATTTTGCGACGAAAACATTATATTAACCAATATAACACCAAACAAGGATCGTGGAGTACCGTTTCAACATATTTACACGAAAAGTAGTATTTAACTTAACGAGACGTCAAAAATGTATTTTTCGACGATAAACGTTATTTTCCAAAATCATCGAGTGGTATCGATAACATACGTATTTGCATGTGCAGCATCATTTCATTTCTTACATTAGATTCCATCATTCATATTAGGTTGCGGTTAGAGATCGTGCCTCATTTCAGTGTATTCACTTTTGTCATCGTAGCTATCGTACCAGGTGAGTTTCATAGCCCCTACTTTCGTACGTTTTGAATAACTGTTTTGGGGGAGAATACATGCTCATTTTCATCCAAATGTATACATGATTTACTTGATTATGCCACTTGTTTCATCAAAGCATTACTTGCTCCACTTATGAATTTGTTATTCATCCGAATGTATTCACTAGTATTGCACTAAATTCTTATCACTCATGGACACAAGTACTTCAAACATTATGCATACTTAACCGAATGAACCGGCTCCACTACTATGTACATACATGACAAAATGAATGGGTCACATAACCGAATGTACGGGTATTATGACCGAATGAACGGGTCACATGACGAATGAACTGGTCACACAACCGAATGAATTGGTCACATCATCGAATGTATTGATCAACCAAATGTACTGTGAATCTTGTGGTCCACATATTACTTTTATTCACCAAACCAAAACTCATTTGGCAGTGGGTTGTAAACACACAGGTTGCAAGTCTTGTTATGGCCAAGGCTTGGGACTGAGTGGATTTACAATGCCTTTGCTGGGAAATCATTATCCAAAGGCATTACATTTTGCAACAACTCTATGAACTCACCAACCTCGTGTTGACGTTTTAGCATGTATTTTCAGGTATTTAGCAAAGGCACGCTACTGGAGGCTTTGGCAGGGCATGGCATGGTCATAGAAGACTCTGATAAACATTTGGGACCGTTTTACTTGTTTTAAAGGGCCTATTTCCGCACAACTTTTACAATGTAAATTCAACACTTTTGTTAAACAATTTTATTCTAAATGGTTGAGGTGAAAAACCGTTCTTTACACTTGTGTTGTGATACCAATTGAGTTGCACCCCAGCGATGTGTAAGCTTCCGCTGGACCCGATTTTGGGGGTGTGACACTTTCATAATTATACTTTCGTTTTGTATTCTTATTCCTTCGTTGCTTATGCTTATTTATCGTCCTGTTATGTTATATATATCTGTTCACTGGGCTTTTTAAGCTCAGCCGCATTTCTTTTCCTGCGGCAGGTTTTAGTTGAAAGCTGGGTATGAGTGGAGAGTATCTTGGACTTAGAGGACTATACCTTGATAGCTATTCCGGATTTAGAGATGACTAGAAGAGATTATATTTAGACTTAGTACTTATTGTAGTTCTCATTGTAACCTTGTATCTTCAGATTTTTCCCTTGTAACCATTGAAATTCATTTTGTATTATTTAGTCATATGCTTATGTTTGCTTTGATATGTCACCATACCGTAATACTTCTACCCTCGTCGGGTTGGGGTGTTACACATATTCTCATAAAAAAAAGCTTCTTAAATATGCTTAATTAAGTAAATATTAGTGAAGATAAAAAGCATGGGTGAAGAAGTAACCAAACAGGAATCTCGTTCTCTTCACAATATGTTGCAGCCATCATGTCAATCGATGCAGCACCTCGAGAACTGAGAAGGTGGCGATTCTAATGATGATGCAGAAGTGAGGCATAATCTATAAGAACTTTCAACCAATTTGTACAATCACTTCTCATGAAAAGTTACAATTAAAAATATGCATATAAATCTTGCATACTTACTGTGGTTTTCGTAAATTTGTTGGTCTGCAGGAACTTGAACTTCTTTAGGAACCTTAGTGGCCGGCTTCTTTTTCTTGTTTTTTTTCCTTCCAACTATCAATACGGTTCTTCCAGATTGGGTTCCCACTAAATGGTGTCTCCTGAAAAATAAATCAATGATACAATTATTCTGGTGGATACAAAACGTAACCATGATAATCACATACATTAAATCCTTAAGGAGAAAACCCTAGACATGCAATTAAAACATCAAAAACCATAATTAATTGAAAGCATAAGTATTCCAGACCCAACAAAAACAATCATTTCCTCGGAAAAAAAAGCCAATCCAGATGGTCCAAATTAGTGAAGTAACAAAATTACTTATGGTTTATAAAAGTTAGAAACCATAAAACTGATACAATATATCATTAGCCTCAGATTTTTGAATGGAAAATGGTCAAAAAGGTCTGAATTCCGCCATGGTTGCAAAGAAACTCGGTTGCATAAGAGCAAGTAAGCTAACACGCCATCCAGTCCTTGCCCTGCCAAGTCACGGTTCAAACCTCTAATGACCAATATCATTTGACTCAATAAAAAACAATTAACCATCATAGGCCATTATTATGTTGGAGCGAAACAGCCTACCAAAAAAGCACGAAAATAAGTAATGAGAGAGGAACGTGAGAGAAACTTTGTAGGATCAAAACGGGCACCAAATGACATATACCAAGTGTGGGGTGGGTAAACAGAAAACGGACCAACATAGTTTCTAACAATAGCCCACGCTAAATGTATCTTATATAATTATAGAACAGTAGGGGCAACACAGACCCGACTGTTTCCATTTCGCACGACCGAGGCTTAGAGAGATGATTAGAAAAATCGGGCGCACTCGCCATGGTTACCATGGCAACAGGTAAGCATCCTCAGCTTTATTCGATCCTATTCAGACTCATCATAGCCTAGCATCACATGACCATACAGCCTGTAACATAAGGGGCTGCAAACACAGCCACAAAGAACCAACAGCAGCCATAAGCCTGCAAATCAAATACATAAAAAGGTAGAAACTACTTATAACTGTTTCCAGCATCAGCACTACCTTCAACCAACCCACCACCACCCTTGAATACACAGCCTATTTGAAAAACAATCCTTAAACGGACCACTAAAATCACCATCAAAGCCCAACGGCCATAGAATAACTATACTCTACTCAAAAGATAAAGCAACTTTAATGTCAGCCTAATCAACAGTTATTCGATAATCAAAACCAAAGGAGCTTATACAAAACGTAACCATCATAATCACATACAATAAATCCCTAAGGAGAAAACCCTAGACATGCAATTAAAACATCAGAAACCATAATCAAACGAAAGCATAAGTATTCCAGACCCAACAACAACAATCATTTCCTCCAAAAAAAAAGCCAATCGAGATGGTCCAAATTAGTGAAGTAACAAAATTACTTATGGTTTCTAAAAGTTAGAAACCATAAAACTGATACAATATATCATTAGTCTTAGATATGTGTATGGAAAATGGTCAAAAAGGTCCGAATTCTGCCATGGCTGCAAAGAAACTCGGTTGCACAATAGCAAGTAAGCAATCACGCCATCAGGTCCTTTCCCTGCCAAGTCACGGTTCAAACCTCCAATGACCAATATCATTTGACTCAGCAAACAACAATTAATCATCATAGGCCATTACTATGTTGGAGCGAAACAGGCCACCAAAAAAGCCCGTAAATAAGTAATGAGAGTGGAACGTGAGAGAAACTTTGGAGGATCAAAACGGACACCAAATGACATATACCAAGTGTGGGGTGGGTCAACAGAAAACGGACCAACATAGTTTCCAACAATAGCCCACGCTAAATGTATCTTATATAATTATAGAACAGCAGGGCAACACAGACCCGACTGTTTCCATTTCGCATGACCGAGGCTCAGAGAGATGATTCGAAAAACCAGACGCACTCGCCATGGTTACCATGGCAACAGGCAAGCACCCTCAGCTTTATTCGATCCTATTAAGACTCATCATAGCCTAGCATCATACGACCATACAATCTGTAACATACGGGGCTGCAAACACAGCCACAAAGAACCAATAGCAGCCATAAGCCTGCAAATCAAATACACAAAAAGTTAGAAACAGCTTATAACTATTTCCAGCATCAGCACTACTTTCAACCAACCCACCACCACCCTTGAATACACAGCCTATTTGAAAAACAATCCTTTAACGGACCACTAAAATCACCATCAAATCCCAACGGCCATAGAATAACTATACTCTACTCAAAAGTTAAAGCAACTTTAATGTCAGCCCAATCAACAGTTATTCGATAATCACAACCAAAGGAGCTGATACAAAATGTAACCATCATAAGCACAGACATTAAATCCCTAAGGAGAAAACCCTAGACATGCAATAATCAAAACCATACAGAAAATCCATAATCAAACGAAAGCAATATTTCCAGAATCAACAACAACAATCATTTCCCCAAAAGAAACATCCAGTGTCAAATTAGTGTAGTAACAAAATTACTTATGGTTTCTAAAAGTTAGAAACCATAAAACTGATACAATAGAATAACTATACTCTACTAAAAAGATAAAGCAACTTTAATGTCAGCCCAATCAACAGTTATTCTATAATCATAACCAAAGGAGCTGATACAAAACGTAACCATCATAATCACATACATTAAATCCCTAAGGAGAAAACCCTAGACACGCAATTAAAACATCAGAAACCATAATCAAACGAAAGCATAAGTATTCCAGAACCAACAACAACAATAATTTCCTCCTAAAAGAAAACAAATCCAGATGGTCCAAATTAGTGAAGTAACAAAATTACTTATGGTTTCTAAAAGTTAGAAACCATAAAACTGATACAATATATCATTAGCCTCAGATTTGTGAATGGAAAATGGTCAAAAAGGTTCGAATTCCGCCAATGCTGCAAAGAAACTCGATTGCATAATAGCAATTAAGCTATCACGCCATCCGGTCCTTGCCCTACCAAGTCACGGTTCAAACCTCCAATGACCAATATCATTTGACTCAGCAAACAACAATTAATCATCATAGGCCATTACTATGTTGGAACGAAATAGGCCACCAAAAAAGTACGCAAATAAGTAATGAGAGAGGAACGTGAGAGAAACTTTATAGGATCAAAACGGGCACCAAATGACGTATACCAAGTGTGGGGTGGGTAAACAGAAAATGGACAAACATAGTTTCCAACAATCGCCCACGCTAAATGTATCTTATATAATTATAGAACAGCAGGGGCAACACAGACCCGACTGTTTCCATTTCGCACGACCGAGGCTCAGAGAGATGATTCAAAAAACCGGGCGCACTCTCCATGGTTACCATGGCAACAGGCAAGCACCCTCAGCTTTATTCGATCCTATTTAGACTCATCATAGCCTAGCATCACACGACCATACAGCCTGGAACATACGGGGCTGCAAACACAGCCACAAAGAACCAACAACAACCATAAGCCTGCAAATCAAATACATAAAAAGTTAGAAACTGCTTATAACTGTTTCCAGCATCAGCACTACTTTCAACCAACCCACCACCACCCTTGAATACACAGCCTATTCGAAAAACAATCCTTTATCGGACCACTAAAATCACCATCAAATCCCAACGGCCATAGAATAACTATACTCTACTCAAAAGATAAAGCAACTTTAATGCCAGCCCAATCAACAGTTATTCGATAATCATAACCAACGGAGCTGATACAAAATGTAACCATCTTAATCACATACATTAAATCCCTAAGGAGAAAACCCTTGACATGCAATTAAAACATCAGAAACCATAATCAAACGAAAGCATAAGTATTCCAGACCCAACAACAACAATCATTTCCTTAAAAAAAAATAAAAAATAAAATAAAAAAATCCAGATGGTCCAAATTAGTGAAGTAACAAAATTATGAAAACCCTAGTTTCATACCTCATGCAATTAAAACATCAGAAGCCATAATCAAACGAAGACTGTTTCCATTTCGCACGACCGAGGCTCAGAGAGATGATTCGAAAAATCGGGCGTACTCGCCATGGTTACCACGGCAACAGGAAAGCATCCTTGGCTTTATTCGATCCTATTCAGACTCATCATTGCCTAGCATCACACGACCATACAACCTGTAACATACGGGGCTGCAAACACAGCCACAAAGAACCAACAGCAGCCATAAGCCTGCAAATCAAATACATAAAAAGTTAGAAACTGCTTATAACTGTTTCCAGCATCAGCACTACCTTCAACCAACCCACCACTACCCTTGAATACACAGCCTATTCGAAAAACAATCCTTTATCGGACCACTAAAATCACCATCAAATCCCAACGGCCATAGAATAACTATACTCTACTCAAAAGATAAAGCAACTTTAATGCCAGCCCAATCAACAGTTATTCGATAATCATAACCAACGGAGCTGATACAAAATGTAACCATCTTAATCACATACATTAAATCCCTAAGGAGAAAACCCTTGACATGCAATTAAAACATCAGAAACCATAATCAAACGAAAGCATAAGTATTCCAGACCCAACAACAACAATCATTTCCTTAAAAAAAAATAAAAAATAAAATAAAAAAATCCAGATGGTCCAAATTAGTGAAGTAACAAAATTATGAAAACCCTAGTTTCATACCTCATGCAATTAAAACATCAGAAGCCATAATCAAACGAAAGACTGTTTCCATTTCGCACGACCGAGGCTCAGAGAGATGATTCGAAAAATCGGGCGTACTCGCCATGGTTACCACGGCAACAGGAAAGCATCCTTGGCTTTATTCGATCCTATTCAGACTCATCATTGCCTAGCATCACACGACCATACAACCTGTAACATACGGGGCTGCAAACACAGCCACAAAGAACCAACAGCAGCCATAAGCCTGCAAATCAAATACATAAAAAGTTAGAAACTGCTTATAACTGTTTCCAGCATCAGCACTACCTTCAACCAACCCACCACTACCCTTGAATACACAGCCTATTTGAAAAATAATCCTTTAACGGACCACTAAAATCACCATCAAATCCCAACGGCTATAGAATAACTATACTCTACTCAAAAGATAAAGCAACTTTAATGTCAGCCCAATGAACAGTTATTCGATAATCATAACCAAATGAGCTGATACAAAACGTAACCGTCATAATCACATACATTAAATACCTAATGAGAAAACCCTAGACATGCAATTAAAACATCAGAAACCATAATCAAACGAAAGCATAAGTATTCAAGACCCAACAACAACAATCATTTCCTCCCAAAAAAAAAACCAATCCAGATGGTCCAAATTAGTGAAGTAACAAAATTATGAAAACCCTAGTTTTATACCTCATGCAATTAAAACATCAGAAACCATAATCAAACGAAAGCATAAGTATTCTAGAACCAGCAACAACGATTAAAGACCAACTAACAACGATTAATTGCTCAAAAACACCATATCCGGATGTTGAGAAGAAAGAAGTAAGACGTGGTTGAAATAAGAGTCATTGTACCTGGAAAAAAAAAAGGGCAAAACACAACCACATATCACTAAAGAAAATCTGGATCCTCCCACTAACGCACTGTTCCCCCATTAAAAAATTAGTTTCCTACTCATTTCACTGTAGGCTAACACACATAAATCACTATAGACTCTTTGGAGGTGGATCGGTCAGATTTGGTCCGTCGGTTTCTTTATCTTGGACCTAAAGAAGAGGTTAGAGAGATATGTGAGAGACACCAGCTTAGATCCCAATAAAGGTCGGGTTATTTTTACCGATTTGGGCCTATTGGTCCCCTAAAAGACCTAATGGCAAGCTATTGTGAATAGTACGCGGGTATCAGTATAGAGATATAATTTAGTTTAATCTATTAACATCCAACCGAAACCACTATCAACTTCGGTCTTATATTCTTCTCATTTTTTGACTTTATTGTTCTTGCTTGCACTTAATTGTATATATACTGCTCATTAAGTTTGATTCATATAATCATATATATTGGTTGTGTGAAGCAGAATACTAATTATTAAACACCTATGTATTCATATGTTTGATTAACTTGTAAATGTTGTGAACTTTTGATAAACCCCTACAGAATATGTATATATTAGCGTGGTCCTCATGATTTTTTTTAAGAACGACAATTTTAACAATCTCAAAACATTTACACCACACTCTATCTCACATGTTTTAAGCAGGACTTTAATCCACAACCATTTAGTTGAGGAGTTTCACACACAACATAGGGTACCATTGGGACACAAATCGTGAACACTTCACAATCGAAATAAAAAGATTATATAATTACGTTGGAGTGGTATCTATAGAGATGGAATTTCTTAACCCAAAGTAGTGATTTCGAATCCTATAATTTTATATAAACAAAACGTCAAAACACATTATTCTGGTTTCCGGCTACTCGAGGTGTTGCACTCTCGGACTCGTACTTTTGTGGCAGCAACGACAAGGTCTATCATGTAACCATTAGTTCCACAAATCGAGACTGGTGCAGTAACATTTGTGATAGTCAAGTTTAGCTAGCTAGGTTGTTCAACTTCTGTAGTTTGGATATTCGTTTTTGTTGTGGCGTGACTTTTTTGTTTAGAACATGTTGAAGTAAAACCTTGCAGACAGGTCCCACTTCTATGTTTTATCCTCCGGATGGACTCCTTCGGACCTTGTTCGCTCCTACACACAAGAAGAACACGCGTTAGGCTCGCCCCGGGTTTTATCCCAGGACCGACCTCCGGCGTGAGAATGAGTATTGAGCGATTATGATACGGATACTGATATCAGAGTAAAAGTAGTAGGTGTAAAATTGAGTGCCTATCATAAATGAAGTGTGGGTATTTATACTACCCACAGCTACTGTACCTGTTTACCTTGGGACCAAGCGAGTTGACCTATGCCTGACCTATTAAGTAGGTGTCAGGTCACGTGGGAGACACAATCCCGGGAAATCTGGGATGTCAGTGGCTGATGAGACTGTTTACTGTAGATGGTGGCGGTCCGCTCCGTAGGTGTGTCCGAAGGTGAGATGTCAGTCCGGACGAAACATGACGTCCGGATACAAGTATGGTCCGGACGAAGCATGGCGTCCGGACACTTACACCAACATGTCCCCCCCAGTATTGTAGCATCGGTTGAAGACTGATGGTGCAATACTTAAATAACATATCTACGCTTTTTGGCTTCTTGGTACAGTATCGGTCCGGCATGTCTTCATCCGGACACTTACACCAACATGTCCCCGCCCCCCAGTATTGTAGTATCGGTTGAAGACTGATGGTGCAATACTTAAATAACATATTTACGCTTTTTGGCTTCTTGGTACAGTATCGGTCCGGCATGTCTTCATCCGGACACATACACCAACATGTCCCCCCCCCCAGTATTGTATTACTAGTAGAAGACTAGTAATGTAATACTTGAAGAATATCTTGCGGTTTCTCATTTTGTACTCTTCGGATATGTCTTTTACTTCTATGTCCTCGTCCATATTTTGTTTGTATATTTACCTCGGGAGCACAAACTTTCGTTATAAACAATGTATAGTTCCAGGGGCAACAAATCGTATGTATGGATTACATAATTGTTAGGTCGGTGGTTGAAAGGCTCGTCAAGTCTTGATGGGCTAGTTTAATTGTAGGCCCATGGGCCGAGCAAAATAGTATTCATTTGAGTGTCAATATCGGCGCGCCACGCGTATGCTGACCATGAATATCTAACGTTCTATATTTTGCCACGTCAGTGAGTGGCAGGCTGACGTGACTCTTTCGCTTGTTTCTATGTCTTGCCCTATATATATATAGGTTTGGCTCTTACAAGTGTTTTTCTCTTAATTGTGTATTCTCTTACCTTATCTTCGGTGTTTATACATTTTGCACGATTTGCTCAGCCGTTGAAAAATTCCGAGAGGTGCGTTACCTTATTTTTTGTAATTATCTTTAGTACTTGTTCCATCGGCATCCTTTTAGATATGGCCGCTGAGATGAGTGAACAGGGGGATTTCCCATTAGTAAGTAGACTTGGGCCTCAACCCAGTGGAATAGCGCCTAAGTTTGACATGCACGTACATACTTCCAAGTTGACGCAAGGCGAGCTGGACCGTGTGGTTGAGGAGTTCGGCATTCCTTCAGACTTACATCCAATGCTTCCTCCAGTCGGCATGACCATTGATATGTTGCCGGAGAACAAAATTGGTGTTTATGTTCATCAACTGAGGACGGGGGGTGTCAGGATTCCTTTCTCAACATTTTTGCTAGCGGTGATAGGATACTTTCGGGTACACATTTCTCAGCTGGTTCCGATAGACTTGAATAGGGTAACCATGTTTGAGATCCGATGCTATAGTCTGGATGTGGTGCCAACTGTTCCCCTATTTAGGGTGTTTTATAGGCTGTGCAAGCAGGGGCACTGGTTTTCTTTTGAGAGCCGGACGGGAGCGAAGGCCCTGAAATGTTTCAAGGAGGTGTTGGCCGGGCTGAAGAACTCGAAGGGTCATTTCTTTTTAATAGATCGGAGGGCAATACCGCATGGTATGCCGTGGAGGCATAGGGACTCTAAAGTTACCGATGATTTTCCTACAGCTTATTCTGAGAGGGACGCTGAGAGGGTTGCGGATAAGGTTATTTTCTTGAGGAAGCCTTCAGATGCTATTTTATGGATGGTGGGGCTTGGTAGAGTTTTCGAGTATCCCGGATATAAGGGCATTTTAAAGGATGCCGATGGGCATGGTAATACAAATTTTCTTAGTTATCGTTCGTAGGAGCTGTTTGTTTCTTGCTTTGGTCTTGACTTGTTTTTTTTTTTGTAGTTCTTTCCATGACGGAGTATCTGGAGCTTTCGGTTGAGATCGATGTGGAGGTTGGCAGGGGAGATCCTTTTGGGGAGGGGAGTGAGAGGCCGGTGAGAACAACCGAGCCTTTGGCACCAGGGAGTGCCGTTCCCGAGACCACTCCTTTACAGAAGGTAGTTAAGAAGGCGGATTTGAATGTGCTAACTGCTAGAGAGGAGAAAGAGAGAAAAAAGTTGGAAGCTGAGGTCGAGGGGAAGAAAAGGAACGCTGAGGGGCCATCGGTGACAACGACTTCTCGGAAGAAGAAGACCAAACGGAGGGATGACGAAGAGCCGTCGGACCGAACTCTTGATGTCTCCCCCCTTCGTCACATTGAACCGCAAGTGGTTGCCAACATTGGAGGGAACCAGGGGGGAGGAGAAAGGCCGGAGGAGCAGGTTGAAGGAGGTGATGATAATCCGGAAGTTCAGGTATCCGAGCATGAGCACACTGCTGAGACCAATCTTGAAGGGCAACCTACTCAGGAAACTCATACGGGAAATCAACAATCTTCTTCTGATGGTAAGGAATATCCTTCGGATGCTACTTCCCCACCTCTTTTTTTTTGTATATATATTTTGTGTTTATGTCTTCTCGTTGGTTTTGCAGATCATTCGGATCATTCCATACATTCCCCGCCTCTTTCCACGGTACATCCGTCAGCCGGAGAAGGTAAAAAACTCGCCTTGTGATAAGGGTTCTTTTGAGGGAGAAATTTTTGTTCCCGGCTGGTCTCTTCCCAACCATGTCCGGTTGGACTCCTATAGGGCTTGCCTGGAGTTGCTGGCACATCTCACACCTCCTGCTGAGAAGATTGCACTAGAAGGACTGACCGATAACCAGCTGGTTCATCGGTCGTATGAACAGGCTGGAGGTGGGATAACTATGCAGGCTGAGCTACTTCGCCGCTTCAATCAATTGCTTGGTGAACACAAGGAGTTGGACCGGACCTATAAAGACAGCATAGTGGAACACAGCGCGGAGCATGGCAGATATGTGCGGTTGGTTGGAGAGTTTGATGCTCTTAAGCAAGAGTTGGCTGATGTGAGATCCGGCATGTCAGAGCGAGAGGAGGGTTTATCTGCTCGGCTGGCTGAGGCGGAGAGAGATAGGGATAACTGGTAAAGAACAGCTGAGTCTCACGCTGAGGGTGTTAAGAAGCTGGAGCAAGAGATGGGGAAGAAAAATGAAGTCTTGGGGAAGCTAGAAGGGGCAAATAGGGATCTGCTCGCTGAGGTGGGACGACTGGAGATGGAGCGTCAAAATGTTGTGAAGGATCTTCTTCCTACTCTTGTCAACGATTGTTTCGTAGCTCCGAGTACAAAGAAAAGATGGGATGGGTTTACAGTTTGTCGTACACCGCAGGGTTCCTGGATGGACTTGCCTACGAACGAAAGAAAGATGACCATGAACGACTTCTGGGTAAATTTGACAAGCTTAACATGGAGGCTCCCCGCATCTGGCAGGCGGAGTATCTGAAGTTGTTTAATGCCCAGTACCCGTATATTCAAAAGCTTTCCGATTCTTACCGGCTGCCATTGGGTGACCTCATGAGTCTCTTTCCTGTCGTTAGTGCTCCCAAACTGAAGTCTGTAGCAGCAGCAGCCCCGCCTCAGAAGGTCGGAGAGTCTTTCGGCGCGAAGCGCAATCCAGGCGAAGGTTCCTCCCTTGTTGAGAATGTCGCGGGTGAAGACTCTTGATTGTCTTATTTGTTTCTTCTTTTGGATGAATGTAACAATAATAATTGTTGTTAGACAGATGCTGTGTAATAATTTGTTTGTGACGATTTGAAAACGTTGTTCTTAAACTCACTGAAATAATTGTTGCCTACGTTGTCTGCATAAATATTTTGTTTATATGCGTGATCGACGACGAGGCATTTTTTAGGTCGGCCTATATGGTTCGGAGTTTTTAGAATGCCGCCCAATATCCATACCTTCAGGAGTTTGAGGATTTTGCTCGTCTTCCATTAAGTGGCCTCATGAACCTTTTTTTCCTGATTTCCCTCTTCCAAAATTGAGTACCGTTGGAGTCCTTGCGATCCAGCCTACCGGAACCTCTTCCGGTGTGAAGGAGATCACTGTATATGGTTGTTCGTGACTGATGTCACTTTCTTTGCATCCTTATTTTGTGAACGCGCAACTTGATTTGTTTGATCCTTCGGTATAGATTAACTCGATGATTTGGTCTATAAAACCGGAGTGTTACACATCTCTTTTACTTATCGCTTTTACCGTCGTTTGATTTTACGGAGTGTTTGTCATGATCCGTTGAGTTTACTGGACGGAGTGATTTCACGATCCGCTCACGAGGGAGGGAGTGTTTTCCACAATCCGTTGAGTTTATTGGACGGAGTGATTTCACGATCCGCTTACGAGGGAGGGAGTGTTTTCCACAATCCGTTGAGTTTACTGGACGGAGTGATTTCACGATCCGCTCACGAGGGAGGGAGTGTTTTCCACAATCCGTTGAGTTTATTGGACGAAGTGATTTCACGATCCGCTCACGAGGGAGGGAGTGTTTTCCACAATCCGTTGAGTGTATTGGATGGTGTGATTTCACGATCCGCTCACGAGGGAGGGAGTGTTTTCCACAATCCGTTGAGTGTATTGGACGGAGTGATTTCACGATCCACTCACGAGGGAAGGAGTGTTTTCCACAATCCATTGAGTTTATTGGATGGAGTGATTTCACGATCCGCTCACGAGGGAGGGAGTGTTTTCCATAATCCGTTGAGTGTATTGGACGGAGTGATTTCACGATCCGCTCACGAGGGAGGGAGTGTTTTCCACAATCTGTTGAGTTTATTGGACGGAGTGATTTCACGATCCGCTCACGAGGGAGGGAGTGTTTTCCACAATCCGTTGAGTGTATTGGATGGAGTGATTTCGCGATCCGCTCACGAGGGAAGGAGTGTTTTCCACAATCCGTTGAGTTTATTGGACGGAGTGATTTCGCGATCCGCTCACGAGGGAGGGAGTGTTTTCCACAATCCGTTGAGTTTATTGGACGGAGTGATTTCACGATCCGCTCACGAGGGAGGGAGTGTTTTCCACAATCCGTTGAGTTTATTGGACGGAGTGATTTCACGATCCACTCACGAGGGAGGGAGTGTTTTCCACAATCCGTTGAGTTTATTGGACGGAGTGATTTCACGATCCGCTCACGAGGGAGGGAGTGTTTTCCACAATCTGTTGAGTGTATTTGACGGAGTGATTTCACGATCCGCTCACGAGGGAGGGAGTGTTTTCCATAATCCGTTGAGTTTATTGGACGGAGTGATTTCACGATCCGCTCACGAGGGAGGGAGTGTTTTCCACAATCCGTTTTCATTCATGACATTTTATAATTGTAACATAATTTGCCCGGAAACTGGGGAGATCACAGATTATTACAGATATTAATGAGCGTTAGTTTACATTTTCCAAAAAAGACAATTCCAAAAGTAAACTTCATCATACATCCGTTGTTGTAGCGCTCCGGTCATCCGGTGCTGGTTTTTTGAATGAGGTTTTGAAGCCAAAGCCTTTATGTGAAGGTTTTGGAGTCAAAGCTTCCTTGTTTGTTCTCTTTGAAGGTCCTGCGTGAGAAGTTCCGGTACCCCGTTGGTAGCATAGTTCCGGCGATGTCTTTTTCTTCAGAGTTCTCGAAGCTTACGTTTGTTCCTTTTGGCATCCTGTTCGTCTCTAGGCTGAGAGCCTCGGCTTCTTTGGAGGTGGCTTCTGGTCGATTTTTCTGGAAGCCCCGGTATTCGGCCTTGGTAGCCAGCCGAGTAGTTAAGGTTGTGATCCCTTTCGGGGTGGGGAACTTCATCATGGAGTGGCTTACCGAGGTGATAGCTCGTAGCTCTCTGAGACCAGTTCTCCCTAATATCACGTCGTAGGATGACGGAGACTGTATGACATAAAATTTCATAACTGATCTTCTGTACTTTCCACAACTGCCCAAAAGCACCTCTAAAATAATCTTCCCCCTCGGCTTGCTCCTTTCTCCTGAGAAACCTGTCAGGGCGGTGTTGGTCGCTTTGATCCTAGCCTTTGTTTCGGTGTTTAGCTTGTTAACGCAATGCTCGTATATAATGTTTACCGACGACCCTCCGTCCACAAATATCTTCCGGACCAGACTTCCCTCGATATTGCCTTTTACAACGAGGGGTTCATATGATAATCTTCCGAAGGCAGCGGGAGGGAAAGTTATTGGCACGTCCATCCATTTCTTATTTCCATGTCCAGACTCCGATTCCCGATCGTCAGGTGAGTTTTCTATCAGATTGATCACTTTGGCTTTCCCATTATCATTCTTCCTTTGTTGGTCCTTACCCCTCTCCGTCTCCTGATGTCTGAAATCTTTCAGGAGGTGGTCCAGCTTTCCGGATTCTAAGGCGAACGACAGTTGTTTCTTGAGTTGGTGGCAATCGTCAGTATGATGCCCTTTTTCCCTGTGGTATTCGCAGAATTTGTCTAAATTTTCCTTTCTCGCCCTGCTTCCGGTTGGGCGAGGGGGAGGTAAGTTCAAATGGTGTTCTGTGGCGAGGATTTCCCTGGGGGGCTTAGTTAAGGACAACAGTCCGTTGGACCATTTGGGTGGATCGTTGCGACGGTAATCCAAGAGGGAAAGATCATTGCGGGGAAGATCACTGCGGGGGTAGCTTCTGAGAGGGACCGCATAGGGGTGGTACGCGTCCTTCTGTCGGTAATCATTTCGGCGATCCAATCACGGTCTGTCGTTTCTAAAACCCTGGGTTCCTTTCTTGTTTGAGTCGAAACCTTCACCCTTCGGTAGTTCCGTACTACAGAACGCTTCTTCAGACCTTATGAAGTCATCCACCCTGGTAAACATTTCCGCGACCGTACGCGGAACCCTATCGGAGAACTTTTTGGCGAGAGTTGGGCATTTGTGTGCGCTCATGAAGGCTGAGATCCTCATAATCTCCGGTACACCGCTTATGTAACTCGCCTCGTCTGTCCATCTCTCCTTAAAGTCCGAGAGGGACTCGTGAGCCCGGCGGACAATTTTCGTGACCTCTGTGGGGTTCTTTATACACTTCTTCCTGAGCGAAAATCTCGTGGAGAACTGTTCCCTCAATTCGTTCCAACTGTCAATACTCCCGGGTTCTAACCTTTCGAACCATCCACCTACGGCCCCATCCAATGTTTGTTGAAACATGCGGAACCATACGGGCATTGGCCACTCCCCCTGATTTGCGGCTCCTGTGAACCTGGTGAGGTGATCGTTCGGGTCCGTCGAGCCATCATAAAACCTCATGTTCAGCGGCATGGTGTGACTTGGTCTGGAGAATTCCACAATGCGGCGAGTAAACGGCGATCTCGACGTCTCTTTAAAGGGTTTATGTAAATCATCATCCTTCCCTTTGTCCTTTACCTGACTTGCATTCTCTTCGTCTTCGAAGTTTAATTGTATTGGTTTGAGAGCACTCCCACTCAACCTGTTGTGCTTTTTGATAAGTTCCGTCAGTGATGCCACTTGGGCCACAATCATTTCTCAAAGACCGGGGGACTCTTCGCCCGGGCCTTCGTTCGAGTTTCGGATGTTTCCTGTTTCGTCCCGGTTGTTATTATCGGGTTGAAGGGTGTTGTCGGTTTCATTCAGGTTCCGGACGTTATCGGTTTCGTATCGGTTGTCGTTGTTGGGTTGAAGGATGTTGTCGGTTTCATTCGGGTTTCGGATGTTGTCGGTTTCATATCGGTTGTCATTGTTTGTTTCGTTCCCTCCATCTCCGAAGCGGAGAGAAGTAAAGGAAGGACCAGCCATGTCAATGCTTTGGTAGATTGAATAGCGGGTCCCACGGATGGCGCCAATTTGTTGAAGTAAAACCTTGCAGACAGGTCCCACTTCTATGTTTTGTCCTCCGGATGGACTCCTTCGGACCTTGTTCGCTCCTACACACAAGAAGAACACGCGTTAGGCTCGCCCCGGGTTTTATCCTAGGACCGACCTCCGGCGTGAGAATGAGTATTGAGCGATTATGATATGGATACTGATATCAGAGTAAAAGTAGTAGGTGTAAAATTGAATGCCTAGCATAAATGAAGTGTGGGTATTTATACTACCCACACCTACTGTACCTGTTTACCTTGGGACCAAGCGAGTTGACCTATGCCTGACCTATTAAGTAGGTGTCAGGTCACGTGGGAGACACAATCCCGGGAAATCTAGGATGTCAGTGGCTGATGAGACTGTTTACTGTAGATGGCGGCGGTCCGCTCCGTAGGTGTGTCCGAAGGTGAGATGTCAGTCCGGACGAAACATGACGTCCGGATACAAGTATGGTCCGGACGAAGCATGACGTCCGGACACTTACACCAACAGAACATTCTGCCATTTGTCCCATTCTAGAAAAAAGAATTAACGAGCATGGTAGCCCGTGCGTTGCTACGGGAGTGTTTTGATTTTTTATTTTTTGATTTTTTTTTTATTAATTTTTTTTATCTATGTATATGTAATATAATGTTTTTTTAGTGCATATGTTATTATTATTAATTAAAAGAGGGTTTTGGTTCTTGGGTGGTTACCTTTTTCTGCCTAAACCTTGGTGGCGCCTATAGATGGTGTTTAGAGAACATGAAGAACAACTAAGGAAACTTGAAGGTAAGAAAATTTCAAGTTGGTTTTTTTTTTTTTTTTTTTTTTTTTCAATGTGGTAACACAAATAGAATAACCATCTTTTGTTTGAACAAAAATGTGGTTGAATTGGTTTTTTTTTCTTCATATTGTGTTGTATTTAAATTGCCCTTTTTTCACAGCGTTTCACGAAATGACAATGTGTTTAGGTTTAGAGTAATATTGTGTAAATGCTTTATTTTTTTCCGAATTTGTTTTGATGTGTATTAGTCAATATACTTATAATGTTTTGGTTGATTCGTTTTTTTTTTTTTTTTTTTTTTTTTTTTTTTTTTTTTTTTTGTGTTTAAAGTAAGGCTGTCATATAGTGTTTTCATGTGGTGTGGCCAGCTTTAGTATCTTCAACTTGTGGCTGAGGTGTGTTGGGAATTCAACTGGATACTGTTATGGTTTAGTTAGTGTTACTGTGTATACTTACATGTTTTTCTTATATAAGAAGTGGGTGTCTGTATATAAGTTTTACTCTTATGGTATAAGAGTTGTCTAATAACTGCACACACAAAAAAATAAAAAATAAAAAAGAAAAAATGGGTTCTACTCCAAATTTTAACTTGCTAAAAGAAATGTGTGGGTCTAATGATGTCAAAGACTGTTTTATCAAGAGGGACAAAGTTTTAGTCGGTTTAATGTTTCAGCTTGGGTTGGGATGGAATGCTTGAAGAATCACGTCTTAAGAATAAGGAGATTTTGGATGCATTGGTTGTGGTTTTGGATGTTCTGCATGGAGCAAGGGCTAAGAAACGTCGCCATGTGATGGTGATGGAAAGGCAGGGTTAGTGTAGGCTTTTGTAGCTGTTGGTGTTGGCCTGTTTGTTAGTAGAATTTCATGTAGGGTTTGTGTTGTATTATATTTTGTGATGATGATTATGCTGTAGTAATATGGTATTAACTTTATGCAAAGTCAATATATGGAAAATGGACAACTCATTTTAGAAAGAGCATACAATAAGATGGTTTAGGACATATAATTCATGTTTGCCTGTAGTGTAGGCATTTTACAAAAGGATTTTTCAGTTTTGGTTCAGATGCGTATGTACAATAGTATTTATCTAAGTTTATTGGCTAACAACATATGGTTGACAAAAGGGGTGGTATTGGATGTGATTTTTTGAGTTGTATGCCCATGCCTATTCTTTTTTGCATCTGGCGCCTTTTCTTGGAAGAGTTGTCATTTTGTAGCTTGAGGCTTGTCAGTGCCTTCTTTTGATAGGGTGGACGAAGTTCCAATGAAAACGGTTTCTGTTGGTGGTGGTGTGTGACCTGCTGCAAATTAACAATGTAAGGTTTAGAAAAGATGTTTTTTTATTTTTTATTTTTTTTTATTTTTTGTGGTATTTAAATGTGTGTGTATTTCTGATAACATATGCAACCTGCACTTTGTGTAATTGCTTATTAAATAGTTGAAGTAACTGTTTTAGAATAAACGTACTGTTTTAGAATAAACGTTTTTTTTTTTTTTTTTTTTTTTTTTTTTTTTTTTTTTTTTTTTTGGTAATTTTTTTAAACCAATATTTGTTTACCTGGAATGTCATATTCTTGTGGTGCAGCCGTGAGTGATATTTCTGGATCGGTGGTTGATGTACCTGCTACAATATAATCAAGTGCAGCAGCCGGATGTTGGTATTGTTTTAGAATAGAACTTAATTTTTATTGGTAATTTTTGAAAGGCAGTATTTGCTTACCTGCAACGTCATGTTCTGGTGGTGCAGATGTTAGTGATGTTTCTGGATTGGTAGTTCTGGTGTCTGTTGCAGTATAATCAAGTGCAGCAGCCGTTTGTTGATACTGAGGTGTGTTCATGTCAATATTTTGGTACGGTTCTTGCATTGTTGTTGACCCTGTAAAGGAAAAAAACCAACAATGGTCTATAAATCATGTGTAATTGATTAACTATAATTAACTTATAGGTAGCATTACAAATTTTTTTTACCTGACGATTTGTCTGCAATTTGTTTCGGTGCATCTGACGTGTCTAGTATTTGGTTGAAAATAAAGTCAACTGGTGGTTGTTTTGAGGATGTATTATAGTGAAATTGGGAAATATGTTTTTTTCCAATAATTGATAATATTTTTTTCTGGAAATTGTTTAAGGTCAGGGTTTTCAAGTGATTTGACTAACGTTTCGCAATCTATACCGACAATGTCATCTGCTTTGGGTGAGAAAAAGGTAAGCATAGCTTTTGCTGTTGTATCCGTTATGTATGCTTTAAAATTGTATCTGCATGTGGGTGATTATAATGTAGTATGAATTTATATTGTATACAAATATGATGTAATATAGGGTTATATACTGTTACCTGTAAGTTGGAGACATTAAGGGACCATGGATTCTGCATTCGAATGTGCCTTCATTGCTGTAGGCTTTGTTTGTACAGGTTGTACATGATGGGTAGTACCATTCGCGTGATGTGTTAATGTGTGTTATAGTCCCATCGCAAGTAAAGCGGACACCCTATTGCATTTTTTCAGGAAAATGTTAGACATTTTTTTTTTCCTTTTTTAAATAATGGGAAAGTATAACTAAAACTTGATTGTAACTTACTGCATAGTTTGTTGGAGTTTGTTCTAAAAGTATAGCTAATGGTATCCTGTTTCTTGTTTTCTCTTGTTCTTTGTCTTGAAACGGGTTCCTAACAATTTGTAGTGGCGGATTTAGGTTGAATAATGCTCTGTACCTGGGTTATGTTTATGTTGTAGTTAATTAACATGCTAGTTGGAAAAAAAAAAAAAAAAGAAAAAAAAAAGAGGAAGGTGTGAAATAAAGTTAAGGTTTTAGTACTTACTCGTTTTTGTATTGCTCAAGTTCTGGGATCATGGGGTTTATATAATAGTAAGTTGCAAGTGTTGATGATAGTTGCAACTTGTTTCTGAATCTTGAAACTCGGCATGAACTAACAGCGATTATTACTGGTTTTTCTAGTGCATCTATATCATGTTTTGGAAAATTTTCGGCAAGGTCGTCCCATAGTGTTTGCTCTATTGAATTGCGGCTGTTTTAAATAAGTAGTAAAATTAAATTTATTGAGATAGTTGGCTGCAGATTTTATAAGATGGTATTAATTTTTTTCTATCATACTTACTTGAGATTTTGGATTTCTACTCTGCGAATCAGCATCTGGTCTCTGTTAGGATTTCCACGTTTCTCTTTCTCCCCTGATTGTATGTAACAGCCTATGTAGTCTGCAATCATAGGTAACATTAATGCTATTTGCGATTGTTTGTATAAAAAAATGGATAGTTCAAAGTATTTTGTAGTACCTGTTAGAACTTGGTGTTGATTTCGGCTTTTGTCTTGTGGGTCTACCACTTTGTGAGGTAGTTGATTGTAAGCGACAAAGTCAAAATAATGTTGAGGGAATTCTGTTGGTGGTATAGGGTCAAATTTGGTAAATCGTGTAATCAAAAGTGATGTTTTGTTTTCGAGTGTCTGTTGCCAGTTGTTTGTAGGAATACACGTGAATCCTGAAATTCGATATGCTCTTCCTGGTATAAGATAGGTAGTGAATTGTATTTCGTCGCTAACTTCTACGTTTGCTTGGATTGCATCACCCTGTTTTGTAATACATAATATTAATTTTTAAATATATATAATCTGTAGTAAGTATGATAGATGTATAAGATTACCATTCTGTCTAGCAAAATTGCCCGATAACCTTTTTCTGTAGTGTCTGGTGGGTCTCTTGCAATCCATGATTGATACACTTTTGCTTCTATAATTGTGTTTCTACTTATTGGGTGTAGATCCTTAATGTTAACTTCTGTCATCCTGCATACATGAGGGAAAAAAAAGATAATAAGTATATATTAGTGGCAATTTTTGTCACAAATAAGAACATCCAATTTGTATAGTGTAATATGTGTAATACAATGTATCTGAATTCTAAAATAATTAAAATAATAGTATAATTGCAAACTATGTAGTAACTAATGTCAACCTGTAATGGATAAATTTGATTTAAGAATTGTTTATGCACTATATTTTTAGTTGTATTTGGTGGGTGATCAGCGTCAGGTGTCAATAGAATTTTTAAACCATAAGGTGATGTTGCGCGGGATAACGCAACATATAGTTGCCCATGACTGAAAACGGGTTGTGGAAGATAGACACCAATTTTGTTCAAAGATTGGCCTTGACTTTTGTTTATTGTCATAGCGTAACACACTTTTATCGGGAACTGTTTGCGTTTGAAAATGAAAGGGTAGTTTGGGTCTTTGTGTGTCAATGGCATTCTTGGAATATATACTTTGTCCCCAATTCTTGTTCCTGTAATTATCTCTGCTTCAATATGTTTTGACATCAGATTCTTGACTATCATTCTTGTGCCATTGCAGAGGCCGCCTGTGAGGTTCACATTTCTGATCAACATGATTGGAACTCCAATTTTTAGATGAAGCTTGTGTGGTGGTAAGCCCGGGAATCTGAAACTGTTTAAATATTCTGGTGGGTACAACATTTCAATTGCAGCCCCATCTCTTCCAATATGAATTGCCTCATCTGAACTTGTGTATATTGTAGATTTTCCTGGTAACTGGGACAATATTGTTTCATTTATGGCGTCAGCAGTTTCATTCTTCGGGCAGACGATTGCTTTTTCTTGTAAGATTTCTGCTGTTGGTTTTTTTAGTGTTTCTTCATCATATATAAAGTCAATAAGTTGTTGGATGCTGTTGTCACCATTTGGTATTTGATATTCTGCAGGAATTGTGACCCAGCTAGCTTCTTGTGAGTCTTGATGATCTGGTTCACCAAGTCTTCTGTCACCAATATCTAGCAGCCATGTTGAAAACTCGCTTACTGCCCTTCTTTCCTGTTCATTCAGGTTTGGTCTAAGAACCCTCATGTTATGTTTAAGTTTGTAGACTTTAAAATGGGACCACAAATGTGATTTAGCAATTGAAGAATTTATTATTTGTGATGTTGTCCCTTTTTTTTTAACTGGCAATGTTTGCCTGAAATCGCCGCCTAGCATAACTGGTTTTCCACCAAACGGCTTTTCTGAGTTATCTAAAATATCTCTAAGCGTTCTGTCGAGTGTTTCAAAACACTTTCGGTCATTCATTGGGGCCTCATACCAAACAATCAAATCAGTTTGAATCAATAAATTTGCCATCATTGTTTTTTTTTTTTTGATGCTGCACATTGACTCATCAGTCAATTCAAGGGGTATTTTAAATCATGAATGAGCTGTTTGGCCTGATGGTAAGAGCAGAGAGGCAATACCTGATGACGCAACAGCCAATACGATATTCCCTTCTGAGCGTAAAGTGTTAATAATTGCTTTCCACAGGAACGTTTTACCTGTTCCACCGTGACCATAAACAAATACCAATTCTTGTTTTTTATTGTGGCATGCATTGATTATAAGATTATAAATTTCTATCTGCTCAGCATTTAATTTGACAACTGAATCAGCAACTTCCTTTTTCAGTTGTTCTCGGTTGTAATTCTTTTCTACCATTAACAATCTATTTTCTAAATCTTTAAGAAGATGGTTTGGAGGCAATGGGAAACCAAATTCTTTAACTGATTTTGAACGGGTGTTGAGAATCATCTCTATTTCATAAATGATATAGTCTTTGATCTCAGGGCTGTTTAGATATAAGTTCCTTACACCGCTTCTTTGTGACGCTTTCCTTGGAATATCATCTGCCATACAATGCCAGTGCCTTTCCCAAAGTTGTAGAGGTTCTGCAACTTCACAGTAAAGTAAAATGTGAGCAAAAAAGGCTCACAATTCTGCAGCTGTTGCTGACATTGATGCTTCTTGTAGCGCTGTGTCCCACTCTTTGTCGTCTTCAAGCAAACCCATGGCCTGGCATGCTTCACGGTATGTGGTAAAAACTTTGTTGTTGACTGTACGGACGTCAACAAATGATTTGCAGCCTTTTTGGTGATTAAGCAACATGCGGAAGTAGAAGAGCTCTCCTGCAGATGGGTGTACATACACCAATCTGCCAACCGAATATTTATTTTTAAGCTTTCTACGTTTCCATGTTTTTGTGGTTTCGTACCAAACATATTCTAAAGGGAAATCCACATATGTCAAATGCCTTCCGTCTTCAAACTTCTCATTGTATGCAAACCATTGTGTGAGGGTTGTTAACTTTCGTCCGTCATCTGCTACAATGTAACCAAGACGTTCTTTATCACGGAAGGTAATATTTTGCATCCCTTCAAGGTGAACCGCGAGTATCTGGACGGCCGGTTCTCTATGATGTATTGGGAAATCAAGTATCCTCCAACATGCTTCAGGTGGACAAATGAATCGGCCATCAATAAAGTTTTTAATTTCATCTATCTGTATTTTTGGAGTAGATGTCGACGGCCCTGCATCATCGATAGGTTTTACAATACGTGCAGCAATACGGTCTGTGCCTTTAGAGATATATTTAAATAGATACTTTATCAACATGCTCCAACCACAATATTCGACGTTAATATGAGCGTGGAACATAAGGCAAAGTAGACGATTATATGGTACAACGTATGTGTTGTCTAATTTAACTTCACCTTTTGTTACATAAGTGCACGTTCTTCTTCGCCAATAATGTACGTGGCCGTTGTCGTTAAAGTAAGTAACATCACTGTATTTTTTTGGAAAATGCTTGGTGCAATTACCTTCTTGCATACAGGAGGCATTTGGTTTAACGTTTCCGCAAGGACCATGCATCATCATATCGGTGACAATTCTATATCCTTGAGGATCAGTTGCTTCGTCCGGTAATTCTGCTGAAATGAACTTGTCTATTTCCTCTGGGTTTTTTATCTTATCTTTTGCATATCCATAAGAGCGTGTGACAATGTGGAAGACCTCGTTTTTGAAACTCAATTGTGTAAAGAACTGCAGTAAAACAAATTAATGAATAAATAAAGTAATGTTTACAAAGTAAAAAATAGACTTAACAGTTTAGTTTTTGGCTTAACATAATAGTGTAAAAGCATCACTTGCCTCCAGTACAGCGACCAAAGATTTGTTGTTCCTTCAGAATTGTTAAGAAATCTTCCACCTTTTGCTCAAAAACCCGGCCGACTATGTCAGGCCTATCTGATGCAGTCAGTTCTGGGTATCTTTTCATTCGACGTTTGATTTCTGGCCAATTAATATTGCATGTAAAGGTTATGAAATATTGGGGGTTACCAAGGACTCTGCATATGGCAAGTGCATCGAGATAGTGAGAATACATGTATCTTGGACCACCCGTGAAGCTTGAGGGCAGGATTATTTTTTCTCTATATCAGCTCCAATATGATCCCCTTTTGATATCGCATCACTAATTCCTGAAAGGTATTCTGTTCTTAGGTTGTTCTGTTTAGAGCGTATGAAATCAAGTCTTTCTTGTTCAAGCGTACAATAAACAACAACAACATATTGTTGGAATAACCTGCCACCTCTAAAAATCAGGCCAAACTCGTTTAAACACTCATGTAACTGGTACCTATAGTACATATTCATAGAAAGTTTCTTCCTTTTCCTTGCTGCATGAATCCCTTTTAATGTCATGTTTGTGTTGTAACCGGGCTGCCCATATATGAATAGGAGAGGGAATTGAAGAGCCACGTATGTACTATGAAGTTTGTTAATTCTTTTTGGCCGTCGGTCTTTGTACTCGATAATAATGTCATAATCTGTTTTTGTATTCGCATCAGTTTCAAATACGATTCCTCCAAGTGTTCCAGCTGTAGGAAGCTGATATTCGTGAACGCCAACTACATTGTAAAGTTGAATCTTGAATTCAGGCACATTTTCTTCATTTAATTTATCTCTCGCTGTTCTGAACACTTTAACCAATTCATTGTGTTCATCCAATATTTGTATTAGTCTTTCTACTATTTCAGCCTTTAGACCACTCCGTTCTGTTCCACCAAAAGGCTCCATCCTATTACGAATCTCGTTTTCTGTATCATATATATAAAGTTGTAAAAACCTAGGGTCTTCACCGTTGGATGGACATAATGTACCTATCCAATGGTGTATCTGACCCGAAATTTTGAATACATATGGCCCTTTTCCATTGTTTACTGATTCATCAATTTCTGCTCCAAAAGATGTCATGCTAAACATCTGGTTATACGCACGTATATTGTCCAAGAAATGCTTGTTCTTGAAAAGATGTTTCAAATACTCCGGAGGATCCGTTTCTTTTTTAAGATACACTTGACCTCCTCTACAGCATTTCGTGTATTTTGGGTAAGATTGATAAGCAGTTGCTTTTAGACGTTCGTTATACCAAAAAGTTGCATTACAATACTGGCATGAATATTCAGGATCGCCTAAATCGATGTACAAATTTGAGATGCCTGCACTTATAAATGCAAAATACTTTTAGAAATATTTTTTTATGAGAATATAATATTAGCCAAAAGTAAAGTTGAATTGTCATACCTTCAATACAATTTGTATGAGTAGGTTGATTTTCATTGTTTAATTGATTTTTACATATAGTGTATGCGACTGCAGTTGCTGTGTTTTGCCGAGTTGTTTGTTTTTCTGTGTTAGTATTCGCATATGTTTGGATATTTTTTGTATTGGCATAACCTTGTAGAAGACCTGCATTTTGTACAAATTGGTTAATTTACAGTTAATAATTTCTGTTTGCATTAACTATATTAAACTCGCAAAACTGACCTTTTCCTTTTTCCTTGTTTTGTAACACATATGGATTTGGTGGAGGCGGTTGATGTTCGCAAGTACGTTGTATGAAGTCGTGGCTATGTTCACTCAAATTCATTGGTAACTGTGCTGGTAAGTTTCCAACATGTTGTAAATCTTGTAAATTTGGCTGTACAGTGTTTGACACATATGGTCCTTCATCTGTTGGGTAATAGTTGGCGCCATATTCTTGCAGTATGGCATCTTTTGTTGAGTGCCAGTATTGACCCTGTTTTTTGAAACATTTTTGTTGTTCGACATCGTTCAACTCACATTGGGGTTGCATTTGCAGTGCGCGCTTACCGTTTAAGTTGTACATATAACTATGAAATTGGTCCGATGTATCTATCCTTATAGATCTTGTATTTTTAGGCATTTCTTAGATTGCAAGTATAGATATATAGACAATATAAGTAGCAAATATGCATGCAGTCTACAGTCCTGGGCAACAATTTTTTTTTTTGGTAATATTGCATAAGTATTCTCATACACAATATAAGTAGCACCATACAGATTATATATAAAAGTACCTGTAATCACAAAATGGAACCCTGTACTTTTGGAATTTATTTAGTGCCTGCATGAGGAGAAACCATGTTTGGGTAAATTAAAAAAATTAAATAAATAAATAAATAAAATAAAAAAAAAGACCATTTTAACAAACAAAACAAAAAAGTGGCTGCTGATAAGTTACCTACTTAAAACAAAGATTATATTTTCTTGTTTCTTCTTGGTGATACTATGGTAGATCAAGTCCGGTAAACCTTCTAATGGAATTTTCTGAACTGTTTTTTTTTTTTTTTTTTTTTTTTTTTCTTGAAGTGCAGGAAGCTATGGAAGATAACGAGTAAAATAGCCCGCGCGATGCTGCGGTGCGGGCATTTTATTGGTATATTTTTATTTAGTTAAATGTTTCACGATGCTGCGGTGCGGGCATTTTATTGGTATATTTTTATTTAGTTAAATGTTTAATATTTTGTTATTTATGTATTTTTGATGGATCGTGTTTTGGTTGACATATTGTGAATCGGGAGGTCTTGGATGATGATAGAACATCATCTCCATGGCAAAGGTTTAGTGAGAGAAAGTATATAGAGATAGAGAGGAAACTTGATGTTTATTAGATTAATGAAAGGTGAAAAATAACACACAAGCTTCAACCCTCCTAGTGAAGTCTAGGAGGATATATATAGGGCCAAACACAAGACTTTACAATATTGACGGTTCTAGTCCTTGTATTTGAGCCTAACAAGATAACTAATGTAATCACAAATATGTTGTCACATTTTGGTGCGAGAAGCATACCCAACAATCTTCCCCCAATGTGGCAACATATGGGATTACTTACATCATATCCTACAAGTAAAAAATACAAATAAAGAAAGGTCTTCATAAGCTCTTCATGTGCTGAGGATGATTACGGTTGACGCTCTTTGTCTATATCTTGTACCTCGGCTTGAGAACTTTTCTTCACTTGTAGTCAAATGATGTAATAAACATGAATTGGATTAACTTCCCCCCAATTCATGCTGCATGTCGTTAACGGCTTCTTCGTACACTTCTTATTGGTGAAGTTTCTGAATCAGCTTCCCCCCAAACTGACAACCGTCTTCAGCAGATTCGAAACTTTGATGTAGTTAACACGTCTTCTATCTATTGACAGTTGTAAGTACGCAGCGGAATTTGTAGATGACATTGTAAACCACACCAAGCAAACGATTATGCTTAATGCGGAAACTCCGTTCGGGGGTAACATGCAAGAAATCAGCAAGATCTTCTCACATAAGTAGGCTACTTCGCACATCACACCCTGCGAAAGTTGAAACGATTACACCAAAATCACAAAACTGAACCACTGATCATCTCTGCGGACGTCTTCCGGTAGTAATAAAATTGTAAGCTCGATCACGTGAGTCTGTTATGCGTCCCCGATGTGCACATTTCTTCCCCCTGAATGCAGATCCATCTGGAAAAAGAGTGTTTTCGCAAAAAATGCAAAGAAAGTCAAAGAAAGTCAAAGCACATCTACTCTCTCTTCCCCCACGATGTCTTCGCGGAATCGGAAGCATACACACTATGGTTACGATGGAAACGGAGGCAGCGTACACCCTGTATGTCCAATTTGTCGAAGATGTGTGAAGTACCAAAAATAGCCCGTGAGAATCAACTGCAGATAAAATCTCTACTCTTCAATACTCTTCTCAACTAACACTTTACCGACCCCATTATCATTCTGACGGCTTTTTGTAGTGACCACTGATGGAGAAAACCCAGTATTACGAACTTGAGACTAAAGTAAAATAACCCGAACTTGTGACTTAAGCTTGCACTATTGTCTGACTAAGGAACCTATACTGAGCACTACAACGTAACTCCTTTAAGCATAGGTCGACTCATATACCCATCCAACCATCCTTTACTGTATATGAGTTCATCTTGAATAATCCACATCTTGTGTGACACTTGAGCACTACAACGTAACTCCTTTAAAGTGATAGTTATTTTGTAAGAGGTAGAAAGAAAAAAATAACTAGATATCCAAGTCTTAATCATTTTGAAGATTATAAGCTCGAACAAGGATCTCGAAGAATCATGCATCCAACCAACCCCGATATCTTCAAGATACTAAGTACACGCACCCGTGATATCCCACTTCAACCTCAAATAAATAATAAAGAATTAACCCCGTAGTCACATCTTGCGGTTCAATACCCAATACTAGCCTTTTGACGGTTTAGGTGAACTATGATAATGGTTTTATCCCGATCTTGTCAAAAATCGTATCCCCGTGAAAATTTGTTAGATCAATAATATCACTCTTGAACCAAAAAATATTATCAAAACTTATGTATTCTAAAAAAATTAGAAATACATAAGTTTGATTATGCATAAGTTGTCGGCCACCAATTACAATCCAATAAATAATCACAAGATAATAGTCCACCAAGCCTAATCTCACACTCTTCTCAAATAAACTGCCTACCACTTATCCCATCTCCTACCTAACTCTTTCATCTCCTCTCAAAAACATCACAAACATAAAACCTCATCGTGTTTACATCATCATCAATAATCATAAATCAACCAACATAATTGTTTTTTTCACAAATCAATTACCTCAAACGCAAACGAAAGCAGTTCCATACGTTAACCTTTGATTACTTTGTTGCACAATCCGAATCAAGAATCTTATTATAAAGGTTCATGGTCCTTTTAAGGGTCAAGGTAGGTACTTCAAACGTTTTTGTTCTTTGTTGTTGTTTTGATTTTGAATATCGAATTAAAGAAAAAGAGGATAACGTAATTGTTATCATTCTTGTCTTTTGTATTCGGAAATTTAAATGAAGCTAAGAGCTTCAAGAAAAATAGATCGATGATGGTTTGACTTACATTCATTGTGCTGGACTTTTGAGTTCGAATGATTAGTCGTATAAACACGAATTAACTGAGATCTTTTGTTTTAATAGAGTGTCTTTTATTTGTAGTGATGTTTTGAGGTTGAGATTAAGATATAGTTGAGGTTAGTGTTGTTGTGGTAGCTGTAGATCTGCTTCTTCTTATCTTTTAATTAAGTTTGACCGTTGACCTGATATGTCCGTTGACCGGCAATTGCGAAAAGGTTTGACCCGTTGACCTGTTGACCCGGCAAATGCGAGAAAACTTGCAATTGCGAGAAAACTTGCAATTGCGAGAAAACTTGCAATTGCGAGAAAACCTCGCGTTTGTGAAAAGCAATTGCGAAACGCATTTTCGAAAAATGAATTGCAAGAAACCATTTTCGAAAAGCATTATCGCAATTCAGATCATGTTCTCAAACTTTTATCCAAAAGATGAGAATACAACCAAGTCGAGGTAGTTTCACAATCTTTTACAAAGACGGAAACACCGAGTACCAATTTCGAAGATTCTGATGAATTGCGAGAAAAAAGGGTTTCTCGCAAATGCTTTACAAGCAATTGCGAGAAAAACCTTTCCGATGACTTTTCCGGCGAGTTCATATTACGACCAGTTATATCCGACCACCTTTTTATATTGCCAGTTTCAGACCAATAATTCCACGGGATTAATCAAATCAGTCACACAAACAAATGATAAGGATGTATGCGGACTGAAAGATGACCAGATACATTAATAAACTTATGAACTGTTTAAAGCATTATATGACAATAAAAAATGTTGACCAGTAAAAACCGCTCAAAAAAACAGATCTGAGTCACACATAGATACGATTTTGACAAGAAAAATACAATAAAATTAACCAAAACTAATACCATGGCTTCCGATACCAATTGATGGATCGTGTTTTGGTTAACATATTGTGAATCGGGAGGCCTTGGATGATGATAGAACATCATCTCCATGGCAAAGGTTTAGTGAGAGAAAGTATATAGAGATAGAGAGGAAACTTGATGTTTATTAGATTAATGAAAGGTGAAAAATAACACACAAGCTTCAACCCTCCTAGTGAAGTCTAGGAGGATATATATAGGGCCAAACACAAGACTTTACAATATTGACGGTTCTAGTCCTTGTATTTGAGCCTAACAAGATAACTAATGTAATCACAAATATGTTGTCACATTTTGGTGCGAGAAGCATACCCAACAATTTTTTTTTGAGTGGTAATTTTACTTTATTAAGCAAAAAAAAAGAAAAAAAAAACAATTGGAAAGGGTAATGGGCCTAACTTAAGTTGTAAGGCTACTTCATTAAGTGTAATTGGACTGTACCTAATTTGTAAGGGTCTTTTATCCTCTAAGTCCATACGAAATCAGTTGTATAAGAAAATAGGTTTTTCTTTATTGTCTTTCTTAAGCCGCCGTTTTTTAATTGGTATTGAATGTTTTAGTTTTACTTTAACATTGGCGGTAAATTCATTATTGTCGAAAGAATTGGAAGATGGCATGGATCTTATGAAATGTATTTGATGGGGTTGTGCAAGGTAGACTGATGGGTTAAGGTGTTTGCTGAATGTCGTTGAAGGTAAGAAATTTTAAAGGCAACTTTAGAATCTTTTAAGTTGTGGTTAGGATGTAGTTATACTTTTTGTTATATAAACACTGAGTATGAGTGCACAATATTGTTATATGTTATAAGTTTTGTCTGGTAAAAAGAAGAAAGGAGAAATGGGTTCTAGTCCGAATTTTGATTTCCTAAAAGAAATGTGTGATTCTAATGATGTTAAAGACTGTTTGAAGTTAAGGCTTTGCATAAGAAAATAAGAAAATAGGAACATGTAGAGTTTGTGCACCAAATATGAAGGTTATTAGCCATACAATTGAGTTATATTACATGATGTTGTGCATTTGTTAAACAAAAGGGTGGCCTAACACATATGTTGAATGGCAAACCAACATAAGTGTGGGTGGTGCTAGTAGTTCTAGATATATACGTCAGTCATTCATCATGACTGTTGGTAGTAGCCATAGGTATTAACATAGGTGATTGTTTTTAGGATGCATTTAGGAAGTTTGCATCTAACTAACAAAAGATGATAGTTGCATATAGTAGATTAGTTTCTTGTTCTTTTGGTGTCTGATGGTTCGTCTGTGAAGAGTGGTCGTTTGGCTGTTTTCTGAGCAACATTGGAGGTTGTGTCTGTCTTTGACCTGGTCTGCATACTTGTATAGGATGTTGCTGGTGTTGTTTTTTCTGCAAGAAAATGAAAAAAATCATGGTACTATGTTAGACTAAATTGTAAAGTCTGTTGTTTTTTTGTAAAGTATTGCAAATTTGTTACAAGCTGTTTTTTCTGTATCTTGTGGGTTTTCTTGTTCTTTTTCTTTTAAAACTTCAGCACCTTGGGAATGTTGAGGCTGGATGATAGGGTTGGTAAATGTTTCTATTGTCTGTGTTGTTGTCGCTGTTGGTATGTAGGTGGTAGGAGGCAATAGTTTTGGTTGTGATTCAGTACCTGTATTATTAAAGTTAGTATATGTAAGTATTAGTATATATATAATGTCAGTGATATTTGTAAATGGTTTTGATAGTTATGTTTGTTTACCTGAAAGTTGTCCTTCAATCTGTTTCACTTGGTCTGTTATGCCAAATACTTCATCAATTACAAATTCAGTGTATCATGGATTGCAAGTTGGATTGTAATGAAATTGAAATGTATGTTTTGTTCCAACAATTGCTTCGATTGCACTTGGAAAGTGGCCAGGCTGAACAGATTCATTTGATGTAACTAAGTCTGCGCAATTGACACGGATAAATTGATCTGCTTTAGGTGTAAAAAATATGAATTGCGCCGATTTTGTGCCATCTGTTATAGTAGCTCTGAAATTGTACCTGCATGAATTGAAGGATTATGTAATTAAGTGTAAATTAAGAAAAATCCATATGTTTTTTTTGTCTACCGATAGTTAGGAGCTGGTATGAATCCGTGTTTCTTGCATTCGTAGTTCTCATCAATCTTTGTTGCTTTGCTGGTGCATACATAGCATGAAGTATAGTACCATCCTCTGGTAGTATTGAGATTTGTTATTGTTCCTTCGCAAGTAAACCGTACTCCTATTAAAATATGAAAAAAATGTATGTCAGATATGGGTTTTGAATTTGTGACAGTTAGAATATAAATGTACATTAGTAGTTGTATCTTACCTTGTAGGTATCTGGATTATGTTCAAGAAGTATTGCAATTGGGATACGGTTTTTCTGTTGTTCCTGTTCACTGCTGTTTAATCGGTATCTAGTGACACACAGTGGTGCTTTTTCGGCGTAGAGGGCTCTGTATCTGTTATATGTAGAAACAATGTCGGCAAACATATTTATACATAAAAGTGTAGGATAATGAATAAGGATAACGAAACTTACGCTGCTTTATACTGTTCCAGTTCTGGTATGTTAGGGTTTATGTAATAGTATGTTGCTGCTGTTGATGAAAGTTGAAGCTCTGTATAAACCAAATAGTTGTTTTTATAAGGTTTATTCTGTTTATGCATATATAAGATATGTTTTTTACTATGAATAATATTAAACGTACATCTGTTTTGAAACCTCGAAACCCTGCATGAGCTTACAGCTATTATGATAGGCCTTTCAAGTGTTTCAATAGTTTCTTTTGGAAAATTGTCCGCAAGCTGATCCCACAATGTCAATTCAATAGAATTTCGGCTGTTGGAGTAAAAAAATTTTAAATAATGAGCATGAGGTTAATGTGCACTATAGTTTGTTTGTTTGTGTGGTAGCCGATTTTTTTAAGTAACTTACTTTAGATTTTGTATCTCGACTTTTCTGATTCTGGATTGATTTTTTTTTGGATCACCAATATCGCCAGCGTCTCCTGATGTAATGTAACATCCAATGTAATCTGCAATTATTAACTTATGTAGAGTTATATTTGGTTATTTAATTATAGTAAATAAAAGTATTATAATTTGTTATTAGAATTTGTTATTCGTCACCTGTAAGTACTGGATATTCTTTCTTGTTTTTTGCGCGCGGGTCGTATAGTTTTGTAGGTAATTGATTGTAGGAAGTAAAGTTGAAGTGGTGGTTAGGGAACGATTCTGCTGGTATTGGATCCAGTTTTGTGAGTGTCGTAAATGAGAGTGATGTTTTGTTTTCAAGAGTTTGTTGCCAATTATCGGTTGGAACACAATGGAAACCTGATATACGAAACGCTGTTCCAGGTATAAGAATAGGTCTGAAATGATGAATGTCTTCGGCAACCATGTTTGCCTGTATGGCATCGCCCTGTTTGTATTAAGAAGATTAATTAGGCAGCAAGTATAATGAATTTTGCATATTGTTATTTGTTTGACTTACATGTCTGTCTAATAAGATTGCACGGTAGCCTTTTTCTGTTGTATCTGGAGGGTTTCGAGTTGCCCATGCACGGTATACTTTAACCTCGATCAATTTTTCTCTGTCTCCAGGTTTCAGGTCCCGAATTGAGGTTAATGTTATAGGGTTTAACTCCATTCTGTGATAACAACATTGGAAAGAATTATTAGGAACCATACATGTTAACTGAAAAAAAAAAGTAGTTAAATGAGTTCATACCTTCTGTATTATATTTTACTGAAGAGGATGCAAAAAAAAAAAAGAAACAAAATTAAAAAAAAAAAAAAAAAAAAAAAAAAAAAAATTAAATGTATAGAAATGTGAAGTTATGCAAATGGTAGTGATCGTTATTTTGTGAAATTTTTTGTTAAGTGTCTAAATTTCTGTTGTGGTAATTGAGGCAAGGAAATCTTTGTAGACTATGTTTTTAGTTGTGTGGGGGGGTTGTGGTTCTTGTTTTTTTATGAGGATTTTCAGACCATTTGGGGTTGTTGCTCGTGATAATGCAACATAAAGTTGACCGTGTGCGAAAACAGGTTCTGGAAGATAAACACCAATTTTGCTAAGAGATTGCCCTTGACTTTTGTTTATTGTCATTGCGTAGCAGACCTTCACTGGGAACTGTTTTCGTTTGAATGTGAAAGGCATGGCAGCATCTGTTTTTTTCAAAATAATTCTTGGGATGTAAACTTTTTTGCCAATCCTGTTGCCTGTAATAATTTCTGCTTGTATTAAATTGGAGAATAGCTGTGTGACAATCATTCTTGTTCCATTGCAGAGCCCACCTCCTAGGTTTAGATTGCGTAGCAGCATAATTGGGGTCCCAATTTTAAGCTCAAGCTTGCTTGGAGGGAATCCTTGGATTTTGAGTGTGTTTAGAAACTCTGGCGGATAGAGAAGGTCATTGCAGCACCATCATTTGTAAGAGGAATAGCTTCATCACAACTTATGTAAGTTGTTGTTTCTCCTTTTACTAATGATAGAACTTTTGTGTTTATTGTATCGGCTGTCTCGTTCTTAGGGCACACAATGTCTTTTTGCAGTAAGATTTCTGCACTTGGTGACTCTAATGTGTCTTTGTCATAAATGAAATTGATAAGTGTATGTAGGCCTTCGTCGTTGTCTGGAATTAAATAGTCTTGAGGAACTGTAATCCAACTCCCGTTATGCGGGTCTTCCAAATCACGCTCGCCTATTTTGCCATCTCCTATATCTAACAACCATGAAGCAAATGTTTCCGTCTTTTTTTTTTTGAATGGAATCAATGTCGGTCTGCAGTAACCTTATATTTTGTTTGAATCTACATACTTTAAAATGCTGCCATAGATACGAAGCAGTTATTGATGCATTGACTATGTCTGCTTTTGTACCCTTTTTTTTTACCGGTAATGTTTGTCTAAAATCACCACCAAGAATTACTGATTTTCCCCCAAACAATCTATCCGGACTGCTGAGAACATCTTTAAGTGTTCGATCCAGTGTCTCAAAGCATCTTAGGTCATTCATAGGAGCTTCATCCCAAACAATCAAATCTGTTTGTGAAAACAGTTCTGCAAGCATTGTTTTTTTTTTTAACATGACACATTGATTCATCTGTTAAATCAAGTGGCAATTTGAACCGCGAATGTGCTGTCCGCCCACATGGAAGTAACAATGATGCAATTCCAGATGATGCGACTGCTAGAACTATTTTTCCTTGTGAGCGTAACTTGTTGATTATTGTCTTCCATAAATATGTTTTACCTATGCCTCTATGGCCATAAACGAAGACCAATTGTTGCTCATTTCTTTCTGAAGACTGGACAATAAGGTTATAAATAACCTGCTGGTCGTTGTTGAGTTTTGTGATAGCAATATCTGCCTGATTTTTTAGTTCATCGCGATTGTAATTTTTCTCTTCCATTAGCAACCTGTTATCTAAGTCGGCTAGCAACTGTTGAGGAGGAGGTTGTAGGCCAAAATCAGTAACTGATTTTGAACTACTGTTTAGTATCACCTCTAACTCATACAGAACATAGCCTTTCATTTGTGGATGATTGATATGAAGATTTCTGATGTGAGTCATAGCAGATGCTCTTGCCGGAATATCATCAGTCATGAGGGACCAGTGATTTTCCCAGAGCCTTACTGTGTCTCCAACATCATAATAAAGCAAGATATGAGCAAAAAGTGTACGCAACTCTGCTGCTGTTGCCGAAATAGCTGCTTCTTGTAAAGCTGTTTCCCATTCTCGGTCATCTTTAAGTAATCCCATGGCTTGACATGCTGCTCGATAAGTAGGAAAAATTGTTTTTTTACTTTTCTAACTTCTGTGAATGATCTGTAACCTTTTTGGTGACACAACAACATTCTGAAATAGAATAATTCCCCTGCAGCAGGATGCACATATGCAAGACTTCCAATCGACGCCTTTGTTTTGTGTTTTCTAGGCTTCCAGGTTTTTTGATTTTCATACCATACGAAACCTGAAGGGAAATCGACGTATGTGAGATGGCGCCCTTCCTCATATAAACTGTTGAATTCAAACCATTGGGTAAGTGTTGTCAGTGTTCTTCCGTCATCACTGATAACATATCCCAAAGGTTCTTTATCATGGAAACTTATCCGTTGCATGCCTTCAAGATGAACTGCAAGAATTTGGACGGCTGGTTCTCGGTGATGTATCGGGAAGTTTAGTATCCTCCAGCAGGCTTCGTGTGGACATATAAAACGGCCATCTATGAAGTTCTGGATTTCATCTACATGTACTGTTGGATTGTTGGATGATGTTGACGCTTCACCAATGGGTCTTGTGATTCGAGCTGCAATTCTATCAGTTCCTTTGGATATGTATTTGAATAAGTATTTTATGAGCATACTCCAGCCACAATATTCCACATTTATGTGCGCGTGTAACATTAGGCAGAGTATCCTATTATATGGAACAACGTACGTATTATCTAGCTTGACTTTGTTTTTTGTTGCATAATGTCTGCTCTTTCTCCTACGGTAATGCACATGGCCGTTGTTATCAAAGAATGTTTTCTCTTGATATTTTTTAGGGAATTTTTTTGTGCACACATCTTGCTGCATACATGGGGCTTTTGGATTAATAGCTCCACATGGTCCATGCAACATCATTTCGGTTACAACTTTGTACCCTTCTAGATCAGTTGTTCTGTCAGGTAGCTCTGCACAGACGAACTTGTCCACATCTTCGGGTAACCGTATCTTGTGAGTTGATTTTAGCCATAGCAATGTGTGACAGTGTGGCAAACCCCGTTTTTGAAATTCTATTGTGTATAAAACTGCATTCATAATCAAACGGAAGAAAATATGAGTTACTTATATGTTTATGTATATGTGTGTGTGTGTGTATATATATATACATATATGATGAAGCGAAAAGTGTACCGCTTTTAAGGGGTCATTTAAGCCTTAAATCATATTTATTTGATCAAATATTGCCCTAAATCATTCCTTTTGTCATTTTAGGTACTTTTGAGGAGAAATCTGGAAAAGGAGGCATTTTGGACGTTTTTGGAGCATTAAAGTGAAGAAAACGGCAAAGTCTCAAAAATCGGCTAAAAGTTACTCTTGACGGCGTCAAGATTTACTCTAGACGGCGTCATGCCTTGGCAAGAAAAGTTGGACGTGAAATTTACTCATGACGGGCCAGTGAAAATAGCATGTGAATTCTGACGGCGTCACGCTTTAACTTGATCGAGGGCGTCACGGCTTAAATCATAAGGGGACGGCGTCACGTTCATGGTTCGACGGCGTCAAGCCTTGATAAGCCAGAATGGATTTTTGAAGAGCTAAAGAGGGACGGCGTCAAGAAGGTCATCCGGGAACCCTAAAAGCGGCGAGGTGACGGCGTCACACTCCATAAGGTGACGCCGTCAGATCCAAAAATCTATATATAGTTTTCTAATTTTTTGTCATTAAAGGGGGCTTAGTGTGTGGAATTTTGGGATAAAACCCTAAGACGATTTTAGCTACTTTTTCAAGGCTTTTTGCCTTGAGATCTTCCATGTTTCATTGAAAGATAAGTTATCAATTAATCATTCAATATGTCTATGTGTTGTTTGATTCTATCTTATTCTTGTCTTTTGTTTAACATGTTAGGCTAATTTTATCTTGTGTTTGCTTAGATCTAATGAAACCTAGCTATTGATTATTGGTTGTTAGTGTGTTATTAGTTGTATTGGATGATTGTTTATCTATGTTAGGCTTAAGAAAACTGGCTAACTTCCTATTCGGTAACTTGCTTGAACGTCTTAAGAAACATGAACCAAATGCGTACTAAAGGTTTTTATGATTGTATTTAATGCACAAGCGAATTCTAGTGATCCCATGTTAGGAGCTTCCTAGCCGGCTCGACATAGGAGTGAAGTAGGAGCTTGTAGAGTTGGGGAAGTAAGTACGCCACCCCACGAATGGTATTAAGGAATACACCCGTCATCCACGCGACTAATACACACTAATTAACCGGTAAAAGATAGTTAGGGAGTAAGGAAATCTAAGTAAACACATTTCTCTACACATAAGTTTCTCACCACTTTTCATTTTTGTTATTTTATTTTATTTGCATTCGTAGTAATTTGGGTTAGTTGACTAGCAACTAATTCCGCCCACTCCTTCAAACCGAGATTTTACTTGCTTTCATAAAATTATAAAAACATAAAAAAGAATCTTCCTCAACCCTTAGACCTAATTAGAGTAGCCTTTCACACCTAACGAACACTATTCCCTGTGGAGAACGATCAATCCCCCGTACTTACCACTACACTATACTACATCGGTCAGGTACACTGCCTGGTGGGGTTGTAAGCCTCTTGAGATCCCTCGAGAGGTAAAACCTGTTGTAAGGTTACAAAACCACGCAATCAAGTTTTTGGCGCCGCTGCCGGGGAATAGTTATTGTTTAGGTTGAATTTTTATTTCTATTAGGTCTACTCACTAGATTCCTTTCTAGTGAGATTTTTATTTTATTTTTCTAGGTTTTCTTTAGTCTATCTATTTTCTTCGTGTCTTTGTTCGTAACCATACCATCCGACATCATGGAAGATGGTAATATCCTTAACCCACACAACCCACCACCACAACAACCACCACCACCTCCTAGAGCCCGTACTTTAGGAGAGTATTCCCGTCCTAGCCACCATGGCTATCGAAACACCATTGAGCTCACTCAAGGAGCCAATATCACACCCTTGCGATCCGACACCATCCGGTTGGTGCAAAGCGGATGCGCATTTCATGGACTTCGTTCTGAAGATCCTAATCAACATCTCAAGGACTTTCTTAAAATCGTTGATTCTATAGACCTTGATGTTGCCACTCGAGAGACGACCCGATTGCGTCTCTTCCAATTCTCTTTGCGGGACCAAGCTAGTCAGTGGCTAGAACGTCAACCCGCAGGATCCATCACCTCTTGGGATGATCTCACCACTCGTTTCCTTGCTCAGTTTTTCCCACCGGGAAGAACTACCAAGCTAAGGAATGATATCTTGATGTTCCAACAACGTCAAGGCGAAACTCTCTACGAGGCATGGACTCGATTCAAGGAGTTACTCCAAAAAGTCCCCCACCATGGCATAGAACTTTGGCTCCAAGTCCAAATCTTCTATGACCATATCAATCTCTCCACGAGGCAAACCATTGACCAATCGGCCGGTGGCAAGCTACGTGATCTAAATGCGGAACAATCATGGGCTCTCCTAGAGGATCTTGCTCTTTATGACAACGAAAGTTGGAGTGATCCCCGTGATTTGAATAAAACGGTCAAGGCAATATCTTTGCCTTCTAACAATTCAAGCACTTCCGACCGTAGGATCATAGAACTTGAAGACCAAGTCAAGTTTCTCATGAAATCCTACGAGGCTCCTAAACCTTCAAACCAAGTGAACAAAATCACTTCTTCGTGTAAATTATGTAGTGGTCCCCACGACACTCGTGATTGCATGGAACTCCCCGAACAAGCTTTTGTGGACTACGCATCCTCGCGTACCGACGGAGCGGGAGACAAGTGGTACACTTTCAAACCCGAGCCAAACCATTACGGTGATACATACAACCCCTCATGGAAAAATCACCCGAACCTTAGGTGGAAACAAAACCAAAACTCGCAACAAACCAATTCTTCCAACCCACCTAATCGTTTCCAATCAAGCGGTTTCAACTCGAACCGTACTTTCAACAACAATCCTTCCGGCAATGGTAGTACCAATAACTTTGAAGGGTTGATTTCCCAATTTATGGCATCTCAAGAAGCTCGGATAGCTAGATTCGAGACCGAATTCAATCAACAACAAACTGAGATGACCAATAAAATTGACAACTTGTTGAAAGCCCTCAATAACCAAGTGCTATCACCTCCGCATAAGGACGCTAGGAACACAAATAGCGGACCCCAAGTCAAAGACCCTTCTTCATCCAAACATGTCCACTTCGTCAACGTTGTCACTATTAGACCAATCGATAGGAGCATGGAAGAAAGTGACAAGAATGAGGGTAGGATAGAAAGTGAACCTAAGGATGAGGATAGGAAAGTCGAGGTTGATAAGGAAGTTAGGACAAGTGTGATTGAGGAAGTAGATAATGATGAGGACTACTTCAATAAGCTACCCACTAAGGAAGAGCGCGCATATCATACAAACTTATTCGATGACCCCGAGACACCATACTTCCTAGGTAGACCAATCATAGAAATAGGCGACCCTTCTAATCTCAACATACCATGCAACATCGGACATCTACATGTGTGGAAAGCCTACATCGACCTTAGATCACCCATAAACATCATGACTAGAGCCCACTACAACTTGATAATGAAGAATCAACTTGGGTATAGGATGTTCCCTGACAAGGGTTGGATGAGTAACTTCACGGGAAGAGTTAAGGGATTACCGGTTTATGTAGGAAACTTCACCTATGTCACCGACTTTGTAATTGTAGAAGATATCCGCCCAATAGTCGATGCATCCTTGACTCAAGTGGTTTTTGGAAAACCATTTGTTGAGGTCTCTAGAATGACTTATGAACCTTCCTTAGGGATAGTTAGATTTAAGGATGAGACCGATGAAGTAAGCTACCAAATGCCATATAAGATAGAACAATTCCAACACTTATCAAGTGTTGAGAAGGAGCTCAAGCAAGCGGTCTACTATAGGAATGATGAGGATAGAAGTAAAGGAGTAGACTATGTTATGGAAAGGATATTCGGTTTCTACAAGGATTGTTTGAAATTAGGACCGGAATATAAAACCGGGAAGGAGAATGGCCTAGGAACCGTGACCGATGATGGAGTCACGTAATGTACGTGACTTTGAGTCTAGCTACAAGACTCGTTAATAAAGAAAAGCGCTTCTTGGGAGGCAACCCAAGCTTTATTTGTTTTATTTGCTTTGTGTGTTTATTTATTTGTTTGTTTGTTTTTATTTGTTTTCGTATGTGTGTTTAATTTTTATTATTATTGATTCATGTTAAAAACTAATTTATGAAAATGCTTTATGTTGTTTTTAACTTCGTCTTAACTACATATAAAGGTATTTTGCAAAAGATAAGTGTAAGGGAAATCTAAATCGGTTTATTAGAACACAAATTAACATGAATCGTAATAATAATAAATTAGCATACATATTAGTATTTGTTTGAGTCAAATGCTTGTATCGAGTCATAATGATGTTTTGCAGGATTTCCAGGAAGTAAGGTAAAGGTTTTTCCAGAAATTTTCTGGAAACTTAAAATGAAAATTTTTGTCAGGTCATTTCTGACGGCGTCAGGGGTTATAACCTGACGGCGTCAGATTTAATTTTCAGAAATTTTTGAAAGTTTTGTTTTTAAAAAAAAAAAAAGTTTTTATTAAAATCTCCAACTTATAATCTCCAGGAATCTGCAAAGTTATCATTCCACAAGCATTATATCCTTATATATAGATTTTATCCCGCCGATGTTATGCAGGTTTTCGTGTTTGTTTTCTCAGGTTTAACAGGTTATTTTGGACAAGGAGATGTTTTTGGAATCAAGCTTATGGCGATGCATTAGTCATGGAGCTTCAACATTCTCTTTGGAGGAAGATTTAACCGTGTAATTTCATTATCCACCGAGCGAATCAGGGGAGTATTTGATTTCATTCTTTTACTTTATGCTTTTACATCTTGTTATTTGAACATTGGGGACAATGTTCATCTTAAGTGTAAGGGGAGGGTAAAAGTACGATTTTAGAGAATACAATTGCGCTTGATTTTTGTTTGTTTGATGGTAGATGTGTAATAAAACTGAGAGAAATACTTGTTAAGGTAATTTTAGTGCCAAATTTAAAATTTTTTACAACATATAGGAGTGAAACTTTGATCTTAATGAGCGTCTCACGGATAGGAGTTATATAACTAGCACAAAAACCGTACCACTAAAAAATTTTCCACCCCCAAATATGTGAGGTTCACCCTAGAATTGGTAGGAAAAGCATTTATGCTATGATGTGTGTACCGGTAGCACTTAGATTCTAGAACTTGCGTTAGGACCATTCCAAGGCCACAAGTGAGACTACATTCGTGTAGTTAGATTTACTACATGATAAGAGGCATTAGGATTAACCCATTGTTTTACACCTGTGTTTTTGTTATAATTACTTTGGCTACATTGGTCAAGTAATTCTCCCACACCCTTTGCGTTGTACTCATTTTTAGTACACGATACCCTAGTACACCCCTCAGAGCCTATCTTTTCGTTTCGACCTTTAAGCATTTTACTTAAAGGAAGAATTTGTTACACCCCACTAAAATGTACACCCAAATCGCCTTAGCCTACCTTGTATGCACTCATTTTTAGTGCATTATTGTTACAACATTTGTTTAAACCCAAGTTAATTATCTAGTTGATTACATGGTTGCTAAGTCGAGTCATATCCTTGTACATATTGTTTTGGGACGATTGGGACTCATGGGTAAAGTACTAGTGTAATGGAGTAATGGGGAAGAACATCATTTATTACCCCCATATGTGCTAAATATTTTAAAAGTACTCCAAGTTTTTCAATTATCTTAATTCGAGTCATTAGATTAGTATTTGTAAAGTTATGTAAAAATTCAAGTGTAAGGGGAATGCAATGCCCCTATGATGTATTATTTTGGATGGTAGGGTAAAAGTGTATGATCAAAAAAAAAAAAAAAAAAAAAAAAAAAAAAAAATCGAAAAAATCAAGAAAAATACAAAAAAATGAGAAAAAGAAAAATAGAAAAAACATACGGACTACCATCCCGTTTTATTTTATGTTTGTTTTATATTTTTGTTATTTTGTTATTTCGTTTCTAGCTTAAGATCGAGTCTAGTCTTGGCTTAGCATCATTGTATAGTACATGTAATTGATCAAGATTTTTAACTCGCCACCAGTAAAATATCCTTTATCCAACAAAACCGTGTTTTCCTTTTCCCTACACCTAACGTTATAACCCATTTAAAAGCCCTCTTTGATAGTTTATCTTAGGTGCTTACGCCTAGTGGAGGAGGTTTTCGATCCTTTCCCAAGCCTATGGTAATCTATTTGCTATGACAGGTAGTGAGAGATATTTTCCGTTTTCATTTATGAGATTTATTTTGATGACACTTGAGAGATGTGAGTATCTAAACACTACTTGTGAGGTGCTAGTTTATAATCTCCGTGCTTATTATGATTGAAGTGGAACGATTATTTGTTGTAATTACTTTTATATTAGCATTAAATGACCCCTAACTTATATTTTGATTAGAATAAAAGCGCATTTGCTTGAGGACAAGCAAATCTCAAGTGTAAGGGTATTTGATGAAGCGAAAAGTGTACCGCTTTTAAGGGGTCATTTAAGCCTTAAATCATATTTATTTGATCAAATATTGCCCTAAATCGTTCCTTTTGTCATTTTAGGTACTTTTGAGGAGAAATCTGGAAAAGGAGGCATTTTGGACGTTTTTGGAGCATTAAAGTGAAGAAAACGGCAAAGTCTCAAAAATCGGCTAAAAGTTACTCTTGACGGCGTCAAGATTTACTCTAGACGGCGTCATGCCTTGGCAAGAAAAG
This sequence comes from Artemisia tridentata subsp. tridentata, assembly GCA_021014915.2. NCBI lineage: Eukaryota > Viridiplantae > Streptophyta > Magnoliopsida > Asterales > Asteraceae > Artemisia > Artemisia tridentata. The sequence continues at coordinate 42,566,573 of CP139503.1, read as the reverse complement.
TTGGACGTGAAATTTACTCATGACGGGCCAGTGAAAATAGCATGTGAATTCTGACGGCGTCACGCTTTAACTTGATCGAGGGCGTCACGGCTTAAATCATAAGGGGACGGCGTCACGTTCATGGTTCGACGGCGTCAAGCCTTGATAAGCCAGAATGGATTTTTGAAGAGCTAAAGAGGGACGGCGTCAAGAAGGTCATCCGGGAACCCTAAAAGCGGCGAGGTGACGGCGTCACACTCCATAAGGTGACGCCGTCAGATCCAAAAATCTATATATAGTTTTCTAATTTTTTGTCATTAAAGGGGGCTTAGTGTGTGGAATTTTGGGATAAAACCCTAAGACGATTTTAGCTACTTTTTCAAGGCTTTTTGCCTTGAGATCTTCCATGTTTCATTGAAAGATAAGTTATCAATTAATCATTCAATATGTCTATGTGTTGTTTGATTCTATCTTATTCTTGTCTTTTGTTTAACATGTTAGGCTAATTTTATCTTGTGTTTGCTTAGATCTAATGAAACCTAGCTATTGATTATTGGTTGTTAGTGTGTTATTAGTTGTATTGGATGATTGTTTATCTATGTTAGGCTTAAGAAAACTGGCTAACTTCCTATTCGGTAACTTGCTTGAACGTCTTAAGAAACATGAACCAAATGCGTACTAAAGGTTTTTATGGTTGTATTTAATGCACAAGCGAATTCTAGTGATCCCATGTTAGGAGCTTCCTAGCCGGCTCGACATAGGAGTGAAGTAGGAGCTTGTAGAGTTGGGGAAGTAAGTACGCCACCCCACGAATGGTATTAAGGAATACACCCGTCATCCACGCGACTAATACACACTAATTAACCGGTAAAAGATAGTTAGGGAGTAAGGAAATCTAAGTAAACACATTTCTCTACACATAAGTTTCTCACTACTTTTCATTTTTGTTATTTTATTTTATTTGCATTCGTAGTAATTTGGGTTAGTTGACTAGCAACTAATTCCGCCCACTCCTTCAAACCCGAGATTTTACTTGCTTTCATAAAATTATAAAAACATAAAAAAGAATCTTCCTCAACCCTTAGACCTAATTAGAGTAGCCTTTCACACCTAACGAACACTATTCCCTGTGGAGAACGATCAATCCCCCGTACTTACCACTACACTATACTACATCGGTCAGGTACACTGCCTGGTGGGGTTGTAAGCCTCTTGAGATCCCTCGAGAGGTAAAACCTGTTGTAAGGTTACAAAACCACGCAATCAATATACATATATATTATATGTATATCTTAAATTTGTTGCATATGTATTTATAATTTTTATTATGTATTATTTGTTAAATTTACTAATAAGATATATATTAAAGAGTTACCTCCTGTTGCAGGTCCAAATATGGTGCCTTCTTTCAAAATTTTCAGAAAATCATTCACCTTTTGTTCAAACACGCGAACAACAATGTCAGCTCTATCATTTGGTGAAAGATGTGGGTGAGACTGCATATATCTGCGGATTTCTGGCCAATTGACATTGCATGTGAACGTGATGAAAAATTGAGGATTGCCAAGAACTCGACAGATAGCAAGAGCATCTAGATAATGACTGTACATGTATCTTGGGCCGCCAGTAAGACTTGAAGGTAAAATTATTCTTTTACCTATATCTGCACCGGAACGATCTCCCCTTGAAATAGCATCATAGATGCCTGACAAATACTCACTTCTAATGTTATTTTGCTTGGCTCTTACAAACTCAAGACGATCTTGTTCTAGTGCACAATAGACAGACACCACATATTGTTGAAACAACCTTCCACCTTTAAAAAGCAAACCATAAAGATGAGGCCTTTCATGTAATTGGTAAATGTAATAGGTGTTCATAGACATCTTAGGTTTTTCACCATGTGCATTACGGATTTCCAATGTTAATTTTGTAGTATAGCCTGGCTGACCATACACAAAAAGAAGTGGAAACTGTAATGACATATAGGTTGAATGCAACTTGTTAATTCTTTGAGGACGTTCACCCTTTTTTTGTATTATTACATCATAATCTATCTTCGTTTCAGGCCCATTTTCAAACACGATAGCACCAACAATGTCTGCAGATGGCAACTGATATTGGCGAGCTCCATCTACATTGTAAAGCCGAATGCTGAAATCAGGTACATTTTCTTGCTCGCAGATGTCTCTAGCTGTCCTAAACAATGCCACCAACTCATTATGAGTATCCAAAATGTGTATCAGACGTTGGATAATTTTAGGCTTCAATGACGATGATTGTGTTCCACCAAATCTTCTTAACCTATTTTCGACTTCATTTCTGGTGTCGTATATGTAAAGTTGCAAAAACTTTGGTTTTTCATTTTCTGGAGGACATAACGCCCCTAACCAATGACACACCTGACCAGAAATTCTGAACACATATGGTGCTCGTCCATCATTAATTTTTTCATCTATGTGTGCACCAAACGATGTCATACTAAACATTTGGTTGTATGCTCTAATGTTTTCCATAAAGTGGCTGTCCTTGAATAATTGTTTTATACAATCTGGCGGTTCTCTTTCTTGTTGAATACACACCTTCCCTTCCCCACAGCATCGACTATAACGAATGTGTGACAGTGTTGAATTTTTGAGCCTTTCACCATACCAAAATGCAGCCCCGCAGTGGTTGCATGTCCAATCAGCATCGCCAATATCAATATATAGATTAGAAACACCTGATAGAAAATGCAATGAATTTAGTTATGTAAGGTAAATTTACAGTAGGTGTTTAAGTAAAGTTAACCTGAATAAGGTAAACGAATATACTTACCTTGGGAATTAAGAGCGCGGGTACGGGTCTGGCGAAATGTATTAGGAGCATGAGTCAAGCTTGTAGTGGGTTGTTGTTCTGTAAATTTTTGCCAAATGAGTCAAGGTTACTTCATTTAAAAATTAAAATAAAAAAATGTACAAATGATATTGTAATCTTTACCTGAATGAGACGGATGCTGTTGCATGTTGCTGATAGATGCAGGATCGTCAGTTTCATTTTCTAACACATATGCATCATCTGACGAATTTGTAGGAATATAATCTGATAAAAATTGCGTGAAAGTTCATGGGTATTAAGTGACTAAAGTTTATTTTGTTTATAATTTAAAATAACCACATGTATAAATGTGCCTATAATTAAGACTGAAATATTTACCTGAATAAGCCGAAGGCCCTTCCATATTACTGATAGGTGCCCATTGTTTGTCTCATTTTGTAATGTGCATACATTATTTGAGGAACTTGTAGAAGTATTTTCTGAAAGGAATTTCGTCCAAGTTAGTGGCCATTAACTTTTGTAAATGATAAGTGTTTCATTCAATATTGGAGGAAACAAACCTGAACTATTATCCATGTGAGTCTGGGAATGGAGTGACGGTGGTTGGATTTGAGAGGTATCACACAGATTCTCTTGTGGCAGTTCCATTTTTGCAGCTGCAAAAGTGAAATATGTGTAAATCAAATGATGAGTAACAAAGTTTTTATGAGTTTATACAATAATTTGATTACCTTTTGTCCATCTCGTATGTAACATATTAGTTTTTTCATTTATGGTTGACCATCTCTTCTGTATATTAATATTGGTACTATTTTGCTGCAGATTGTTTTCTGTGTGTACGCTGTGAATATCAGAAGGGCAGAGAAAGGTGGGTGTATGAAGGTTTGTATCGAAAGGCCTGTTACTCATATCTGAAAAAATTAATGATGGACACATAGATGTTTAGAAACAATTAATTCAGAATTTATAAGGATAAATATTAGAGTCACTATTTTCACTTGTGCCATAATCTAGTGTATCCCAAGTATGATGTAAACTCGTATATGTTGATTGAGGTTCCCCAAAGTGGCTGGTAAATCGCGTTTCTTCCAACATATGTTCCTTTTTTTTCCGGTGTCATATTTGTGTGACATGAAATCAGTTTGCAGGTAGCTTTTCTTTTGAGGATAATGTATATGCTCAAAGGTGGCTTCATTTGATTGATACAGGTTGAATGAACATCCCCTTGACACATCTTCACTTTGCCTTTTAGTTGGGCCAGAAGTTTGCCTTGCACTTGGGCCAGTGTTTTTTGAGCTTTTAACATCCCCAAACGGTCTGTGCATTTTTGTATGTGCAACATCCTCATTTGCAACATATACAGCAGTGTTTCTTTCATTTTCTTTTAAAAATCCATGAACCATTGAAAAGCATCCATTTGTATATTTATTTTTTTCACCTTCCTTATTTTATCTTTTTTGTTTGGTTAGCAGGTATGATATGATGCAGCTAATGATAATGATGATGCATGGCTACATGAAAGCAGAACATAAGAAAGCTTTTAGAAAACATACCTTTACAAAGATTTGTTGCTGAGAATTGTTTCTTCCTGATACGTTGTTTTTGTTTTTTTTGCAATTTTTTTTTTCTTCTTTCCTTTTTTTTTTTTTTGTTTTTCTTCAAGAGTTCCGGTTGTTTTGGTTGTAAGATGTGCTTGTTTGCAATATTGCTTATGTTTTCAATCTTTTGGTCACTTGTGGGATTGTAATTCCAGAAGGTTACACAATAATTATGGGCATGCTGATGGTCAAGGGTAGCCATGCCTTAGTACAATAGTTGTTAACACATGGCAATGCAATATGAAATTCTTGAATGGTTAGGTCTGCACATTGTTATTAGTATAGTTAGTAAGTGGAATCAAGACTGTTAGTGAGCATTACAGTTACACAGTAAACTTGCAAATGTTTCACATCCAATGAGGTAGTTCCAACACATCAAAAAAAAAATATTACGTTTATAATATGGAGTTCCCAACCAATAGGGATGAGAATTATCAAATGATAAACCATTTAAGAATAGTCATTATTGTCACATCACAAACCATCCTTAGTATATATATAATGTGTTATGGTACATGTATATTTCCAAGCATGGAGAAATATCTACATTACTTACTGCTACAGTTGACGTACTATTATAGTTTACCATTGCTGTAACATTGTTTTTTGTAACTAATTATGTGTATTACTTATGTGCAATTGGTTTGTAAATACATGTGTCCACTTAACAAATTTTCTGGACTGTTTTAGTTTACATTTGCTATAACTTTGGTTTTCGTAACTAATTATGTGTATTACTTATGTGTTATGTGTCCATTTAACAAACAGTAAAGTACATGTGACTCCAGCATTGTTACTGTTAAAACAACTATTGATTACAACATGTTGATGCACTCAAACTTCTAACAATTAGATATATATATAATTTATGAAAGATAACATTTTGTCCATTGATTTTTATAATAGCCATTTTTTTTCTTTATTGCCTTTTCAAAGGTTCTAGTAGTTTTACTATTGAAGTTTAGGATAGTTGGACCTTTCTAAGTCAAGTTGTGCGTGAAACCGTGACATGTGAGGAGGTCCAATGGATAAGCAGGACGTCGTTGTTAAAAAATGTACGTGTCATGGCCCATGGGACATTATTGATCCTACATTGGATTGGAGGTACTTTAAATCAATTTGATTATTCAAAGGGAAAATTCTTTAAATGCCCCAAAGGTACAAGGGTGTTTACCTTAGATGCCCCAAAAAAAAATTTTCTCTAAATACCTCAGGGGATCAGGTCGCTCAACAAAACTTGGGCGGATCTCATATAATGGTGACATGTGTCCCTATGTATGTCCCCACTAAAGTACTAAGATGTACTTCTTGCAGTATGTACTTGTTGGGTGACTGGGACCTACATAACTTGGGCGACTTTGGATTTTTTGTCTTTTTGTAAAAAAAGTATTCTCTTATTTTATTATATAAATAGTACAAAAGTCTTGGGCGAATGGGTCTCACTATTCCTTATACTTGGGCGACTTGTTAGGTAGAGGGTATTTTTAATAGTTTTCTACTTTTTATACAAGATTATACTTTTAAAATTTTTATACCAACTGTATTATTAACAATTTATTCTTGGGTCGTTTATTTTCAAAGGATTTACTCTCACTAACTTTACTCTCACTACCTTTACTCTTCTACAGATCGATTATACTCCTCACCATCGATTATACTCCTCTATACTCCTCTTTATCGATTACTTCTACAGATCGATTATACTCCTCTCTGTCAATTATACTCCTCTTTATCGATTACTTCTACAGATCGATTATACTCCTCTCTATCAATTACACCCACAGATCTGAAGCAACTGATTGTCTTGGTTTATGTTTATTCTAATTTAGGGTTACGGTATAGTATTCGATCTAACTAACGAAAGTAAAAATGGTTTGGGCTAGGGTAAGTAATTATCTTTTCGATTTAGGGTTAGGGTTTGTTGTACTTTTTTTTTATAAAATTTATCCGATTATTTTATTGTTAGTGTTAGTTATTCGAGGATTATTTAATTGTTAGTGTTAGGTTTTATGTAATTTTTTAATTGTTAGCTTTAATTAGGGTTATTCGAGGATTATTTAATTGTTAGTGTTAGATTTTATGTAATTTTTTAATTGTTAGCTTTAATTAGGGTTATTCGAGGATTATTTAATTATTAGTGTTAGGTTTTATGTAATTTTTTAATTGTAAGTATGCATTAGCTTATGGTTGCACTAACTGTTAAACTCAGTTCTTAATGGTCTTTATGGATTGCCTATTTGTTTTCATTTGGCTTATTTATAGTCCTGTCAGTATGCATTGGCTTATTTCAAGACCTAGATTTAGGTTATCTTAAATCTGTCTGTATTTATTGTGACCAATGTGTTTTTGGCAAAATCAAAGTTCACACAATTTTACCAAACTATTTTCAAGTGCGAGCGTTGGAAACCTTTGCTTTTGTCATTGCGATTGATCTAAGTGTTGTATCAGACCGGTGGTAATCGGCTATTCTATGGGAAACAACTAGGGTAAACGGATGGACTGGTGATTCCGGGCGACCTTGAACCATAGTTAGTCGTTTACTTAACCCTGTAGAGTTGGGCTCAGATATCGGGCCTCAGATTATTCATCCTGCTTGTGATTAAGACACGACGGATGTAGTCTGTACTCCCGATCAGGTTCAAACTACACGGGCAACTGTTTTGACAGCTTGTTCTCTCGCGAAGACTTAGTGCATCGGCGGTACACGCAATCTTGTGAATACTTTGGAAAAATTTTGTGAACTTTAAATTTCCACTAATAGTTGTAAAGGGGCTTAGAAAGGGTAACAGTATATCTGGGTTCCATTGCTTAAATTGACTGAGTTCCCTAAAACTGTTTGTATATCAAACATACCAATAGTTTTGGGGAACTCAGTCAAATTAAGCATTTGAACTTATATGAATCGTTCGATAGATAGTATCTTAAGTGACTTGTAAAAGATTGGTTTAATTTTTCCCCTGCAGCATAGCGTATCAGCAGACCTTATATTGCTTATTGGCTGATCTCAGTGCTTATTGGTCTTTGTGGATTGATTATTTGTTTTTATTTGGCTTATTTATAGTGATGTCAGTATGCATTATCTTATTTCAAAATTTTGTGAACTTCCATTGTAGTTGAAATTTGAATAAACCTTAATTCTATTTACCATCCGAATTTCACAAAGTTGATAGATTTCTTCAGGTCTATCATGTTCCATTGTGGTTGGCTTTCGTTGGCGACACATCTTCGTCTATAATCGTAGTACACTAAACCTTTAATTGTGCGTAAGTGTCACCATGCTCTCTTCAGCGTTGTAGAATATACATAATTAATATGTATATTCGCCACATACAAGTGAGCAATATCAAACATAGAGTTAGATTTAAGAAATTCTGATTGTGCAACCTCAATTATACGGGAAGATCTATCTAACGTTGTAGATTGGTTCCATTGCTTAATTTGGAAGCCGTCTTAAACTGGTTGCATGTTTGATCTTGATAACCAGTTTTGGCCCTCAGTTGCAGGTGTGTTCACCCTAAAATTTTTTTAGGGTGAACACAATTGTACTTGTGGGCCGAAGCTTGTTATCAAGATCAAAGACACAACCGGTAATAAGACGGTTTCCAAAAAAAAAAGCAGTGGAACCCATCTACAACGTTAGATTGATCTGCCCTTATAATTGAGACGTTTTGATTTCGATAATGATATAGTGTGTATGATTGATGACAATCCACACTCCTTCATTATCGCCGTCAAGACGAGTCCTGTTACTCAGACTCTATTCTATGCTCAACATTTGCATATTTTGTTGCCGCAAGTGTAAGCATTTGTTATTCATGGCTTTATTTTTATTTTTTTTCCTAAGCTGGCTTTATTTATTTTTTTTTTGTTTTTCTTAAAGGAATATGAAGCCAAAGTCATCGTTAGGAGTAAATTGAAATACTTTTCATTAATTAGAGATAAGCTGAATGAAAAGCGAAGGATTTTATTTAGGACTACCTGTTTTGGAGGATGGTTGGATATTATATTTTTTGACCATGAACCACATATGTTAGATTATATACTACAAAAACAGAGTTATGTAGATGATGCACACTTTGACATGCCCCTCATATATACTGTGGATGGTCGTAGTCTACATTTTGGTCGTCCCGAGTTTTCTCTAATAACAGGTTTTCGTTCTGGAAAATATATAAGGTCTGACTTGTATAGTAAAGGTGATATAAAATTTAAGTCAAGGGTATTTCCAAATAAAATGGGGGTAAGACTTTCAAACTTAGATCTTCTTGGTGTTCTTGAGGATGAAGAGTTATTCGGTAAATTATCTGACGAAGATGCAGTCCGTGTGTGTCTACTGTTAGCGCTAGAGGTAATTTTTATGGGTCGGTTGTTGGCTGAACAAGTGGATGACAGATACCTGCGTTTGGTTGAAGACCTTGAAGCATGGAATTCGTTTCCATGGGGGGAGCACATTTGGAGGCAATTGTACAACCAGATACTTAATGTCGTAGACAGACACAGGTGGGAACACCTTAAAGGACTCGAAGCATCTCGGAAGTACGTTCCAACGTATACACTTGCAGGATTTGTTTGGGCTTTCAAGGTTATTCTTTTATTTTTTTTCCATATGAGTTTTTAATTTTGTTTAATTTTTCCTTGCCTAACTCAATCTTTAACTTTTGTAGATATGGATTCTTGAGTCGTTTGAAAGAAGCAATAAGTGGTGGAATAAAGTCCCAGATGTCATACCACGGGGTGTAGCCTGGTCAAAGAAAGAAGTGTTTACACGATCGGATTATGGATTGCTATTTGGCAAGGTAAAACCTTATAGAATATCGTATTCCCTACTATTTATGTTATTTTGTGTTGTATTGAACTTGTTTTTTGATCTTCTTTTGGTTAATGTTTTTTGTAGGACTCGAAGATAAATTTTGAATTGAAAGCAACATTAGCCGAGCAGCAATCTGATTGGTATATCCAATTTCGAGAGTATTTCAGGGGGTACATACCAATTACTCGTAAACCAAGGGTACCACATGAATACGATCTCTATCTACAAAAGTTGGATGCTTGCCGGAAACGTGGGAGGACAGAAAAAAAGTATTTACTGCTTGTTCCTAGGATTCAGACAAGTGATCTTATTACTGAGATCAGCCTTAAGGATTGTGTGATTCAGGAGTTGAATGCTCGTGTTTTCAAACTTGAGTCTATTATTCAGGTGATTTTTTATATACAGTAATATAATGCATTTAGCTATAACATGTATTTATATGATTGTAATATAAATTTAATGGGTTTTAAAAATACTTTGTAGGTTCTTTCTTGCGAAAGAACTTGCGGTTTTCGGGTAAACACATTGGTTCCGAAAGCTTACTTGTCAAATTATAAAGCGAATTTTTGACTTTATTGAATTTAACAATGCCTCCGTTTTTTCATATACAGGAGAAATTGGACTTCAGTAAATCTTTTTCACATCTAAGCCATGAATTACGAGAAAAACTGGATTCTGAATTCTTTGAAATTGTTGACTCTATTATTTCCCGAAATCGTTCAGCTGAGATAGATGTCGACTCTGATGACGATATTATTCAGGTAATGTGTTTTTACAAAGAATACAATCCAAAATATATTATACCTTGTATGAACACATCAATTCACATAAATTCTTGTGACAGGAGTATCTTTTGGAAGAGGAATTAAGCCTGAGGAAGCAAGAAGAAGAAAGGTGGAAGATTGAAGAACTAAAGCTTATGGAAAAAGAGTTTCATAATGCGTTGATAGAGGAGACGAAACGGCGGTTGGAAAGGGAAGAGAAGTTGAAGATTGCACTCGAGAAGAATAAAGCGTTATCTGCTCTTTATAATTCAGAACATTGGAAAAGAGCAAACGCAGGCATGGAACCCAACAAGAGGAGTAAAAAAGGTAGGTCTGATTCGTTGTATTACTGGTCCGAACAACTTGTGAAAGCTGAAAAAAATCGAACTCCCCCTTATGGACATCGGGATCGAGATATGAGTGACTATTTAAAACGTGTTCAGCCTTGGGTGGAGGTATAAAAACAATTTCTATTTTCTTACGTTTAACGTTAAATTTTTATTTTTTCTAATATAGTAAGAACCTGTGTGTAGAATCTTACTCGGTGCAACAAATATATCAGCAAAGTGCATCTGACTAATGATTACGACGAATTCCTTGGAAAGCCGGGGCTACTTCGTTATACATTTCCTTGGTCCAAAGAACCTGTACGTGTTGATCGGAGGTTCTGGGAGAGCTTAGTTTGTTTAGATCCTACAAAACAAGGGTGGCTCATGGATGATGTCAGACTCTTTTGCGTTGGTTTTGTAAATCTATTTTTTTTATTTCTTATGGTATTTGTCTCACGAATACTCTTTTGCGTTGGTTTTGACAGCACATAGAGCTGTGGGTGGAATACATGTTGCATTTCAGACCCGATGACGCTGATTGGGCTATGGTTAGTCCATACTGTGTTCAGCTGCTATTGCAGAATTCCATCCCCATTTGGTATGCTAATGGAAGCAAGTACAATATTAATTGGGGCGATGTTGACCAGGTAATACGTGTATTCATTCCTTGTGTATACATATATGGACCTATTTGCCTTAGAACATGTATATAAATTTCTTTTTATTTTTTCGTTACAGGTTTTTATGCCTATCAACGAAAAGCAAAAACATTGGTTTCTGGCCCAGTTCGATATCAAGACAGGGGTGGTAACGTTGTATGACAGTGGTGAAAAGCATGAACCGGAGTGGCGTCCTTGGTATTTGAATATGCGGGCATGTTTAGAGGTAATACTTTATATTTTTTTACTAAATAATTCTAGTAAAACCTGAAATGCATATAACAGTCTAAAATCCAGTTTGATACTTGTTCAATTTCAAATATAAGTCTTTAAAGCACAGGTTCTTGTACGTTAAAACTTCAAGTACTTTGACAACTATCCTCTTAAATGTATCATAAGTCAACTAGTTAAACTCTATGCAAGTACAATTGCCCATTTAGTGTTCCTTAATGTTCAGGTACATGGGCAAGTAGATTATTAAATGTTTTAAGTCTTATTTATAATCTTCTTTTCCACACTAGTTTACATCCACACTAGAATTAAACCTCCAGCTATACCTTTATACTCCTCTTCTCCACACTAGTTTACACCCACACTAGTTTGCACCATGTCTGACTGTATTCCACTTGAAGTTCAATTGGACATTGTCCGTAGGCTTTCTGTCAAGCAAGTACTTCAATGCCGAAGTGTCTCAAAGACCTGGAAGGCTGGCATTGACACCTTGCATTTCACTGGTCGTTTCGGTGTTCGCCCAGATGATGGTTTCCCATATGTTTTACGCTATCACCAAGGGTTTAGAGGTTACATGTCCTACGTTTCTCATAATTTCTCTTTAACACCTGTACCCACAAACCTATCTTTTTCTGACTTGATACCTTTTGGCTGCTCACACGGCATTTGGGGTTTTTCGTATGGACCAATTCTCCCTCACTACATGGCTTTTGTTTGGAACCCATCCATCAGAAGATCTGTGGGAACATTTGTCCCTTATGTGACAATCGGTCATGAATATAAAAAGCGTATGTTGGCCTTTGGGGTTCGACCTGACAACCTCGACCCAACAATTTTAAAGATTTCATACCCGTTTGAGCCCCAAAAACCATGGTGTGTCTTACTTTTCTCTTTCTTATCAAGAGAATGGAATGTATTAGAAACTCAGTTCTTGCCTCGTCAGTCAATCCGACTGAAAAAGGCATCTCAGGCTGTTGTTGATGGCCGTATCTTCTGGTGTGCTTATGAAAAGTTGTTTGCTAGTGATGTTAGCTCATTCAAGAGCTATATGATGGTTTCTTTCAACTTGGTGACCCATCGTTTCCAGGTTCTTAACATACCGGATGAGTTGTTATTGAAACTTCCTCTACCATTCTTTGTTTCTAACCTAAGAGACAACGTTGTTGTTTCCGGAAACTTAAATGGTGAGGACAACTTTGTTTTCTGTGTATGGAGCTTACAGGTGGTTGGGGGAATCATTGAATCGTTTGAATGTCTGATTGCTTTTCCTACCCCTTGTGCACTGAAGTTAATTGGGTTTGCTGATAACAATGACCCAATACTGGAAGTTGAGAACCCGGAAGAATGGCCTACCAATCTTGTACGCTACAATGTTGCTTCCGGCAATTTCTATAATATTGCTGAGGGAATTGGTTCTTCATTTTGCATCAGTCCAAACTGCGAGTCTTTGATTCTGCAAACTCATGAGGATACAATGGCTTATTAGATTGTTTGGTGGTGAGGGGAATGGGTTTTATTGTTGTGTTTTATCGGTTTTTGTAGTCAGTCTATGTGCATGTTTGGCTCAAGCTTTATGGTTTAGAAGGGTCGTTTATGGTTTTTAATGTTATCTAGCTGTGATACCCAGTGTTCTGGGTTTGACTTTGTAATTGACAATGTAATGTTAAGTTGTTATTAACTTGGCTTGTGATATGGAAGATGTAATATTAGGTTGTTTAGGGCTTTACTTTGTATCTGCTGTGGTGGCTTAGGTCATGTTTTAGTTCATCTGTAACTTTTTAATTATTATGTTGTGGTTTCTGGTGTTAATGTTTGTTAATTACTGTTACGTATTTACCTTTTGTTGTGTAAACTGCACAGAAACAAGATGTGTTTATCAAACACTCCAAAGTTAACTTGACTTGACCAATTTTGCTTTGCTTTCTATTTTCTTGTTGAAAAAACATGATTGTCTAGTTTCTATATGAAAAGAGAAAAACAAAGAAAGACGAGAGTGACATGATTGTCTCGTTTCTCTATATGTTTTGTTTCATTTGTACTATATATTGTTGTTGTGGTTGTTTTTGCTAATATTTTTCAATCAATATGCAGGCTGGACTTCCCAAAACGTATGCCATCACCTTCACACATGCAGAGAACGTTCCAGAGCAGGGGGGCCTGTTTGGTGATTGCGGTATTTGGGTCTGCATATTCTTATACCGATTGGCACATGGGAAGTCATTGGACGTCGAAAGTCCTGTTCAGGCAGCTATTGCTTACCGTGAACATATGGCTAGGTTCTTTTTCCAACATAGAGTGTGTAGTTGGTAGTTGTCGGCTATGGTGGTTGTAATTCTAACAATTAAATTTTGTTGTAATAGAACTTAGGCTTAGGATATGTTATGTAATGTGATCCCTGTTATGGGACTAGTACATTAAACTATGGTTGTCATGCATGTATCCTTGTACATTAAAATGTCATGGATTTGTTTTTGCTCATGGCTTGTTCTTGGGTATTCGACTACACTAACTAGTAAGACAGTTTCATAATTTGGTTAACCTTGTTTAGTTTATATATTTCAATTTAGTTTACTACTCACTTAGATAATTTATTTGCAGCACACAAGTAGCGTTAAACGACTCACGGACTTGCTAAACAACTTATTTGCAGCACACAAGTAGAAAGTAGCGTTAAACGAATCACGGGATGTGCTGCTGTCGAGAATGAAGGATAAAATCTAATGTGTTATTTTTAATTATTATGCTTTTAAATGTGCAAATGTAACCTGTATGTTCATCAAAGTCTAGGTGGTTTTAACTTTCAACCTAAATGTTCATCAGCTCTAGCTGGATATTTTACTTCTAATGTGAAATTTTTTCAAGCAACTATTGTACATGTCGCCCAAGAATATTTAAGTTGAGGAACCACCAGTTGTACCAGTTCATTTAGGTTCATTAACTATCTCATGTACTTGCGTCATTAGGTTTGAGTCCAATATAAATGGAGCCTCACAACTACAAAATCCTGCATTATCCACTTAATTATAACACATAACTTCCCTTGTCTTATAACAAAATATAATTCAGAACATGAATTCATCTTCCTCCTCAAGTATTTCATATCGTAGGAACCAGTTCGAATACCACGATGTTGCTAACATGACGCATTGCAAATGTCGTCCGGCATATCCACTACCTATCAAAGTGTCTTGGTCACAAAAGAACCCAGGAAGAAGGTACAAAGCATGTCCTATGGATAGATGTGGAGTTTATGGTTTTCTAGACCCCGAGCTCCCGTCACAGTTCTACAAAGAATTGTTTTGGAGAGAGCATGAAGAAAAAAAGGCAATTGCCAGTCAACAAGGAAGTGTTGTGGCCAATGCGGATGATTCTTTACAAATTATTGCAATGTTAGAACAAGAGATAAAGGAGTTAAAGAAAAAATCTAAAGTTCATGATACACTCATGTTATTTTTAGGTTTGGTAGTTGTTCTCCTTTTCATTGTGCTTTGTATCTTAGATTGATTTGAAGATGGTCAGGAACTTTGTAATGTTTTGTGTTTTATGTAATGTTTGTTATTTACCAGATAATAGACCTACATGTTTAACCTTAAGGAAATGCAGTGAAGCCAGACAATTTAAAAGCAAATGATAATTAGTTGTTTGGTATATTTGAACACCAATGTATCACAGCTATTACATAAGAAAGATTCCATCACAAGTATTTGTCCACAAATTTTTTGCACTGTAACTACAACATCAAGTATTCGACAGTACATCCAGAGAACAACCATCAAAACAACCATCAACATTGCACCTTGTAACAGCCATCAAAACAACCATCAACATTGCACTGCAACTGCAGGTCCTTGTACACCAATCTAAACAACCATCAACATTGCACCTTGTACTTCCAAAGATACTCAGCAATTCGTTCACGATAGGCTAGAGGTGCTATTGCAGGATTGTCCTCCTTTAATGACAAACCTTTACCCAACCGGTAAAGGTTTATACACACCCATATTCCACAGTCACCATATCCACTGCATTGGGTGGGGACATCCTCTGCATATTTCCAAGTGATCTGATAACCATCCTCCTCTATGCCTTTGGCCTTCAACACCCCTTCGTCTTTAAGATACATAGGCAAATTTTTACCAAATTCTTCTGGCATCGTCTTACTCCACCACTTTTGTTTTTTTGAATATCTGGGAAGCGAATCATATATTGTTACAACACCAGTACGTATGTGCAGCTCTGCTGTCGCCCAATGCTTGTCCGGCTCATTAATTGGAAATAGCACCTACAACAGTTTATTGGCCATCACACAAGGTGTACAAAATAATATGCATAATGTAAAGATAAGATATAAATACCTTCTCGACATCGGACCAAGCCACTGGATACTTGACACCATTTGACCAGTAGCTTCTAATGCGATTCTCCATCACAGAAGGGCTGAAAAATGAACCGGCCATAGCCCAGTCTGCATCTGGTGGTCGGTGTGTCCACAACAAGTCCACCCATACGTCTAGGTGCTGTTTTAATTATAGATGTGAATTAATTTTTTTTATGTTGCAGTCTACAATAGTCACAGACAAATTAATATTTAACGTAAAAAAGTATCCACTCAGTTATACGAACCTCATCCCTAAGCCATCCGCCTCTTTCAGTGCCTATGCCCAGTAAACACATCCAA
The DNA here is from genome assembly GCA_021014915.2 of Artemisia tridentata subsp. tridentata. Classification (NCBI taxonomy): domain Eukaryota; kingdom Viridiplantae; phylum Streptophyta; class Magnoliopsida; order Asterales; family Asteraceae; genus Artemisia; species Artemisia tridentata. The sequence continues at coordinate 42,550,708 of CP139503.1, read as the reverse complement.
AAACGGCGGTCAGCAATTGTGTCTTCATTGCCCCATGGAAAAATGAACTTTGTTTCATCGCCGCCGTTAACAAATTTTTGGATAGATTGGGGAACAGCCACGCAATGTTTCTTAGCCTTAGAGGCTCTTGACAGGTTCTTAAAAAAAAAATTGCTTAATGGTTGTTTCAACTCATATAAACTAATGTAACTAAGTTGCAAGACATCAAGGCAACTAAGTAACGATAATACATACTTAAAGTATTACATACCTCTACAAATGGTTCGAATTGTGGAAATTGCAAACTATTGTCAAAATCTGGACCTTTGAGAGGGGATATCTTTTCTTTAGCGATTCTCGATGAACGCTTTCTCAAGACTCTTGGAGTACTCTCTGGAGGAGCCGTATAAGGAGAGCTGTTGAATTTGCTTGGTTTCCTCTTTCTTTTCAGTCCCGTGAAAATGCTCCTTAAATTTTCTCTTACAACGTTGACGTCAGGAGGGGAGATATATTGTCCCTGTACAAAAGTAAAAAAAAAAAAAAAAAAAGTTTTGTGGGTCAGGAATATTGTGTCACTCATGCTTAATTATTTTCAAATATAAATGATGGTTGAATACAACTGAATGTATGTTTCTGAAAGTTACCTTAACTTCATGTACATAAACTTGTGGCATATGTGCATCAACCGTGTATGTTTCTGTTTTTGTCAACTTATTGTGGTTTGTAGGTGATGTATTGTAGCTTTCCATAATATTGAATTAACAAAAAAATTACCTGAACATCTTCCGTGGGGACCTCCACATCGATGCAAATAACTTCAACACCATTGTCACCTCCATTACGCCCATCCACAGCCGGTTCATAAAGTGTTTCATTCCCTTCCCCAGACGGTTGTTGTTCTCTTTGAGGGCTGTCCCCAGCCGGTTGTTGTATCCCGATTCCTGCCACCTCCTCAGTCTCCTTATTATCGACATCCATATCGATCAAATCCTAAAAAAAAAGAAAAAAGGTAGTATACTTAAATGTATCAGTAAAACTAAAAATGAAAAATAAGACTCAGCAGTATTATTTATACATACCTCATGAGGTGGAAGATCAAATTCGGAGAATGCAGAATTCAAATTTGGTAAGGACGAACAATCAAACCTACTGTTATCGTCCAGTTGCATAAACTCTGTACAAGGACCAGATGGCGTCTGCAAGGCGGCTTTGATAAGTTGTGTCATGGGGCCTTGAAACCCTTGTGAGTCAGTATAATTCAACTTATCATCGTCATGATCAACACTACTGGCCTTCACAGGTGTGTCGGCATGCAAATCTGGGCAAATATTCTGCAATTGAAACATTAATACAAATTGGTTTATGCTTATAGAAAGAAAATGAATTCAAAACAGAATGCAATCGAAACAGATGTGACGGCATACCTTTTGTTGCTTCCGTACCCCTAACACATCCTCAAGCACCCCGATCCTTTTCTTAACAACCTCTAACTCACTTAACAGATTTGAGGCAGGTGTGTCGGCTCCAACACGTTCTTCGATGCCTCCGACTGTTGACTTCATAGAATTAAGCTCAGCTTCGATCTGAGCTGTAGAAGACATTTTTATCAACAATTCAGCCTCGTCGGAGACATTTTTATCACCACCAAGTCCTTTTGATTCTCCACCTTCGCCACCAACTCCAGCTCCTTCTCCACCAACACGAGGACCTTCTGCAGCGTCAACACCAACATCAACATCATCAACAATATCATCACCAGCTGTAGCTCCTCCAGCAAGTCCAACTCCTTGTCCACCATCATCACCAACATCAACATCATCAACACTATCATAACCAACTGTAGCTCCTTCTCCAGCAACTACAACTACTTGTCCACCATCAGCACCAACTGCAGGTCCTTCACCACCATCATCGCGAACTACAGCTCCTTCACTAACATCAACGTCAACATCCCCAAAATGAACATCACCACCATCTTCTACTCCAGCTCCTTCACTAGCATCAAAGACAACATCCCCACCATCTTCTACAATATCGATTGGCTCAAGATTTGTTGCAACTGTCACTTGCAACTGTAGTCCTCGGATATAATCCATGCTACAAATGTACCATGGAAGGACCACCTCATCACTTCTTGGAACCATCTTGCTTATTGGTTTAAAACCCTATAAGAAAAACAAACCGTCCAAAATAACAGCATGAACGAAATCAAAACAAACAATGCGTATAAAGGGTTTACTCACCGGGTCAAATAGCATGGAGTAGTGTTTTTTTTCAAAGGTTTTCATTTTCGACCAGGCTACACCACGTGGGGTCTTTGTATGGTCTTTGCTCCACCACTGCATGCTGTTAGGGAAGCTTTCCAAAATCCATATCTGGAAAAAGGAACATAGTTAGGCCCAAAAATAAGCAAATGACCACAAATTAAGCATAAATCTTACATTAGTCAAGTAACGGTAGAATAAATCTATGGATATACAAATTAAGCATAAATTATTACCTTGAGGGCATATACAAATCCATACAAATTGTATGTGTCATCTTTCTTAGGGGATTTTTTGACCGGCTTCGCTGCTATACCGTCATTATGCTTCTTTACCACATTTACCGTTCTTTTGTACAAATGTACCCAGAAATACTCCCCCCATGGATACGAATTCCATACTGACAAATCCTCAATCATTCTCAACATGTGGTCCGGAATGTTGAACCTTGGTTCACGACCCATGAACACACATGTTGCAATGATCAACAAACAAACCCTAACAGCATCAACATCCAATAAAGCATCCCACTCTGGACCAGGCTTCAACAGTGCCAACAGCTCATCACCCTTTACTTTCTTACTCTTAAGGTTTTTGAAATGAGGAAAAATACGATCATAGAATGGACTATTTGTTAGCCCTCGAACATTACGACCTATGACAGTCTCTTCTTTAGCAACAGGCCCAAAAACAAAACCGGTTATCAGACAAAATTCTTCACGCCCAAAATCAACCACATTGTCACCTATTTTAAACCTAAGGGAAGGGCAATCATCACTTTCACCCACATTAACCTCATTTTGATAAAAATGATGTAACAAATGGGTATCTGCAGAAAAGGGGGGGATGTCTAACCATGCCCCAAATACAGTTGTCCTAAATAAGGTTGCTCTATTAATATTCAACATACCTCTGATTCTTGTAATGTATTCTAATCTGGATCTAACTGTTACCTTTGCGGCAGACATTGTAATATGTAGCAGGGATGGCGAAATAGCCCTACCCTTAAGTTTAAAATGGGTCAAAATATGGTGCGGGAATGGCAAAATACCGTCAGTGGAAACACACTGACGAAAGGTGATTAGGGTTTAATGAATTGGAGGGGTTGTGGGATCGGGAAGAATAAGAAGTTTTGGTTTGTGTGTTGTGAAACGTGATTAGGGTTTCAGGAAGAAGAACGAAATTATGAGTTGGGAAGAAGAAGAAGTATGATTAGGGTTTCAGGTAGAAGAACAATTATGTGTGAGTGGGAAGAAGAAGTATGAGTTTGTCTGTTTCAATTTTAATTCAATTGTTTTGAATTTTAAGTGTATTTTGTATTTTAAATCAAAGGAGTATTTAGTGTATTTAAGTGTATAAAATTGTACCATCTATCTAACAAGTCGCCCAAGTATAAGGAATAGTGGGACCCATTCGCCCAAGACTTTTGTACTATTTATATAATAAAATAAGAGAATATTTTTTTACAAAAAGACAAAAAATCCAAAGTCGCCCAAGTTATGTAGGTCGTAGTCGCCCAACAAGTACATACTGCAAGAAGTACATCTTAGTACTTTAGTGGGGACATACATAGGGACACATGTCACCATTATATGATATCCGCCCAAGTTTTGTTGAGCGACCTGATCCCTGGGATATTTAGAGAAGAAAAAAAATTTTGAGGCATCTAGGGTAAACACCCTTGTACCTTTGAGGCATTTAACGAATTTTCCCTTATTCAAATTGCTTTACTAGCTAGATCATATATTCTGAGCCACAGTGAATATGCTGTGAAGCATTAGCACATGCATACAAAAACGTTCCTTAGATGTTTGATGACTAGCTCAAATTGGATAAGATCTGAAAATTATAATCATAGAAAAGTGACTTTAAAATTCTAAAATACGTTAAGTAAATTTGGTATTTAATTTTTAATATGTTATTTAATTTGAGTCAGTTTAGAATTTGACAATTAGATTGGTTAGATTAGCTTTATATAATGTTCAAAAAAAAAGATTAGCTTTATATATATAGAGATAAATGACATTAGTTTTCTATTTACTTTAGAATCAGAATTTTGTTCTTGACATCTTTGAATTTGCCTTTGTATTTGGTTTGTTAATTTGAATAAAGTTTTCACTTCGTTTGTATTTGGTTTTTTAATGCCTGCCAATTAAACATGCATCATATTACATATGAAGAGTGATTTAACTTAGTTATGTTAAGTTTGTACACTCTAAATGGAACATCAAGGGATTTAAAAGGATGCCATGGTCTGAGAAATTTGTTACTAAGTCATAGTTACTTGCACTTTGTATGGCTGGGGTGATTTTGATTAGAATACCGTACGTCCTTTGACGATATATTCACTCATAGACTACATAGATCAGTTGGGTAAGTGCTTTACGAGTGCTTTCCATTACCATAAGTTGCAGTTTTACTGATTAGGGAGATTTTGGTTTCAATCAGTTTTGCCAATATTACTTGGGCAAAAAGATGTGTTTATCATAAGTTACACAAACTTAGGATCAATATCTATTCAGCATGTAATTCGTTATTGGAATAATCCCTTTTCTAATTCTACTTGCTTGAGAATGAATTGTGTCTTCTAAAACTTCTGACTTTTTATTATCTAATTCAGTGAACCCTTAACTCTTTAGATTAATGCAATCTAGCATGGATGTTGATTTGTGTATGTTTAACAGGATTCATGGAGATTTGTGTCAGCAGATAAGGAAAGGGAAGCAGAAAACAAGTTTTTAAACCACACTAATTAAAATCTTTGTGAGGTCGGTGCGAGTGTCTTTATGTTAGGATGGGAAAATGGTATCCAAGATAAGTTTGTATTTAAAGTCGTCCCGCCTCTGTGGATATATACCCTACTAATTAAAATCTTTGTGAGGTCGATGCGAGTGCTTTTATGAGGGTGGTTATTTCATGTTGATTTTTAACAATGAGACATGATTGATACCAACTAAATTTAAGTCTTAGTTAATGGTAAAGAGAGGTTTAAGCACTAATTTCAACACCTACTTATGCATAACACCTACATTTAAGTACAAATTAAGCACTTTTTTTTTTTTTGAAAGGTAAATTTCATTCAAAAACGCCACAAAGGAGTCCTCAAAGCGAGGACCCAAGGGCACAAAAAAACGACATTACAAACGAGAGTTTAAAGGAGAAAAACACCAAACATTCCACTCTATGTCTTTCATCTTGGACCTATTACGGATCCAGAAATACGAAGTAGTTTTAATAATCTCCACGACTTCAATCGGTCTCCGGCTTTTTCCTTCAAAGATCCTCTTGTTCCTTTCGTTCCAAATCGCCCACATAGTAGTAATAAGGATCCCTTTCAGAATGTATGAGGCCTGGCTCGAGAACTGTTGTGTTTCTACTGTTTTCAGAATGTCCGAGACCTCGAACACCAGCAAAGGAGCTATTTTACACCAAGTCTGAACTCTGGTCCATATCTCGGCCGTGTAAAAACATCCAGTAAAGAGGTGGAGCGCCGTCTCTTCATCCGAATTACAAAAGGCGCATGCTTTATTTTGTAGAGGGACACCCCGTTTGAACAATTCCATCTTCGTTGGCAAGCGATTAAGGGTAGCTCTCCACGCCATAATTTTACATTTCAGCGGGACCCAACCGGACCAGTTCATCTTCCAGCTGTTAGTATCAGTCGACCCGTTTGACAGCAGCTTCTTTGCTTTATTAACCGAAAAAACACCACTGGAATCAGCGGTCCAATTCCAAGTGTCTGCACCTCCTTTCCACTCAAAATCATATATGTCCGATAATAAACTGAACAGCTCGGACACCTGCTGAGGCGATTCTGGGGCTGCAGACCAGTCCCACGATAGGATTTTGCAGCCGTTAACCACCCGCAGTCTGTCCAAAATGGTTGCCCACTTGTTCTTTTCGATTCTAAACAGCTACGGGTAGATGGTACGAAGTGGTTCATCAAAAATCCAAGCATCTATCCAGAAGTTTAAGCTCTTGCCATCGCCCACTGTTCCGCTAAAATAACTATTTAACGGTTTGCCATTCCATAGTTTTTCCCCGGCTCTAGCAATGAACTTCCAACAACCACTTGAGGATGGCGAATAAGGAAGGAAAGACCAGGACCTGTTCGACCCATGGCAGCCCAACACTATTTTTTTCCAAAGGCTTGCTCCTTCTTTCTTGAAACGCCAAGACCATTTGAGTAAAAGAGCATCATTTACGTGAAGCAGTTTTGAGAGACCCAAACCCCCGGACTTTTTAGGAGTAGTAACAACATCCCACGCAACCCAACTTATCTTTTTATCGTCACTAGAACCGGCCTGATATGTGTCGTTTTACACATATCTTTTCGTCCAATTTTTGAGTCAAAACAACCAAAAACACTTTAAAACGATCAAATAATGTTAAAAATATCTTTGAAATGTGTTTTTGTGTATTCCATATGCAAAATGATTGAAAACGATTAAAAAACAAACAAAAATTGCATAAATGGCAAGTCTAGTCCATCAAGCTTGAAAAAAAAAAAAAAAAAAAATAATAAAAAAAATAAATTTTTGGTCCTTGGAATAATAAGCTTGGCAAAAATGGTCCCTTGATTAACTTTGAAAATTCGGCAGAAATGGTCCTTGAGGTTTCTACATTTACAACTTAGGTCCTTATGGTTAAATCCCATCCATATTATCCTAACCTATTACCACTACCGAATTTAATCTCACCCTACAACCGGATCCAACATTTAACCCTTTATCCCACAACCCCCCAACAAGCCCAACACCAATTCACTAAAACCAAGCCCACAATCAACAAAAAAACTATAACCCATCTACCCGATCCACCCATCCACAACTACTAATAATACCGGGTAATAAGAATAGTCAAAATCCCCAAAAACCGGTCAAAATCCCTAACACACCCAACTCTTGTCTTCTACCTCCCTCCCGCCAAGAACACAAGCAGCCAACACAACCATCACTATCCACTCCTCTTCCCCAAATCTTTCACCATTTCACTACCCTTCTCCACTCCCCATTTCACTACCCTTTCCCCATTAAACCTTCTCCAAGCCAGGTCATCAATCCGTGGGATGTAGTGGGCGCTAAGACCAAAATAAAGGGCCAAGATCAAGTTCAAGATTCATCCAACGGCGGGGAAAGTCAGCAAAGAAGCACAAGTAACTTTTTGTGAAGATTTATCTCACAAGAGAAACACAAAAGGAGGACCTGAGTTCTTTATTTTTTCTTTTTTTTTAGTAGTATAAATAGAGTAGTGAGGTTATTGCGGTAACCAGGATTATTTTAGCTTTAAAAATTCGGTATGTTTTTATTTGTAACTTTAGTTAAGCAGTAGGTTTATTTTAGCAAAAAAATATTTAAGGTATTGTAATTTCTCTTTAGTATTGTAATTTAATCTATTAGTTAATGAAATTTTATTTTTCTTAAAAGCCAACGATAGTCGAAACATCTTATTGCTTATTTTCAGTAATTCTTGTCAGCTTATTTTTATTTGCTTATGCTTAGTTATGTTGGTGGAATATCTTAGTTGCTATAGACTAGCTTACTTTGATCCTGCTTGTGAAAATTTCAAGACAGTTAATCCATAAGGGTTGTTTGGCATTAGGTTTGCTTTAACTTTTTAGTCTCTTTGGTTCACTGAGTGAGTTTGTTTAAGCTATTTTGAGTCACTTAGGTAGTCTTTGAGTATCTTTTAGTGTTTTAATAAAGTTTGGTAACTTTTACTTTGATTTCCAAAACTTCATTACCTCAAGTGGTGTCATACTGATTATTTTGGATTATATAGATTAAGGTTCTTTTGGTGTCCTTTTTGAGTCAAAACAGTTTAACTTAGTGGGTCAGTTGTTTTCAGTAAGTGTCAAAGTTTTCCCAAGTTATTTTGGTCTATTTTTCTTATTTTGTGTCACACCCAAAAATTGCCCTGCACTTCACCCTAGATCAGCAGTCCTTTTATAGCTTTTGGCTTAATTGGTGTTTTCTTAGTACTTGTTTCCTGTACTTGTGTGGTCAGTTTCAGTTGTTTCATGTTTAAAATAGTATGATAATCTGTTTCTCAGCTTTGTGTAATTTTTAGTCAAGTGTTGCTTATTTTTAGCTTATTTTGAAACTGCTTATTTGTCCATTTCTGCTTATTAGGGTTAGACTGTTGTTGCTTTTATTTTTCCTAGCTTTCAAATTAAATGTTAGATTTACCAGAATTTTTTCATATTTTTCCAAATCTGTTTTCTATTTTTAAAGCATTTAAATAGTTTAAATTAATTTTTAAATCATAATAATTAATTAAAAAGTCAAAAAATTATTTTTCTTTTTTCCAAAATTTTCTTTTATAATTTAGAGTGTAGGAAAATTAATTTGATACCCGTAGGATTTATATTTCGTAGATTTCATGTTTTAGTTTATCACGTTTACGTTTTTAATTAAGTTAATTGTTTTTAGTTGTATTTTATTTCCTAGCCTATTTATTGTTTTACGTAGTTGTAATCCAAATCCAAAATCTCTCAAATTTTTATATCTCAAACACGATTCACAAACCCGATCTCACAAATTCCATTCAACTCTCATCGGGGATAACGAACCGGGTCACACATACTTCACTTGTGTTTCCTTGGAAATAAATATGACTTGATTTTAACCGATCAAATTTTGGCGCCGCTGCCGGGGAGGGCTGTAGCGAATTTTTAAAATCTCGTTTGTCAAATCGTGTTTTATAAACTTTCTTTGTGAAGGTTTATAGTATATTTGTGTATATTTTCTAAAAAAAAAAAAAAAAAAAAAAAAAAAAAAAAAAGCCAAAACAAAACACTTTGTCTAAGGTGTTTTACAAAAACAAAAGAAAATAAAATAAACATCCTCACTTCTTTGAAGTGTTGTAAACCATTCCGAATTTCCAACAAAACGAATCGTGAGTTAATTGTTTTTCGGATTATCTTGAAATTACAACCTATACAAGTGGTTTAAGGATGGTTTGACATTAAATTGACAAACCGAAAGAGGCGGGTTTTTAAGGAGCATTTATTGCCCACCTTTGCTTCTCCGCCACTTTGCGAGTAATTTTGTGAGAAACGAATTTCGATTGACAAATCGATAAAAAAAAAATAATAAATAAATAAAAAAATAATAATAATAATTTTTTCCAAAAAAATATATTTTCATCTTCAAATTTGGTTTTCTTTTTAAACTTTTGTTTCTTTTTGGTGTATGAACACCCGTTCTTCCACACCCAATCTTCGTTCACCAGTTTCCGATCCCGAAAGAATTATTCGTCAAGGTCGACGTCTTGATTTTCAAAACGTTGAAGATATGGCTGACGATAATAACACGGGTGGGAATCATGTTAATATGCCAGCTCCCGATCTCCGAACGATGGAGGAGTTGTGCCAACCAACCATGCAAGGACGGGGCGGACCTATTGCTCCCGTCAACATCCAAGCCGCGGATTTTGGACTTAAACATCATATGATCCAACAAGTCCAAACTTCGTGTCAATTTCACGGTTTACCGGGTGAAGATGCAAACAAGCATCTCGATAAATTCATCACGGTAACCCAAAGTATGAAACAACAAGGGGTCACCGATGACGCCCTTCGCTTATATCTTTTTCCTTATTCATTGACGTATCATGCCACCACTTGGTTTGATCATCTTCCCAAGAATTCAATTCATAGTTTCGATGAAATGACTTCAAAATTCTTGGCAAAATATTTCCCACCATCGATGGTGACGAAGTTAAGGAATGATATAAGCAACTTTCGCCAGCTTCCCGATGAATCTTTATTCGAAGCTTGGGAACGTTATAAGCTATCTATTGATCGATGTCCTAATCATAATATGTTGCTTGTTACCATAATAGACACATTCTATAATGGTTTAACATTACGACATCGTGAAACGATCAATGCTGCGGCCGGAGGTACCTTTATGAAAAGGCGACCCGAAGAGTGCTATGATTTAATAGAAAACATGACCGCCCACCACAATTATTGGGACTCCTCCGCCGAGAGGAGTGAGTCATCTAAATCTATCACTACGGACTCTTCATCCGAGATAGCTTCACTTACAAAAAGAATGGATGATTTATCCACTGCTGTTTTGAGGCTACATCAAAATAACCTTCAAAACAATAATCAACAAGCAAATGTGATAAATCAAAGTTGTGTAACATGTGGTGGTCCACACCCATACTTCGAGTGTCCAGCCACCATTGGCAACACTCAAGAGAGCGTTTATGCTGCTTCGGGATCCTACAATTCGGGAGGTAATTCTTACCAACCCCAAGGAGACCGTAATCTTCTAAGCTATCGCTCCAACAATTTTCTTGGACCACCCGGTTTCAACCCCCAAATTCCAAATGGGCAAAACCGAAATGCCCAATTTAACCAAAACCAAGGTCGGGTGAACCAAAATTTCCAAAACCAAGGTAATCACCAAGGTTTTCAAGGAAATCAAAACCGAGTTCAAAATCAAGGGAATTTCAATCAAAATCTGGGAAATGTTCAAAACCGTGGACAAAATTTTAATCAAAACCAAGGTTTAAACCAAAATCAAACGTCCACGGAGGAATTATTGAAACAATTCATAAAATCCCAAGATGAAACCAATCGGTTGATGGCCACCCAAATAAATGAGATCAGAAAGTCTTTAAATGATCGACCCTCGGGCTCGGGAACTCTTCCTAGCAACACGATCGCTAACCCGAGGGGCGATGTGAAGGCGATCACAACCAGGAGTGGTAAAGCATACGATGGACCCGCGATTCCTACTCCTTCTCCGGTGAAGGAAGTAGAACGAGTAACCAAGGTGACAAAGGACAAAGTGCAAACTCAAAGCCCACAAAGTACCGCACACGTCCAACCTTCGGTGGTCCCAATTCCAATTCCGGAACCCGATGTTCCGAAGACAAATCCAAAGCCTTCAATACCATATCCTTCAAGGCTTAATGATCAAAAGCTTAAAGAGAAAAACAATGTGCAAATGGAAAAGTTCTTCCAAATCTTCAATGAGATGCACTTCGACATAAGTTTTGCTGATGCTCTCGTTCTCATGCCAAAGTTTGCAACTACACTCAAAGGGTTGCTAAGCAACAAGGATAAGTTAGTCGATATGGCAAAAACCCCATTAAACGAGCAATGCTCGGCGGTCATCCTCAAGAAGCTTCCCGAAAAGCTTGGAGACCCCGGCAAGTTCTTAATCCCGTGTGATCTCTCGGGGATGGTGAAATGCTCCGCCTTGGCCGATCTTGGCGCAAGTATTAACCTCATGCCGCTCTCGATATGGGAAAAACTATCTCTTCCAAAGCTTACATCCACGTGCATGACACTCGAGCTAGCGGATCGTACCACTACTTATCCGCTTGGAATAGCCGAGGATGTTGTCGTGAAAGTGGGAAAGTTCCAATTTCCCACAGATTTTGTTGTTGTAGACTTCGATGCCGATCCACGAGTTCCACTCATTTTGGGTAGAGCTTTTTTGAGAACAAGTCGTGCTCTCATTGATGTGTACGCTGAGGAGTTAACCATTCGTGTTGAAAATGAAAAAATCACATTCAACATTAATCAAGGGTCTAAATCTGAAAAAATTGACTCAAAACTTTCAAGATTCACGGTCAAAAGTGTTGCACAAAAACGTTCTGAGCTCAAAGCAATGAACATAGCCCCTGGTTCAAGTGAATGGTTCAAAAGTTGTAATGCGGAAATTAAGAGTATTTTTGATTACGATGAACACGAATCGGAGGATACAACGGAAGTGGTAAAAACTGCTAGCTCTAAGAGCACACCACTTGCCCCACCTTCAGAATCGGTTTGTCGTATTGATATTGCCAAAAATCCCACTCTTACTTCCGCATCACTCATTTCCGACTCTTCTCCTCCGTTTGAGGAAAGTGATATTTCTAAAGAAGAGTTCGAGGTCTTCTTGTTTGATGCTCAAATTTTTGAGCCCGATGATGATCCGGGGGGAGATGGCCCGATTTTAGAAAAAATGATTTTTGATGAACCATTGTTTGCTCTCCCCCCAAAGGATGATGTTGTTGTGGAAAAGCCATCTTATCCTTCCGAGCTCGAGCTCGAGAATGCTTTTCCCGAATTTGAGAGTTTTGTGTTTAATGATCAAGAGGAGAGAAGTGACAATCCCACTCCTCATCCGGATTATTCACTCTCAGCTTATGAAGCCTTTCGTTTTGATATCGATCATTTGGAAGAGACGGGAAGTGTAAATACCACTTCCCATTCTTATATGTCTCTTCCCGAGTATGATGTATTTCATTTTGATGAAAATGATCGATATCATGAGGAGTTCTCGATTGAACTCCCTTATGTGATATCTCCTCCTGAATATGATTATTTCTACTTTGATCTGGAGGATGATTCTAGTGTGGGGGGAGGTGTGTTCAAAGATTTACTTCTTGAAGATTGTATCCCAACCCTCCCTCCCGTTGAAGCCGATGATGCTTCTGATGATGAAGAGTTTTACATGATAATAATAAAAATCTTGCTTCTCTTCATCACATATGGTGTGATTGCTCTTTCCCTTTTCTCCTACGGGAATGAGGACACCATATTTGACCCCGGTATCACCCTGAATAGTTTCTTCTATTGAAATACCGCGGGTTTTATCTCATCGGTGTGGAACTTTCTCATGTTCAAGTGTTTATCCAAATAATTTGAATGAAAGTCCGATTGAGATTGGTTTCCACTTGCATCCCCATGGACAAATGAATTCGGGGTCGTGTCAAGCTAGCGACTCGGTTAACAAAAACAGTAGCACACCATATGGGTTTTCACCCATATTTCTGACTTCTTTCTACTTTCTACCACCCTAGTGTGGGGGAGATGCCCCCGATGTTGTACATAAATTTCAAAAAAAAAAAAAAAAAAAAAAAAAAAAAAAAAAAAAAAAAAATTAAACCACAAAAATAAAATAAATGGCCCATAATATTTCCCTTTTACGTTCTCAGTTTCGGCATAACAGCCGGTACTTTGAATATTGAGGACCATATTCATTTCTAGTGTGAGGGGAATTCTCACGAATTTAATCACGTATATAAACCATCTAATTCCCCCCGTTTTTGGCCAAAATTTTTTTTGGTGTAAGTGTTTTGCACTTACACAGCAAATGGTTATCAGTCCACCATGTCTAACACACAAAAGGATTGGCTAATCCAAGAGCAAACGGCTCTTGGTAAAGATATATCAAATCCGTTTACGGCTTACAATTTGCCAAAAATTGTATGGTATTCGACTCACCATATCCTAAAAAGATGAAGAGTTGGCTAGCCCGCAAGATTATGGCTTGTGGTAAAGGCAGTTGGAAAACCGTAATTGGTAATCAGCTCACCAAAGATAATAAGTTGTTTTATCTAAGAGTTGGCTAGTCCAGAAGCAAACGGCTTCTGGTAAAGACGAACCAAATCCGTTGGCAGCTGGTGATTTGCTCAAAATCATTTGGTTATCATTGTACCAAGGTCTCACACACTGAAACAATGGCTACTCCAGAAGTAATGGCTTCTGGTAAAGAGTTTTTAAAATCCATTAACTTTTCATAAATAATTGCTAGGGACTAGTAATTGCTCAGTGTGGGGGATTTGATATGTGTCGTTTTACACATATCTTTTCGTCCAATTTTCGAGTCAAAACAACCAAAATCACTTTAAAACGATCAAATAATGTTAAAAATATCTTTGAAATGTGTTTTTGTGTATTCCATATGCAAAATGATTGAAAACGATTGAAAAACAAACAAAATTTGCATAAATGGCAAGTCTAGTCCATCAAGCTTGAAAAAAAAATAATAAAAAAAATAAATTTTTGGTCCTTGGAATAATAAGCTTGGCAAAAATGGTCCCTTGATTAACTTTGAAAATTCGGCAGAAATGGTCCTTGAGGTTTCTACATTTACAACTTAGGTCCTTATGGTTAAATCCCATCCATATGATCTCTATAAAATCTAAGGACTTCACGCTTGACCAAAGCCGGTTTAGAGATCCACTCGTCTTTGATTTGTAGACCCGGAATCGAGTTTCTCGCATATCTACCCTTAACAATATTGTGAAAAAAAATCGAGTTTTCGTCGCCAAGAGTAGCCCATTTAATCCGCGACTTTTGTCTGATGTCGCGAGATTTCATGAGCTCAATATCTTCTAGGCATTTAACACACTCAGTCCACACCCAAACATCCAATTCTTCCAGATCTTGGTGCTCCATTAGAACTTCTAGGCTTTCCTTCTCTTGTCTCAAATTGTTTTCATCTTGCCTTTCTTTTATTCTACTGTCTTTAATCCAAACCTTTAGATTATCCCTTAAAACTTTCAATTTGTTGGTCAAATTCACATCGGCCGGGCCCGTGTTAATCCAGTCACCTAACACCGAATTTATCACCTCCAAGCAACCCGGTCTATCAAACCAAGAATCATACCATCTAAAAGGTTTCGGACCGAAATTTGTGTCAACAAGAGAAAGGAGTAACGGAGAGTGGTCCGACTTTTCTCTTTTAAGAGCCCGAACATACCCATTCGACCACTTATTAAAAATATTTTCACAAACGAAAACTCTATTAATACGGCTTAGTTTACAAACGCCGCGCCGATTGACCATATAAGTATAATTCATGCCTTTCAATTCATATTCCCTGAGACCAGCTTCATCCACAAAATAATTAAAATCCCGGGCACAAACAGGGTCGAAAACCGAATTTTTTCTTTCACCTTGGTCTCTAACCGCATTAAAATCTCCGAAAATAATCCACCAGCCAGAACCCATTTGAATAACCCGAAGCAGTCTATCCCAAAGATTTCTCTTCAAAATATTATTTTGCGGGGCATAAACGTTCAGAAAATTAAACCGACTTTTACCATCAGATAGAAACCCGGAAACAAGTAAAAAATTGGGGTCTTTAACAACCGAATCTTTAGAGAAGAATTTTGGGTCCCATATGCTAAGGATCCCTCCTGAAGCATCAACACTATCAAAATCGTGACCCAGACCACCCCAATAATTGGAAACCAACCCCGACGAAATATTACTCGACATAGTCTCTTGTAACCCAATAAACGCCACACCGTGTTCATTCTTTAAGCGATTTATCCATCCCGATTTACCCTTAGACCCAATCCCCCGAATATTGACCGAAAGACAATTCATTGCATACCATTTTGTAACCCTTCTTGGATGATTGACTTTTGAACTAACGATTCATGCTCTCCCAAAGATACTCCCAATTTCTCCCCCAACAACTTGGTCGCTTCAATCTCCTCATTAAGGACAGGAGCTTCGTTGGGTAACTTAGCCGGTTCGGCTTCTTCATGATCACCCGGTTCAGTAGCAGGAGATTCTTCAAAGGGAGGGATAGGTTGAGAGTTAAGGTCAAACAAATTGTTAGTAGCAGCATAAGTTGTCGTCCAGTGGATTTGGAATGTTCTTAACCAGGCCCAATAGAGGATTAAACCCAAAGATATCTTCTTCCAAGTATTCATCTACAGTGTTTTTGGGCTTCTTGCCCAACTTTTGACTCTCGTTGCTACTAATATAATTAAAACTGGTCCGGCCCACATCAGCTTTTTTACATTTCTTACGTTTGATGACATTTGAACACAGAGGGCTATTTTGGACATTTTCAATTGGGTGATCAAAGTCAAACTCTGTAGCTGGAATGAAACAGTCAGCCGAAAAATCCTCCAAAACATTCCTATCCTTAAAAATCAGTGATTGCTCATTATTCATCTCATTTAATGGGCATTCATAACATTCCTTTTGAACCTGGTCAACAACCGGTTCAACCGGGTCAACCGGGTCCATCGAGTGATCAACATCCGGGTCTACTTCCGAACCGCTATCATCTTCGCTGACAGACTCTTCCGACGAATGTTCCAACTGATTTTCCGTCGTGTCATCCTCAGTCGACTCCTCACTTGCCATATTTTCGTCTGCTTGATTTTTAGGAACCGTAGTGAAATCGGGCACCCAGTCACCTGCTTCTTCCATAATCCAGACACGAAACTTCCGGTTCCTCCAAGCAAGCATAATCTCCTCAGATATTCTCTTACCATCTCTGACCAAGACACCCACGTATTCGAAGGATAGATCATGGTCGGATTCAGACCTGTTAGCTTTATGCACCACCTTGCCAATCATTCCTCCGGCGGCATCAATAACTTCATTCGAGACCAAATGTAGAGGAATTCCTTGTACCTTCAACCACGCCAGTCGTTCGAAGCCCAAGGATTGGCCTTCCCACAAACTGACTAAAGAAAAAATCTCCTTCATTGTTTCCGCAGCGAAACGAAACATTTGGGCCGTCTCTGCATCTTCAAAAGAAACCAAGAGATCCAGACCTCCTAAGTATTGCACCTTACCTAGGCCTAAGTATTGCACCTTACCTAGGCCTGGGCATATTTCATTGAGATACACGTAAATGTTCTTCAAACTCGTGACATCAACCATCCTCGTCACCACGGCTATTCCATGCAAAGAAGAAAAAGCATTAACCTTGTCGTCTACGTTGATTGTTTTTCCTACTAACAAGTCTTTAAAAGACCATTCCCCTGTCACAGTGTGTCCAACATTTGAAGTCGAACCTTCCCCAACAATACCTTTAGGGTCCGGTATCTTGATAGGCTTCTGCTTGGGAACACCTGTATTGATTTCACCATCCTCTAGAACATACCTTGCTATGTTGAACCAAAGTTTGTTATCCCCCAAACGAATACCCCGAAGGTTCTTCAATAATTCTCCTTTATTCTTGACATCTAGCATCGAAATAAAGCCGAATCGATTCCCTCCCTTGTCTCTTTTCCTTGCAATGTACAGAGCAAAGATCTTTCCGTGCAACCTGACCTGAGATGCTAAATCTAGCCCGCTGCAGCCATCCGGAAGATTGGTAACAAATATCTTTGTAATGCGACGTTGAACCTCTACCGGAATAGGAGTTTTCCGGCGGTCCAAATTCTTTTTTGCTATATTGTCACCCATCTAGTCTAGGGTGTACTAATGTTTGTGTAAACGAGCCTAGCATAAATGAGCCAAAGCTCAAACTAATTAAGTCATTTTAATTAACTCTCTTTAATATTATAACATCCATTACAAGATAATAAATACATCGATCTATGAAGAAAAACTAATCATAAAATATGAAGACAAGTGTGTAGGTTAATGGTAAAGACTAATGTTTAAAAACATTTTACTTTGACATCTCTCTTTAATTGACTTGTAGCTATTAAAACATGAAAGACTTCCACGTACTCGATCTCATCAATTTACGGATATTCTTTTATTGATATATCAAATCACATTTTTTTTTTTTAAATGGCAAATTTTACATCCTATACCACCTATCTCACAAATTATATCTCACATCTCTCCGGTGAGACTTGAACCCACAACATCTAGGTTGGTGGGCCACTCACATACCGCTAAGCTTAGAGACCTTTGGTCAAACATCTCTACTACATATAATGTATTTTGGACTATTCCATTATTAGTAAGGATTAAAATTCAAACTCATAAACTTACTTGTTATGGAAATATTGTCTTTTGATAGTCATCAATATCATTATAATATTGTAAAAACCCATTTAATCTATCATTGTAACAGCCTCCAATAATTATTAAAATTATGTAATCGATAAAAATCATTATTATCAATAATGATTATTAAAAATATGTAACCGCATCCGGCATATAAATCAACACAAACCATTTTATATCTCTCACACACAAATATTTTTTAATTCTTTGTGAGGAGAACCGTTGTTCATCTACAGGAAAAATAATTACAAGTTACCCGCCGCCGCATTGCGCGGGTGCCCTGCTAATATTACAATTTGTTCATTTCAGGTTTTTCTTAATTTCACCTGTCTCTTTGGTTTATGATAAATCGATGCGTATAATTAGAATTTAGCAACTTTAACGTTATCAGGTTCAAATCCAACTTAACGTCAGTGGTTCGTTATCATT
Organism: Artemisia tridentata subsp. tridentata; assembly: GCA_021014915.2. Classification (NCBI taxonomy): domain Eukaryota; kingdom Viridiplantae; phylum Streptophyta; class Magnoliopsida; order Asterales; family Asteraceae; genus Artemisia; species Artemisia tridentata. The sequence continues at coordinate 42,532,525 of CP139503.1, read as the reverse complement.
TAGAATTTTCTACATTGTATTTTATTTGAATTTATATTTCTATAATTATTAGAAACAAAAATTGGAATTGATCGATTTCTATAATTAGTAGCCATACAAAATGAAGATACGTATCACCATTCACCACCAACAGATCGAGTCTATTGTTTGTCTTTATCAATAGATACCGACTCATGATCGAGTCATATCACCGCTAGAAAATGCAATAATAACTTGGGCCATATATAACGAAATGAAATATCACGACGTACGCCATAGCCCAAACTTATACTTTCATCATGAATATTCTTCTTTTGCAAGAAAACTATACTCTCATCGTTGGAGGTTTAACCATAATTCTAATCTACTGCCTCTCATTCATTTATAAAAACACTACAAATGCACCAAAAGCAGGCGGTGCATGGCCCATAATAGGCCACTTTAACCTTTTTAATGGCTCATCTGGTCTTCCTCATGTAGCCTTAGCATCCATGGCTGACCGATACGGACCCATCTTCACCGTGCAGCTAGGTATACGTAGAATCTTGGTGGTGAGTAATTGGGAGATTGTTAAGGAGATATTCACTATCCATGATACGAGTGTTTCCGACCGTCCCAAATACCTGGCTGCAAAGATCTTGGGACAAAACTATGCTTCATTTGCATTCACTCCCTATGGTCCTTATTGGTGTGGAATGCGTAAAATCATCTCATCAGAGTTATTATCTAGTAGTCGGCTCGAGAAGCTTAAGGATATCCGTATGTTTGAACTAGAAAATGCCATTAAAAACATACACCAACTTTGGAGCAAGAAGAGAGATGAGGAAGGAAAGGTTTTGGTGGACATGAAGAATTGGTTTTGGGAATTGAATTTGAACATAGTGCTTAGAACAGTTGTCGGAAAACGTTACACTGGAGATCTTGATGGTGAAGATGAGGAGGAGATGAAAAAGCGTCGTGATTTAATGAGAGAATGGTTTCAATACTTAGGATGTTTTGTAGTAGGAGATGCTCTTCCTTTTTTAGGGTGGTTTGATTTGGGTGGATATGAGAAAACCATGAAAAGAATTGCCTCCGAACTCGACTCCATGGCGGGCAAGTGGTTGGATGAGCATCGACAAAAGAGGGATTCTAGCGAGACTAAAGTGGGAAGAGATTTCATTGATGTGATGATATCGGAAGTAAAAGATGATGGCTTGGCGGGCTATGATGCAGATACGATCATCAAAGCCACCAGCATGGTGAGTAACCCTTTTAAAAATGGATACAAAATTAGTTGACATGCCTAATGCATGTACTTAATATTATATCTAACAAATAAATTGACAAGCATGCATAAGATCAAAGGTAGAGATGAGCAGAGAAAATCAGTGTAATCCGTTTGTCAAACATTGAAAGGATTACACACATGTTTAGGCATATACGCTACACATCACAACCCGGCCGGCCTCTTAAAAATAAAAACTAAACTTTAGCCGTGATTTTGTCTACACAACAAGTCAACAACTATTTATTTATTTGACCTAGAGATTACCAGGACATGCACGCTATTCTTGATCATATGTATTTTTGTACGTGCATATGCATACTAACTTGGCAACTTGCATATATATGTTGTAGACTCTTATTGTCAATATTGCGGATACAACCACTGTCATGCTAACATGGATGCTTTCGTTGCTATTGAACAATCACCACGTTCTCAAAAAGGCTCAAGAAGAACTATGGACACATGTGGGTGGGGATAGACAAGTAAACCATTCAGATATAAAAAATCTTGTGTACCTCCAAGCTATAGTAAAAGAAACATTGCGACTATACCCAGCCGCATTTCTAGGAGGTCCAAGAGCCTTTTCGAAAGATTGCACAATAGCCGGGTATCATGTCCCAAAAGGCACATGGCTATTAATCAACATGTGGAAGCTTCACCGTGATCCAAACATATGGTCTGACTCACTTGAATTCAGACCCGAGAGGTTTCTAACCTTGAATCATAAGGATATAGATGTTAAGGGCACAAATTTTGAGTTGATCCCTTTTGGCGTTGGCAGAAGGGCTTGTCCTGGGATGGGATTGGGGCTTCAGATGTTACACATCGTTCTAGCCACTTTGCTGAAGAACTTTGAGATGTCAACTCCCAACGGAGCAGAAGTTGATATGACCGAGAGTGCCGGAATCACAAATGCCAAAGCAACCCCGCTAGAAGTTCTTGTCGCACCTCACTTCCCGAGGCAATAGATGGGCGAACATGTGTACATGCGCACACTCATTAGTTTAGTATTAAAAGTATCTTACTAGCAATACGTTTAACATTGAGTTTTGTATTATGCTACAATTATTTCCAAAATTATCATGTGGACTCAACACACGATTGATGCAACAAAATATTGAATAAGAGGTAATAGAAATTGCATTTCTTAAATGAGCATTGATTCACGATGTGACTAATTTTGTGACTAAAACTTAGATGATGACATATGTCAAGATCAAAAGTATATGTTAAGTGTGTGAAATATTTACTCCAGTTGTCGAACATTCAATTGGGTAGTTAATAAAATTGATTGGAGTTGCAGCAAATATGGAAGACATCTTTGCTTTATTTCCTCTAACTAATTCATCATATAAATTTTCAAACAGTCATTCCAATTCTTCCATTGGTATATGGTTGTTGATGAATTCGGTTTTTGCACGAGTCCTAAACTGCTTTGTTCAAAAGTCATAGTCTTTGGCACGGGTCCTGATCTATTTTGATCCGAAGCATTAAGTGTGGGTCCTGATTTGACATAATCAGAAGCAATCACTTCTACTTCGTCAAAGTGCACATGGATTGTCATCTAAATATTATTTGTTCTTCGGTTGTAAGTACGGTATGAACTTGATTGTGACGATTATCCAACGAATATTCCTACATCCCCTTTCTGCTTAAACTTGTCAAGGTCGTCGCAACCATTAAGGGGATAACATACACAACCAAAAGTGCGTAAGTATTTGACATCCGGATTGCGTTTGTGAAGGATGTGATATGGGGTTTTGTTAAATCTCTTGTTTATGGAAGATCGGTTTTGTGTGAAACACGCAGTGGCAACAACTCCAGCCCATAGATGTAATGGAAGATTTGCGGAGGGTGTAGCAACCTGTAAAATTCCCCAATACTTTGTAAATGTTAATCAAGTATTAAATCACCATTACAGTTCATTTAACCATTTTTACGAGCAAAATTTAAAAATTTTGTTTATTACATTACAATAATTCAAACACGTTGATATGTGATTCACAATACTTTGGAACGACCTCACACACGGACCACGACTACTCAATATACGAATAATAAATTGAACGGATCCATATTACTATTCTCGACCCAATTCTGAGCCTGTTAGTATTCAAACCCAATCCAACTTTCATTATTTCTTATATTTCACTAGGTCTAATACATCAACACTTGACCTCGATATTTTGAGATTTCAACACACAACCTATGCTACATTTTACACCATTCGAATCTTCATACTCCAAATAATCAGGATTGACAAACCTTGTTGTCTAATTCGAACGTTTGGTACATAAACAAGGCTTAAAGTAAACCTCACTCGACACTACAAACTCACTCAAATGTATCCAATTCAACTAAACTTGTTTTCACCTAATACCTTTGCATTGTCCTAGTCGAATATGAGTCCAAAAGTCCTTATTCACCTCTCTTACATTTTTGGTAACGTTATATAAGTTGTTTGGACCTTTGGCATGTCAAAAGAAACATTTATATGCACCACTTGATCATAACCGAACCAAGCACCTCTCCTAAATATCCTTATACTCGAGTACATATTCTCTAATATCTTATCTAATCTCTGCAAAACATCCAATCAACCTCAAGTTGAGCCATTAAAATACATTATACATATCTAATACTTGCATATATACGTATGACCTCATACACTCCCATTCACACTCAAACATTTCACACATATTTCTCCAAGATTTCGACTCTCTGCCGAGACCATTCAAGGAAGCAAGAACCATTTCACCTGCCATTCGAACCATTTTCTCAAAGGATCAAGCCTTGATTCGATTCTTTCGTGATCATCCTAACAAGTGACGTACAATCATTCAACTTCCAATCCATTTTCACGTATATCTCACCACCATTTTGGTGTAGTAAGCTCTTGAAACTCATTTCCTACACTTACCTATGGTTTTTATTGTTTCATGTACCTTATATATTTCCATTCAATCCATATTTAGTTTCTATTGATTTTTACGTTTTCTCGCATTTAATTTACGTATTGCATATGACCTCCTATATCAAAGGATGGCTAGAAATCATGTTATACAAGCATTCGTGTTGAAAAACTTTTTAGACACTATTACTATCTAAAAAGTTCTTTTGAACCGTTTATGGACTCTAGGTTGTTAGACTTTGATCTAGGGTAAACTATGATAAGCACGATGATAATATTGGCGGAATATTCAAATGAAAGAATCAATACTATCACAACAAGGTTTTGTCAAACGTTCTCTTTGTTATAAAATCAGCCCCAATGCTATGTGATCAAATATAGCACGGTTACTCTACAACAATAACAGGGATCAAGGAAAACCTTGATTACCTTGAGGCTTAACAAAACTAAACAACATCAGACCCCTCGTCTGATGTTCCCACACACACTCACTGTTTTGGTGCTTTACATTTTAACACACTTGGTGTTGTTTGTAATTTGTAAATACGAAGCACACTGGTGTTGATTGCTCAATCACAATCAAAGACACACTTTTTATCTAAGGGTATGATCTCCTTTTTATAGTACAAAGGAGATCATTACAAAGTTGATAAGTCTTATCTACTACTTGCTTGTGTGTGTCAGTCATTAAGATACAACATGTATCTGTGTTTACAATTTGTTGACTGATCACATATGAAAGATATTATCTACCGTATATAATTGACTCTTATACACAAATATCTTTTTCAAACATATCCATCCAGCAATAGTATGAGTCACTCAGTTATTTATTCAGCAGTAGCTTCTTTGCACTAGCAGTACCAACTGCTATCTTCTTTGCACAAGCAGTACTAACTGCTACCTTCTTTGAACCAGTAGTACTAACTTCAGTTAGTACTGCTCGTTATAACCTGAGCAAACTTCAACAATACACTAGCAGTAGAATAAAATACTCTAGCAGTAGAATCTTTTATGCCTAGCAGTAGAATCTACTTGGTGTACTTTGCTTATCTTTACAGTAATTCTTGTGTTTCATTCTTCTTGTTTTTTATCATCAAATATATGAAATATATAAAACTCGACAATTAGTACTTTATTTCAATATATTATCACTTAACGAGACTCATTTCTTATATATGTTGCATATCGTACATTTATAAGTCATTATTATCACTTTGGACCATTTACTTTTGTCGACTAGAAACAATCCCATTAAATCCATTTTACACGTACAACATATCGATTAAATTACTCGAACTAATTCTCTATAAGCACACCTAATAATCTGTTCAAATAAGCTCTTGTGATAAGCTCTAAAAAGTCCTTTTTGAACCTCAAAGTAATCGCTAGTCAAAGACAGTCCTAAACTCATTTATTTGGTCGAGTGGGCTTTTAAGCCCAATAAGCTCATAATAAGCTATTTCTATAAGCAGTTCGTATAAGCTGTTTTGTAATGTTTTTGTAACTATTAAATAAGCCCAATGACAAGCCCAATTTATCTTAAAACTCAACGGATCATAAATTCTTATTGGGCCTGTTTGTTTTCGTTAAAGCCCAATAAGCACTAAATAAGCACTTTTTAACTAATAAGCAGTTTTATAAAACTCAAATAAGCTATTTGAAGCTTATACAACTCTCGGAAAACTTAATATACAATTTTTGTGATTTTTGGACTTAAATTGCAAAACATACTACAAATTGGGTTAATATTGTAACTTTCACATAAACTATGGTCAAACTGTCATTTTGATAACTTATGGGTAGAAATTGATAAAACAGTAAACAGAAGTCTTAAAAAGTCATATTGGACCCTTTTTGCACTAAAAATGTAACTATCAACTAACTAAGGACTAACGGTGCAAAAGTTACTCCGTTAGGGTGGAAAGTGTAAAATTCATATAAATTCAGGGACCATTTAGTAACTTTACATTATGTATAATTCCATTTCATGTTTTACACTTTTGCATTCAATCGAGGGATTCGTACAATATATTCAAAATACGTTACGTTCATATATTTATATAACGAATTCTAACGAATAACTTAACGTATTATTCAACGACTTTCGAGGAAACGATATTTATGAATCAATAACATAAAAACAAGATAATATTATATATAATATTATTTTTGAACTTTAAGCATTTTAAGCATATCATCCATTCACATCACGAACCAATTCGTTATCCGATGCATTTTTTCACAATCATTATTCGTATTAAGCCAAAACTGTCGAAATCTCAGACTTCCCTATTATTCAGGTCGTGTGTTGGAGTCGTTCCCATAATACATTTGATTTCACATTTCACCTTTGCCAGTTACATTCAAGGTGAGCTCATAGTCCCACTTTTATCTTTTACATACTTTCAAATACGTGGGGAGATACATGCTACAAAACAGAACACAAGTATAGTCTGTATGCTACACCTGATTGATATTGCCTAAGTTACCACTATTGCCAAAAGCCCCTCACATCATGAACCATTAATCACTTGCGAGTGAACGCGAATATAGTGAATAGATCTATTGGAGGCTGACTGCCTATTTGAACTAGTGCCGGATGGATAGCCTTAGTTGCTAGCCGGATTAGTCGAATGCACTGTATTTGAAGGAAATAGGAAGATGGCAATCTCCTACACGAGGGCCATAACTCACACCATTAATTTGGTGTGTTCACACTGTTTCACGGTACACTGTTAACGTTTGCGTGTCATGAGACTTAGGGCAATATATCGAACTGCAATATCACCATTTCAAATATGATTGTAATTCATATGCAATTATAGACTTGTGTTCAAACTGATTACAATTACAAACTCTATGATTTCACTCAAAAAT